>OX424576.1:146703100-147330259 GCA_949152435.1 Gastracanthus pulcherrimus
ACTTGAACCTCCTCCTCTTCGACTTTTTGATATATATATAACGCTTTCGGTGCACTATGCTCTTTTCATTTCAAAAGCAAACATTTTGCTTGGCTTTTGAATAGTATTCTTCTCTGTAAATCTAAATTTTTATAAGAATTGGTTTATGCTGAAAGTTTGATATCGAATCGTGATATTTGTACTACCGTTGATATTTTATTTATAAAGCATTTGCTTTGTCAAAATTTTAAAAAGTTTTTAATTCAATTGCATTCCTAATATATATATATATACTGCAGAAATTAAGTAATGATATTTATATATACCTTAGAAATATAAGATTACATCTTTCCATTTTTTATTCTTAGCACATAATTGAAAAGACTATATAAAATTTATTTTCAAAATCCACTACGTTTTTGTCATTAATATACACTTTATTTAATATAATACTAAATTTGATATTTTATAATTTAGTGAGAAAAATAATAGTTTCAACTAAATAATAAATAATCGTTTTGTTTTTATATGTACACTAAAATACTGCAAAGCAAAATCTTATGGGAGAAACCAGGGTAACGAGTTTCTTAGTTAAAAGATATAAGTTAATTTCAATTTTTGACACAACGAGACTAAATGTATGCTTCGATAAAAAAACTAATATATATTCATATTGAATATCATTTTTCTGCAGAAAACTTTAATAAATCACGATTATTCTCAAAACTCGCACTTTTGACAGTATATCCTAATCAAAATCTAATATCTCTCTTCAACACCACTCGCAAAATCATTAATCCCACTTAGACTCGCGCACCTCTCTCTTCCCTTCAAACAGCGAAAATCGCTCTAGCTCACAAGAAAAAGAACACCGACCATATATCCAAAGGCAAAGAAAAAAAGAAGTTCTGTCAGCAGGCAAGACAAAGACGGCCGAAATTCTCTCCTCGAGGCGCGCGCGCGCGCACATTTATGTATTATATAAAAGAAACACGCGGCGCGCCTCCTATCGATTTTCGTTCCGCATCCTCGTGGCCGCGTGCAGATATTACCTGTCTTCCCTCGCCTATATCTCTCTCGCTCGCCCTCACTCGAGCTCTTCCTCCCTAAGTATTCTTTTCTCTGCGTTTGTACTTCTCGAAAGCCGCCCCTTTCTTCCTCCCCGCATCCTTTGGAAACTCTCATCCTTTGGAAACTCTCATCGTTGTATCTCGTACACTCCTTTGGATTCTTCTTATTATTGCTCTTCTTCTTTTTAATTTGCTTGACTTCTCGTACACTTTTTGGGAGGAGGGTGGATTCTTTATATCATATCCGGCTCGCCTTGACTTCTTACGCCTTCAATTTCACCTTTCTCAGTTTCGTTGTATACCCCTTCTCGTTTTTGTTTTTATTGTTTAGACGAGGATATGTTTATCGCTCATTTGCATTTATTTGAACGATATGTGTGTTACGTGTGCACAATGTTGATGTACACTTATGATTTTGTTATTTATATACCTATAATATTTTTCTATTTCTGCTTAATATTTCGGATTTGCGTGGAATGATTTGCATTGAAAATATATGAACCTGTTACATAGGTATAGTAGAAATAATTTTTTTATGATACTAAGGCGAAACTTTGCTGAGCTAGTCAATTTAGGATACTTTGCGAAGTTTGACAAAGTCAAGGAATCTTTATTTAAAGTGAATTTTCATCAGCTCCCATCTAGAGAAAATGGTTAGCAAAATTAAGTAACAATAGGTAATATTTAAAAAAAACTACATAAGCAAATATCCGGTTTATACTTCAGTTAATTGGGTTATTTAGTGTATATTTACTTTCTGAACATTTTTTTACTTTTCTTTAATAAATTTTATTAAACTTTGCCAAAAATTTAATGTCTTTGCTACATGCGCTTATGTCTATGTAAACCATTGACTATGCTTGCAAAGTATCTGAAACCTATCAGTTTAGAAAATTTTGTCAAAGTTGGACAAGAGCAAAACGTCTAGTTTGGCAAAAGAAAAATTACCTTACCTTTAAAAGACGTTTAGCCAATTTTTCACATTATTCTAACATGAAAATCCTTTTAAAACAACTAAAATCTTTGATTGAAACAAAATATAAAAAAAAACTTATCCCTTTCAACTTAAAACGTCATTTTCTCACACGCGAAAGCACTCTCCGCCTTTTATTTCATGAAATAAAAGCTCTCCGCGCGCGCACAATAAAATTCTCGCCTTCCCATCCGTCCTATACACGTTTATTTGATAATTTCTTTTTCTCTCAATTCCCCTCCTTTCTTTCTACAAACCTATATAGGTATACACGCCCATCCAATATTAAACGTACAAATCGGAAATTCAGGGCTCGACGCCTTTTCTCGCTCTCCTTTCATCTTCAATTTCGCGATATTCGTTTGCTTTTCCGGGAGAACGCGCGGGGCTTTTGTCAGCCGCGATCGGCGCAAAACGCGTGATTGGCCACGTGGCCAAGTTGAGATTGCAGACAAAAGGGCTTTTCTCTCTTTTTGACCGCGGATATATAGGCTGAAGCATACATAAGGCGACGGAATGAGCCTTTTGCGAAAGTCGGAGTTTTCGGCGAGTGAAGCAAGCGTACGATTGATCTCAGCGAAAAATGTGATTGGTTTTAGAATGGGAATGATTTGATGGTTCTGATTTTTAATTTAACATGTTAAAATCGAGATAACATTAAAAGTCTCAGCCAAAATAGAATCACTCATGCGGAAAAAGTCCGATTAAACCCGATTTAGAAATCATTAAAGACCATTCAAACGAAGCACAATTTTCTATTGAAACCGATTATTTAATACAAAATTATGTTTGATTTTAATCATGTGTAATCTAAAATTTTCAACAGAGAAACTTTTTTTGAGTCACTCTTTAATTAAGTAAAAAATTCAATCACTCACATAGAAAAATTCACTTGAAAAAAGATTGATTACATTTTTGCACAAGAATAGTAAATATTTCACGAACTCTTTTTCAGCATAAAACAATTCAATATTTCACCATTTCATTCTCAAATTATTTCCTTAAAAACCGGATTTTGTCTACAATCTATTGTAAAAAAGTAATTCATTCAAAAAACGCTATACATAATAATAAAGTATATTAAATAAAATGATGAATTTATCGCTCGTATTAAGTACAGATTTCATTTATTTTGACTCTATCGGTCTCTTATTGATTACATTTGCCTTCTCAAAGAGTTCTACTATGGAGATGGAAGAGATGATATTTTCATCACCTCTCCATTAGAGATAATGAGATAGGTACAAAATTATAAGAGCAATGTGCTCGTAGAGTCCGAGAGATATAAAATAAATGAAATAAAGTATATTCTCTAGATATACTATCGAATACAACTATAATCTCAAAGTTCTATTTAGATTGAATAGGAAAGCTCTTTTTTATGTGCATAGCTACAATAAAAATGGAAGCAGGGTTAATTTTAAATTTCTTTAGTTAGACAATCCAATGTCTTTAAAATTATTTAGAATAATGTTTGCGTTTAATTTATCAAGATTTCATTTATTTACATAAGTTTTCATTAATCTTATTTCATTATCATTAAACAAATTTTTTTTAAACGTATTTACATAATTTATTACAAGATTTCTATTCGAAACTGCTTTGATTAAATGATTTGAATATGAATACAATTTTAAACTGTCACTTTTAAATTCGATATTCCAAAAAAATTAAAATAAAGAATCTCTAAGCTGACAAGTTTCTCCACAAGTTGCTAGTAACGATATAAAAAAGTAATTCGAACAGTGAAAAAAGATAAAACAGTTAATTGCAAACAATGAAATCTCGTTACCATAACAAAGTACTTATATTTAGAAAAAGTACTAAATGAAAAAGGAAAGAAAAAATAAATCCCCATCCCGAAGTCTTTACAAAGACTCTAAAACGGTTTGTTGCGCTGATCCTATACACCGAATGAGCGTTTGGTCAAACGTTAAATAACAAAAAAATGCAATTGAAAGTAAACATGATCAAGTAATCGTCAGTGAAAATACCAAATAAGAAAATTTACCAGAGTAACCGATAGAAACTTATACAGTGAATACGCATATAAATAAATGTACGATAAAGCCGCCAAATGTTAACAAAAATTTAAGGTGCGAGCATCAAAAAAAGATTAAAGAAAAGCTATAAGTAATGAAAGTACATAAGAAAAGAGAATCGAAAGAATATAAGATACGGCGAAAAATTCGCGCGCGACGCTAGGCGTCCGCTGAAACATTCAGGATTTACGAATCTGCTTTGAACGTCAAAATGAAAAAAGGTATTTGAAAAAGAAGAAATAGAACAACAATAGTATGTATTATCGATTTAAGCGGCGTATAACGTTAATTAATCAATTGATATTAAACAAGAAATAACAAATACAAAAATAATATAAAAGTAAAAAATAATATCCTACGATATTGTGTACAATGTATGTGGCTCTATGTACTTATTGTAAAATAACGATGAAGAAATAACGATGACTATACAAATTGCGCGTGCGCAGCAAAAACGAAATTCTATATATAAAGCAGTATATATCAAGGAGAAAATTATATATGCGTCTTTACCGCGAAGATCCTGTGCGATATTTCATTCGAATTATCATAAAATATTAAGTTTTAAAAGACGATTCGCGTTAAGTTTCTAAGTATATATAAAGATAAATCGTTGAATATCAGCATCCGAAAAGTTTAATATTATTATCATAAAATTAAGATTATTATTAGTTAAAAATGCGTTGGTAATTTTGTGTGTTCTGATAAAAAAATTATAAATGGTTATAAATCAGGTTTGTCTTCATATAAATTAAACGATGAAATATATTATATTGAATTATATTTAATCATATATAAATAAACTCTTTACAATTCGTATTTGTAAATAATTTTTTTCAGAACATACAAATTTCGTTGAAGAGAAACTTTTATGTATAAGATATGTAGTTCGTATGTGATCCTAGACCTACGATTATCTACTCAAATTTTCTTTTCTTTGAAGAAAATCATTGAACAAAAAGTAAATTATTTGTATATAAATATATGTAAATGTTTATATATACAAAGTTATTGCGTGATATGCTCTCTGTGTTACACGTAAATATATATCGAATTGTACATATATGAAGTTCACTCGATAAATTTTTCGTAAACTAAAGAATATTTATTTATTAACGATATAGTTGCAAAAATTACGTATTATATTATGCTTATATATATACAATGTGTTATAAGTAAAATATAGAAATAATTAATTTTAAGTAATTATACACATCATTATATTATACACTATCAATTTATATGACAGTTACGTTCATAAATTATATTTATCAATAGACTGATATCAAAAGATGTTTCAATTTGATCGTTATATACAATAACTAGAATGGACATTCAAACATTACATACATCTATATGCAGCATTTCAAAGCACACACTAATAGTAAAAAAAAAACTTGTAACCAAAACTAAAATACGTACACGTATGCATATACGATATATCGCAAGGATCGCGCGACGAGACGATAATTAATCTATACGAAAAGAAGATAAAGAGAGAGATTCAGAAAGAAATTAAGACACAGCGACTTCTTATTGTTTTTTCCTAAACTATTGTAAGAGTGGGAGAGTTTTCACACATTTCAATCGCCGGGATTCGCTGCTGCAGGTTCCCGGACAAGAAAAAAGTAGCCCGCAGGCCTAAATATGCTCTAATGAATTATTATTCTTAGCCGAATAGTAAAGAGAGAAAAAAATGATAAAGAGAATTAAAAAAAATTATCGTCGACGCATAAAAACACGGCTATCGACGAAAGGCATGTTATAAATTTTTTCAATTTATACGTTTTGCGGTCCTGGCGAGCTTTCGATAAATATATAAATACAAAAAGCAGAAACTAAAACGATATACACACTAAATCGTCTTCTTAAAAAAAACCTAAAGGTACTAAAAAAATGTGAGTATAAGAGAGAGAAAGCGAGTAACGCGTCATTATCTTGCGAGAAAAGCACGCCTAATGACAAATTGCTTATAAATAATTACTCATAATTTTTATTTTTATTTATATTATCAAAATTATATAATGGAGCGATCATTGATCAAAATTCATCAAGATCATGCGAAAAATATAATTTAATAGTTTTACAATAGTTTTCCGGTCGACGGCGTGCATTTCTTTCTTCCTTCAAATAAAAAAAATATCGCAGTCACACATACACTCGCATATATATTGTACGCCTAAAGGACATATACAAAGTGAAACTCGAGCGACTCTAGCTGTTTTTTTATTTTTTTAACGAGCTTTTTGTTACACTAACTAAAAAGGACGAAAAATGCAACAAAAAAAATTAATAACATTAATTAATGATGCTGAATGTAACGATAAAAATTCACAGAAAATAACGATGTACAAATTATACTTGAATCGTAATACGTAAATCCTTTTACGAGCAGATTTAAAAACTGATAACAATATTCATGTATACTTCGCGTACAACGTTCTTTTCTCGGAAGCAAAAAAATAAATAAATTCGTAAGAATATAAGGAAATTATATATCGAGAGACCGTGGAGCTCGCCTCGAGAAAAGAGCGCCAGTCATTATTATTCGAGGTAAGGAGGACAAAAATCACGAAGTATCCGCCAGTGTGTTGTATGATGGGTACGAGAGAAGCGACGAGAAGCCGCTGCACGAGCGTGAGAGGGTTATGAGAGAGAATTCATCCGAAATAATTACAATGATGTAAGCCGATTATTTATGAATGAATTAATTATCGCTAATTAAAAAAAAAATGAAAACAAAAAAAATACACGGTAGAAAACAAGATATTATACATCTTACGAAGTGAAAAGTGAAAAAAAAACGAAATTTACTGCTTGTATATAATATATCGTAATAAAACTGATGTACCAAATAAGATACCTTTATTCCATCCGCTTATACATACATCGAATCGTCGATTATTATTATTAACAATAATAATAAAAAAAAAGGAAAAAAGTATTTTACAGTATTCAAATGCAATCTTAGGCAATAAGAATACAAGTTTTCTAAATATTTTCAAGTTTCACTGATTTTTTAAATTTTTTCTTTTTCGACTACGTGTTATTTATTTTAACAAATATAATTTTCTGTTTTGATTAACTTTTGATGTTTTGAATTAAAGAATTATGGATGATGGAATTTTATTAATGAGACAGTAATTATTTTTTACGTTTTATTTTATATTCATAGAAAGAAACAATAAAATAGGTACAAAAAGGACACACGCTGGAATACAAATGCTTTAAAGGAATTAACATAGAGTACATACAACTCATTGAGTTACCGTATAACTAATTAAATAGAACTCATGTCTAATGAGATACTTAAGATAGTCCATTTTTCTATTTTTCTAGACTGAAGAAATAAGTTAGCCCTTAATTAATAATTTGCTTAGGTACATGAGTATATTGAAAAATAATAAAGTCTTTGCAGGATATAACAAGTAGTCCATTTTGTGTTTTGAAGAACTATAACGAATTTTCAATTACATTTTTAATTAAATGTAAAAAATAATTTATGAAATAAAAAATACTAATTTCCAGGCACAACCGCTGTAAGAGAGAGTATTACAACATGATTAACGCGAAAACTTTAGTACTATAAAAAATAAGAATCTATGAAATAAAAGTATGTTTCATATCAATAAATGACATTAAAAACAGCACAATAGAATATCAATGATCGTGTCTATATACACGTAAGATACGAAAGTACATGTTTTTCTTGACGTCCTTACATTTATGTAGATAAATATAGAATTTCAACCAAATTACTTATCTTTCATTATTTAAATATTTAAGATTTTTTATACATTTTTCTAATTAACAAGTGATTTCATGACATATTTATAAATATATATAATATTATTTACTGTTAATTTCAAGGACTACCTTAATTAGCTGTAGATGCAAAATGTTTTAATGTTACAAATTACATTATCACCACCTATATATCACGAAATAGGGTAAACGGTATAGTTGTTGACCACATAATGACATTAAATTAATATGAATTATATATTAAGCTACACTATTTGTAAGCAGGCTGCCATAATTTTAACAGTCATTGGCAGAGAGTCATTTACACAATATTTGAATAATGAGAAAGCTGTGATAAAATACATTATTTGTTGATAAAATTATAAAAATCAAATTCCCAACTAAACAATTTATTATATGTGCTCAAAAGTTATTACTATTATCTGAACTATTCAGACCAATAGATATACCGCTTACTCTATGTAGCAGAATATCAAATATCAACAATTTACTTAGAAGCCTAATGCTTACAGTAAGAGAATAAAGATTCTCTAAATTTAATTGCAAAATGTACAATTTGTAAACGTTCAATGGTCCAAATTTTGGAGATCATTTTTGTGAGGTTCATTCGGTTTCCTAGTCGTTTGACTAAGTCTTAAATGCTCCAGCCTGTGCAGCTTTAACAATAAAGGTCTTTATGATTGCTTCATCTAGTTTGGCAAAATTTGGTGTCTGAATCACAGCAGTCATATGATTCAAAGCAAATTTAAAGCAAAAATCCTCTAATTCCTATAAATAATCAATATTTAAAATCATCTGTATTGTTTCTGAATGGTACAAAAATAACTTACTTTGGCATTGTATTCGATTGCAGTACTATAAAGGAATGCAACATTTGAAACACTAATTCCCTGCTTAATCATTTGAACGCAACGTCGTTTTAATTGTGTTTCAAAATAGGCGTTTGCTAGGTCCAACAATTCTAAAAGTAGACGTTTATTATTCTATATTATATCAATGTGTATATTATATATATATAGTAAATTGATACATAATAAATTGAACCTTTTAAAATCCTACCTAAAGCATTTTCTGGAGGTAAATCAACTTCGTCTGTATACAAGTACCTTAGGAATGATTTATACACATCGTAAGAGAATTGGTTGTGTTCGATTACACTACAAAATGAACAAGAAATATTTATTACAAAAATTTTAAATACTTTCAAATCAGTTAAAATTATTTTTATAGCTATCAAACATAATCTCAACTGAAAGTGGTTCATGTATGTAGCTAATGAATGCAAAGAAAAGAGATAAAACAAAATATTACTCTCGATTATTTTCTGCCCAGTGCTCTTGAAACATCGATTTAAAGTACTGACATCGGATTTTTAGGACAGCCTTATGTACATAAATTGGTTTCCCTTGAACTTGAATAGTTAGATCACTTGAAGCCTAAAATATAGGGAAAGGATTTTAATTATTATGAATATTTTAAATATATAAAAAAGGTTATAGGTAAACAAATCAAATGTACTTATAGATCTTCAAAATTTTGTACTTACTGCATCATCAAAAGCATTCCGAAGACTTTCAATAATACCCACTTCTTCTTCAGCATGTAAAACAAGGGGCTGATGCATGACACTTGGAGTGGCATAGCAGGCAAGAGCATCGTGTATATGAGGCAACGGAGTCGCCATAGGACTAGTAACACTTTGACCACGACACTGACCCCACATGTAAATTTTACCTCCCTGGCCCATTGCTACACTTATGTGGTTGTAGTGCAAAGTTGCTATATCTGATATCCTGCCCATCTCGGGTACATTTAACTATTTTTTCAAAAGATAAATAAAATATATTAATAAATAATATTATCACAAAATGATAGACAATTAAAGATGCAGTTTAAAATTTTAAAATCACTGCATGGTCTATGAAAAAGTCTATTTTTAAAATATTATAGATTCTGTCATAGATTCAATGTTAAACTATTTTTTAAATTTATCTTACTTTGATAGGTGTACAAGCATTGGCTTTATTTCCCAGTCCCAGTTGACCAAAGCCATTGCCTCCCCAAACATAAAGTACGCCTTCATCACTCAATGCTAAAGTATGTGCGTAACCACAAGCAACTTTTTCTAAAAGAATTGATAAAATACATAACATATAAACATAGAAAATACCATATACTAAAATAATAAGTATTAATAAAGAATACCTATGACAATTCCATTTAAGCCAGTGACTTTACAAGGACTTAATTGATTTACATAATTTCCAATTCCAAGTTGTCCAACTCCATTGTAACCCCAGCCGAAAACTTCACCAATATCTGTCACAGCCATACTAGATGTTTGTCCACATGCTATCGATACAACAACTTTTCCTGCTAAAGCTGAATTCACTTTGCGCGGCGCACCCTGATTAGAACTAATGCCACTACTCACTTGGCCGCAATTGTTTTGCCCCCATGAATATACCTGTAGAAAAGAATGTATTACATAATATAAAAAATGTATGCATATGTAAACTTGTAATATACTATGAAACTTAAATAATGCTATTTTCTTATTTATTGATAATTAAAATAAAAAACAGGTAAGTATAAAAGATATTGTTCAATTTCAACTTACTTCACCATCTTCCGTGAGAGCAACCGAATGATGGCTGCCACAAGCAATTGCAGTTACAACTTTTTCATTGAGATTGAGACAAAGGGTTGGAGTTAATCCTTGATTTGTGGAACCATTTCCTAATTCACAGTAGCCGTTGTGACCCCAGGAATAAATCTGTCATCAATTAATTTTCATTGTTAATAAAGTAAATTTTATTAAAAAGAACTCATATTATAAATAAACTACAACTCATTACTTATAAACAATATGTATTATAAAGCCAAAGTTCAATAATTTTAAAATGCATTAAAGTTTGCTCTTAGAATAATAGAATCTTATTTCGGTACCTCTCCTTTGTTTGTGAGAGCAAGAACATGTGGTCCGCTGCCATACGAAAATGTCTTTATTCCCTTGCTACAAAGTACTTCCACTTTCTTTGGATGGAGTGTGCTGTGTGAATCTCCAGTTCCCAGACAACCAGCAGTATTGCTTCCTAATGCATATACGTCTCCATCTTTTGTTACAATTAAGGCTTCATTTCCTAAATTACCTGTTTATTAAAAAAGAATAATTGAATTAAAATAATTTTTTCTATAAATGTGTATTTTTTTATTTTTGTAACTTCTCAGAATACATATTGAAAATATAAATTTTTCCAATCTTTATTGGAACAATGATATATGTATTCATATTCTGCCATTAGAAGATTCTTTTTATTTTTTTATACTTATCTACTTAATAAAAACAAAGTCACAATAACGACTCTAAACACTATATATATATATATATATATATATATATATATATATATATATATATATATATATATATATATATATATATATATATATATATATATATATATAAATAACTAGTTTTGGATAGTTTCTTCAAATAGTCATTCTAAAATGATTCAAACTTGGTAAAGTTATTTATTATTTTACAATACAAGAACATTACGATATCTTGCTTTTGTGATATGAATGTAATTCATCAATTTTGTTGTAACGATATCATATTTAGTTGTGTCTACATACATGATGGATTGATCATTCTACTATCAAACTAACAATAAGCATTTATTGAAATTATAAATAGCTTGGAAGGGAATCTTGAAAATATTACTTAAATATTATATGATATAAATAAAATAAAAACGTTTCTTACTACTAAATTTCAATTCCAGAAAATAAAGCAAGGTATAGGTATTCTATGTAATTTTTTTTTTCTCTGAATCATACTCGTGTAATCTAATGCAATCAAAATTAGTTTGTTTTCCTTCCTATTAATCATTTTATGTTTATATAATTGCAAAAGTAATACTACAATACGATAAATTTGAATAAGAAAAACTTTTATAGTGAAATCAAATCTTCATAGAATAGAGGCACTAGTACTCGGCCACCCGCCAGTAGTCGACCACTTTGGCTATTTTCTTTAAAAAGATAAACCCGTAGACAAAATATCGCTAGATTTATAATTTTTTAATGATCTATGCCATTTAAACATATAATTCTGACATTAAAACAGTTTAAGAACCATTAAATAATTATTTTTTTCGATATATCTTTGTCGATATGTGCTTATAGGTGGCCAACTACTAGAATTTTTTTAATTTTTGACGAATTTTAGTTGTCGGCCGGGCTTGGTCGATAACCCATGTCCAAAGCCACTTTTAATTGTAATGATTATTACAATTAATTAATATTTAATTTCATTCAGTTAATACTTATTCAATCTTCTTAAGCTAAATGTAAATCATAGAACTATTAATAAGAATAAACAATGTTTTTAAAACGCGATGTATTGCCTTAAATTGTCCTGGCCGACTACTAGCGATCAAGCAGCCAAGTACTAGATTCCGGTGGTCGACTCCTAGCACTTTTATCATATTTTATTAAAACACATATTATAATAATCCTGTAAATATTTTAAGCAAAATAAACATTTTATCAAAAACTAGAATACATTTAAAGTGTAATAGAATCGGTAATTTATAAACAAAGATGTTTCTCAATTTTTTGCAATAGCTTGAATACAAGTTTATCCTTAGATAGCCGACTACTAGTGCCTCTACCCCATATAGAATGTTCAACAAATTATTATTACGAATATTTTAGGTTCAAAACTCGATTGAATATTGAAAATTGAAAATGTATAATTTTTTGACAATTCATGCAGCAAAGAACAAAATATAAATGTAAATGTAACAAAACCATCTAGTACTAAAGTCACAACTAATTACAATTAAAACCAACTAAAACTCTCTTTTATCCCTTATTATTTTTCTTTACATTTAAAGACGATTATTCGCACTAAAATTTCTTCAACACTCTCAAATAAATAGAGTTCAACAAAGTAAGCAAAAAAAAATGCCTGTAGAATCAATCTCCCAACTTCATCAAAATAAACAAAAACTCACCATAAACCACAGCCATGTGTATCGTCGATATAAACTTTGGCTCCAGCAAGCTGAAGATCGGCCAGTTCTTCAAATCCGCCCGCGACATGTTGCTGCACCCTGACCGAGAAGAAACTCCTCGGCAAGCCCACAAAAAGCCTATCGACCTCAAGCACCAACGCCAAAGTGAACCAACGTCGACGACGACGAAGCAGAGCCAGCAGCCGCTACGTAAACATAACCCTCTCCTTCGCTCCGTTATAAATGCTCTCCGCTATATGCTCCCCTATACGATCTTCTTCCTTCCTTTGTCCGGCGTTCTCGCTTACTTTTCCCCTTTGTTGGGGCCGGAAAGCGCCGCGAGAAGCGAGAAAAACAAATATGCACGTTGCACAGTGGATGCAGCTGCACGGGGTTCGTCTTTTCTTTCTCTTTGGTTTGAGGTTATGCACCTTCCCCGGGAGAGAAACACCGCAGATTTCGGCCTGGCCGAAAACTACCCCGAAGTTTTTAGGGGTAGAGGCATGCAGGGGAGAGTTTTTGAGTTGTGCGAGTGGGCAGGAAGGTTAAACGTTCTCGCGGATGGAGCGATGCCTCGTAGTGCGCATTTCGCGGGACTTTAAATTGACAGCTGACTGTGAAGAACGTCAACAATCGTTTTTTAATCAACACAGATGCGCCCACACCGACGGCACAGTGGAATTTGTGAAATCGAGATATTTTAGATATTTTTCGATTGGCTACAAATTTTAAATTTTTGACAAAGCGAAACAAAGAAACTTGATTTAATTAAAAATATACTGTGATTGGTTATTAATTTAGTTTATAAAGAATTAATTACTATCCGGTAATTGTGATGTTATGAATACAATATTTGGATTCTCTACTATAATTATATTCAATCCTCTTTTTATTCATTAATTAATGAAATAATGAATAATAAATTGCGATTGTTTTATTTACTTATTTTAAGGATCAAATAGATTTATATATTAAATACAATCACTAATACTATAACTAAAAATAGTATATTACGTATCTAAGGTGGAAAAGTATTGGCTAATCCATAGCACGTGCAAATAGCCACCCGAGCCGAAGGCGAGGGTGGTAAACACGTGCTATGAGGTAGCCATTTTTTCTCCCGTGATGCGTGTACTATTTTTCACCAAACCCGGGCCGAAAATGACACATTTCAGTTTCGAAGCCGGGAGGAAATATGATGCACTTGATAAATTAAAATTCCCGCCTAAAGCAGTATCGATATATCTCGAACGAGATTTGCGCCATCTGTCGTAAAATATAACAAATATCGAACACGAAAGGACGCCAACGTGTTCTAACTACGCGCTCTTGTATTCGTGTTTTTATAGTGTTTCCCGCCTGAATTGTTGTGCATTACCAGAGCAGGCCCAAGAAGTCGAAGAAATTTTACAAACTAATAACATAATGAACATAGTGCAATCCTTCACTGCTCGAGAAAAAGGCTTCAGTAAGTAACTTTATATTAAAAGTGCACAAAACGTCATTTCTATTGTTAAATTTCTTTATCTACTCTCTTTGAGCCACTTATCGTTTCTTGTGATGATCCAGCAAAACTATTACTTTCCATTGTTAGTGCAAATTTGTAGCTATTTACAGACAGTCATCGAAATTTATTGTTGCAGGATCTGTTCAAGGATATGACATAGCATTATTGCGTTTAAAGTGTTACCACGAAGACGTTTATGAAGGTGTTTCTGCCAATCCTAATGCTGTAGATTACAATCCAAAGCCTCCAGTTTTCGCATGTAAATTCTCATCTGCACCAGGATACGAGCAAGTAATTGCTCTTGCAAATGAAGATGGAAAAATCGCTTTGCAGGATACGTCAATTATATATGATTCACATGAACCATTGGAGGGGACACAGGTATTTATAAAAAATATCTGCAATTGAAAAATTATATTTATCGCAATAATTATTTAGTTTAAACTGTTCAGGTCATATATAAACAATCAATTAGGCTAAGGATAACAACAAATATAGATTGACAATTTTAATTTCTTAAATTGTTTCAATATGCATTAATTTGTGGTAATGAGATGAATTATCACAAGAATTCATAATAAGAAATATGTCTATACTTATTTATTTTTAAATTTTTACTTTATTTTAATATATACATATAGTATAGTATAAATATTAATTTTAATGAGCATTAAAAAATTAATTTAATGTCTTTCATCTAATAGTTAGTTGGATTTTAATTTAAGAATGTTTGAATAAAGAGAAAGATTTTTCTTTCATAGATTCAGAAATATATTTAAAAATAATTAATTAAAAGTTTTGTAAATTTTAGGCACACAATAATGCTATATTTGATATAGCCTGGATGCCACAAGAATTAAAACTAATTACAGCATCAGGTGAACGCACAGCTTGCCTATGGGATGTTTATTCTGACATTAAAGAATTACAAGTATTTCATGGCCATACACATTCTGTCAAAAGTGCTGTCTTTCGACATCAGGACAAAGGTAAATAATAATAATTTTAATGTATGATACAAAATATTTATTGCTGACAAAAATCTTAACGTTTTTTACGTTTTCATAGCTGTATTTGCAACTGGAGCTCGAGATGGAGCAATTATGATTTGGGACATCAGAGCAAATCATAGTGGTCAGCCAAGACCAGACAATTCAATTTTCAATGCCCACGAAGTAAAACAAAACCATGCAGCAAAACAACGTAGAACACCATCATCTCAATCGTCAAAATGCAGTGCAGCTCAAAGTGTTACAGCTCTTGCTTTTCAAGATGATTACACTTTACTTTCAAGCTCAACAGGAGATGGGTATGAGATATTTACAATTTTACACGTTAATTTTCACTCTGTCGTTTTTTCAAAATCTACCATTAACAAAAAAAAAAAATTCCACTGAAAGTGAGCGTTTTATACATTCTATTGAAATTTTGGTTGGGTGAGGTTGTCAGGTAAACTGAAGAAAAAAAAATGTTTGAAAATAGAACTTTTAACATGAGCTCTTATGACGAAATATGCATTTATGCTGTAACTACGTGAAAATCCATGATTTCTTTATAAAACCACCAGGAGATTATATCATTTTAATTATAGATTCCGATTGTATAACAAAAATACCCGGTTGCCAGTCAAAAATAAAAAATATTTAATAAATAAGTAAAATGAGTGTATTTTTGTATGCATATATATATGTATTGTTATTATTTCTCATATATTATAACATATATTTAGATCAATAAGTCTGACAATTGATAATGAATCATTTTTATTAAAAATTCGTTGGTTATTAGAAAAAAGAATACACGACGGAGCCACCTTAACACGTTAAGAGCCACATGACCCATATACGGGTTGTAAAATAACAGAAATTTTAAATGATCAAAACTTTCTCAAAAGATTTTAGCAAATAATTTTCTTAATGGTTATAATCTTAGTAAAATTATGAACATGAAAATAAAATTTTTCAATTTATTTATTTCTTTTAAATTACGAAAAACTGAAAAAATTGTCTTAAACATTAACTGCTCTTAACATGTTAGCAGACTTACCTACTCCAATTTACAAATTTGTAATATCTATTTTAATTTATAGGCTGATAAAAGCATGGGATCTCAGAAAAAATTACACTGCACACAAGAAGGAGCCCATAGCCAAACACATTATGCATTATGGAGGAAAGAGTAACACATATAATGGTTTTACTTCATTATTAATTGATCCAGCAGGCATTACACTATATGCAAGTTGTGTAGACAAGAAAATCTATGCTTACAACATATCTTCCTACAATCCAAATCCAAGTAATTTGAGTTAAATTACATTAATAATGTGAACAATAGCGACATATATTTAATCATTGTTCATAAAATAGTTGCAGAATATTATGGGCACGGATCAGATGGTAAAGTTCTGTCATTCTTCGTGAAAGCGTGTTTGAGTCCTGATGGAGAGTATCTCGCCAGTGGATCGAACGACGAAACAGCTTATATTTGGCGCACGAGGAATCCTGGAACACCAATTGTTAAGCTTTCTGGACATAGAGACGAAGTGACTTGCATTGCCTGGTGTGGAGTGGGAGAAACAAAGGTATACAAAAAATTTACAAAATGATAGTTTAGTTTGTACTTGACACACTTATATGTATCTTCAAAAAATATTATTTGAAAAACAAAAAATTAAATTACAAGATTAACATTATGAATTGTATTTTTAGATTGTTACCTGTTCAGACGACTGCTACCATAGAATCTGGCGAGTAAGACCAGAGCCAATTAGTGAAGACGAACAAATGAATATTTTCGGTTGTGCAGAACGCTATGAACAACCATCAAATTTAGTACAAAGTAAGTAAAATTTAAAAAAAAATAAAACCCATGAATTAAGTATGATGCACTTTTACTTTGACTTCAGTCATTTTATATTTGCCAAAATGAGCTAAATTAATGCAGGAAAGTATCGATTCGATATGTTCGAAATTGTTCTTTTCAAGTTCAACTATTACGACAATTAACTAAATAAACGTTCAAGTATTCAAAAAATAAGTTTATAATAAAAATATATTTTAAAGAAACTAATTGTTTGGGCTGATTTTTCTTTTATTTGAAATTTTTAATGACGTGAGGATAATTAGCCGAATAATTTAGAAAAAAACTATTATAAGAAAGACTCTTAAATTAAAATTATCAAACAATTCACACATTTCAAATTAAAATACGATCGGTCCTAAAAATTAGATATTTCTTTTATATTTTTGTGAACCACATATATAAATTTCAACTTTAAGCTTATTATCACCCTTGTAAAAAATTCTCTGGAAAAGATAATAAGAATTACTGAAGTAAAAGTAAAAGTTTAGCACACTTTCACTGAGAAAATTATAGCGTAAAGGTAAACATTCATATCACAACCTCAATAATATCATTATACCGCAAAAAATACTATTATTAATATTCAAAAAATTGTACTTAAACATTTTATGAAAACATATATGATTTTCAAAATACTTTCTATTATAAATTGTTACAATATCGTTTTCTCAGTGTGAAGATTATCAGGTCACATCCGAAATGTACCTCCATGCAACTTTTATAAAACAAAAAATTCTTATTCCAAACAGCTAACCATCCGATCTCCAACACGACGCCTCGCTCAACCTGCACAAGCTCTCGCCACCCGGTCAACGGCAACTCCCATCCAAGGCGACCTCAGTCACGCCTCTCCGACACGAACGACAACCCCTCGTCCACGGAAAAGTGCCTGTCCACCCTGTCGCCCGTCCTAGCAGGTCTCTCCTTCTCCCCGAGACGCTCGAGCCTCGACAACCGCGCCGCTCGCAAGCTCCACTTCAGTCCCAGCAGCAGCGGCACCTGCATCAAAAGACCGGATCCCTCCAGTCCACTCAAACCCACCAGCGAAGCGTCAACGACACCGAGCTGCTCCGGCGACGTGCGCGTCCTGGCCGTGCCGTTCTCCCCGACCTCGGGTCTTCCCAACTTCGTGGTCGACGGCACGGCGCCCCACCTACTCGCCAACTCGCCCCAGAAGGCCAGGAACTCGCGGGAGAACGTCGACTGGCTGACGAAGATACGCAAGCGCAAGTGCGCCGAGAGGAGGCCGACCGCCGAGGACTCGCCCAGTCCCAAGAATCGAAAGACACCCACGAGGAGGACCAACAGGACGAAGAACGGAGAGCTGAGGAAGACGCCCAAGAGCTCGCCCTTCTTCGTGCCGGCGATCACGAATTTTTATAATAACTTGAACATGAGCAGCGTGATCGTGCCCTCGCCGCCGTGCTCGTCTTGATGATGATGACGCTAGGGGAGGGGGGGGGGGTGTATTTTGGCACGTTCGAGTGGTTTTCGAGGAAGAGATTTCTTTTGCGAGTTTTATTGAAAGATTCGAATTTCCCGCCATGTGTGTTACCGATCGAGCAATGAATAATAGGTGGAATTTAAGATGGAGATTGAATTAAGGCGAACTGGGGTATTATTGTCCTTCGTTATGTATAAATCTAACGTTATACAAAGTTTGAAGTACATAAATATTTCAGAACATCGACCTCTGCTATTCCAATGAAGCATCCAGGTGACATTCTCGAGACTTTGTTTGAATGGCTGATGGCATTTGTCGGAGCATTGAAATATTTGTACTTTGTGCAATGGTAGACTAATACATAACGATGCCCTAGTTGTGTTTATTTCGATCTCTATCTTTAATTATAATTAATTATGCATTATTTAGTCGGTGACATTTGAACCAGGCAATCTAAATTTCTTAATAGACTTTGACACCGTCTTAAAGAAACCTTTTAAAAATTCATTTATTATTTATTCTGAAAGATATTGAGCTAACGTCACGCAATTTTTTTGAAATATCATTTATTGCTTCATATAAATGTATTTTGATGCGTTTTCAGATATTTTTATAATATGCTCATTGCAATTAGGGTAATTATAGATAAGCTTGTACACTGGTGCATTACTTTTTCTGGAAAGTACAAGGACAATCATAATATGTGATATGATTATTAGACGCAATTTTTAGAAATGTGCACAACTAGTGTTTGCATTAAATCAAAACTTTCGCAACGTATTTTTATAAAAGAAAGTATGCTCGTATGTATATTACTCATTGTAAGATATCATCTTTGTCATTTTTGTTTTCTATTTTATTAGAAGTTAGTTTTAATCGTTTTATAAAATGCAGGACTGATGATTAGAAGTGTGAAAATATAAACAATTTTCTATATTTTGGAGAAATATAGCAGAAATTAATTTAATAAATAAATTCATAAAATTTATAGAAAATTTTATGCAGGTATTCGAGTTAAACAAATCTCATATATACCTAATTGGTATATACAATTCATTAATTTAAAAAACATTTTGTTTGTCAATTCTGTGTATTCATTATATTATCTTATAATAAACAGTATTCATTATTTCATATATGTACTATTGTTTTAATTATTAATTTACTAACCATATTCTTTTCAATTTATCCCTATTATTTTAAAATCTAAAATTTATAACTTAAAATTAAGAGCTTCTTTCTTCAAATAATATAAAATTAAATTAAAATAGAATGTATAATATTTCTAGAATCTGATTTGCAAATTTATTATATCTTCACTCTATCAATTTTTAAAATTATTTCAAATAAATTTATTAAACTTATAACCAATTATTTTTCTACATGATTAATAATTTCGTTGCCGCCATCACTCAGTTGAATTTACATAATTTAGATTACAGATTATTACATTATTATAATTAGACATTATTCCAAATTGTGTTAAAGGGAAAAAAAGAAAAATAGCATGGTTAACATATTTTGGTAGAAACGTTTATTACATCGAATCTCAGTGATTACACGTACAGCATTGTCAAACGTGAAGTGATTTTAGCAGTATTACGTGAAGTGTATGGTGAGGCGTAATAAATAAATTTTCTAACGCAAAGCAGAAAGAAGGTAATTTGACGATTGTATGTGGTTTTCGTGCGGTAAGTTCGTACGTTCGATACGATAATGTAAGTACATACATACAATTTCCCATTGTTCTTAACAGTCCGATTCAACCAATCGTTAAATTAGTAGTAATCAACCTTATCAACTAAACATTTGAAATTAGGTTTACAATTAAAATATATACATTGTTAAGCGCCAATTAGTTCGAAAGTTATTGTACTTAAATAAATTATATTACATTATAACTTAAATGGTTAAATCAATAAATTCGATTTCAGGAAGAATCATTTCTTATTTATCATACAAAGTTCATTCTTATTAAAAATAAAAATATTTTTGCAAATATCCGAATAGCCGTGATAAATGAAAATGTCTCGAATAATAACAAATTATCATTGAAAATTCACTGATGTTTTCCTCACAGCAAATTTTCGTAAACTAAACATTTAGGAAAAAATAAAATATAATCATTTTTATTTTCATCACATTATAATATGACACATAATTATGAGAATAATTAGTGAAATAAAATATAAGAATAGTAGTTGAATCGGACTGAAAACTTAATTACAGTAATATTCGGCGTTCAGCCGAAACGATTCCTTTTTACAATAGAAAAAAGAAGTTAAGCGTCGACATATGGAATTCAAAGACTGCGATTCTTATACGAAAAAGACGAACATATAAGTACATAAAAAATAGGATAGCTGCAGCAATGACCCTTCGAATGGATTAAAGTCATCGTCACAATTATCAAAATATCTCCTCTAAAAATACAATTATAAATTAATAAGGCTAGTGTGTTATCGTCTCACTTAAATAACTCTTCGCTTAAACCTAAATATATATCTCATACACATGGAAATGACGGATAAGACCTTACGTACTAGTGACTATTATGCGATAAAATCTCGCTTATTCTGTATAAAAAATAACATGAATAGTCTCAAAAAAGTCATCGTCGGCGACGACAACGACGCAAAAAATGGCTTCCGAACTTGCATTTTTCCAAAGGTTTTTTCGTATTCTCTTTGTCTTATTCTTTTTATTCGTTTTTGATAAAAAAGATTTCGTTCATTTTTTACTTTATCGAACGTATAATAAGTAGAGTGTCGCCGGCATTATCCAGTAAACGAAAACAAGCTTACCGTTATTCTCCTGTCTATTATACGATCCATTAAACTTGAAACAACAAGCATTTACAAGTTATTTATCCACCTATATGCATTAAAGATCTGAATGAAATATACTGTGACTTCATTCGTTTTTTTTAAATTCTACATTTTTTCATCATAAAATGAGCTTTTATTTTTTTATATAATAACTTTTTATTCCATTTCATCTTTGAGTATCTTATATTTTTAACAGCAAATATAATGCTTACTTCATATATTTTTGAATATAATATAATATTTATATATACTATTTTTATATATATTGTACGCAGTAAAGGTGTTATTTTATCCTGGATATGTTGAATCTGCATCATCTTTGATATGCGAGAGAATAATAAACGAGTTGTTATTTCGCTGGTATCAATTATCGTTTTTGTTTACTGGATATATATTTTAATAGTCGAATAAATAGCGCGCACATAAAAAACATGGTTCGCTTGGGGATCACAGAGAGTCCTTAGCTTCTTTCAGTTCAGTTCTCCTTCGGTGCTGAGAAAAAAACGTCGCCTGTGGTTGTTTTCGCGGATTATTTTCTTCACATTTTAAGTAGTATCTATAAGAACACATTTTGATTCTTTGTTTTGTGGAACGCATCATTATGAGTAAGTCGGAGAAAACGTATCTTTTTCTTTTTCGTATAAAAAGTGAAATATACGCAGAGTGTAAATTGTTTAGGCAAAATTTTAAAAAACTTGGCGATACAAAATTTGGCGGTGTAATATTGCGATCACGAGGTGTGACAGTGTTTACGGCTCATTATGGTAATCGGCGCCTCGTATAACAGTGATTAATTTATTCGAAAGGCATTCGAAGTTTACGAGATTAAAATGCACTTCGGAAAATCGCATGCAAATTAGTGGTTGCTTCGTATAGATTTTTTTTGATAAACTTTAAATTACATGAATCAGAATTTGCCCAATATTATAATTTACGGTTTTATTTTACATATATATGACTATACTTATCATTAAAATTCTCATAATATTCCACAAAAACAGTTTCAACAAAGTTTACTTTGAGTTTAATATATGTTCATAGGACAATCGGAATAAGATTTTTTTTATAGTGCATCCCGCGGAAAAAATTATATGTCGATAATCATATGTTATATACAATTATATATCGATTTTATTATTAAAATAGATATAACCATGTTAAATCAGCATATATAGTCGCATATGTGGCTATGTTTACATGATTAATTAAGAAATCCATATACAATGATTTGAAATCATGTTCAATTGAATGATGAATGCACGATTACAAAAAATAAATTATATATAATTTGTATATAATTTTTTTCTCGGTTGTACAGTAGAATTTTCTTGAACAATAAGTTCTTAAAAACTGCTTTAAGGTTGATTTGTATCGTCAGATATTGGAAAATGCATTATATTTATTACATACTTTCAAGCTCTTTTATGAGTATAATATGGTCTTTACATAATAACATTTAAAAGAGAATTCAGTTTATTATGCTTACTTGATAGTTCTGTGATTCTATTCTGAAAAACATCCATGAAATTCAACAAGGATATAGTTTTGTGTATCCTTACGTTTGAATTTTATGAATCATTCAGCTGTATTATAAGAGTAAGTATAAGTACAAGTTTTCGTAATAATTCTGATACTTATCGCTTATTAACCCTCCTGCGCAGAAGTTTATTTTCGTGCAACAATATTTTCTGCAAATTCGTAACATTTTCTAAATAATAGCTATACTATTTAGCTTCAATTTGAGAGGTTGTAGATGTCCCAACAAAGTAAAGATTTAAATTTGTGATACAAAATGTATACAAAAATGACGTACGGTTTGGACGAGTATACTCGGCTCTCTGCGCAGGGGGGTTAACTTTAATATGTATGTATAACAAAATTAACCAACTTGCATAGTTTATTTTATTCTACCTATGTATGATATAAATTTTAAGAACTTTGAATAATAATGTGTCATTCAAAATCATTATTTAATTATCTTTCATTATTACAAAAGAAGATATATGCTCGAATGGATGCCATTGTATGAGTACACCCTATATATAATAAGGGATTTTAATATTACAAAATATTACGCAATCGTACAAAGTCGGTCGGTGTGTTATGTTACATGGAAACAACATAATGTGCAAGCCATATAACATGTAACCAGAGAAATCAGGATACCTTATAAATAATATCCGTTTATATTAATTAATAAAGCTCCACCTAATTAACAGATTCAGTACAAATGACGTATTAGCCAATTTTTGCGATTCTTTACAAAATGTATTCAAATTGCAAACCTTCAATAAAAACTCGATACTTCTACCTCTTTTCAAGATCTCAAAGAACAAAATAATCAGTTGCACAAATAGTTTCATTAATTTTTACTTTCACAGCAACACCTAACTACAAAAAAATGTACTTCGATCAATTGAACCAAACCCATTAATATCCAAATTTCAACGAAAAAAAAAATATATTCTTTTCCCCTAAAGCAAAATCCAGCGAAAGACCATTATACTCATAAATCACACTAGCCCTCTCTCCCCCGCCGAACAACAAACTCCCATTATCCCCGCTCGCCCCGAAAAAAAACGCACTTTCCAAACTCCAAGCGATATACTCTCAACCAACCCCAAACCCCCCCACCAAAGCAAGCCTCCTCGCTCGTCGCTCATCCCTTACGACTGCTCGTGATTGTTGGCGTGCTCCTTCTCCTTGTTGAGCAGCTGCTCGGTGTTGGCGTTGTTGGCCTCTGCCGCGTGTATCTCCTGCTCCTTGAGGCGCTGACGCTTGTTGCGATTGCGCTTGTGCATGCAGCAGAGGGCGACGAAGATGCAGCCGACGAAGGCGCCGATGCAGGAGGCGATCCAGATCCAGGTGGAGCGGGCCTTGCGCGCCTCCGCCCGGTCCCGCAGATTCGTCACGCAGCCCCCGTACAGGCTCATCGTGCGATTCGTGAAGTCGACGCTGGCGCAGCGCTCTCGAAGCGACACCGGACAGTCCAGCTGGTACTTGAGCTGAAACAGCGAGAAGAGAGTGATTGATCGATTGATTGATATATATATTTATTGTGACCTTCGAGTACAACCCTATCTGGTCCATTAATAGTACACGATGGTATGCTGTATAATTACACAAGTAGTAATATTGATTTACATGGAGGTACATATAGCGGTTAAGTATAAAATAACGCTGATAAATTCAACAATTATGAACTAGCAAGTTGTCGCTGAGCTTACAATAAGTAATTGGCAGAACGCAAGATAAGAATACAAACCATGACTAAAAAGAGATTAAAGTCGTGACGCTTTTATGGTAAACCCAAGCCATCAGGTAGAACATACGCAAATACCCTCGTTTCGTACCCTGAGTTCATCAAAGAGGGCATTTTTAAACGCATTAAAATTATCGAGATTGAAATCAGGCGGGGGAAAGGTATTAATAAGGGCTGAAGCCATGATACCGAAGAGTACGCGAGAGAGAGAGAGAGAGATAAAGAGAAAGAGAGAGTTAATCGTGAGTGAGATAATAAGGGGAACGTATAGAATGGGGATTGGCGGTCGTGAAATTTTACTGTTTTACATAGGGAGGCTTTGTTGTAATGAAGTTCAAATACAAGAATACATGGAAAAAAATGCATTGTTGTAACAAATTGCTTGATAAGTGTAATAAAAAATATAGTTAATGTAACAAAGTCACTTGGTAAAATACGCACTAACAAAGCATTTTTTTCTGTATTTATTATATATGTAATTAGAACATTTCCTTTTTAACTGTTTTGAATCCCCCTGTGGTTTAACTCGAGTCAGAGTCGGGGTATAATTTTTTATTTTGGCTGGCGCTTTTCAGTGTAACTTTGAGGGCAATCACTCTACAAACACTTTTAGCCTCTCAAATTAAAGATAAGTAGTACCTGTATCTGTAATAATAGAGGTCGCGTAAAGTTACATCTCAATTGGTTGCTAAATTATACTCGATTCAAATAAAGCATACAAAAATTAATTAAAATCTAAGTTGATGCAAGTTTTTATATCTTAAATATGTACAGTATATGTGATTTTGCCACGAATTAGAGCCCTCTAAGTGGTCTTTATAGTCCGTTGAAAATTCGCTAATCTACATTATTGAATTTTAACCTTTTCAACCACTTACCACGTGGTTTTGAATCAAGCGGTGCATTTTTCATGATCACCGAGGTTTTAAAGTATTCTTCAGAAGTGTACTCATGGACTTAAGGAGCTACATTTTTATAAAAAGATTATTTCTAATTGTGAGACACACATGTATTAATAATAATAGTATTTTTATAGTATATTCATACTATTATTATTGATATGTGTGCCTCTAACAGTTGGAAATAATCTTTTTTTCCTTATAACGCAATTTTACGAACGTACGCACATTTTAAGTGATAAATAAGTGATAGTGCGTATGTTCGCGATATTCGAAAATCTCAATTATTCACTAAATAAAACAAAAGACTGTAATGTCGGTATCCGGCATCCCCTTAGCAAGTAGAAACCGAAATATAATGATATTTTACATTTTAAGCTAAAGAATTTCATAGTTTAGTCAAAGTTATTTATTGCAATTTGACGTTATTTAGCCTAATTTCGATCGTTTAAAGGCTGTGAAAATTAAGTAAAAGTAAGTCTTTTCTTGTTTTTTAGGTTAAAAATGATCTATACTTTCTTTTAAAAGCATTTTATTTATTTTTATAAATATAATAAAGTTTGGTAAATTTCTAGTAACGTATTATAAAATACAGCTACATTTTTCATTATTTTTCATCAATGCTGTTCTCATTACTTAAGTTTTCAATCTTCAAAATGTTGGCGCATACCAAAATAATCAATCTTGATGAAACTTTTAGAATACGTTCTTTGAAGCATTCACAACATTAGTTAGCTGAAATATTTTGTAAATATCCATGACAAAGCTCATGTTAAATGATTCTATTAAGAACTTTGCACTGTTCTTATAAAATAAACAAATATATATTATTTTAAAAAAACACATAGTTGAGTAAAAACTAGTAGTTTCAGCTAACTTATTTTTATTTTATTGTCAAAAACACTATCAAATTTTTTGGTTCATAAATGTCATTGTGGCGTGCGTCAACTTTTACCGTACAGCCTAAATTTACTTAAAATAAACCTATTATTCTCAATTCTTCAATATTATTTATTAAATTTTTTTAAAATTGTGTATATGAATTGATAATATTATAAACATGCCATGAAAATATTATTTTGTCAGCCTTAAACCTACGGAAGTTTTATATTTATATTTTTTTAAGGGTTTTATTTGACAATATATTCGTTTATATATATTCGTTGCTGCATCAATATTGTTTGTTATATTGTTCTAAATAAATTGAAACTCAAAAAAAAATACATTTTTCTCACATTTAATTCATTTCTGAGGAAATCTGATAGTGAGAATATACTAAAAAATCTTATAATACTCGTAGAGAGGGAAAAGTACTGGAATGATGAAAACTTTAAGGGAAAAGTAATAGTATAGTGGGTTGCGTTAAAATTGCGGTAATATGGGAAAGACGAGAAATAAAGAATACGAGACAATTATGATTTTCTGCAGATTTTGGTTCGCCGTATTGGATTCGTCATTTTTGGTTTTCAAAATCTGACTTCACATTTGAATTCAACGACCAAAAAATTCCAGTATATCGATTTTCCTGAAAAATGATGATTTTTTGTCCATTTTGATAGGCCAGATTGGATCCACCGTATTGAATTTAGAATTTTCAAAATCTGACTTCAAATTTGAGTACAGGAACCTCAAAACATAGAAAACCAATACGCATGTAATAATACCTTTCAGCCCTAAGTTGCGTGATTGAAAGAGATCAAATTTCGTTGCTATTTTGTGTATTACTTCCACTTCCATTTCTTGAACTTCGTCATCAAGAGGAGATAGGAGAAGGTGGGACAAAACGGAGTACCAGTTGTATCTTGTATCATACAGAGTGGCATCGTTCCAAACTAATTGAAATTTCTTTAATATGTACTAGAAAGATAAACGTATTTACCGACTGGACGCCAAAAGACATACCTCTCGGTAAAATCTAACTAGGCTATGTTGTAGAGCTACTAAAAAGCTATAAAAATTGATCTCAGAAATTACAATTAAGAAGTAATAAGCAATTTATATTATATTAATTTCAAAAACAACTGCTTGGGTCTAAATGGGGCGGGGCAAAACGGGATACCAAAAACATGGGGAAAATATAGACATAAAGAGAAAACAAATTTTTTCTTTAAATGTTGAAGAAATTTACGTTAAAATATTAACAAATGTTATCAAATTCATTAAAGATTACCCTCGTAGAAATTAGATCAGTTATAAAACACTTTTATACCAAAAACTAGCAATTTTTACAAAAAGAGTTTAAAAATTCTATTAGGATAATTTAAACATTTATCAAAGGGTGTTTTGTTTAATTTTAAATTTTATGAAGCATAAAATTGTTCTACCCCGTTTTTACAAATACCAAAAAACAAAATTTAAAAAAATTGTCCATTTTAATTATTTATGAGCGTTTGCATAAAAAGATGACAATTAATGATAATAATTTTTAAATAACTATTTTTTATTCATAAAATGTAAAAAAAAATAAGCTTAAAGTTAGGTTTCGGCGACCGCGTTTTGCCCCACTCTCCCCTGTACGTGTAAAAGTACTCAAAATATCTGCAGCCTCGTGCACTGGGTGAGCAAAGGGCGTCTATGTGCATGCACCTGCTAAAGTATGCCGAATTTCGCTCTAAAACTTTTACAGGATATTCTCGATGATGTATACTTTCGCTTAAGGCAAGAAAAAGAATCTGCGCCAATCTGCAGTTGGCAACTTGCGTGATATTTTTTTATATTTATTTCGCCGGATCATACCATATTTTCTTTCTAAGCTTTCTGAATTTTTGTAATACATGGAATATTGAAGAAGATAGATTACAGCGTATTACAAAATAGCTATATCCTTTATGTTGTAGTGACGTAATAAAAAACCTTAAAAAGCTTATAACATAAAATTTATTTTTTCGTAACGTAGGCGTAAAGTATGCAGGTTTGTTTATGTCTTGTGGGCGTAAAGTATTACTTATGCGCATACTTTGCATAAAGTCGAAAATCGTGCATTACGCACTATGTGGGATCGGGCGCCAGTCGAGGCCTGGCGCGCCTGCCCTCGTAAGTATCTACGCAAATTTTTATTTGCATAAAAATAAAAAAAAATAGTGATAAAATACAGTCAATAAATATAAATTATGTACATTTGGGTTGAGTCCACCAATAATAATACTTTGATTTATGTCGTAGAATTATAAAAGTTGCACTTTTATCACAAGATTGTCGTCAATTTAAACATATTGCACCCTCTTAGGCATTTTTCGCGCAATTTCTGAGTTGGCCCGTTCTTCAAGCGTAAATCGAGATAGCCTGTTTTTCAAGCGTAAACTGAGATAGCCTGCTCTTCAAGTATTTTCTAAGACACTTTAGCTTCTTCTTACGCTCAATAATCGGTATGTATGTAATATAATTTATAATTTATTAGAATATGATAGAATGAAAAATAATGTTAAAAACGAAATAAGGTGATGTACTTGAATGCCTATGTTATGTATAATGTTATTATACGTTTTTGAGGTCGCACAATTCTAATCTGAGATCAGATTTATATAAAATGGCGAAAGAAATAAGGTAAGTATAGAAAAAATGATAAATTAAAAAACGTTTTTTAAAGAAGTCATTGCTTGTATTCTTACTTCAATGCATTAATTAAGGTTATTGCCTCCTTATCACTAATAAAATCACCCTTTTTGTATAGTTTATTTAAAAATCTAATCATAAGATCCAACATTTTTGGTAAGCCGAAAATGACTGCAATTATGTCTTCCTGCATGTTGCCTAATCTGTGAGAAGGCGAACTTTTCGGTCCTACGCGGACATGCGCGTGGCCGCCTCTGTGGCGACAAATTCAGGTAAACGGTGTTAACAAGAAGTATTATTAACAGAACTAAAATAATAGCTAATTAGTTTAAAAAGTTTTTAATTTTGTTAATAATTTTTTTTTTAATTTTTAGGCTCTAATTGAAGTTAAATAACATTTTAAAGAATACACAAAAATCTTAGTATAAAAAAAAAATTTTCGCTAAGAAAAAGCCGATTGAAAACAGTATTGTGTCTTAAAGACGCGCGTGCTCGCGGGTTAAAAATTATATTTGACCATTTGAATTCGATTTTGAAACATACAAAGTATTTTGTTATACTTACATTTTACTGTAATGTACTGTAAGTTATTTTTACAAAAAAAACGGTAAAGATTATGTATTTACAAGCAAAAAAACACATTTCATTCCGCGCAGGAGATTTTATTTTGTTTTTGTAATTTTTTCGAAAGATTTCAGTTACATTGTTTTGATATGAAAAAAGTCTTTTCTTCCCATAAGTGTCAATGGCCTTATTATACCATAAGTTGTGCGATTAAAATTAAAGATTGAATTAAACCGGTAGAGAAGCTACTAGTGGTCCTGAGCGACCTCTTTCAAAGATAACATTTTTTTAGTTATTCCATTGTTTAGCAATTGTAGCTCAAACAATGCTATTGACATACATTTGAGCACCTGATTCAGATCCAATCAGCATACCTTATTTTGATGACCCTTTATGAAGACTAGTACGTCTTTTTCGTTTCCCACGAAGAATAACGCATTTGAATTTTCACCACGAAGACTAGCACATATTGCGATTTTCCGCCGCCTGGCTTTTTCAGACTACTTTTATTTATTCGAGTAGCCTGATTTTCTCGGGTAAACTGATAATTTTTTGAGTTATATTAAAAGAGTTCAGTTTATGACCTTAACTCGATAAAGAAAATTGATCCGAATTCTCGAAAGTTTATCGTCACATCCCTAATTTTCATATTCTATACGAAAAGTGCTCTACTTCGTGGGAAATTTATGAAAAGTGTTAGTGTTCATGGGTAATTCGTGAAAAGTGCTAGTCTTTGTGGGAAACTATGAAAAGTATTAGTCCTCGTGGTAAGTGCTCAAAAGTATTAGTCTTCGTGGGAATTTGAAATGTGTTCTTTGAAAAGTCTTCGTAAGGACCATCGACATAATGTAAACAATAATGTGTAATGTAACAACTTATGGAATAAATATACACTGTTTCAGCTCTAATGAGGACGGCTTTAACTGCTGAAATGATAATAAAAAAGAAATTCATAATATTTAACTCTTTCTTTTTTTAAAGACAAGTTTAATAATAAAGGTTGGGTACCTATTGTTTTTTAACTAAAAAGTTTGGGTGGAGTTTGTGTTGGGAAAGGGACTTTGTTTGTTTTTTCTCTTGGTTTTGTTCGTAGTTTGGATTGCGAAAGAGAGTATTTATTCTGTGCGTACACAATGGTACGCGTTGCGCTTGTAATTAGAGAGCAGCTTTAATGACGCGAAAATTATGTCGTGAAGAACCATTGTATAAAAGTACTTGTGTACCATGATATGAATTATAGAGAATTCGCATAATACACAGTTCAAGCTTCAGGGCAATTAACTTAAAATATCCTCGGGGATGCTTTTGAACCGTTTCAGACACAATGACCATTTAAAAATATATTAATATACTTAATAACTATGAAATCTATTTTATTTAAATTTTTTTAATCTAGTGTAAATATAATCTATTAACAATTTGCTTTGTAGAAAAAAGTTTATTGTAAAATGGTGCAGCTTCAAACTAGAGAAAAGTTTGGAATTGCTTAAGTCCATATGTATGACCAAAAAATATACTGTAAATAGAGAAGTTTCTTTCAGTTCAACAGTTTTTTTACTTTAGAAACATTCTCGTTATTTTAAATTTTAAATTTCTCATTCACTCTCGACATTCGTACGAAAATATACTAAAATTAATTTAAAAGTCGTGACTGACATATTTTCAACATAACGGTGGATTGGTATTACAGCTTCAATATCAGGTAAATTAAAATACGGTTTAGTGTACTATTGATCTTAAGAGCGTACAATGCCGCAGTGTCAGTGCTTTGCTCTACACAATATAATATTCATAGTGTTTAAAGTTTAACGATGTTTGAGGTCCCACTGTTTGTGCGTGCGCGCACGTCGCAATATACTATAATGAATATTGCAGTAATTGCTATGTGTATTTTTAATCATAGGATCATAAATCAAGTCCACATTAAGTTAATCCATGGTTATGTTGGACAATTTTCTAATATGCAATATTCATTAAGAAATTATATTTAAATTTTTGCAAAACAAGAAATTCGATGTACAGGGATCACAACCTATTTAAAGCCGAGTATGAAGCAAGAATGAATAGTTGAGTATATTTTATATCGGGTTCTCAAAATAAACCAGTATATAAATTACGGATTTTTCATTTTACGAATCTGTGCAACCTTTTTCCTCTAATATATTCCAATAAGAAACGAACATAACACATTTAAGAGATAAATTTTAGAAGAAAATTTGTTAACAAATGTTCGCATTTTAAACTATTTTAGCTTTTAAATCCTCTTTCAAACGTCCACGGTTTCAGAGCTTTTTTTGCAATATGGAGCTATTTCAAATGCAACAATTTTTATAAAATAAAGCTAGAAAGAAGTTCGTTTTATTACTAAATATAGTTTTTATTACATCCACTCAAACGCATGTATAGCAATATATTGAATTACACCTGAAAACTTTAATTGACAATTTCGAAAAAAGGGCCGTTACTCTCTGTTGCCTGTCGGAAGGGAATGCAGCCCTAATGTGAGAAATCTATTAAATCCTATTAATTCCTTTTTCCAAATATGAAAAGATCCTATTTGTGAATAGGATGTATATGCAATTTTTGTATTGATGAATAGGATTTAATAGATTTCTCACACTAGGGAGACTGCACACTGGTCCTGGCTGGGGGTTTTTCCTCTGTCACAGGTTATCCGCATAGGTAGAAATCTGCCATATCGGTAACGGTGGGGAAGGTGGGGTGTTAGGATCAAATACCTCCATATATAGGTGGTGGAGGTAACCTGTAAAAACCCGAAAGGGTATACAGGTTGGAAAGAAAAAGATTTTTATAATGATAGTAAATAATTACTTCGACAATTATATATACTAAAATATTAAGCTGTCATAGTAAATTATTTCCACGTGTACTTGCATAATTGACTTGACCTAGTATCAAAACAGTCGAATAGCGTTTGCCTATTTTGTACACCGTACAATATATATAAATATTGTATCCTAATTATTGGTATAAAAAAACTAATTACACACTTTCTTCGTTATAGGAGACGTAATCAGTTTTTGCTTTCTTGGAGAGAAAGCTTTATAATTTAACTCAAAGTCTTCCTGATTGTCGAAAGACACTACAGGTCACGTCACTTCAATATTTTAACTTTTTGCTCAAACAATTTTTTGATATTTTCAAAAAAATTATATGATAAAATAAGCCTGAATCTTTAGAGCATATGCCTAATTTTTTCCACGTATCATGATTAACAAAAAGGCAGGCTTCTAAAATTGATTCTAACCAAATCATTATAATTTCAAGTTCTTTTCTTTTCGGTCATGTTAAACCAATTAATGCATGAATAGTTTAACTTGAATGCCCTGCTTTTCGTTTTCTTGCATAATTTTATTTATAGAAGTTATTCGATTTTAAACTGAGGTACCTATATCTTTTTCAAACTGATAGTAATTCGATTTCTTTCGTTACTCTACAAAAAAATGAAGCTTTATATTGTAAGTTGTTAAGTACACAGTGCACTTTGGCTAAGTCGAACCTCCTTAACTTAAAAACCTCAGTAAGACGAAGTAAATTCTTGGTCCCTTGTGAAAATGTCTCTAACACGAAATAAATAACAAAAGTTAAGACGAATTTTATAAGTGGAACTGCTTCCAGAGTCGCCTTTGTAACTCGTACTTCGAATCCTGTTATATTTCTCAAAAAGTAAACCATTTAAGCGCTAGATAGAAAGTAAAAATTAATGAATCAATAGATAAAAATGATAGAATAAATTTAAGATAAGATATCGTGAAAAGTCTTCAGTATCACGAGCCGTGCATTTATTAAACGTATTAAAGAACTAGGACAGATTCAAAGCGCTACGCGCGTTTCTTTTTCTCTTCATTCCTTGTTTTTGTTTTTTAAATTCCGTTTAGCTTCTTCATAGAGGAAGCTTTGTGATGGTAAAAAAAAGTGTTGTTAGAAACACTATTTTTAGAAAATGTGTGTATGGATGTGTATGTGTGTGTGTATGTATGTGTGTATGTGTATGTATGTGTGTGTGTGTGCGTGCGTACGTGCGTGCGTACGTGCGTGCGTGTGTGCGTGCATGCGTGAGTGCGTGTGTGTGTGTGTGTATACTGAGAGAAACATTCCTTGTGGCAAATGAATCGTGTACTTGCAGAATCGAATTCTCACGTACTTGCCGCAAATGTTGAGTTCTTAATAGTTAAGAAGTCGAACTTGAGAAAAGTCTGCACGAGTAATATAAACATGCCGAGTACGAAAGATTATTTGACGATTTTCTAGGATATAATGATGCTTTTTAAGCATTAAAATATAAAAATATCCTATACGTAGAATTAATCGTGGCAGGCGAAAACTTGTACTAACATGTAACGGTCATATAAACATCTTAGAAATATGAAAAATTCAGTTAACCTTAAAGTCAGGTTGTCAGCCGTTGACGCTACTCAAGTATTCAGTTCTTAACTATTAAGACGATGCGTTTAACTGCCAAGAAATATTCATTTGACCATATTCAAATTCACAAAACTTAACAATTAAGAAATACTCTTTGCCGCAAAGAATCTTTTCTCTTAGTTTCTGTGTGTGTGCGTGCGTGCGTGCGCGTGTGCGTGTGTGGGTGTGCGTGTGCGTGTGCATGTGTCGGTGTGTGTGGTTATGGATCAACACTACTCTGAATATACACGGACAAAATTAATGTTTCGGGGCACAACTTCTTTTTTTAAGGAATACGGCTCCAAATTTTTTTTTTTTATGCTTATTTTGTTTTTTAGCGATTATTCAATTTTTTAGTTTTAGTTTTTCGGGTTTTTTGATACTTTAGAAATAATATCATCGATTGAGTAATAATGCATTTGATAGATCATACAATTACCTATCTTTTTCGACCCGAAATTTTGAATAAACTATTTCCCTTGTTTTGTTATACACGAAATCGTCATTTTTTTTCAAATGGTTATATCTGTGAAATGTAAATAGCAACATTTTTGATAAAGATTGAGATGATTAGTAATACGAAGAAAAATATTTAGTAAAATTTGAGTCTTCATCTTTTTCTTTTGAAGGGAAAAAATCTTTTTGTAAAAAACATAGTCAACTACGAATACTGGAGTAAACCTCCAGATCTCAACGACCTTTATATTTCAAAATGTTTGAGGTTATAAATTTAAAAAAAAATTTTTTTTGACCGCTAATGTCTCGAGAATAGCACGGTCATTTTTTACTAAACAGAGTTCATTTTTTTCTTTTTAACGAAAATCCGAAATTAAAAAGAAATTTAAAGATTCATCAATTAGTTTTTTAAACATTTTTTGGATTTTACGTTTTTCTGAAATCGATAAGGTAAATTATTTTAGTATCTTATGCAGCCTCTTGGTATAGCAAGTGTCTCTTAGTTCTTTAACCGACTTCGAAAAAGGAGGAAATTCTCAATTCGACCTGTATATATATATATATATTTTAACTTTTTTATGTTCGTTAGCCGATTATTCCGAAACTACTGAAAAGATTTGAACAAACTTTTTTTTAATGAAAAAGGATGATCCCATGGTAGTCTCATTACATTACTGGGCCAGTATCGAGCCAGTAAGTATTCGCCAGTAATCGCCTTAATTTTTAATACTACGTCAGTACTGGCGTTTTGTTATGTTCCTCCGCCGATTATTCCAAAATTACTGAACCTATTTGATAAACTTGTGGATTTTGATAGATAAAATGAAAAGTGGACGGTAAACTAAAAAGTATAAAATAAAAAAAAAATTTTTAAATAATCGACTTTGAAAAATGCTTAAAACAATAAAATAATAATCGATATAAACCTGTTTGAAGTCGGTCCCGAATTTTAAACTGACTTACAGTATATTTCTTGTGGATATGATTTAGAACTTATACTGTATTGAGTCTAAACATATATACTTATGATGCCTCTAAAGTCAGACCACCGTGAAAACTCGGTGGAATATAAACTTGTGTATCCATTCGTCTCAAAAGTATTTTCTGAAATCCTTCATATTAATTACTATTCTTAAATTTTAATCCTTAATAAGTGATTCTTTATATTAATAATTAATATTTAATGATTAATAATGCTTTACAAAATTTGTAAAGATTATTACCTACAGTTTTGTACTATTTTTGAGATATAGGAATTTAAAATTAATTTATTAATTCAAAGAATTTCATATAAACAATTTATAAATTTTGAGGAAGCTGCAGTTATTTATTTTAGAATCATTTGTAAAACCAAGTTTATTATTATAATTAATATTAAATTTTAACGTCAGAAGTATGAAAATAATTATATAGGGGAGTGTGGGATTAACTCGTACACTTATACTGTTTGCATTTATTTCTCGGTTATAAAAGAAATTAAAAAATCCCTCCCCCGCCATTAGCCCCGAACGAAAACAATTTCGTTAGATGTTGTAAACTTTTGGTTTTTTTTATGAAATTTTTTTTTTTATGGATCATTTTAGCGCGACGTTGGCATGTTTTGTTTTAAAAAAAGGACTATGAACTAACGCTTGAGCAATATACAATCACAGTTCGCCCATTTTTGGCAAGACTTCTGTTAACGGGTACGTAGGTGCGCCGATTATTTATAGCTGCTGCCGCAATGTGTTTCGAAGCCTCATCATTTTCTCACGCGCAAAAACAATTTTATCGGATATAAAAGAATCTTTTGTTTCTTGTTGATGAATAATTTACAGAAGGTAAAAGGTTTGCACATCTAAACTATTTCTGCGATTTTATTGATTTTTTAAGGATATATATGAACTTTTATACAGGTGTATTTCTGAAAAATCAGTATCTAAAAACCGCTCTAACAGAGTGATAATGCTAATTTTAGGCATTCACACTTTGTTCGAGTGAACGTTTCACTCTATGATTTTAAGAGAGTAACTAAGCTACAACGAAACTTTTTAATAGTTGCCTCACAAGGCATCAAAATTAGAATGTTGCATGAACTAAAACATTCGAAACCATTAGGTCCGTCTGAAAGAATGATTCAGCAGATTCAGCAGGTTGACGAGGTTCAGCAGGTTGAAAAGTCGTGTGACGTCACGATATTGCAAGAAGAGAAAAAATATGTGTCGAATGTTTTTCGCCATTCTTTCAAACGGACCTAATGTTTTCGATAAATTATGTTCGTCCAAATTTTCCTTATTTGACTTATATTTGATGAAATTACCCACTGGGTGCATAATTATAACTTAAAAGTATTAGTCCAACTTTTATGCAATGTAAATGTTACACAGAATCGCTTTAATTTTGATTAGTGTACGTTAGAGTTCAGAAAATCAGTATTAATACTTGATTCTATGCGCTTTGTGAGGTGCAGTTTGAATAACCCACAAATTTGAATCCCGCTAGAAATCGACGTCATGATTATTACGATCGATTTCACATCAAATGGGCAAGTCGCGAGCGGGGCGAAGGTATTAGCACTGTTCGCAGTTATGTAATTCAAAGAGCATCTCGTTTCGCGTCGGGACTCACTCTCGTTCCGATCGTGCTCAGAGATGTATCTAGTCCTGTCTGTGTACGCATCAATCCGGTCATCGTCGCTCGCAATACTACGTAACATCTAGCCTTGTAGCCGTTGTCGCCAGACCTCTGAGACTTCCCTGGGGACAGCTGGGGTAACCGAATAATGAGTACCGTCACGGACCCAGTTTCTAATCAGTACCCAATTTCTAATCAGTTTGTCACATATATTACGATATAAAATTTAATTAACCCTGAAATTGTTTGAAAAAAATAACATTTAATAGCTAACTATCTCACAAGTACGTTTGAAATCTTCACATGCTATTAATGTCATACATTTTTAAGAAAAAAGATATTTTATTGCACTGTTGTCAAATACATCACGTTTTCGCCATTTCACTTCTGCCGACTGCAAGCGAGCACGTTAAGATTTTCGGATCGTTTCTTTATTATTATTGAATGTATCGTAGCAAGCTTTTATATGAGTTACTTAATACCTTTTTTGAATAAAACAATCAAAATATTAATAATTAATCTAACTTTTTAGAAAATAAAGGGCAATTAGAAATAGGTTCCGAATTTTTAGAGTTTCCGCAATTTCTGATCAGTTTTATTACAACTATTCTAAATATTAAAAGACCTTTAATTGTTCTAATCTCATCAAACAATAGCAATGAAAGTTGTTTTAACGCACACAAACATCTTTCTTAGTTCAAAGTTTCGTAAAATCCACTGAAACATCGCACGTTTTATACGTTCACTCTGTAGGTTATAATACATACCGACCGAGCGATCAGACGCGCATTTCAGCTGATTGACTGTCGTGCGGTCGACTGAGCACAAATAATCGAATATTTATTTTATTAATCACCATTACTTAAACAAAAAATGTTAACTAGTTATCATAGTTACTGTTATAATATTGTTTAATGTGTTTTTGCTTGTTGTATAAGATAATTACGCGTTAACAAAATTTGATTAGAAATAGGGTCTTGATCTGAACAAAAAATGCTCGCATATACTCGTATCATTTAGGTGATCAGAAATTACTCCCTGTTATTTTTTTCTTTAAAGCTTTATAATTAATTAATTTCTGATTCTTTGTGTATTTTTCAAATTCCATATGAAAGATTAAGAGTTACATTTATCATTAGAAATGTTTCTTTTGAGTAAACAGTTCATTTTCAAATTGTAACGCATCAAATATCCCGATATTCCGCCTTAGCTGATTAGAAACTGGGTCCGTGACGGCAAGACTTCACGAAGATTTTACCGAGAATATTTCTATATTCATTTTACATTATCTATCTAAAACGCATCCTTAAACTAAATACTTAACGCGTACAACTTAACCCCTATACGAGTTAGCATCTCTCTCTCCTACACTTAATTCTATTAAAAATAGACAAAAACATAACAGATCAAAAATATTTAAAAAAATGCAATAATGGTACTTTTTCATAAATAATAAAATTTTGTCATAATTTATAAATAATTCAAATAGTTCTATTAAAGTTTATTAAAGTTTTCTTTAAATATAAATAAATGTTAAATATAAATAAATAGTTACGAAATTCTTTATCATAATTTTAAGGTTATGTACGCTGTTCTTCATTTGGTCACTTCCTCCTGTATACAAACAAGTTTTAAAAGCATTCTAAATACAAAATTAAAATCTACTACAAAACTAATTTTTTAATTATTATTATAAATTTAAACTCCAAACTAATTCAAATTCTGCAAACGTCACGCCTTTTACTAACCAGTCCATCGTATATTATGTCTTCGCATGGAAATATATGATTGTCTCTTTAAATACTTCACCTGTTCCGGTCATCACTTTGTATTAGAAGATAGAGTTATCACTACACCGTATATCTTTGATCGTTAATAACTTTGAAACCAATAAATATTTGCATTCGTTACAAGTTTTAAATTGTAAATGCTCGCTTATGTAAATACATGAATATAATTATAATCATAAGAAGAGATACCTTTTATCATTAAAATAACGTATAGGCAGAGTCAAATACTTTATATTATCGTCATCTCGAGAGCCGAGCATTATTATTCGAATTTAGATTGGTACTACTCCCAAAAACTTAGATACCTTGATTTACGACACCTTATTTTCTAATTTAAACAATTTCGTGTATTTTAAATCCAGATATCAAAGTTTTCGGCGGCAGCGTAAACTTAAACTAATCGGATAACAATTTGTAGCTCGCGAAACAGTACTTTCCCCAAGCAAAATCTTGCTCGGCTTTATTTCTAAGTACCAGAAAACACCTGCCAAAGACTCATAAAACTATATGATACTCTCCATTGTCAATTCATTCTTGGAGCGAATGGCTCATAAACCCTCTCCCCTACAAAAAAAATCATCCCACCAGTGCTCACCTTGATACTCCTAAAAGCGATCCATTCCTTGAACTCGTAGCACTCGCAGCTGCTCTGATTGAACTTGATATCGTTCCCGGTCAGATCGAGAATCTGCAGCGAGCAGAGCGGCGCTATGTCCTCGGTCGAGACCCGACTGATGTAATTCCGCGAGACGTTGAGGACGCTGACCGTGGCCATGGGAGTGAGCCGCGGCAGGCTGGTCAGTCGGTTGTTGGCCAAATGGACCCAGGTGAGGGGCGAGCGCACGCCGCTGACGTTGAACACCGAGTCGCCGAGCTGATTGTCGTTCAGGTAGAGGTTGCGCAGCGACTGCAGCTGGAAGATGTTGCGGGGCAGCTCGATCAGGCCGTTCTTCGAGAGATCGAGGACCTCGAGATAGTAGGTGGGCGCGAACGCGTGATCGGCGATCTGCTGGACGAAGTTGTCCTGCAGATAGAGGTAGCGCAGGCTCGTGTACCTGGAGAGCGTGTCGTTGCGCAGATCGCGGATTCGATTCTCGCGAGCGTCCAGAACCTGCGAGTGAAAAAGAGTACATTGGTCGTGAAGTTCTTGGTTTATTTGACAATAGTATCCCAGTCCCGCTACAATGAGGGGGGGGGAGAGGGGGGGGGGGCAAATTTTCCCGGCCTCACCTGGCAGAGGGCCCCAACTCCAGTTCATATCATTCATATATCAACTCATATAAATATAATTTTTTTAAACCAATGTTGTCACATTTTTAGACTAGCAATATCCGCCCTGGCTTCACCCGCAAAATTAGCACGCTGTTACATAGAAAAAAATGGTTTGTTAATTTAACAAAGTCACTTGGTAAAATACACACTATTTTTTTTATTACACTTACCAAGTAATTTGTTTTTTCTATAAAGTGATAAGTTAATTTTACTAACCCCAAGAAAATGGTTAGTGCGTATTGTACCAAGTGACTTTGTTAAATTAACAAAGCATTTTTCCGTGTATAATATGCATAGCATGTTTAGTCACGCACTATTCTAATTTATAAATTATTTATTACTATAGTAATGTAAAAAGAATACAAATAATTTAGTATCAAAGTAGTACGGACTAGAGCCAAACTCATGCAGATTAAGAATCTTTTTGAATTTTCTATTTCAGACGACCTAGACAGCTAAACCACGGTTGCGATGAACAAACTTTCTTTTGAACGTCTCCGGAAAATCATTATAACTTCCGTAATTAACAATATTTGATTTTAAAAGAAAAATTTACATATTTTTCTTATGGTCACTCGGCGTTATAAAAATATCTGGTCAAAATTGTTTGAATTTTTAGAAATCCACCCATGAAGTTCTCCACCAATTCTCGTTTAATATCGTCCCTCATTAAATTTTCGGAACCAAACTGAATGAAGCGGATTGTAACGGATTATACCATTATTCTTCGTACTAATCTGTTTCAATCCATATCGTTAAACTAAAATTTGATATCTAATCCGTTTCAATACGTTATAATCAATGTCAATCAGGTACAAGATTGGTGCGTAATCTATTGTAATCCGTATCAGCTCGAAAAAAACGTATTTTATAGATTTGTATATTAATCTAATATATATATATATATATATATATATATATATATATATATATATATATATATATATATATATATATATATATATATATATATATATATATAAAACATTAAACAAAGAGTATTAAAAAAATAATTTCAATCCGTAAAAATTTATTTAAATTTATCAGTTTTAAAAAACTAAGTCTTCTTTGTATCTCAAATAAAAATTTTCAAGTGTATGTCATAATACACAGATTTTACTCAAACACTAAAATTGAAACATCATTTATTCCGTTTTTTAATACATTCTAGTTTTATTCAATCCAATCATATCCATTGCAGATACGAATGTGCCATCTAATCCATTTTAATCCGTTGCAATCAGAGAAAATAAGACAAAATCTCACGTGTTTCTTTTATTCAGAAGCTATCTGAATATACCGGTTTATATATAATAAATTTAGATAGATAACAATTGATTGAACTGATTGACTGAAAACCGGATTGAAACTACTTAGATTGCGTGCAACGGATTGAAACGGATTCAAATGTTTCAAAAAATCTTAAAGCGCATCAGATTGAAAAGGATTTAAAAGTATTGAAAAATCTTGAAGTGCGCAAGATTAAAACGGATTCAAAAGTTTTAATTATAAAGCGTACCAGATTAAGTGAAGGTCGTATTCGCTGTCCTTGTCTAATCATAGTTTTGCTATTTACTCAAAAAATAGTTTGTTAATTGAAAAACTAAGAGTTTACGCCAATTCGTCTTAAAAAAAAGTAATATTTGAGATCTAAAAAAGTGCCTAACATTATTTTCTCTTCGAGAAAACTACAAAACGCAAAACCGAACCTCAATTTTCGCGTTCCGAAGTTTTGTCGAAAAGGAAATAATTTTAGGTACTTTTGTAGGTCTCAAAATATCCTTTATTTTAAGACGAATTGGGGACAACTCTTAGTTTTTCATTTAACAGACTATTTTTTGAGTAAATAGCAAAAATATGATTAGACAAGGACAGTAGATACGGCATCTTAAAACGGATTTCAAATGTTTTAAAAATTTTTAAAGCGCAACGAATTGAAACGGATGTAAACAGATTCAAGAAACTGGATTGAAGCGGACTGATTAATTTTTTTTATTTCCAGTCCGTTCGCTTCCAAAATTTGAACGAAGGATGACTGGCCAACCTCTCGGATTTCGATCTTCCGGCTAATTATTTTATTATGTATTTGTTGTACATTTTGACAGAATGTTATTAATAGTATTATATGTATGCACCCGCAAAACTGTAACCGTGCCGGTACCAAAATGGAAATATTCAATATCAAAGTTCCGAACTTTAGCACGTAAGGTATAAGTTAAGCGTGTGTTAAAAAGACATTTTAATTTATAGTCACAGAAATTAATTATATGTTTTCCTGAAAAAGTAATATATTGTAAAGTACTTGTAAAGGATTACTACTTACATTACGTGAAACAAGAAAAACTATAGTTAGTGGTTCCCTTTCAATGATATGGCTAAGTAAACATTGTTGCCCGTGCTATTTGTATATCTATAGTGTGGTACAGTCTGTATAAAAGTTTGTAGGGGCAATGTACAAATTACGTAATAGTCTATGGGGGGGGGGGGGGGGGGGGTCTGAACAAATTCTTACGTAAGGCGATTTATTTTGATATCCTTTTCTAAACAATGTCTTTGAAAAATTTTTGTACCAATTAAGTAGCCACGCGCTGAGTATAATGGTGTAACCTGCATATGTGCAGCGTGAGTAGAGTACGCACTTTTACGCACATTTGAATTTTTGCTAAGAGCAAATTCATGAAAAGTTTGATTTCGATTGTCGAGCACCCAACATCGACTCGATTCAACAAGTACTCTAGCAGGAAAACTTAGCTTCAAGAACCAAAAGTAAATAGCTAGTGTACATAATTAGCTTCCGAATAAGAGATGTAAGTCCCTAAATAACACTTCTAGTTATTTCTAAAATATTTAAAATGCTTAGCGTAAATACAAAAGTACAAAGTGCGTTTCTGAAATTACTCAGTTTAGACTAATAAAATTCTTGAAACCAAGTGATCAAACATAAAAACATTACGTTAAAATACTATTATTCTGCGATGAAATTGATTGTAATATCCAAAAACGGAAGCGTTAACGTTAAATAAACATTTATAATTAAATTTATAAAAGTCTATAAATAAAAATAGTTTACCAAAAATGTTTCAATTTACTTACCACTTTGTAAATTAATTATTGATCGTTTATTAATTTATTTATGAATAATAATAGAGGGGAGTCAAAAGTACGTAATATGTACACGGCCCCATACCGCACTTTAGTTTTCTGCCTTATTTCAAAACTTTTGGGTTGCGTTTAATATTTGACATTTTAATTTATGAATTGAAGACATTAAGTTATAAGTAATACCGTTTAATGATTATTAGAAATAATAAATTAACTTTTTAACTTTATACCTTGAAGAATAGCAGATGACTGGGATAATTAATCAAAATTAATAATTGAACAAGAATAATGAAAAGAAAAAGAAATGTCGGTAAATACTAAACATCATACTGGCGCTGACATCTCCTTAAATATACTTCAATTAAAACATCAACAATCTGTAAATGATATAGCTATATTCGATAATTAGTTATAGGATTAATTCCCATAGCGTATCATCTACAACGTGTTTATAAATAGTTATAGGTTTAATTCCAATAGCTCATCATCTGTAATGTAATATATTAAAAAAAACTTTGAAGTCTTTTTTTTCTTGTAAGTATGGATGAATTTGGTTAAAAGTTTATGAAATATATATAAAATGCGCCAGAAAGCAATTATCCGAAAAAGTTTTTTTAATGTACAAATACTTAAGGAGGTTCAATAGTGAAGTCAAAATGATAAGATGTTTCTGAAAATTTAATATGTCATTCTTCTATGAAGTTTACGATAGCGTGTGAAATTTGAAAGCATTTGCCGTTACCGTTTTCAAGATAATTGTCTTCAAAGTTTGACTCTTATACACGGGCTCTCATGAGAGCAGCTTGTAAACTGGCAATAAACTTAGAGTGCGATTGTTTAAAAATGATAAGAAAGAAATGAAAAACTAAGCCAAATATTGGAAAAGTATTAAAGATCGTGTACGCGAAACTTTAGAACGAATGAGAACACCGAATCCGTGTACTAAGTGAAAACGTAAATAAAAACAGTATCTTGTAGGTTGCACGAAGAGGTGCGCGGTATGAGGTGAGCCGGTGTGCGGTACGGGTGTACTCTCATTTCCTCGCCCACGAGGGAGATCTATCTAAAAATCTCCTTTAAAAAATTATAAGCCGCTAAGGAGATAACTGACAATATTTTTTACGAATTTTGAAAGAAAAAACATTTAAGCCTATTAAAATATTCTGAGTATTTTCTATTTACAATTTCAACTATACCTAGTTTTTTTCATATTTGCCAGAAATACCTGTATTTAAAAAGTATTCTTTTATATCCTCTTAATGAAACTTCAAAAATAAACTGTGAAATTACTTGTACTTTTACCACATTATAAAAGTAAAACTTTTAATAACCAAAAAATTATTTTCATCTTTTGAGAACACTTTTACTAACAACTATTTTTTCATTTTCTTTTAATTTCTCTAATATTCTTTTGATGTGCTCGTAACCATCCAATTTACCTCACAAAACTAGTAACAAAAAATTGCTGTTCACATAATAAATGAAATATTTGCACCAAACAAGAATTTTTCATTTTCGCAGTTCAAACAAAAATTACTCAACGGAGCGAAAGTCCCAATTTAAAATTATTTTATGTACATCGTGAAAATAAACGTCGAAGCTATTCAGAAACGAAATGTAATTTAATAATTTGTATTCGTACAGAATAAACGAAACACTACCACCCTAGAGATGCTAAGATAAATATTTACAGGTCTGAAACTTTTGTCAGACAATCGCATACTTGCTTAGATACATCGTTTCATAAAATGTTTATTTTGAAGGTAAACGAGATGTCAATATAAATTTCTCGGAAATTACTTTACTTTTAATACACGTAAAACGAAAGGATTTTTTCTCTAGAAAAGAATGATAAAGCGGATTGTTTTGCGAATATACGGCTACAAAGAGTAACTTTACTTTTCGCTATGATAATGCTAGTTCAAAGAATTTTACTTAAAATTTCATTATAAAATTTAATTTTTTTGTAGCGAATGCTTTATACAATGAACATTTGATATTGCCCTCGTTCTACCTTTGAAGCAGATTTTCAAATATATTATTAAATTTAAAAATACAATTAAGTGAAATCAAATGGAATCATTTTAGCCGTTTATTAGTATTCAATTTAGATTAAAAGGCAAGTATTGATATTAAATAACTGATCATCCAAAACGACGGTTTACAAACAAGAAATCACAATATACCGCTTTAATGCCAAAGCATTGATTTTCATAAAATAAAGATTAAATAAAAAACTCAATAGTACCTTTAGGAGGTTCGCGGGTATCACTAGGAGCGATGAGGAAGGACGGTCTTCCCCTCTTTCCCCACGCGCGATTTTTTGTGTACGTTTTCATTCAATACTCGGAATTAAATGCGGTGACACGCGTTCAAATTTTGCACACAGCTTCGCAATGAGTTACTTGATAAAGTATATAGTTTTTTATTTCATTCTCTGTTCTTTTACATACATCGCACCCTACGTCAATCTGATTTAATAGCTGAGTTCCATAAGTGCCCATTTATAAGGAGCAAACTTCTAAGTCAAATATCTTAAATATACCATAAGTACCGGTTACTATGCCCAACTGTTTATATATATTACTTCTATGTTTATTTAAACATACTACTAGTTTTTTAAAACAATTTAAAGGAAACTTAGTTTGCAATAAATAAAAATGTACCTTTTGTGAGAGCTCGAGATACGACTCCCATGTTAAAAATTGAACTTTAAAGCTAAATTACACAAGTTTTGAAACCGCAAAAATTCGAAATTTTAACCACGTATAAAACACACATACATTTACATATATTGAAAGTTTCAAGACATTTTAAAGAAATTGGATTTGCCAGTGAATATCCTTAAGCTTTATTGTGATGATGAAATGATAGGTAATTCCCGTGGAAATGAAGTATTAGATAAAAATTATTAAAACTATTAAAGTAATTTATCTAAAATTTGGTAAGAAGATTTATACATCCAAATTTTCTTATGATAAAAATTGAAAAATTTCGCTCAAAAAATTATTGTAAGCAAAACTCCTGGTAGAAAATTAACCAGTTTAGCTGATTAGCTTATTAATTCGCTAATTTGTAGCTTATTTCTGGTTAAGATTATAATTAAGAGCTCAGTTAAGATGTAGGGAAAACAGAAAAAAATTTTCGGTCGGTAACCGAAATGGCATATCTTGTTATTTTTCAAATTAGCTAGAAATTAGCTAGAATCTAGGTAAAAAGCATGTCGCTTTTAACGGTAAATTACCTAAAGCTAATTTGGTAAAAATTATCTAATTTCTAACTAATTTATAGCTTAGCTTTCTACCAGGGAAAGTACTCAAACATACATATATACAAATCAATTTAAGTGGGTTCCAACTTCAGTAAAACCCATGGTGGAGTAAAACCTACTCCAGACATACAAAGTAAATTGAGCTCATCATCATCGTATATCCCAATATTTTCCACAATTTTGATCAATCTCGAGCAAACATTGCTCACGCGTCTTTCTTCCGCGCGTCCCTTCACTGCCCACGGGCCGCACGATGATATACCATCACGGACCACCCAGTTCCTGATAAGCTAAGAGCAATTCCTGATCAACTCTGATTTCCATAAAAGCCAATTACAATTAAACTTTTTAGATTTTGAACAGGAACATCTAAATAGAAGATAGTTATATCTGCAATCTTCAAAAAAGTTTTTGCAGCAACAAGTTTAAGGTGATGCTAAAGCCACCTGTCACCAACAAATGCGAGGATCCACTTTTCTCATTTCATTTTCAATTTTGAGTAAATATCTCTATGGAAAGTTGTTATTCCAATCAAAAAGAACAACTTTTCAGAGAGCTATTTTCTTAAAATTGAAAAATGAATGAAAAAAGTGGATCCCCGTATTTACCAGTAACACGGGGTTTAACATCACCTTAAAGTAATATTTTATGTAAGAAAATGATCAGGAATTGGGTCCTGATCAGGAACTGGGTCCGTAACGGTAATGACAACACAACAGCAGAAAACGCGATCGTACCTCGATGTCAGATTGGAGGTTAGGCGGTATCTTGTCCAACTTGAGGTCCTTACACTGGGCCTGGAAGAGGTCGTAGGACCTGATGTAGCGGCACTTCTTGAGCGGAAGCTCCGGGTCCATGAGCAGCATCGAGCCGGCGCCCACGCTCGACACCTGGCCGCCGATCAGCAGCAGCAGCAGTGCGTTCAGCGCCAGCAGGCTCGTCGGCCCTGCTAACAGAGAAACAAACGTTGCAAGATTAGAGCCCCGCATGTGTGTTGTGCTTATAGAACTGTGTGCAGCGGCGCCGCGTGAAATTGGACTAGGCCGAGGCGCCAGGTAACTTCGAAATAGTGGGTTTACATATATATGCGTGTCTCTCGCGTGTGGTAGTGATGGATGTAGTTATACGGTGGGCGAGAATTTAACTTTGTGCGATTGCGGAAAAGAATTTCAATTAGTTTCGGGCTTGTTATTGTATGTGGGATAAATGGCTTGTTGTGAGTTCATCGGGTAGTTGTAATTAATTCGAAATTAAAGGCTTTTTAGCAGTACAGTGAAATAAATAAAAAGTGGCTTAATCAATCATTTTTGACTTGTTGAAAGTCTGTTATTAAAATATATACTACAGTTTCAGTAATTAACTATTATTCACTGTTATTATATGTTGTTCTTAATGAGGTTCGGGTGTTTTAAATCAACAAATTTTTTCTATATATTTAAAACTCATTAGTGTCAACATTTATAGATATGTGTCAAGGTAGTATGTATTATTAGCATAACAAATCTTTTTATCAATAATTCTGAAATTGTATACGTGATTATTATTGCTAATTGAAAGACAGTTACTAAAAATGTAAAAGGTTTTCCGGTATTCGTGCAATTTTAATGTTTGAGGTCTTATTTGGTCTTTTATAAATGATTTTTTACAAATCGATTGGAACAAAATTTTTAAATATTTTATGGGTGCAAAGAAATAGCTTATTGTTTAATTAGATTACATATGTTCATATATAATTAGTTAAAACTATAAACTCTTTCTTAGCAACCGTAAATTATTTTGAAATTTTGATTTGGTCGATATATAAAAAACCATTTACGAAACAAAATAAGACCTCAAACATTAAAATTACATGAATGCAGAAAAAGTTTTGGCATTGTTAGAAACTTTGTTTATCAATTTGCAAAAACCATGCTTACAAGATCATAATTGTTCATAATAAATTTCTTTTATATTCATAATATGTACTACTTGTTTATATACACATATGAACACCGATAAGTTTTGACTAAATAGAAAAAATTGGTCAATTTAATGCACCCGAACTTTTTTAACAAACTTTGAAGAATGCATACTAACAAACGCATTATTTAGTATTTTCTCAACTAAACATTAAATGTTAAAAATGAAAAGTTAAAGATGAATATTAAATTGCTATAATAAATTGTAATTTTTACAGTAATATTATATTGTGTATTAGGTGCGGAAAGTGGGCGATTGCCGTGAGTGCGATTTGCAGGACGAGCCAAGGTCGAGCCAAATAGTATCTTAATAGATTGTTAGGTTTATACTATCGCTAATGTATAAAAAATATACTTCCCGCGATTTTTATTTATTATTATTTCTAAAAACATCTATGACTATCAACAAACATATCAAATATCAAACAGTTATTGAAGAAATATGCAAATATAAACAAGTTTATGAAAAATCAGATAATAAATAAATTAATAATAATAATCACTAAAAATGGAAAGTTTAACACATAATGATTGAGTATTAAAATAATAAAAATCTTTTGACGATACGAAATTATTGAATTGGATATAAAATGACTTAATGATAGGAAAACTATTAAGGTAAAAGCATTTTACGATGCTTATTACATCTTTCTAAAAATCAGTTAATTTAACGCTTCAATCAATCCTCTACAGATTCTTATTAAAACCTGCAAAGCTCAAAAGAAGCTCCGTAAAATTGAAAAAAATTCTCTCTAACACAAAATATTTTAAAAACACCGACCGACTCATTACCTCTCTATTTACAAAATCGATGAACTCCCAATTGCAGAACACCCTTCCTAATTAAAATCACATATCCAAACCATTTGCGCACGCGTGCGCTCGTCTTTAAATACCCTTCGCGCCAAAATTGCTAAAATCCTCCCATAATAATAATTCTCCCAAACAGTCCTGCTCCCTCCCCTCAAAACCTACTCACGGGAACTATGCGGAAAAAGCGATCAAAGAGCTTCGAGAGCCTCGCCTCACTCCGTATATCCTCTTTCGGCTTTTTACCCCGCCAGAGGCGAGCGCGTGTAGCGGAGCCGATGGAGCGGCCGAGTCCGAAATTGAAATTTTCCGCTCATTAAAGCACACGGTGGGCTACTTTATAAGCCCTTATACCGCCGCGGCCGACGAATGAGCTTGCACGGCCGCGGCGGGAAGTAAAGCTTGGAAATATGTAGGATAGCAGCGCGCAGCGTTTTATCGGCGCACGGGCCTGTGCAATGTTACGGAAAAGTAGGTATAGACGCGCGCGAGTCTAGCCGTGTTTCATCTGCGCGCATGTGTGGACGGAGGAGAGTTGAGCTTGGCGATGGAGGTTTCTTTGTGGAGCGGGATTTTGAATTTGGGTTTTTATCACGGGTATGAAAGGGAATTGAATTGCGTTGAGGCTTTGCATGATTTTCTTTTATTTGATGGCACAACAGTTTATCTCTCTAAATTTTAAATAGTGTAAATTTCACTAATTTTGTTAATAAGTACATATTTCATTGCCAAAATAGTACATATTCACTGATTTAGTAGTTTATACTGAAACTCACTGGTCAAATTAGTGAAAACAGTTAAATTCACTGGTTTACATATTTACTTTCACTATTTAACTAGTCAATTAACGGCAATATAAGCTAGTCCTGTTTTTCCGATATTTGTATATCTTGTTAAATCGTTTTAAACACTATAACATTCAAATATTGTGTATATATAATAATCTAACATAAGGAAACTTTAGATAACTATATTTATGAAAAACATAAAAATACGACCTAATTACTTTTTATTTTTATAATTCTCTTTTAAAATTAACTAATAATTTTTTTTCTTTACAAAATTTCAGTTTGTTTGAGATTTTGTAAAATTCTTTGCAACGTTAAAAATGTTGTATAGAGATTTGTTCCTGTGTACGATGCGTTGTGTGCGTAATGAGTGATTTCGTAAAAGGATTTATGTAGTGTTTACTTAAAAACATTTTCTGTAGCATAGAGATTAATGTTTATAAAACTAGAGTACAAACTAAATAAAATATTTAAAAGTATTTATATTCGTATAAAATTCGTACAAAAACATTTAAAAACATCATTACAGATTAGACAGGATAATACGAACTATAGAGATATCAACGAAATTTTTTCATTCAGCGATTAAATTAAGATATAGGGGAGGGTGGGGTAAGGTGGACTACCTAAGGTTCCAGATGGCTTAATTTGTATATTGCATGACGATATAAGTAGATTCTGTGCCAATAGTTAACTCGAGATATAGATTATTTTCAGTTATTGAGAAAGAATGATTTTTTTAAACGAAAATGACTGGTTATCAAACTGTCACTTGCGCAAACACGTAGAAAACTACTTGGTTAAAATAGCGAAAAATGTGGCTAAAGCAGCGATTAGCAGGGGTTAAAATTGAAATAACATAAAAAATGATTGCTTTAGCCAAAAATGTCACTATACCAGCTAATATAATGGCTAATCCAGGAAAAAATATCCTAAAAAAATTTACCTAAAATACTCTAGCGAATATCGTTTGCAGTCCCACCGATATTTTTATCCCCGTGAGCCATTTTGAGATAAAATGCTGAATAAAAATTGAACCTCTTCCTTGTTTAGTAATCAAAAGAAACCTGATAAATTTCATAATTCTTCATTTATTTTAGTAAAACAAAATAGTTTTCGCATTTGATTTACATAAAGGTTTAAAAAGTTGCGTTTTTCAATAGTAACTAATATATAAAAAAAGATCAGAAAAAACAAAATGAAATGTAATCAACAGTGTAAGTTCTGTGTATACTTAGGTATGGATTATGAAAGTTTCAAAGAGATTCAATAAAATCTCATGCGAGCCCACTTTTTAAAATTAGAAAAATTAGTTTCTAGAAAAACAAGTTTAAAGTTTCAATATTGCTATCGATAAAACGTCGAGTTTTAACTTATTTAAAAATAAAATAAATAATGTTGAGTAAGGAACGAAAACTATTTCACTGTATTATTAACATTTTGTAACATATGTAAACTAAAATAAAAGTAAATTTTATGGAATATATAAATAATAATTTACAAGTTAATAAAGAAACGAATAATTAAAATTATTTAAAAGAAACTGAATGTTGTAAAATATTCATTATACATTAGTTATTTTCATATTAAGTGAAATAATTTTAATCAATGAGGGCTATTCTGTCATTTGGTGACGCTAGTGTGACACGTGGGGTAAAACATTAGAAATATATATACTCACAATGCTTTACTCCACTTGTCACACTAGCGCCACCAAACGATAGAATAACCCTCATTAAACTAAATATAGATTACCGATTAAATATTTACTTAAAAAAAAAGAACATAACAAAAAATTATGTATTTTTCATTTAATCCTTAAAATGTTTAATATATATAATTTATTATTTATCTAATTGTCAAAATCTGAAAAAGAACCTTAAAAGTATGATCCAATTCAAGCGAAGATTATTTATAACCTTGTTTCTTAAATATGAACAAAAATAAAAAAAAAATACTAAAAATAATAAGAAACAAAAATGTGTGAAATTAAATTACCATAAATTTAAATGCGATTCTGTTATCTTTTTATTTATTAACTTCGCTAAGTTCATTATGTGAATGCTTGAAAGATAGTCTAGTATTGATTGCTTTAATGTGCCAATTAAAATACATTAGTTTGCACATGTTTCGATGACTAATTTATACCGTCTTCTTCTGGTATCCATCGTATGATGTCTATATTGCACATGTACTTTTGATGAACTTATGCGCGATATTGATATTAACAGACGCTTCGAAGCAGTCATAGATTCGTAATCGAAACGGTGCATTCAGCAATATTAATATCTTTCTTAGGGATTCCATATGGTTCAAACAAAAAAACAATTTTAGTAGACATTAAAATTTTGGAACATAAATAATAATATTATACATTTTCAACACAAAGAAAATTTAATCGAGAATTTAATAATTACGTTACGCCAGTCAAAAGAGAGTAAATTTCATATTAAACATATCTGTAACAATTAATTCATGAGAATTTAATTAACCGAAAAAGCGTAATTTACTCTGTTAAGTTACGAGTTTCATTACAATAATCATTCGAATTAAGCGAAAATTTTATTCACATATAAAAAACATATCTTTTTAACTCGTCAAAAATAATTTTCCGTTTATTTTAGACAAGAAGTAGAATATTGAAAATATAATGGGATTATCGATTTAACAATGAAACCGTTCAGAAACGTTTTTCTGTGACTAACAAACGGATTGATTGGAAATTTCATTCTCTACACTGTTATATATAGACTATTGTAGCTTCTTCTTGTTGGGTATCAAATTTTTATTGAAAGGTAGGGACATGGAAAAGGTCTGCTGCCAAATTATGAGTTTCTTCATTATTTTTTATATATTTTCAATAGTACATTGTACATTTACAATGAATAATTAAGGGAGTTGAGCGATATTTAAGGTGGCTCTCTGGTGAAAAAATATCTCCTAGTTAAATTTTTATAATGTGGTATTTATGTAATATATTTGTAATATCAATACAATACCACCCTGGTAGAAACGTTCACCAACGATTCGCCAATCGTTGGCCAATTTTACTAAGGTTGGCCAGTAGTTTCACCAACCATTCGCCAACAAACCCACTTATTTTGAAACGCATTTCCGCCCGTCGTTAGCCAACGAATGCTGAAAATTTAAAAATTGCGAAAAGCACTAAATACTGTTTAAGCAAGCTATGTAAAGTGTTATGGTATATTATGCAATCAATAAAAAGTCATTATATGAGCATAATTATATAGTTTACTTAAAAAATTCACATTTAAATATATGTTCACTTAATTCAAATTTGAGGTTAGGTGTAGTAAATTGATGATTTAGTTTAATACCCAAGTCGAAGAAATCGTGTGTGCCAAAGTATGTTTAAGTTATCTAAGTTTGCCGAAATTTGCCAAAGTTTTCCAAAAGTGTGCCAAAATTTGTCATATGTGTGCCAAAACCACCAACTGGAAGACATTTGGCGTACTCTGGCAAACTTTGTCAAACTCTAGTAAACTTTGGCAAACTTTGGCAAACTTTTGACATTAAAACCATTTCCACTAGGGTAATACATTATAATTTACTAGTATAATTAAGAATTAAGTATAAAATAAGACATACTTTTTATCAATTCTATAGTATAATATGAAAACAAGGGAAGTCGGATGGATAGTAAAAGATTATACCAAAATCAGTAGTTGCGAGAGATATTTGCATGCTCTGCAACTAAAGACGCGCTCTTAGTTTACGCGAGAAGCGCGGGTAGGCACAATATACACATATACATTGAACCATTCATAACCATAACCCTGTTTTAAATAAAAATTTAATTATATTTTACAACTTCATGACAGTATATGCGCTATTATTTTTATCATTCAGTGGTTTATTGTAAAATATACATTTAGTACCGTACATTTACTGATTCAATTTATAATTTGAAAATAAAATTTTAGAATTACAATTAGAGCAGTCGTTGACGAACCGTTGGTCAATTACAGCAGTAAGTATTGGCCAACGTCATTGGTGAACCATTGACGAACAGGCCATCTCGGTTAGTCTATTTTCTACCAGGGCAGGTTAGTTACAAATTTTCAACTTTTTTTACACTCATTCTGGAGCAAACCACATTTATGGACCTGGTTGAAATATTTGAGAATAGGTCTTCAAAGTATTTTTAAGGAAAGTGTGTATTTTATATTCCCTGAAACTATATCATCAATTAAAAAATTATGTCATAACGCCTCCAAGTGAAGTTTGCTATAATAATAAGCAAAAACTAAATCCACTCTTTTATGTAGATACTTTAAAGAGTATTTCCTTTCTAAGATAGATTTAAAGATTGAAAATCGAATAGTATGAAAACCTCGATGAAAACAAGGCTTTTAGAAAAAGTAACTTTATATTAAATAAACATTAATATAACATTTTATGAAACTACTTATTTATTATTAACATATTATCTTAATTAATTTAAAAATCCGTTAGCCAGATATTGTTAGGCCTTTTCGAGCGTTGTCATTGGTTGACAGATTCGCAACTACATTCCGTATTGTTTATTGTTTTTTAAAGGACAAACCTTAACTTCGGCGTACGTGCATAGCGTAAGTGCATACAACTTTATAGATAAAACTCTAGTTTATAAAATAGTAGGTGGTAAATACATTTGAATAATATAATACTATTTATTTGCAAAAACATCAGAAACTGTAAGTTATGGACTATTAAAACTTTCTTCCCCTTCTTTCAAGAGTATTTTACGATATTTATGATTAAAAACTTTCGCAATAGCAAAAATGTTATAAATATACTTTTTATTTATGGTCCATTTTATTCAATTCAGTATTACAATAATGTATCTATTTATTATTCATTACTTTTGATAATATTTTAATTGTAAATTAAATTAAACGATCAATTTTTCATTTATTTGTCTATCTGGAGTGCGATGCGCCATATTACGAGTATCTCCCGTAGCAGATAAAGTTGCGCATTTGAACTATTTTGAAATTGAGCTAATTTTGTACATATTATAGTAATACAACTGATTAAAAATTATAGATAAACTGTTTAAGTAATATTTTATCCATTGTTGGAGATAATTTAGTTAGTTTGTTTGCTTTCTCGAAGAGTGTACTGATGCGGCAAACAAACTACAAATTGTTGTTATTTCATCAAATACGTTGGAGAATTGTGAAATATCAAGTTAAATCGAGTCAGGTTATAGGTATTTTATATTAAAAATACTTTTAAAAATATCCCTTAATTTGAATTGTAAGCAATGGTTTATAATTTACATGCTATCAGAGTTTCTACCCAGTGACTGGTCAACACTTCTTTCATACTTTATCACTCTTCACAAGTCTTATTCAGTATAAAAAGAATCCAAAATTAAACAAATTACCCGTACACTCAACGTTTACCCTATCACGCACCCCCTCAATTCAATCTACCCCCCTTGACACTACGAAAAGCCAAAGTTATCACACCCCACTCCTAGCTTGCTCTCGCGAAATCAACAGAGCAAGCCCATCCCCGCGCTATATATCCGGAGTAAAAGACAACGACTCTCGCGTGGCAGGAGCGAATTTATTTTATCGACCACACAGCAGCAGCAGCAGCCAACAGCCTGCACGTTAAACTAAACGCGTTTACGAACGCGCCGCAGGAAGGTGAAATTTCACGGCGCGCGTGTACACGATGACGACGACGACGACGACCTGCAAACAATAGGGGAGAGAGGGGGGGGCGGCAGAGAAGAGTATATACAGCTACAGCGGTGAAGCCGCGCAAAAGCCGATGTGTCCAGCCAGGCGGAAAACACTGGCCGGAGCACGATACACTCGCCGCGGCGATACAACGCTTCTATTCCTCCCGGCGATCGCTGCGATGTTGTATAGACGCGCGACGTATATACGCGACGATCCTGACCGTGAAATCTGGCCGGGCGCGATTAGCGCCGCCGCGAGAGGATAATGATGTTCTTGCCCGTTGGATGATGCCGGTGTATCGTAGGTTGTACTTATGTAGGTGCGAGCGATGAACTTAGGAGGAGGGCACAAAAAAGAAGGAAGGGTATAACGTGACTCGCTCTGTGTAATTGTACTTGCTTCCGCTCGAGCTGGACTGAACTCGTCGATTCTTCGGCAATCGATCGGATGGGGAGAAGAGAGAATTGGATGGCTGAGAACGAACGCGTAGTTTGCGTGGAAAGAGTTATGTCTGTGATTCATTGGCTGTTTAGTTATACAGGGATTTCGCGAGGATTTTAATAGGAATCGTATATACTGGATGTACTGTATATATGAGGGTCTACTATATCTTCCTCTTTTAAAGATGAATGTATTTTTTAGACTGCTTTCTCAAGATTGGCGATAAAAAAAATTGATATTATAGATAATATAGTAATAGATTTTTTACATTGTTCAATAATAGATACCAAAAATAATCAGACAAACTCAGTATTCATTGGTAGGGAGGTATTTCTTTTTTAAGGAATGATTTCTTTTTACTCTCTTCTCAATATTTTTAAAAGTACTCGATAATTTCAATGATATTGTAATGGTTATGACTATAGAAGCTGCGAATCACACGGTGAGGTGCACATTTTTGCATATTAGTTTTTATTCGTGCATATATTCATTAATTTGATATTCGATATCGATTTTTGTACTATAAATTAAAGAATGTATTGAGATGGATTTTAATATAAGAATTATCGCACTGGATCGTAATGAATACTTTCGAAAATGAAATATTCAAAAAAATAAAACAATAGAAAAGTATATTTAAACAAGTACATTCGACAAAGTATGCAGTTTCTTTTACTAAAACAGCAATAGAAACAATGAAATTGGCACAACTAAATTTGTCCAGTAGCAGTTACTAACAAACTTTTTTAATTAATCATGAAAAGTTAGAAATTCTGCTTTTAAATTATTAAGACGTTACGAAAGCAACAAATATAATCTTTACTATACATATAGTATGTATAAAAAGGTTTAGTCCCTTTGCGCCCTTGGATTTGATAAACGAAACTATATTTAGCACGATAAAAATTATAGGTTCACATCGTTTTGTAAATACTTACCGCGAAAGCGAGCTGGAAGCATTATCTATGTACGAGATTCTTATAAAATAGTCGCTGAAATGATGTAATTAGTATAGCTGTGAAATTGCGAAAACAAAAGTTTTTTGTTTACTATACATATAACTATCAAACATTTTAAATACTGAAATTAGCGCTTCCACCGCTAACTATTTACAAAAAGATGTAAATCTATAATTTTTTTAGTGCGCAATATTCTTTTGTTAATCAAATCCAAGGGCTCAAAAACGCTAACCTTTCGCCCCATTTACTATATTTATTATAGTTAACACATATCTACGCTTTCGCGGTGCCTTAACTTAATACAATAAATAATTGTGCTCACTTAAAAGCAATTATTTATAACATTACAATAAAATTGTAGCCCCACATTAATTATGTTTTACTAGAGTGTTTATTAAATAGCTTTTTACAATTGTAATTGTTTCAGGATTCAAGACTCTTGTTACTTATCCATTTATTATTTACATACATTGCCCCGTGAAGCTTTTAACGGATTTTAATCATAATGGTTCTGCAGCATTTTTATATAATTATAATATAATGCTGAAGTGAATAGTTAGAAATAAAATAAACGATTTTATCAAAGATGAAATTTAATTACTTTCGTGGATGCCGAACTTTTTAATTATCGCCAGAGATTATTTCTGTGATCAACGATTTTACTGAAAATAGGCCGCCCGTAATTTATTTTCTTAAGTGAATCGTTAATTTTTAATCCCTGAAGTCCACAAAAGTAAACACTGGTGCACCGAGTAAATTGGATTTTCTCAAATAAAATACGTCGATTAAAGTTGGAAAAAAGTTGTACAATCGGCCTGTAAGCAGCTTTAAAGCTCACAGTGTCCTCTTTGAATTGCTTATTTAATTAATTAACTCTGTTATTCACGTCGATTTCAAAGCTGTAAACTTTAACCTTTTTCAGCAGCTTGTAAAATCAGCGAGCAGTACAGCGTACTGATTTAATTTACTTTTCGGAATAAATAGAAGCAGCGAACTTACAGGGACATAATAGTAATAGTAAGAATATACGTATGCCCGATATTAACTCGTGAAAAAGTTTATTTGAATTATTTTTACTTTATTGTTTCATGAAGCTTTCAATAACTGCTTCATTTAGTCTGAATTTAATTAACTGAGTAAAACTTTGATATTCTTTTTAGAAAATATTTCACATTTATTGATTTCTTTTGCATATAATTATACTTTTTCTTACTTAAGAGCACTTCTACCAGTGAAAAGGAAGGGATTCGCAAATGGAAATAGTAATCTGCCAAATAGTACATTTGTAAAGTAAACCATTCAAAGCGTCGATATTGCAAGACTGATGCATCACCTTAAAAAGGTGACAAAAGTTTCTTCGCAGCTCTTGAAACATTATTTCTCGAGAGATTCAAACAACGCATCGTGAGAAATTAAAATCTATAAAAGCAACGTATATTCCGGAAACATTATTTTTCTTTGAAGAATTTTCTTATTATTAAGTAATTTATTAAATCACTAGCTTTATGATTTTTAATATTGAAGATTCATATAGATACTCTACGACAAATGAATAACATGGTTAAGCTTGATGTCAAAATATTCAAAAATTACTTTCATTCAATGAAATAGATTTTTTACTTTTTCAAAAATCTGTTTTGATTTCGTGTTTATTGCTTATCCAAATAAAGCAGAAATCCGAGTATACTTGTGCAAAATGTACGTCACTTTTGTACGTATATATTTCGTATCGCAATTTATATAATTAAATAGCCTTAGTCATACAAACATCTTCAACCACTCAATTAATATAACCTAAATAATATAGCTTTATTTGAGAGATTGCAGATGTTTACAGTACATATCGTTGCAGATTTACAATTTAAGGAGCATCTCTATTATAGAAATGATTTTTAAATAAATCTTATTTTTATTACGTATTACAAATAAGTTGAAAAAAAATTATTTTGCACTTTTTATATTCATACTAACCTAAACACAAACTAACTAACACTTATAAGATAATTGACGATATATCTAAGATTTTTCATATATTTCGTATACATTTTTCAAACATATGTACTTAATATGTATGATAAATGTCGATAGAGCAATTTTATATGATAAAAAGAATAAGATGTTCTTTAGAAGATAAAAAGAAATCCTACTAAAAGATTTTATAAAGATGTAAGAAAAGTATTGAACAATAAAATCATTTAAAAATGAAAGTAACAAGTTATGCGTAAATCTAGAACTGTCGAAGCCTGAAAACTCAGCGCAGATAAAACTTACTCTTCGGAATATCGATCACGCAGAACTTTCCACTTTGCAACTTATCGCATACATGAATATTTTTAAGTTTGATTTCTGTTATTTATATAACGTTTTGATGTTAAGTTCTCGTTTACTTCATTTTAAACTTATAACTTTTTGCAACAAAAATGATTTGTTTCAAAGAAACCATCATACGTCATAACTGTACAAAACCTAATTCTGTAAATATTTTTACTTATTACAATAAAAATAATTTCAATTTAAAGGGAAATAAATTCAAATTACGATAAATATACATTATTTATACAACTTTATTGTCTATGAAATTGTGTAAATATGTATAGTCGTATTTTTATAAGAAAATTAAGTTTTTGTTGAATCGTAAATACTTTTTCGCAAAGATAATAGTTTATATTCATTTTATTTGTCATATTAATATTTTAAATAATATCGTAAATAAAAAAAACTTCGTTTTTTACAAGTTTTTATTTATATGACTTTCCCTAGCAGGAAGTAAAGAAAAACTTATCTTTTGCTAAGACGTATGTATTGACATGCCAAGAGGGATAATTTAAAGATAAATATGTAATAAGATATGTTCTATAGAACTAACCATGATGGGGAAACAGATTTTACTTAGTAAAAACCGAAAATATATTATCTACTAAAATTATACTTTTAAAATTATTAATATAATTTATATAGTTGTCGTTTTAAAAACATAAATAAAAACATATATTGTTTTATTCAACTTTATTAAAAATAAATAGCATGATATCGTCATTCATTTAAAAACCAAATTTTTTATTTTTTATTTTTTATCAATAATTTTTCTAGAACATCAGAAAACTATTTTTACGACTTTTATAAAACGTAAAAACTTTTCCATTGAACTGAAGTTTTGAAAATTTTTCAAAGTATAATAAATTTTTTTATGACAAGTCACATTACAATTTTTATTACTATTACTTTAAAGAAAATGTTACTTGAAAGAGTATTTCTGATTTAAATTGTTTAAATAATTACCCTGGTAGAAAGTTAGCTAGAATGGCTGGTTAGCTTATTCATTACTAGCCAGATTAATAAGCTATTAATAAGTCAAATTATAGCTAATATCTGGCTAGAATCTGCTTAAGACTATGCTTTAAGCAAGAACGTATTTTGTTTGCAAATCTAACCTATTTATACTTTGTTTTGAAAAGTTATTAGGTTTTAAAAATATACATTATTATACTTTATGGAATGTTCAATATAGTATGCCGCCAAAATAAATATTTTTATCAACAAATAACAATTTACGAGATTATAGAAATATGTATATGCAATACTAAAAGTATTTGATAACTAATAATTTCCTTTTCGAAAATTAGTCAATCATAACTTAGTCAACAAAAATTTTGTGACTGATGGTGAAATTAAAATATTGTAATAAAACTTCATTGTAAAACTACAAATATTTGTTTACCAATTCTCCAAATTTTGTCATAATTTACATTATTCTGTTATTACTGTTATTTATAAAATAACAATAATTATATAACTACATGCATTCTATTATTTATAACATAAATTTCTTTAATATAGACACTTAAATTTTACTCGGGGCTTTGGTACGTTTTGTGTACATAATACTTTTTAAATGCACGTGTCGTTATGTAAACAAATACCCTAACCTTCATTACTACTAGACATTTAAGGTACATTTTTAACTTTAATTTAGTAAAATACTTATTGTAGTATGATTCGAATTGCGTATTACTTTGATTATTATAAAACTGTTATTATTTCCATTATTAATTAATACATAAATTACTTAGTTTATCAATTTTATATTAACTAGAATATTAAGCAGAATCTAGGTAGACATTAGCTAAAAAGCATGTCGTTTTTAACTGATTTCTAGCTAATATCTTAACCAGAATTAAAGCAGATTTAGAAAATCTAGCTAATATCTGGCTAGAAACCGGCTTTGATTTCTACCAGAGTAACCGAGTATATTTATATAAATCAGTTTATGAACACTGTATCCATATGACATGAAAGCCGTTATCACTTCTTTTTAAATAAGATAATATTGACATAATCAAATGAATCGAAATACACGTAATCAATAGTCAATGAAAACTACATTTTGAATCAATTCTTATTGTTCCTTTTATTCGCATCAAAATGATGTGGACTCTAAATTAATTTTAACGATTTCAAACAACCGCAATATATTTAGGGAAAAAATTAAATAAGCTCTAGAAGGTCTAGCTCTACACAAAATGTACTGGCACTCACTGTAGCCAAGAAAACAATTTTAACTTTAATATCCTCAACGGCGAGGTCTTGCACTATATAAATATAAAATATAGTTAGAAATGAAACGCAGTTGCAAGAGGCAAGATTGACTTAATAAATACATACAAAAATAAATAAATAGTTCAACATTATCCCTTTTTATATCCCTTTATAAATAAATAAATAAATAGTTTTCACTATATTTGTCTGGGTTTACCTTAAATATACATTAGAGCGATGCTGCACGTACTATAAATATACGTATACACACGTAAGAAGTACAAAGTTACCTTGCTAGCATAATGCACTTTGAGATGCTGCGCACCACCAAAACCGACTAATTCATAAATAATCAACTCAAAGGTTGAGCATTAGATGCAAAACAAGTGAGTAATTATTCACAGCAGTGCTGCTTCTATGTAACTATAGGACTATACTGATTGATCTATTCATTCACTCGCGTATTCTAAAATGAGCATTTGTTGTTTCCGCTTATAGCAAGCTGTTGTACATGTCGTTATACTTATTATAAAGCTGTACCCTTCTAATTGAATAACTGGATAGCGAATTTTTCAGTAAATGCTACAATTTAAATTATTGATTTTCGGTCCTGAATAAAAGTTGTAATGAATACGAACTGAAAGGGTTCTTGATTTAAAGAATATATATTTAGATTTATTTTACCGTTAATTAAAAATATTGATTTTATTATTTATGTATAAATAAACTTTCAAATTTACACTAATATATAAGATTAAATGCAAATCGTGAGTCACGCTCGTACATACAAATGTTACTCTCACACATACCGCACACTATTCGATGTGCTGCTTCTTGGAAAATAACGTCTACTTCAATATAAATATCGTATATCTTCCTGCATCGATGAAATTCAGTTGATGCAGGATCAAAGTAAAATTTTTCTTAATAAAGGCTATTTTCACAGAGCAATGGATCACGCGATCATTTTATACTCCTTCCTCTAACTGGATTATTTGCAGTCATGGCGAGACGTAGTAAAGAGGCCATGATAGAACATTAGCCTCCTCTGCCTTTGCAAGTCGTATAGCGTCTGCCTCTGATTTTAAAATATTGCTCAATCACACTGTGGAAAAGGCGCCATGGTATTCATATTAAAGTTACTTATTTATATCATTGAAATCGAGTAATCACATAACAATTGAATTTAATTCATCCTTTGTATAATACATAAATATTTACTATCCCTATAAATAAAGGATCACTTTGAAATCTATATATCTCATATATATTGAATTGATAATAATTTTTTGTTGCTTTATCTACAGCAGATCAATACTATTTGCAGATGAAAGTTCGCGCATATTCCAAAAATCGCATACTAATTATTATCTAGCGTATTTCTTCAAACATGTGCAAATATTTTCCATCATCTTCAAACATTCGTTTACTGCACTTGAACTTGTTTCTTGGAAAACACTAGATTACACGACTAAACTTCTTCCCAAGCCAATTCACGGCTCTAGGATACTTCACAAAAATAAATTCGTTAAGCCGGATAAGCACGCTTCGCAAGCGCCTGGCGAATCCACCGGTAGGGCTACAAAATCTATTTCGTAATGCCTCTTCTACGCCCCGGCACTTTAATAGAGTCTTTGGCTTCAGTTGGCGGGGGAAAACGATACGTAGCGCGCAGGGATCAGAATGACGGTTAAAACGAAGGAGAGGTATAGAGAACGAGTATATAGCTTCAAGTTGAAGCCTTCGAGCGAGACTCACTAAAAGTACAGCAGGGCTATTAACCCTCCGAGGAAGTAAATACCCCAAGAGAAAGCCCAATGATGCATTTGCGCGCGAGAGTGCAAGGAAAAACTCGTTTACGGCTGAGGGTTTGATAAAACGCAAATTTCTAGATGCATTCGCAAATACAGAAGATTGTATAAGCTATGATAGCCATTTGAGTTTATGAAGATCAAAACGGTACGTTTTATTCTATTTCATGAGATCTAGTTAACTATCTTTTTAGTTTTAAATAAGAAGCGTGTTTTGTGTGGTGAATTGCGAAAACATTTTATTCTAATTATTTTTAGCTTTGAAATGCGTCGTTTATGCGTTATATAACGTAATTATATGATTAATTCAATATGGATATTATGTAAACCTAAAAGGCAGATTAGTTGAGTTTGGTACGTTATTCAACTATAGATGATCTGATTATGTAGTAAGCTATTTAGGTGAAATTAATTTCTAGACTAATAATATTGCTATCTTTTCACTTTTGTAAATAAATTCAGTTTATTTATTATTTAATTTATTTGTTACTTTTATTAATTGTATACTATGATAAATTGCAGATTTAAGATGAAGTTCTCGCAATCATCAGTATTTTGATCCTACTTCAAAAAAAGTTTCAACGATGTTGCACTCATAACTATACCTAACTTCTCTTAGGAACACAAGTAGTTTTTTCATGTTAAATAAAGTTCAGACTTCGTTGGACACGCGTTGAGGTGATAGAATTTCTAAGTGTACAGCGAACTTGTCTACTATGATTACAAGAGTGTAAATAAAAGTTCATTTATGTACTTCCTAAATTATTTGGAACCAAAGTAGTCCCAGCAAAGTACCTTCTATATACTACCGTGCGAATCTAAGGTTAATGACCAATCAATTATTAGTCGTATTATATATTATTATTTTCAACAACAGAACTCTGGCTGAAACGTTTACGAGGTTTTCGCGAATAAAACCCTTAAACCGCCACCGTTTCTAGCGAGTTCATTAAAAATGTTTAAAAAGTGGTTTGAATATATTATGTGTTACCGCAAATCAAATATTTGTATTGAATGCAACTATTTTGTATTATATATTAAAAAAAGGTTATTAATCACGTTAAGATTATTTAATAGATTTATTTATTCCTACCGCATAATATATGTATAGTTTAAATGCTTATACAAATACCTAAATTTTTGTACAACAATTCATTTTTATTACATAACATGTATAACATCAAATGAAGTAATCAATTTATTATAAATATTTATCTGGATAGTGGCAGCGAATTGGACCAGCCGGACTTAAATGGACACAATGGTTTGTTTTTTAAAACCCTAGAAAATATCGAAGACTGTTTCATGTGAAAGAAATATAATAAAGTATATCTTATTAGAATATGTAAGGGATTGTCTGTATCTAGCATTAATAAGAAGAATGTTTTTATAGCAACGTATAGTATTATTGATAACTTATATGTACTAGTACCTACTAGCGATTTCCTGGGTTACTTTAATATAAGCCTCTAACATATCTTTTGCATTACCAACTATGTTGTCCAGTCAAAACTCAAGTAATTTAGAATATGCACTTCAATAAATGTTAGAAAATTATAAAAAAGAACGCTTTATGAATTATCAAAATTATCAATGACCAAGAAAACAATACTTCTTTCTAGTGTGCACAAGAAGCACAAGCGTCAATATATAACCAGTAAATGAAATCAAATCTGTTTTCACCAGGAGTGGCATTGATACTTTATAAATCTGCTTTATTCAGCATGAATCAGAATTGAAAGAAGGTTAAAACAAGCAGTAAAAAATATGTACTCTACAACAGTAACGAACCAACTATTGTTTCCGTCACACTCCAACAATAACTCAATATCGAAGACGAAATTTGCAATTCCGAAAAAGCCAGTTTCACAGTTCACGAAAGCTTGATACTCGATAAACCGGGCGATACAAATGCGCTATATTGTTCTGTTCCTATTCCCTTGCGCCAGTCTTGCTACTGAAAAAGTGAAAGAGGAATAAAATTTCAATAAAACCCGCTCCATCGATCCACGCAGCTCCATTTTATTCTTCCACATTCAACATCCTTGAGCAACATTCTTCTTAGCCAATACCCCAGCTAATTCGCCTGTCAGGCATAAGACATCTCGCACCTCCCTCGCTTGTTCAGGCAGAAGCACTCGCACTAAATACAAAAGAAAAATCCCGCGCGCTCGCATAAATATTATTGCAGAGGCATCTGCATCCCGTCGATTGCCAACTACTGTTATACACGCCAGCAGCACTGCAATTTCCACACGACGACAATGATCGATTTCCGGGACAATTTAATCGCGGACATGGAACGGAATATCTCAAGTGCCCCCGCGCGCGCGCTCATTACGCTCGGATTATTTCGCTCATGCCTGCACTCGAGAGGAACGAAATCTCTCTTGGCGAACAAGGGGCGAAATGAAAAAGAAGAAGATATACCCAGACTTAAAGCGAATATCCTGCAGCTTCTACGGCCACTCGAGTGCGCGCGCGATTTTAGAATCAAGACGCTGATGCTGCAGCAGCAATTATCATCGACACGCAATTGAAGCTGCACATGCGTTATGTATAATGCAATGCTAGATCTATTCGTTTTCCGCCTAGGAAGATTTATGCGGAAGGGATTGATGTATATATGCGGAGCTCACTGGATTCAATATTCAAACTCTTGACTCTGCCTGCGCTCGAGCTATCAGTGATGTATTATGAACGTGATGCATATACATGTTAGTGTGGGTACAGACGGTGGATACGTGGAAGTGTACCGCCGTGCTCTCGAGCATGCCTTCCGAGTGGAAAGTGCGCAAGTGGCCAAAAATAACAAACCGACTGTGTGCTCTATTTGCTTGCCTTTTATTGCGCGTTCTTCAGTGTAATTCACTGTTCCGTCTATCTGGCGGATAACCATTACACTGATCGCGGCTTAAAATTCTTGATGAGTTTCTTGATGAAGTTCAAAATGGTATCTTGTATTATAATTGCTTTTGATTAATATTTTGCGATAGGATTGAAGACGGGCGTCTGCTTCCAATTAATGTACAATGATTTATTAAATTGGGGTAACCAACATATTTGACACAAAGAATGCGGTTATTTTGGATACATAAATAGTAAAATGATTAAGAGGTAATAAATCTTAAAAAATTATTTAGTTCCCAATTTTTTCTATAGAAAATAATACAAAATTTAGTAAGTCTATATAATTATTATACTGTTGTAAAAATATTATTACTCAGAGAAAATTAATTATTTATAATTACTATCAAGAACTTCGTATATAACCTATTTCCAAAGTCATCATTTATAGTTATAAGAAATCCTATTTAATGTTAAGAATGCATTTTTTCAGTCTATAATAAAATTTAACAAAAAAAATATTTTGTATCAATACACGTAATTAGTAAAATAAATTGAATAATTTTGATTCGATTATATACAAATTTTAAAAAATTATGATAACCATATTTTTAGTTTATGCAATAAATTTTGTCGACGCATCTATCTTTTTTATAAAAATTCATTATTTCATTTTGTAATATTAAACTTTTAGCAGTGACGAATAATTTCTAATGTTTAAGAAAATACTATCTTAATACGTATATTTTGATACTTATATTTATGTATATAGTTATATAAATTGATAAAATTATATATTTCTATTGAATTGATCACATTTTTATATCACCTATTAACAACAATTATAATTATACAATAATTATTTATGAAGTAAGATAACTCTTTACAGTTCATACATTTACAAAAGATATAAGCTGGGTATCAAAGGGTTACAATCTTTTTAAAGGAAAATTTGGTTGTATATAATATCTAATTTCATCACAACAAGAAAAACAATATTAAACAATGAAAAACAATAACAATTATACCTTGTATAATTTACTTATAATTACTTATAATTATAGATAAACTAAAATAAATATAGCTATTATAAATAATAACACTATGATTTAACAATAGACGGCTTATCCGTTTTACGATTAATAATTTCATTTTGCCATTGAATACTAACGATCAGATTTTGCGCGGCATCTAAATAAATTAGCCGTTTTCCTGCTTGCAAAACAGATTGGATTTCGGCCTCGGCCGGATCAATATGCAAATGAGGAATGAGATAACCAAGTGCGAAACAATCGAATATCCAGCGTACATATAAACAAGTTGCACCATTGGCCTCAGTTTAATCCAAACTTAACCGGTTCTTGTTTTTGCTCTGCAACCAAACATATAAAGCGCCATCTTCGTTACTATAGCTCAAAGGTATTTTAATGACCTATTTCATTATGTACCGCATTGTACTTTTTGTTTCGAGGTTTCCGCAGTTTGGACTTCTAAAATATGGTCGGGACCCTAGTTTTCTCATTTGTAGCGTGGTGTTAGCGGCTAATGACTTTTAGGATTATTATCACGGTCTGTTGCAAGTCCTAATTGTGAAACATCCGAAATAATCATAAATTAGGGCATTTTAGCCAAAGTTTATAGGTATAACATAGTTTCTGCAACTCATTTTAAGATACGCGTAAGCACTGTTAAAATACTTTCGGTTAGCCTGCTTGAAATTAATTATTCGTATATATAAAGTGGATTATCCTGGGTTGCGTAAGATCTTATAAATATCTTCGTACACACACTAATCCAGATCGTCCAGCGCTACTAAATATACCTAAATCTTTCCTTCTTTTCCTCTCTCACGTTCGGGTCTTCCTCGGCTCGCGTTAGCGAGTGTACGAAAATGTCTCGCCAAAATAAGCCGTTGGCCAAACATCACGTTTGCACCGGCATTTCATATGAAATTTTCGCTCGTCGACTTTGTGCTTAACTTTGTTAAATCCCGACGGCGATACAGATACGCAGTTAGTTCGTTCGCAGAATCACGCTTTGCCTATTGAAACGGTATAAATATAAACAGGATGGCTGTGTAGGTGGTAAACGATTTCACAAGTAAAACGAAAAACCGCTTAATTTAAATAGTTTCGATATTTTGAGTGGGTCTGGATTAAGAAGAGTCATCGATTCAATTCCAGCAATTTCTGATTAAAAACGGCAGGCAGTGAATTGTTTTAAAAAATGATTTTGATTAAAACTGTCAGCGATCAATCGAGTGCCAATCAACTGCTTTTTATATATTCATTAATCTTGTATGGACTTTACTGGCTTTGTCAAATGTCATCATAAAGAGTAACTTGTTGATTATTTTATTATAGCAAAAACATGACAGATTTACACTAATATAATTTATAAATATTATGAATGTTAACCTTTTGTTTAATTAATTAAATACAAACATTAACACATATAATTATAATAATAAAAATAGTTCTGGTAGTATTTTACAATAGATATAAATGTAATTCCTATAACTTAAAATCTGTCTCAATGTAGCACATTAAGACACAGATAATTGCGTTATTTTCATTCACCATATTAATAAGGTGTCATGTGTCGGAACAACCCTACATTTATCATGTATTTTTAGTTCCACTGCAATCGTTTAAATATAATCGTCACGAACATCATCATTCAAAATTCAAAAGACACGCGATTGCTTTTTCCACTCGCCATAAAACAGAAATGTTCATTAAGCTCTTACAAAAAAAAAGACCCGCGGTAAGTCAGCTTAAAATAAATTTAAGCATTGCATGACCTAAATATGTAATTACTAAATCAGCATTATCTTATTATCTTACATTCAATAATCAGAACAATCGATAATTCAGTTGATTACATAATGTTAATATAATTTCTTTTTGCAAAGAAAAAATATTTGTAATTATAATAAGTTATAATGTGACATGTTTATATGCACACAATGTATTATTTGATCAATTCATTTCGATAGGTAATGAGTTTGATATTATATTAATTTATGAAGTTAAGAGTTCTTAATATTAATAAATGTATATAGTATGTGTGTAGTGTATTGTATAGCATCATCAATTATGCTTGGAAATTGTCATGTAATGATAATTTTATTACCTATCGAAGTATCAATAAATTCAACAGAATCAACAAATTGATCGTGAAAATCATTGGGTACTAATTTATAATTTTATAATAACGATTGTTAAAGTAGTATAATAATATTTAAATATAAGCAATAAAATAGAAAAAAAAACATTTCTTTTATTAACAGATTGTTATACGGTTTGATTAGTATTAATTAAAGTTCTTTTTTATTCACATATATTACTTTGTATATAAAATTTATTGTCCTATACAATAAGAATAATAAATTAATAAAGGAAGTACCTACAACCTGATATGCAAACTAAAGCACAAAAAAAAACACAAACTGAAAATACTGAAACTTCAATCATTTTGACTTTAACGAACTTACACGTCGATACCCGAGTTAACAATCATATCTCATCGTAACAAACCGCATTGTAACAAACCAATTAGTTCCACAACCAAGTCAATCTAATCCGGCCGCAGAATACGATCTTCCATCCTCCAAAGAGCGCTTTTAATAATAAACCACCGCCATTCCTCTATTTTTAGCCAACCATAGCACACACCATCCTCGATATCTCAAAAATAATCGCATCGCGTCGCACGGCTACGTGGACCGCAGATGTCATTCAAAATTCAGCAGCCCATCCAATTGCTTTTTTTTCGCGCGCGAGCCCGAAGGAAAAGAAGGTCAACAAAAAAAAAAAGAAAAGAAGCCCACGTCCGAGGAAGAAAATCGGGAGCACCAGGGCAGCTAAAGTTCGAGCTTCGAGCTTGGAGCTTGAAGCCCAGGCAATTAGAGGAGATAGCGCACCGTGTGTCGGAGAAAGAAAGGGAGGCGGCGGCAGTGTCTGCCTGATTGACGCCCCCGCGTGGTGACTTGTTTTTCCGCGCGACGCGTGTCTCGGATGCGCGCGTGGCGGACCTGTCCTGGGTAAAAACTGATCCCCTCGGGACGGGCACGAGTGCTTTGAAAATAAATACGAAAGAGAGGGAGAGAGAGAGAGGCAGTGTATGAACGTTATGAGCGGGGCGCCAAGAAAAACACCGGTCTCTTTTCCCGTATTGACGGGGTAAAGTGGAAAAAGGAGAGGCGATTGCGATTGCCCCTCGTTCTTCTTCTTTTTTTCTTGTTTGCTGCGCTTCTTCGAAAAGGTTGTAAAACGTCGCGCTTTGTTTCGAGCGAGAGGGCTTTAAGTAGTTTGTGCAGTGCTGCCGTGTTTGTTGTGCTTTTTCGTATGAACTGCAGGCGCCTCTATTGATGCGGACGGATTAGGCGATGTTGTGACGTTCATTTTTTTTCGGGATTTTTATATGAGAGTTCGTTTGTACCCAAGGGTCGACTTGAGAAATTGGTTGACTCTGAAGAGTCAACTGTGCGGAGCGATGAGGCTGTTTCGAAATTTTATATCTGCCTTGATACTGACTGTTGGGCTATAAAAAGGTCTTTGTTTCCTTTGAAGAAAGTATTATAAGCTTTTTTAGTGCTGGAGAGACTATATTTTCTTTGACATAAAAAGCAAATATAGGCAAGTTTATGAGGGAACCGTGTCAGAATTTACGTTCTGTGCATGTGCACACTGTGTGTGCATAGGCTGTTGAGACAGAGAAAGAGAGAAATAGAGAGAGAGAGAGGTGCATGTACATATTACATTAATGAGAATGAATTTGCAATTATTTAATTGTCGCTTAAAGCACTGTGTGGAAAGTTGTATTGAATAACGAAGATTGATGCTCTTTAATTGTCAAGTTTACAACAGGTAATCTTTTGTCAAAAACATGAACATGTTAAATTTGATTCTTTGAAATATAAACTCAAAAATAACTAACAAAAAACGATGATGCATTTATTGTATAGTATTAAACTTTTGTTTTGTTGTATTTGTAACCTTTTAAAAAATACCACTGTAAGAAATATAAAATCTAAATTTTTGTTTGACAAATAGGTAATTATAAAGTATCATTTAAATAAAAAAAACTATAGGGGAGAGTATTCCAGTATAAACCCCTACCAGTATGGACTTATATGGCTATTGGGCTCCTGACGTTAAATGAAAGCACTTTTACATGCTGGATTAGATGTACTGTACAATGTCATATTAGTTTTATTAAATATGATCACAGGTTTTTGTTTTTTTAATTAGTTCTCCAAAAGTTATCATGATAACGAAAAAGCCGTCATTCACCGTGTAGAATTAGTGCATAAACTTACTAAATACTAATTATTTTATATGTGATATTATTTAAGACTAAACATACTATTTTGTAACTGTTCGACAAATTTACACGACAAATACCATTTTGAAATATTGATTTTCACCTAGGCAATCAAAATTACATCCAAAATAGCTATGCGTGTCTATACAGCAATCTATTTCTCTTTTTTCTAACAAGTTCACAACAACATTTGAATATCAATAAGTTGCTTACTCTGAACATGCATGCATGCATGCATATGGAATTCCGTCACTCTCCATATTTTCAAGATTTTACTGCTATACTGCTATTTTGAATCAAACTACGATTTCTATGAGGTTATTGTTCTGATGAAGGCATTGTATGTGCGAAAATTTGATTTCGAGAAAAATAAAAACAATATGCATGATTTTTCGTATAAGGTATACTTCGCAAAAGTATTATCAAATATTTCTGCATTGTTCATTATTAGACCAAATTCATCTACCAAATGCATTTCCGAGAAATGACAAAAATTTAATAAAAATAATTGAGGTAATTGAAAAATATATCATAAAAACAATGTTCCGTAAACACTATAATTTAACTGAGGGTAATCTAATAAATAAAATTGTAAACGCTTACAAACGTTATGAGCATTCAGTGCCAAGAAAAATACTGTCTTCGAGTCTCTAGTCACATTAGGTTTCACGTGCACATGAATGAAGTGCCTTTATTTATCTTCTTTGAAAACATGAAAAAGTGATGTTTTTCTTATGTAAGTGTTTGTGTACTTTTTCATTTGTATTGATCTTTTAATTTATGGTGCTATTGTAACTTTTGAATAATCCAATATGGAAAGTTAAATTTTGTAATTATATTATGCTTTCAATAATACTATGTGCTTAACAAAATAATTAATTAACTAGTCTATTAAATTAAATACAAACCAAAACTAGGATGTAATAATCATAGTTTATTTCACACTTTTATTTAACATTCTACGATTATCATAACATTAATTTAGATGTATACGCAACTTTTATTTTCAAATCCGAAATATATAGTATCCAAATAAATTATATATTTCTTATGTTCCAAAAAGCATCGAGATGTTTTTTTACTTAAAAGACAAAATCAACAACCTTTTGTGATTTTATCGCTGCATAAATATGAGATATTAAAACTTCTAAAAATATATAATATATGCAAACACATGTATAAGTTTCTATACAGTACAAGGAGATCGCTAAAACGTGCTTCATTATGACGTGCGTAAGATTAAGCCAAAATTAGGTAATTTACATAACAATAGCGTAGGCGATTTTCCAAAAAGGATAATCGGATTTTTACGAAATTTAATAGTATACCTACGCAAAGAAGCATTTGATATTGAAATTTAGATACTAGAGCCGAATGTTTTTCATAATTTAATAATTTTAGAGAATGAGAAAAGAATGTTCTAATTTACCAAAAAAATACACGTAATATCTGATGAGTGACTTAGTTTTATCTTAAAATGTATTATCAATTAATTTAAAATGTAAAGGTGTATCTGTCCCCTTAACGCGTTACATGTCTGAATTGATTAACTGTCTCTTGCATGTCGTAAAAATACCTACCTTTTCTTAAATAAAAAAAAATTTTTGTAATCAAATCGTTGTTAATTAAAATTATAATAAATGTATGTATTATACGTACTTCTTTTTTGATAACATGCTTGATATTAATATTGATTCTCGCTGCAGCGTTGCAAGCTTTTTCATTGAAAATTAAATTAAACAGAAAAAATAACTAAAACGTCGCAGCCTTAATTAAATCATTCAGAACACGAACTCAAATAAGTGGATTGCTGAGTAAGCTATTTAATTTAATTCGTATCACCGTTTCAGATTCAATTTAAATTTACCAGAGATTTCTAAACAAAACTATACCTATACATAAAAATTATTGATCTAACTCTTCTATTTATTGTTTAAGGTGTCTCCATCGCATAAGCCCGTATCTATGCGGGGCCCCGTGGGGGGCATACAATTATTTTTCTAATAATTAACGCAATTTTAATAAAAATGATTCAATATCAATTGTCAGACTTATTTACCTAAATATATGTAATAATATATTATAAATATTAACAGTACGCATATATATACATACAAAAATACACTCATTTTACTTATTTATTAAATATATTTTATATTTTTGCCTGGCAACCGGGTATTTTTGTTAATCAATCGGAATCTATAGTTAAAAAGATACAATGTCCAGGTAGTTTTAAAGAAATCATCGGTTTTTATGTAGTTACAAACATAAATGCATATTTCACCATAAGAGCCCATGCTAAAAGTTCTATTTTCAAACTTTTTTCCCTTCAGTTTACTTGGCAATCCCACCTAAACAGAATTTTAATAGAATATATAAAATGCACAATTTCAGTGGGATTTTAATTTTTTGTTAATGATGGATTTTGAAAAAACGACGGAGCCTCCTTTAATACATAAATTAGAGACACAATACTTTCTGGTTTTGAGTATAAAATTCCAATAAGTTTTACCTCTTTGTTTGGAAAGTTCATATACATCGTAATTACCGTTTTTGTCAAACTTAAAATATATAACTCAATTATTTATTTATTAATTTATTTATTTAAGGTGGCTCTGCAGTAAAAAAATCTCCGAGTTAAATTTAAAATATGTGGTAGGTATTTACATGGTTCACTACATATAGATATTATTGTAATATTAATACTAAGTATGATACCAATTTTCAAATACATGTTCGGATTTATTCAGGATAATGTATTTTTATAGCTTGTAGATTGATGTATGTACAAAGAAAGTGTACATTTTATATTACCCTATACTGTATCATAAATTGAAAAAAATGAGACATGATTAAATTATAAAATACTAAGCAAATGCAAATGTACACTTTTTTATAGATACTCAAATTGTATGAAAATGTTAATACTATTTATCCTCAAAAATTAAGTTATGAACTATTATGAACTTTCTATAACAAAATAAAAATGTAGACATATATGTCTCACAGAATACAGTATTTACCATACGCATAGTAAAAAATGCCATACCAAGTATATGAACAATTCTCAGAAATATTGCAAAAAACACAATAGGGGCCATATATTCCAGTTGGGCAAGCCAGTATTGCACTTTATACAAAGATAATTCTCTAGGTGTATTAATGAATAAATCGACATTAAATTAGAAAAACGAATTTAAACCATCAAATGATAATAACAGTATTTTCTGCAGTTGAGTAAAGAAACTAATTGTTTATGCAATAAACAATTTTTCAATCTTTTTAGTAGGAAACCACCAGAGAGCATTAAAGAATTTACTGTAATAACATTTCTATAAATCTTAGGTACCATTACGGATAAAATCTTTAATTCCCAATTATATTGAAAATAATTAAGGCAGTAATATTGTTATTCTTAAGAATAGTAACTTTAATTTTGAGCGTATAAATGTGGTTCTTAACTTCTGGGTTCTAAATATACAATTCTTGGAAAGCGTCTGTACGTAGATTCCGCTCGAATACCTTTGAACTAGAGGGCAAGTTTCCCAACCTCGAAATCGTTTGTATTTATTTTATCCAAAGTACAACGGGAGCGCGCACAAAGCGCAAAGCTAGACCTCAACATCGCCCGCGCAAGAAGGAGGAGTCATTAAACGCAGTTTCGCCGCAAAGAGAAAGAGAGCACTAAAAAGTAAAACAAAAGAATCACTGCACGCTGTAAAAGCTGCCGCAACGCGGCAAGTTTTACCCATAAACGCCGCGACAAGAAACGAAAAAACAGAAACTAGAGAAGCAGGAGAGTAATATCTTTCGCGAAAAAAAATCTGAAGTGGAGGGTCGTAAGAACATTAGCGAGCGTCATAACGAGAGATGAACTGTAAGTAAGGTGTAAGCCGTTTACGCCGTGTTATACTCGTTAAAGCGCTAATATCTTGTAATGGAATCTTCGTCAGTTGATGTCGCGTAGCACAGGAGTATAGTAATGTACTTACAATGATAAGTAGATTATGGTTAAATATAAAGTTTTCTATTGCGACAATATTTTTTGCTAATAATTTGATTGTTACCATATTTTACAACATTTTATCTGAAGCCTACGAAATATATTATTTTATAGAATTTATTTATTTAAAATTCAATATACATTATAAAGTAGTGATACAGCTTTATCAATCCATATAGTTACACCTATAAAACGCTATTTTAAAAAGAGAGATTAAATACAATTAAAACGCAATCAATAATTTTGCAATCACCAAATTCTAATAAAAAAGAAAAACATTAATCCCATTAAAAAAAGAACGAAGAAAATCACGTCAAATTTAATAAGCAAGCTCGGTAATGCGCAGGGGAATTATGCAAAACGCCGCGAAGAAGAAGCACAAGAAAAGCAAAAAAGAACGACGACAAGTACACACAGCAGCTCTAAGGGAAGAGCAATTCGAGCGAGTAGTCAATTGACCGATGAAAGCAGCCGAGTGAATTATGAAGCACGAAGAATGAGCGCTCGCGCTTAAAATGCAAAGGCCACCGAGCGGAGAAAAAAAAGCCGAGAGAGAGAGAGAGAGAGAGAGAGAAGGTAAAAAATAGCTAAGAAGAGAGAGAGAGCGAGAGGAAGGAATAGCGCGAGCGCGCGAGGCTCGGAAAATTATTAGACGCAATCTCGCACTGGAAAATGCAAATTGAACGCGACATCGCGCGAGCGGCATTTCCTCGGAAAATGTAAGCGAAGGAAATGCAAATCAAACGCGGAAATGGCCTCGGGCTTGCCGCGGCAGCGCGGCGGCGATGCGGAGCTATGACGAGGACCGCGCAAGAGCGTCAGGAAGGGAAGACGCGAAGAGATGCGCTCGCGGGGTCGGCTTTATTTGCTGAACTATACACGCGGCGACGGCCGCGAAACTAGTTTTTGAGAATGCCTTCGCGCGCCGCGGGATCGGAGGGAGCAAAAACAATTTACGGAATGCAAATGGAATAATGGATTTGTGTTGGGGAGGGGCTTGCGGTGGTATGAGATCGTTAAAGGGGTTGCATTATCCTGTAAACGCGCGAAGAAAAAGAGGCTTGAAGTATCTAACGCGTAATTGTATAGAGTAAAACATCTTCTTCACGTTTCTTTGTACATACTTTAAAGATAGTAACTAAATTATTGATTTAATTGCTTTTGCTTCCTTAAGACTTTCTTTTCAGATTTAAGAAATCAAAATACATTATTTTTATAAAATCTCTGTATGGATGTGTGTGTGTGTGTGTGTGTGTGTGTGTGTGTGTGTGTGTGTGTGTGTGTGTGTGTGTGTGTGTGTGTGTGTGTGTGTGTGTGTGTGTGTGTGTGTGTGTGTGTGTGCATGAGTATGTGTGTGAGTACCGTCGTTTCTCGAGATATATACGGTAAAAATTAATGTTTCTGTCCTCAATTTTTTTGTTCTTTGTTTTCGCGATATGGGGACAAACATATTTTTTTTGTTCTTGATACGTTTTTGTTTGTTATTGGTTTTTTGATTTTTGAATTTTAGTTTTTCGGGATTTTTTGGTATGTTAAAAATAATGTCATTGATTAATTGAAAATGCATTTGAAAGAGCATAGCATCACCTATCTTCTCCTATACAATTTTTTTATAAGCTATCTTCCTTCTTTTGTTATACACAAGAACGTCATTATTTGATTAAACGGCTTTATCTCGGAAACATATGATGGACAATCTTTAAAATAAATTGAGCTGAAAATGTGGCATTCAACTATCTCCTATCTGACATACACACCCACCCACACACACACACACGCATACACGCATACACGCATACACGCATACACACATACACACATACACACATACACACATACACACATACACACATACACACATACACATATACACACACAAACAAACATTATACAAGCACACTTTTTGTAAAAAAAAAGCAAACATATTTTAAATTAATTCGTAATATTTAGGAAAATAATATCGTTAAAACTGCTTTGCTCCGGTCATGATATACTTTAAAACTCAATGGTCCTGTAGAATGATGACCAAACAATGACCAACAAAATTTTGAAGCGATTTTATTAATTTTACCACTACCAAGTTTGGGTTTTTTGTTATTCTAAATAAGCGCATTCGTCATCTGAGACTTAAACTATGTACTAATAAAATGTATGGAATCGCTAGAAAACTTGTTTGATCATCGTTTATTGCTAAAGAAAGAGTCTGTCGTATAAAAAATAAAAAGGTCGTAAAATAAAAAGTAGCGCAGGAATCTTTCCCTCTCTTTCATGTCATCAACCAATGTGAAAAACCTTTCCTATAAGTTATAGTCGGTAGCAAGAAGGGTTTCACTTGATCTTAAGGGAAACTTGATAACGTTCTGGAAATTCGGCGAATTAAGCAAAAATTAGTTCATGGACTCCGGTATAATAATAATTTAAACGTAAATTACAAACCCTCTTTTTAATATTAAATTTATTAATTAATTTTAAAAATGCTTGAGTATCGTATTCTTATTATTCTTCTTATTATTCTTATTATTCTTATTATTCTTATTATTCTTATTATTCTTATTATTCTTATTATTCTTATTATTCTTATTATTCTTATTATTCTTATTATTCTTATTATTCTTATTATTCTTATTATTCTTCTTCTTATTATTCTTATTATTCTTATTATTCTTCTATTATCTTATCTTATTATGCTCCCTTCTTACCGCGCACCTCATCGCGTAGCCGACAAGTCCTCGCGTAGCCGACAAGCTAGTGTTTTTATTTACGTTTTCGCTAAGCCTCGAAATCGGTGTTCTCATTCGTTCTAAAATTTCGTGTATACGATCTTTAATCTTTTTCCAATATTTTGCATAGTTTTTCATTGCTCGCTCATATCATTTTTAAACAATCGCACTCTAAGTTTATTGTCCGTTTACAAGCTACTCTCATAAGAGCCCGTGTATAAGAATCAAACTTTCAAGTCAATTATCTCGGTAATGGCTAATGCTTTCAAATTTCACATGCCATTGTAAACTTTATAGAAGAATGACATATTACATTTTCAGTAACATCTTATCATTTTGACTTCACTATCAAACCTCCTTAAGTATATTTATTTGTAAAATAAATATGTAGGATTTTAGATATCAAAATTTAGATATACGTAGTAAATGCTATATTTGATTTCACTTTAATTAATAAAATAAAATTGTACAGATTTAAAATAATAAAAATTAATTGAGAATTATTTTTGCAAAATATTATATTTTTAATAAAATACTCCTAAGAAAGTTTAATTAAGATATTTTATTTTTTAAATAATAAATTAACATGAAATAGATCAAAGCACTCATGCTGTTTATGGTGGTTCCAGCTGTGTTTCTAGTTAAGGTAATTTAAATTTAATGAACGCGTGATACCAGAATAATTGTTCTTGTGATGTTCTAGTTGTGTGCATGAAGCATAAATTATGTGTAAATCTTGAAAAACACTACTAAAATAGAAATAAATGATATTCTGAATATTAATGAATATTGAAATGAAAACCAAATTATAATAACTAAATTACTTATAGTTTAGAATTTATAAATAAGCATCTTTTCAGTTTTATGAAATTCAAAAAAGTGGTTTACTTTCACAAACGAACAGGAATAAGTATAAAAAAATGTAATACAGAAACAGCAGCAACTTTCAAAATCTTTTGGACGTGCTTTTGGACTACTTTTTATTTCAAATAAAAAAAAGAATATTGTCGAGACTCCCTGAAAATTATGTGACTGAAGTACGGTTGTTGAGTACATCTCAAGCTACTTTGTATACTGCTACATAAGAGCACAGAGACCGAAAGTAATATCGTTAGATCGCAAGAGCTCAGCAAAAGTTTGTTAAGAAGATTTTGCGGAAAATTGACTTCTCTTAAAAACTGTCAATAATAAAACGCCAAAATATTGGATCAATTCCAATAAAATTTACTATTTCAATACAGGAATAACTACATTTGAAGTCGGTATTTTCAATACGTTTAGTGAAGGAGAAGAATCCATATTAAAGTAATTTCTTTTTCATATCTAGAATTCTGCAACTTCAGCAGAATAAATAATTGAGTCCTAAAATACGCAAAATTTCATTCAATCAAACTCGATCACTTTTATAGCATGATTTTCTAATAATATTGTTTTTCAAAATACAGACAGGCGGCTAATATCATGTTAATGAAACATGTAGATTATTGAAAGCTTATTTCTAAATAAAGAAATTTAAAATGTTCAAATTAAAAGAATTAAAAGTTAAAATTACAATCTCAATTGTTTCATCAAAACTAGAATTCTAATACGTCATTCAGCAGTAACCATATAAAGAAAATGCAATTAACAATATCGTAGAATAGCCAAATCTGTTAATTTGTTAGATAGATTCCCTAATAACTTTTTTCATTTTCTACGAATGACTAAAATTTAGTAAAAGAAATTTTTACGCGGCAAAAATATTCATATCACGTATTACAATACTTTGGTAATTGCTGATGCAGAACAGAATGATTATTATTTTTATATTTGTAATATTTATTATTTTTTTTAAATTAAGCAAAAATGAAAATATTACGTTCACGACGTCATACAAATCATAACGTTTAGCAGTTTTAACATTTTTTTTCAGAAAATAAAAAGCAAAAAATACGACCTGATTACTTTACGCTACTTTACCTAGAAGCACTGCAAATTATGTTTTCATTTCAACGCAAATTCCTAATTTAAATGAAATGAACAATACAAATAACAATACATTACATACATTCCGAGCAATATTAATCATCCTATCAAAAACCGAGCACCACACCCGAAAATGGTCTCGAGCACAAGCTGCACCGGGGTTACAATTATACCGGGGCGCTGCACACATAACGCTGTGTGCTCAGTCGAATCACGCAAACGAGGGTGAAGAGTTTCTAATCAAGTTATGGCGAGGACGCGAATACGCTCGCGGAGCGAGAATGTCGCGAGAGCTTGCGACCGCGCGCGTCGAGGCGTCTCGCATTCTCGCGGCGTGCACATATACCCCGGCTATAACAGGCTACAGCCACTGTCCAAAACTCAAGAAGCCAGTTGTATATACCATTAAACATCGCGTGGGTGGCGCGGTGATAAGCGCAAGAGAGAGAGAGAGACGCTGTGTGTATTATACGGCTGTGTGCAGACTCGCGGACAAAGGACCGCGGGCATTGATTCGAGCCTGTGCGCGGACCATTGAAGATGTCAGTCGCGAATTTATATACACAGACACACGGCCGGAGGCGGTGGGTGCACAACGCGAATTGTGCGCGCTAGCTCGCCCCGCTTGTATTTCAGAGATGACGAAGCGAAGTTGCGAGTTATTCGAGGGGGTCGGTGGCGGTAGTTCGGGTGCACATTGTTAATTTGGAGTTGTGTTTTATGGGTGTTTTATCGTGGAATGGGTGTATTAGGTTGAGTTAGTTGAGTTATGGAGAGTCAATGGGACTGATGTTTAGCGTTGATAAGAATAATAATGTTTACTGTTTTTTCTTGTGATGATGGGATAGAGGTATGTTCTAGCAAGTTTTATAGATTATTGTGATAATCATGTAGAATACAGCAAGGAGAGAGTTTTCTGATAAATATGACCGTAAATATCATTGTAAATGGGGGACACTTAGACTTCAGGGAAAAGTTACATTACCCAACGGTAAAAATTGCGATGATACACGATAAAATTTACCGTACTGAATGGTAAAAATTATAATAAATAATGTTAATTTAGACCTTCATCGGGGTCTTTTTTCCCCCGAAGTAAGGATATCCCACGTTTACAATGATTTTTACGGTAAATTTCATCACAAAATTCTCTCTATGTAATTTTTGCAGTCATATTTTTCAAAAAATATTTTTTTTCTTTGAATATTATTGATTTTAGATCTTTTAATTTATATTTGTAGAAAAGGGCCTTTTGGAAATTCGCACCCGCAATCCTCTGCTAATAAATGATATTTATATAAAAAACTATTAAATAATATTTAACTTTCTTATTCGCTTTGTGATCGTAACAAAAAGTTATGCTAAAATCATTATAGAAACATGTTTGAGCCATTAGAAATAAAATTAGACTATTTATAAGAAAATATCTGTGTGTGTACGTGTGTTTTTGTGTGTATGTACGTGTGTGTATGTGTACTCGTGCGTGCGTGCGTGTGCGCGTACGTGCGTGTATGCGTGTAAGTGCGTACGTTCGCGCGCGTGCGTATGTGTGTGTATGCGTGCGTAAGTGCGTGCATGTGTGCGTGAGTGCATGCGTGCGTGCGTGCGTGTGTGTATGCGTGAATATTCACGGTCAAAATTACTGTTTCAGAGATCATTTTTTTGTTTTCGTATAAAGGAACCCTGGTAGAAAATAAACCATCTATTATGGTCGGTTCACCATCCATTGACAAACCCTGGTGGTCATTTGCTAGCACAGAAGTTGACCAGAAGTTTACCAGAACATCAGCTAAGACTTGCTATAGATTTTGACTTTATAACCTTAAAAGTAGTTTTTAAAAAGATCTGTTTCTTTAATTCTATTTAATTGTATAGTATTGAGTCGGTTAATTTTAATTATTAATTTAATTTCATTAAATATTATTCTTTATGCAATCATAACAGTTGTATATATATATATATATATATATATATATATATATATATATATATATATATATATATATATATACAACTTAGTTCTATTTATTTGTATAGTATTGAGTCGGTTAATTTTAATTATTAATTAATAATATTTAATGAAATTAAATTAATAATTAAAATTAACCGACTCAATACTATACAAATAAATAGAACTAAAGAAACAGATCTTTTTAAAAACTACTTTTAAGGTTATAAAGTCAAAATCTATAGCAAGTCTTAGCTGATGTTCTTATATATATATACACACATATGCATACATATCTACATATAGAAATAATTCAGAATGCTTTTTTTGTTTTAGTATTTAAAGTTACGAACAAAGATTGACAAAGACTTTTCAATTAGTAAAAGCATTACAAATATGTTAAAAAGGTTCTTGACGAAGTCCCTAGCACTACAATTCACTGCTACGCGGCGTTCTTTGGACAAAACTAAGACGAAGTTCAAATTTACTGAACTTTGTAAATTAATGGAAGGTAAGTCCATATTTTCTTTATATTAATTATTATTTTTAAACTTCCATTGTATTATGACTAAAATAAATATATAATTTGTGATTACAGCAGTAATAATCACTCTCCGAAAAGAAAAGGCGATGGAAACTTTACAGGATGATCTCACTAGACGCTTGAGCTACGTTTTAAGTAATGTAAGGAAATAGGCATCATAATAAGTTAAAAAATACAAAACAATATTTTTATAATTATGTAAATTAAAATAAATTATTTATTAAAATATTTTATTTTATTATTAAATTATTTCTCCCCAGTCACAATTAATTTAATCCTAATAATAATTCCTGATAAACTTTAAAAATTCTAACCTTCAAATAATATACTTTTTACCTAAACCATCATATGGCGTAATTACGTCAGCCATAAGCAGGGAACTTGGCCAGAAGATAGCCCTGAAAATGGCCATTCACCATAAATTAGTGATTGTTTCTGGCCAAATTACCCCTAACGTTGCTACCAGGGAAGGAGGTTGAAAAATAAGTTTTTTGTTGTACGATTTCTCTGTGCGATTATAACGATTTTTCTATTCTATCTAAGTTGGTGTGGAGAACTGTAATTTACGTACAAAAATGTATGTATTTCAGATCTGTTAATTACCCTTGCTAACGCACCATTTACCTCATTTTGGCGCCTCAAAGGCACCCACGCGCGTGTACGCATATGAAAAGGGCGCCTGCTCGAGGTTTATGAAAAAATTTAGAAAATTCAAAATTTCGTAAATGTAAAGGAATAGTTGGTAGAAATCTGATTAATTGCTTTATCTCGCTAAAACAGTAATATTACAATAATAGCCTTGGGACAGGGTGGGATATTTGTCAAACGTTTAGAAAAAAATATTTACAAACTTCTCATGTCGACCAAAACTATCATAATACCTGAGTTGGAAGAAAATTAGAATCAATGAAAAAAAACATTACTTTTTACTCCAGTTTTAGGCACAAAATGGTTAATTCATAATGTATTTGATATTAATGTTTTAATGAATGTTAATTAATTAACCTATTTATCTCTTAGAATTGCAGGCGAGATTCCAGGTCTTACTATTGGCACCATCTATAATCTATTGAGAATACTTATAATTATATATAGAATGGTTATTTATAAAGCAAGGAAAATAATTACAGTTCATTCTTATAAAAGGTAATGCATAATAATAAAAAGATTAACAAGAATTTGAAATAAATCCATTGTTAATTGCGATAATAAGTCTGTGTGGATTTGCAAACAATAAAAATATACTCACACATCAAAATATGTTTGGTGAAAAGAAAAACATTTTAATATTTAAATAATAGATTAATAAAATATTTTAATTACTATTAGATAATAGCGCATTGAGAATAATTGCATAAATGTGAAGTATTTCATGAACTTCGCAATCTTGAATTGATATGGTGAATTTTCCGACTGCCTGTGAATTCTCGACATAATTGCTAAAGTCAATATTCTCAAAATTTTCGTAGTATTAATTAATTATATAATTAAGTAAGCAAAAGTGAAATTCCATTTATTTTGATTATTTAAATGCATTTTAATAATTTTTGGAATATCTGGCAGGGTCGTAAAATTTTTATTTTCTTTATAATGGTCTTCCATAAAAACAATTCCATATCTGGAACTAAAAATGTGAAATTGGAGAGTATAACATAAAACTGTTTTTATGAATTGAATAAAATAAATTTTGTAGAAACTCATAAAGTTTGTATTCTTTATAAATACATATTATATACATAACTATGCCTGTGACACTGAGAAATGAAAGTAGTAACGGCTACTACCAGGGGTTGGGATACAATGGTGAAAACTAAGTGTCCCTGAGTTTTTACCCTGGTAGCTTTAAATAATAATACTACCAGGGGTTAGGAATGATTACTATACTATCTAGGAAAAAAATATAATGTGATACGGTTAATAATAATTCAGAGCCAACCTAGGACTGAGTTCAATTATTTTAATTATTTAAATTAATCTGGTTGATCGAACTAAACTACGTATTGCTGCTGCAACAATACTTTGTTATTGCTCTCACAACTATATTATTTTGCCGTGACAACCCTATAATATCACCGACAACCATAATATAGCTACGACAGCAATATGTATGGTTACTCGAGCAATACCGGTATAGTTATCATATAAATATAAAAGTTATAAGTTATAATATAGTATCTATTCCTTAGCAGAATAGTAAATATTACAAGAATGTCTAGTTCTAAATCTCGTACCACCAAAATAAGATACAATTGGCATTCAAAAGAAGGCATGTAGTATTCAGTCCTAAATTTCATAGCAATGAGTAAAATTTTCCTACATCATATTGAATTCTAGAGGGTCTAGTAATGGTTACTAATTTGTTGTCTCATTGGATATAAATAGAAAACGACAAAGAAACATTAACCCTTTATTTAACAGACCCACGAGTAATTGATAAAGACTCCTGAAAAGTATTTAGAAACTTGTGTTTCAGAACTTTTTGAGGGTTTTCTCGAGTTATATGCGGCCAAAAATGATTTAGGCCCACATTGCGAGATCGGACATGGTCCACTTCGACCTGATGGGCACATTAATTTTATAGTCAGTTTATCACACGAAAATTTCAATTTCAAGTTATTAGTTGCGTGTGCCTGGAAGCACACTATTAGGTAAACAAAGAGGTAATAGAAGTCAATATTGCAATTGTAAATCTAAAATGGAAATTTCAGCAGTATATATGAACACAGTACTCAGACACAATAAACCCTGTTAAAATAACAGTTACAATAAGCGTGTAAAGTACGAGAATTTTTACGAGTTGTAAGCACTGGAATACAAAATTCGCCGAAGTTTGAACTGTTCTATAGAACATTACAGTAAAAGAGTGAATGTTTTCAGTGATCTTGAAAATAGCTTCCCATTATGCCATTTAGGTTTTACGATTTTATCATTTAGGGGAAACTGGGGTACAATGAACATAGTAACTCAAAAATTCGAGAAAAATGTATTTTTCAGACTTAAAACATTAGTTTTTAAGTTGCACAAGGAACGTCTTACATCAACAAACATACTAGCAACTTAAAAAAAAGTAATTTATTAAGTTTAATATTATTTACCCATTTATGAATGATACCTGTTCACTTCACTCGGGCTATTCAGTGCGGCGTAAAGTGAACTAGAGGATAGAATTAAATATTTTGAAAATATTTTACTAGTTTGTGTACACGAATAGATAGAAACGTTAATTTAGATAATAATAAAACTAAAAAGACATCTTAAAACCTTTAAAGTACTGTAAGATAAGAAACAGTTAAATATCGAGGTTATGTTGGCCGATCTTGGTATAAATACGAAATGCATTGCAACATAAGCTTTGTATACTACACTAACACACACCTTAATTAATATATTGTTAAATTTTTCATCTGACCACGTATAAATTAGTGCTAACGCATGATTTTCCGGACCACTTTACCCCGATTCACTTTACCCCAAGACGTCGATTCTTTAAAATGTTTGTTTAAAAAAAGAAAACCTCTTTTAAAGCTCTGTATTCTTGGTATAACGATACATATAATTATAACGAATTCAACAAACCGACTTTCTTTTAAGGTCAAAAAATACAATTATTTCTCTTTCATCAAATATTAATGGTTGTGCAGTGAAACTTTTTAATTATCATCCTTGCATAATTATCTTTCACTAAAACTAAAATTAGGCGTAAATAATAATTTGTTGAAGAAATAATAAGCATGATTCAGTTTACCCGTGTGTTCACTTAACCCCCGTTTCCCCTATTGTCAAAACATTCGGAACATAATGCAATAATAAACTGCATGCATACCTTACACATTCTCGTCTTTATTTAAAAATTTTAATTTAACATGTATTGTTAATAATTAACTCATTATATATGTTATAAATAATGCAATATCAATATAATATTTGAAGAAATTAACTATAAAGATACGTATTATAATATGAAAATTAAACTTATAAATGAACATTATATTTTTTATTTTAATAGCTTTTTCATGTCCACTTTCATTATATGAAAAATAAATTTATAAATGGACATTATAATTTTTAATTTTAATAGCTTTTTCATGCACGCATACATTAATTTCATAATGTACACATAAATTAATAATACTCATTAATATGATACTCATATAATATTTCAATGCATAATATTAAAATTTGTTCATTTTTTCACTATATAATAATACAAATTTAATGACACCTCCACCCAAAACTTTCTACACCGAAAAATATTCCACAACCTACAAAGAAAAACTTACATGCACCGCGATCTTCGAACTCCGCCGTTCTTAATAAAACACTCTATTCCCTCGCCTGGAAAATCCCCCCCCTCCCCTCCCCCGCGCAGCTACCATCTCCTTGCATTAGCCGCGCACGCACGAGCGAAACGTAGCGGGCGTAAAATAAGGCGCCGAGATAAATAAAAAGGCGAACCGAAGAAAAAAAAAGATGACGTGCGAGAGGAGAAAAAGACGCCGCTGCCGGCGAGAGTCTGGCAAAAGCTGAGAAAAAGCAAAAGCCAAGGGGGTATACGCAGAAGAGAGAAGAAGCCAGAGTGTGAGTGACGCGGGGGCGCCTTGGAAATCCAAAGCAGGCACGCGAGCACGGGCGCAATCGATATCCGATCTATTTTCCGCAGAATCGAATATCGGGCGGAAAGAGAGAGAGAGAGAGAGAGGGAATTTTTATACAGACCGGGCGCGCGCGCGGGGGCGAGTTTAGTCGCTGCGCGAATATCTAATGTGCACGTGTGCGCGCGTGTGTGAGTGTACGCGCGAGCGCGAAAAAGAGTGAGAGCGTCGAAAAATCGAACGGATTTATGGGACGAACGTGCCGAGTGCTAAAATTAAATTACGTGTAACGATATATAGAGGAGAGGGAGGATCGTCGAACTTTATTCGCGGGCTTGGAGAGCAGCGCGAGTGATGGGAAATGAGGGGCTGCTTTGTTGCTGTATTTTTGGACTGGAACAGAGGGAAAATACTAATTGGATATTAGGAGGGATAGACTTATTGGCTTTGACTTTGGGGAGGTTAGCTAGTTAAGGTGTGGTACGCGCCAATTGCGACTGTATTTTTCGAGTGTTCGTGCGTTTTGTATAGACATCTGAGCTTTATCGGATTTTCGTTTTAAGGGATTTAGCCCTTTTATTTACAGTATTACGTTTTCTATGCATATCGAAGCATAATAGTATGTAGTAGTGCAGTGAAATGCTAGATAAATGCGTAGTATCTGTAAATAATTATTTATTACTTGTATATTGTTTATAGAGATATTTCAATTTGTTAAGGTGATGCTAAAGTCACCACTCACCGACAAATACGAGGAACCACTTTTTTCATTTTATTTTCAATTTTAAGTAAATATCTCTTTGAAACGTTATTGTCCTACTAAAAAACAACATTCCAGACAGATATTTTCTCAAAATAAAAAATTAAATGAAAAAAGTGGTTCCCCGTATTTAACGGTACCAAGACGGTTTAGCATGACCTTCAGCGTAGTCAGAATCCAAACTAAAGTTAGTAGCTTATTATTTAGTTGTAAAACTAAGTACAACATTTTAATATTTCGTGTGTTTAAACGAATTTAAATGTATTTTTATATTAAATCTACATATAATGAATTGTAAAAGTAAAATAACTTTAATAAGTGCTGAATTACAATTTTATTCTTTTAAGTACAATCACGTAGTATTTATAGAAAATTAATGACAGTATCTTCTGAGAATAAGAGCTTATAAAAACTTGTAATACTAAACTCTGCAGTATCTTGAGTATATCGAGTTTCTTTGAAATAATGTCAGAATTACTTCAATAATTTCTGAGTAATCATTATTCACAGAATAAAATGAAATTACAGAGATAAAAGTGCATATACAATCTCAACGCCCTGGTAGAAACGTTCCCCATATGTTCGCCAGATTTTACTCTATTTTATAGGGAATGGCCAATTTCTGCTTAAAAGTCTGGCCAGAAACCCCGCTACCCGTCGACGTTTACTCGTCAGAAACCTGACCAACTTATGGTTAATGAATAAATAAATAAAAAATAATGTTTAACGAATTTTTATAAGTTAATAATGATTATTATGTCATGGATTTAATAGCTTATTGTTAATAGAATGCTAAGATATATTTGGGATAGATTCGAAATAAAAACTAAAAACAAATTTCATTAAAAGTTTTTTTAAGGTTAGAGTTTTATAATTAAATAAGACATTAAAAAATCAAATAAATAATCGAATAAAAATTTGCATGCTGTTTTAACGCAGAAGTACTATAATGAGATTTACATTTTCATTAATTTTTTAGGGTTATGTAAGCTATTTAGATTTTCTATAAATTTCTGGTCAGATGCTGGTTTATTTCTGGCGAACTATTAGGAAACGGATCTGCCCAATAGATCGTGAACCGACCATCTAATATGCTCAATTTTCTACCAGGGCGTTTACGCGAAAAATAACTTTTTATTGAGATACAAGCCAGCCAAGATGTAAGTATAAAAAGCGAAAGCTATTAAAGTCACAAATGTTTCAAATAGAGAACCGAAAATTTCCTTGATACACACACGCTGTGGATTTCCGCTGCATTGCTACAATAGTTTACACACGACTGGTTCTTAACCAAATAACCAGATAACGCCAGGTGGCCGTATATTGATTTGTCAATACTCACATTATTCGTATACGAAATCTACATTTTTCTTTATTTTCTTAACACTTGAAATTTAAACTTTAAGATTTAAGACAAAGAATAAAAAAGAAATAAAAAGTATCGGAAATAAAATTAAAAAAAATAAATATCAAAATTCAGGCATCCGGTCATTAATTTTGATTTGTCAATTTTTGCTTCCTCTTAATGGAAGCTTTGTAGTAGTAAAAAAAAGTTTTCTGAAAAACATGTTAGAAATATTTTTTTGGGCCATTTGGAATCAAAATACACTATTTTTATAAAATGTGCGTATGTATGTGTGTGTATATATGAATGTGTAACACTATATCGCGAGTAATGCGCGGTCAAAATTATTGTTTTAGGGATCATTTTTTTGCTTTTCTTAAAGGAAGGCGGCTCAAAAAATTTTTTTTTGTTTTTTAATGCGATTTTATTTTATAGCGGATTTTCGATTTTTGCGTTTTTTTATCGGGGTTTTTAATACCTTAAAAAGAGCATAAAATTACCTAACTTTTCCGACCTAAAATTTGAGATAAGCTCATTCCCTTCTTTTGTTATTATCACCTGTATAATGCGACGAGTCAGGAGAAATGCAGGTGCAATAGGAGATATACTCGAAACGAAGCGAGGCGGCCGGTACGGAGGAATAGCGCAGTGGATTGCGTGCTCGCCTGTTGGTCCGAGTCAAAAACAGGCTTGGGTTCGAATCTCGCCTCGGGCGAATTCGTCCGCCTTTTTATAATTTAATGAGCCGAATATAAAATCGTAACATTCTGGTGTAAGAAATGTGATCTTGACCATGTCGCCCACAAGTGGACTGTCTGTTCGCAGTTGCCTGCCTTGCCTAGTGACGCATAATAAAGGCCCGGACACTTAAAAAAGGAACAGAGAAAAAATACAAGAATAACATTAGCTACTACTATATCTATATATCAAAAAACATAAGGAACAACGTCATGTTCCTCGTATCTATAGATATAATAGCTAATGTTATTCTTGTGCTTTTTCTCTGTTCCTTTTTAAGTGTCCGGGCCTAATGAAGAATTAAATGTATGATGTCTCATATAGGTGTATTGCGTCCGGTGTCTACAGTAGCGAAGTTAACAGAGCCTTCATGCTTGTATATAAGTTCCATGCGGATCCGAGCAGCACATAGTTGATAAGGAAGAAATTTACAAGAGGAGCCAAATGAAGTACAAACGACGAGGTCGTCGTTTTCTGGGGCGTTGGTAGTGTCACGTGTATAATGTGACGAGCCAGGAGAAATGCAGGTGCAATAGGAGCTATACTCGAAACGAAGCGAGGCAGCCAATACGGAGGAATAGCGCAGTGGATTGCGTGTTCGCCTGTTGACGAGAGTCAAAAACAAGCTTGGGTTCGAATATATTTCCTATTGCACCTGCATTTCTCCTGACTCGTCATCTTATGCACGTGACAGTTATACACGAAAAGGACAATTTTTGTTTAAACGGTAATATCTCAGAAATATTCGACGAAAAGTTTTTGAAAAAACTTGAGATGATTAGGAATATGAAGAGGAATGTTCAGTAAAATTTTTGAGCCACTTTATTTTTCTTTGCCGAGAAAAAAGTCATTTCTTTCGATTTTCTATGTCGAACGATAACTTGAATAAAACGGCATTATTCTAATTATTTGGCTAAGTTCTTTGTGCAGCTCATCAGGACTTTATTTTTCAAGATATTTCAGGTTATGTTTTTTTTTTCAAACTTTTTTTGATCGTTTCTATCTCGAGAACGGCACGGTCATTTTTTGCCAACCGGGGCTCATTTTTTTCATTACTTAATGAGGATTCGGAATTAAAAATAAATTTTAAGATTACCTGACTAATTTTTGTTTTACGACGATTTTACTATTTTACGTTATTCTGAAATCAATGAGGCATATTATTTTGGTATGTAGAAATAACGTGATCGCTTCAATGTAAATGCATTTGAAAGAGAATAAGATTATCTATCTTCCCCGATGCAAAGGCCCAGTACGATGCGTGCCCTCCGTTTATCCAAACTGATGATTTCTTTTCCCCACTTGGTAATATATTCTCCCATTAGTTCTTTGGACCATCTATATCCTGTGGAGTTTTTCCATATGCTCCATCCTTCTTTTACTAATTTTTTCTTGATCGCGCCACAGCCTTCCTGGTATAGTATTCCTACCTCCCTTTCTGTCCGTCCGCTTTCATTTACTGCTTGTCTTGCAAGCCGATCTGACCTTTCGTTCCCTTTTATTCCTGAGTGTCCAGGAATCCAGGTAATGCAGACCCTGTTTGCTCTGGTCAGTCTATTTAGGGTGTTTTTTGTTTCGTTGACCAAGGCTGACGTGGTGCAAGGTTTTCCCAGCGCTAGGATAGCTGCTTGGCTGTCGGTGCAAATTTGTATGTCCTTGCCTCCGACCCCTTTTTGCACCAAGTTTCTCGCACAGATTTCTATGGCGGCTAGTTCCGCTTGTAGTACCGTGTTGTGTCTTTCTAGGCTGCAGGCTGTGTCCTCCCACCGCTTGGGACCGCAGATTCCAAAACCCGTACCTTTGTCCGTTTTAGATCCATCTGTAAACCAGATGTCTCCATGTCCAAGGATTTGGTTTTGGTTGTTCCACTCCTCTCTATTCGGTATTTTCGTTTTGTAACGTTGCCCAAACTGAAAGGTTTTATTAATTCTATCCTGAGGCTTTCTAAATATTGGTTCGCTCAGCATTTCTCTCCGGATTGTAGTGTGTCCGTTTCCTTTCTCTGACCATCCTCCGCCGCACATCAGTCTGTATGCCGACCTGGCGGCCATCTCCTTAATGTTTAAGTCAAGGCCATCCATGCCCAGCATCATCCTGACAGCAGCTGTGGGGGTACTCCTTCGCAACCCGAAAATTCCCCTCAATATGACCGCCTGTACACGGTCCATGCTTTTCTTTGTGGTTGTATTTCCGGTCGCTTTCCACCATATTAATGCCGCGTAGGTAAGCTTCGGTTTCAGTATCGCCTTATATATCCATAAGGCCTTTTGGGGTTCTAGCCCCCATCCTGTGCCAATGGCCGCCCTACACTGCATGAATATATTTAGCACATTTCCGCATTGCTGTTTAACATGCTGCTTCCAAGTTAGTTTCTTATCTAGATGTACCCCTAGATACTTAACTCCTTCTGCATACGGTATTTCTTTCCCGTAGAAGTTAACTCTTCTATTGATTTTACTTTTATATTTAGTGGTGAAGACTACGATCTCTGTTTTTCCCGGATTTACCCCCAGAGATACTGTCTGACACCACTCTCTAACCTTACTCAGTGCTCTTTGTAAGAGATCTGGTAAAACTTTCTCATACTTACCCTTAATAAGTATGGCAAAGTCGTCCGCATATCCGACCGCGAAGATTCCTTCCCTGTCGAGTATACGTAGGAGTTCGACAGCAACGAATGACCACAAAAGAGGTGATAAGACCCCCCCCCCCCTCCTGCGGACATCCCTCGTTGACCCCTTCTTTTACAGTTTTTCCCTTCCATTCACAGTAAATGTCCCTGCCGCTCAGCATTCCAGCTATCCATTTTCTGATGGTCACCGGTACGCCATGCTTTGCCAGGGCTCTGTCAATGGTTTTCCTAGTGGTGCTGTTAAAGGCTCCTTCTATGTCCACAAAAGCGCCAAGTACTGTTTCCTTTGCGCTTTTAGCCTTTTCAATATATCTTACAACAGAGTGTAAAGCCGTTTCCGTGGATTTACCCACTGAATATGCATGTTGTTCCTGGTGTAGCGGTAAGCTTCCCAGGATTGTTTCCCTCATATACCTGTCCACCAGTCTCTCCAGCGTTTTCAGCATGAAGGAGGTAAGGCTAATAGGTCTGAAGTCCTTCACAGATGTGTAACTCTTCTTTCCGGGTTTCGGTATAAACGAAACCCGTGTACACTTCCAGCTTCCCGGAATATGTCCAATGGCAATACTTCCTCTGAAAATCCCCGTAACCAGTCTCAGTACAGCATCGCACCCTTCCTGTAAGAGTTTGGGGAAGATGCCGTCCGGTCCCGGTGTTTTATATGGTTCAAAGGTGTTGATTGCCCATTTAACCCTCTCTGGTGTGACGATTTGCGCCGCCAACGCCCAATCCGCATTCCTTCGTGTCCTGGTGTTTCCGGGTACACGTATTCGTCCCTCCCCGGTCTCTTCTTTGGTGAAGTCCGGGAAGTTTGCTCGCAGAAGCAGTTCTATGGTTTCCTCTTCTGTTTCCGTGAAGTACCCGGACCTGTCTTGAAGGCTTTGTAACCGAATACTATTATCCTTGGTTAGAAGTTTGGCTAGTTTAGCCGTTTCTGTTAAGCCTTCTGTACTTGAACAGAAATCATGCCAATTTTCCCTTTTGGCTTTGTCTAGTTCCCTTTTGAAGTCATTTAGCGTATCTTTATACACTTTCCATCCTTCTGGGTTCCTTGTTTTCTTTGCTCTGTTAAAAACCTTTCGGGCTTTCCTTCTCAGCGCCTCTAGGTGTTTGTTCCACCATGGAGCACCGTTTAGTTGTCCCTTCGGCTTTAGCGGGCAGTTGTTCTCATATGCTCTGATAATGGCTGTCTGGACTTGTTCTAGTGTCCATTCCAGTCCATACTCCGTTCCATATGTCCCTTTAAGGTGTACCAAACGTTCGTTTAGTTCTTCCTTATAGTTCTCCCAAAGCGTGTCCTTAGGGTTTCTCTTGGGCTCACTCCATATTTTCTGCATCTTTATCCAGAAGGAAATGGTCCTATGATCCGACATAGATGGTTTCTTCCTCCACTCTCCACCCTTGTATGTGGTTTCTAATTTTCATACTGGCCAAGGTGAGATCTAGAACCTCACGTCTGTTACTGGTAACAAAAGTCGGCTCATCACCCTGGTTCAGTATGTCCATTTGTGTACTAGTAATATATTCTAGCAGTTTCTCCCCTCTCGTTGATATCTGTACTACCCCATACTTCATGGTGAGCATTGGCGTCGCAGCCGATAATCAATTCGAGGTTTTTATTCCTGCAGTACTCTATTACTTTTCTTATATCTGTTGTTGGTATTTCCTCGTCATGTGGAAGGTATGCTGAAGTGATCACGATTGTTCTCCCTTGGCCTTCCTCGTCTTTGATGTCCACTCTGACGGTCGTGCAATCCCTAGAGCTGAGTTCCTGTAACAAAAAAGCGTTAATACCCCTGATGCAGATGCACGCGCGTGCATCTCCATCATTTGTTCCCACAAACAGTTCCCCGCTTGTATTTAGCCCCTTAATACGTCCCCTCCATAACCAAGGTTCTTGTATTAATGATATTAGGGCTGTGTTTGTATGCACCTTAGCCATGCTCCTTGCTAAGACTGCAGAGGCGCTTTTGCTATGGTGCAAACTGATCTGAGAGAAGTGTATCTTGGTGGCCGCCATTATTGCTGTACCCCCTGAAGCTACACTTTCTCTTGAGCCGTCGTCACTTTCTCCTCGGCGGTACTGTCGCGGTTCAGTAACTTGAAAGTCACCGAACCGACGCCCACCGTGAGTCTGTAACTCCGACTCTTTAGTGTAGCGGCCGATGGTTCATCTAGGCCCAGAATCAGATAGCCTTCCGGCGTCTGTTTCAGGACCGCCCATCTGGACGTGTCCACTCCCCCATTCTGTCGCCGGACCAGCTTCAAGAAGTCCGGACTTTCTTTATCGTTGCATCCGGCATCTCTCCTCCAAGGTAATCCCCACAAGTGAGAGTAACCCTCGGAAGACTCGACGCCGCCGCCGCGAAGCTCCCTTTCTCCTTTAGTCGCTTAAGCAGTCTCGAGGCCTGCTCCGGCGACTCCAGGCTGGAAGATGCCATCCTCTTGCCCCCCGGGGCTCCTGCGGCAGACGTTGTGGGTTGAGCGAGTGCGTTAGCCCTCTTCTCTTCCCTCTTCCTCTGCCGCCTGTTCGCTCCGAAAACGGGCAAGGGTCGACCCTCGTCCATCGCCTGTTGCTTCAGGAGTTTCCTCCTTTGGGCCCCACTCAGATGTCGGTTCAAGCCCGTCTTTTTTTGGGGTTTTTCTCCAGTGACCTCCGTTGCCGAAGTTCCCTGGAGAGCTTTCTCCGAGATGTCGGCGATCGGTTCTTGAGCCCGATCTACCTTCATCCCGTCTAAATTTAAAAAAATTTTTTTATCTTTATTGTCCATAAAGGTCCCACGAGTGTGGCGGAAATAAGTGGTCCGCCCGTCAGGAGCCGCTCTGCCGGGTAAGGCTTATACGACGGGATTTCGCCCGGTATCCCGAAGGAACCGTTCGTGATACAGCTCCCCCTGTGCCATGCATCCCTGGGCACGGTATCTCACACCTTGGATTGGGTGGTGATACATACCCAACTGGACCTCACCTAGTCCAAGTTGGGGGTTGCTTGTTTGTCCCCCGAGGTCCGCTGAGCTTTATTCCCTGCACCATCCGGGCGGGTGTTGGGATTTTGTCCCTATACCCGCACCAGCTGGATTAGGGCCCTGACCCGAAGAGATTCCGGGACAGGATTCGCCCTCACCTTGTCGGGAGATTACCGTTACAGGCCGGCCAGGATCGGTTGTACGACCCTCGCCATGCCCTGCCCGGTTCCTTCCCGGCCGACGAGGTACACCGCCCAACCCTCCTCGCTCGATAACCCGTTTATAGGGACCAGCCGATTTAGGAAGGGAACCGTCCTCCTGCCCTTCGTCCCCCCGGGGCAGAGTCAGCCCCCAAAACCTACGGGCTCAGCCTCTCCACCATCCCATAAGGGCTTGCGTCAAGGTCCTGCAACCCCCAGGAGAGGCGGAAACATGATGGAAAATGTTTAAAATAAATTGGGCTGAAAAAGGTAACTTCCCACTATCTATTGGCTGAGCTCTTTACCAAGACTGTAAGGTCTCTTCTCTTTCAAGATATTTGAGGTTATATTTTTTTTTCATTTTATTACTTATGTCTCGAAGATGTCGCGGTCATTTTCTATTAACAAACCAATTTTTAATTGTTATTTTGATAAACAAACGGAATCAGAAAAAAATAAAGATTCCTCTACTCGTTCTTGTTTTATAATGATTTTTCTATTTTAATATTTTGAAATCGATAATGCAATCTATGATCGCAAGTTTATAATTTTTTGTAATTTATCTCTTCAGAAAAATCGATGATAAAAAACCCATCTTTTTGAGTTATTACTAAGATAGAAATATAGCAAGTTAAAATAATGTATTAAAATAAAGAAATTCATATTGGAACAATTTATTCAGTTTGAGGAAGCAAAGTGACAATGAATTGGCAGCGGCTTTCAAATTATAACGGAAAATATTTCAAAATATCTCAAAAATGGAAAAAGTTTGAATTATTTATTTATTTATTTATTTATAATAATACATATTTTTTAATATAAATATAAGAATTGTTTTGATAACAGTACGCAGAATTATAATAATGTAATGTTATTATTTTTAAATAAAATCTCAGATTTTCAATCTCTCTTTTCACGAATCAACTAACATTCATTTCAGTTGACGTTATACAGACATTTCCTGTTTTAGGCAATGAATCGTAAATACACAAAGTTTCACATAAAGCGTGTAAAGGTCTTAACGTTAAATACTAATCAGTCAATTTTTGTTATTTAATAACTAATTAAATTTATTGAATTACTTTCCTCACACTCAGACTATCGCTGGTGCGGAAGGATGTCGAGAAGGATGGAAAGACCCAAGGTAAGATCGCCTGCAATCATTGTACCTACAAGAGATAAACTATGAGACATAATTTAATAAATGTATTTAGTTATTAAATAAAAAACTCGACTGATTAGTATTTAATGTTAAAATCTTTCCATGTTATCTGAAATTTTATTTATTTATTGTGTTAATAATGAACGGGTTACTCATCCACACGTTTGAGACACTGACTGAAATAAATGGAAATTGACTCGTAGCTTTTACTTCGAATAATCAATGTAATGAAAAATATTTCAGCATGTATTGCTGTATATATTTGAGTATCAGATAGTCGCTCGCCCCCCCCCCCCCCCCCCCCGAAAAAATAACAAATTTCGAATTATTTCAATATAATTGAAATATCGAATTATCGAGAACCGACTGTAGTCGATGATTTTCTTTATCAATGCAAATATTGCAAGTTTATAATCGCATAGTTTTAAAATCGAAATATTCATTGATTGATTGGTAAGCACTAAAATTTAAATTATGAGAAATGATACTATTACTGTTAAATATAATATTCAAATGAAATGTTACTATGTATTTGTTTAAATGATGATAAAAAAAATGATTTCTCTAATTTATTCAATTCATACATCTCGCTAAGCTTCCAAATATACAAAAACAAAACAACCTCTCGATCCCATTCATTCACAAAATGTTACGGCTCTCAACACCTCCGCGTCAGCGGAATCGAAAGAGCTGCACAATCATCAAGGGCAATCGAGAGTTAAAATTATATCGAGCCGCGAGCGCGTAACAATTTTATTTTCGAGAGCGCATAATTCAAAAGAGATCCACGCGTCTAAAACGAGAAGACGACATCACGTGGTATTATACGAGGTGTAGGATCAAAGCCATCGCGCTCGAGAGAATCACGGTGCGGCGTCGCTCGGCAGCTAGCAGCAACGTATAATAAACCGCCGACGCATGGGAAAAGCGGATCAACGCCGATCCGGCAGAAAGATGATCCATTCGGCGCGCCGCGGACTGAGAGAGAGAGAGAGAGAGTGAGAGAGAGAGAGAGAAATAAAAAGCGTGGACGGGCCGAGTAGCTATAATACTATCGTGGGCTTGCCGCGCCGCAAAAGCCACCGCAGACATTAATAATAGATGAAAAGTGTAACTGTAGCAGTATTTGAGTGGAAATTAAATTCCACTAATGTAACGATGATAATTCTATTCATATGTCGCGTTTGTGTATCTAATATCATATTTTCTTGAGCCAGAAAGCTTGACATTTATTCATACACAGAGAGAAACTGAGTTATATATATATATGTATATGAAAAAATTACTCAATATATATATATATATATATATATATATATATATATTGAGTAATTTTTTCATTATTTCATCACGATTTACCAATTCTAATTAATAGTATCAGAATTCATTGTCTTTCCGCACGTCGTAAGTATAAGATGGTGCAACGTTTGACTTTTGAAAATATAAATATGAAGATGATTTGGTCTGTCTCGGCAAGCACGATATTTTTTGGCTTTTAATTTTTTTATTTAGAGATAGAAATATATATAATAAACCTAATAATATATTTGTAATCTTTTCTAAAAAAAATAATAATAACCAAAAGAAGCTAGGGAAGAAGCAAAACATCTTAAGAATCGATATGACTTACTGTTAATAAAGACTCAAGAACGGCAGTTAATTTAATTTTAAATAATTGAACATTTATTTTTAGGAAAACTAATAATTAGAGTACCAGGCCTTTAATGAATGGATTTTTAAGAAACCTTGGAAGCTATTTTCTGATACCTAACAAAAACAAGGAATAAGTCGAAAAAGACGATTGCTGCTTGTAGAAGCTAACTATTCAATATTATTAGAGAAAAAGTACAAAAAATAGATTGATATTATTCAAGATAATTTTATTTAACGATAAACACGAATGCTTTGTTATAACTTTTTAGAATGCAAACTTTTTTAATAGCTTATTAATTGAAGTATAAGTGACTGAGTATAAAGGAGGACTTTGTAACTAAAATTGGTTAAAATATGAAAATCAATAAAAAAAGTTAATAAAATGAAATTCAGAAACTCAACCGTAACTACTGTATCGTATATCAACGTTAACATACAAAACACTGGCAAATATTAATTCAGATTTTATAGCAATTGAATTGCTCGTGGATACATCATAAAATGGTAATTTGATATTTCATACTGATGATTACCACTGAATATTGCGCTATTTACACTGGATAATGCTTTCGTTGCAGATATTTACTTGCGAATTATGACTCATTCAATTGAATAAAATGCCACAGAGTACATTATTGAACACACTTTAAAAAATATATAAACACGCAACTCTTCGAAGGCACCTTGATACTGTACATATTTATACTCAGCCCAAATGATTTTTCTGCACCATAATATTCTAAACAAATATTATCTTATATGAACATGAAAATTCCCTACACCTATTTTTAATTTAATATTCTATGATGAAAAAACCTACACGATAATCTTAATAATGACCTAACAATAAGATGTCGATGGCCCTTACGAAGGATAGCACCATATGCAATGTGAAAATCAATAATAAATAATAAGAATATTTTATATTTTAATTTGTACATATATTCTAAGCACATTTTAGATTTCTCAAAAACACCTAGTTCTTTACAGAGGCTTCTTATAAAAAACTAGCACTATTTTACATTTTCTGGTAAATCCTAACACTTTCTTAAATGTTCTGAGAAAATGGTAGATTTTATTTCAGAATTTACAATTTTTTGGTTCTAGAAAAAATAATTTGTAAAGAGTACAATTGTGTACAGTATTAAAGGTGCCCGTTACGCCCACTCCCAGACAGAGAGCTCAATTTCACTCCAAGAAATTCAGAGATCAAATCCCATTAGCCGGCAGCCAATTAACCTGAACAACAGTACGCACACATGTTCTCACACTCTCCACCCCTCGAAACTTCCATCACGCGCGGACAACTACAGATCGGAATTCGATCGCGAAACGGATCTTTCATCGGCCTCCGCAGGCAAAATAGAAAAAAAAACCAACGCACGCACGCGTCTCGGTGCACGACAAAAAAAAAGAAAAAAAAGAACGAACAAGCTCGACAAGGAGCCCAGAGAGTGACCGAGAGAGGCGTCGATGAATTCGATACCACACGACGCCCACGTACGCACGCTGCGTTATGCAGTAGTGCTGCGCGCGTCCCTTCGTAACAACAGCCTCTCCGCGATCGATGGTATCTCGCCTATCGAATTTCCCGCGGGATAAGGTGACGATATGTACGGAGTTACTTGGTGCGGCGGCCCTGCACAATGGATCGGTTGACCGACTGCGCTGCTGCGGCTAGACACGCGCGGCGCGGGGACGGGATATAACGAAAAAAAAAAAACGAGCGAGGGCTACGGTCGGCCGATAATGTGTGGAATCGAGCGGTAGTTAGACGCTCGCCGAAGGCACTTCCGGTCTATTTGTGTTCGAAGGGAGGTATATAGAGGCTTTTAGTTGTTTCTTTTTTCGAGTTTGTTATAAGTTCGTGAGGGCTAGGAGAGTTTGAGGGTGCGGATTTTGCAGAAGGTTTATTTATGTATCGCGAGAAGTTTGGATTTTTTCGCTGGTGGGTATGGAAAAGTGTTTCTTGAATTGTAGGTTCGAATTGAAAGCGGTTGGTGGCCTCTTGAAAATTTGTTTAATTCAGTAGCTTGTACTTGAGAAAAGAATGATTTATTGGAATTTTTTGTTGGCCCTTCAGTGTCTAAGTGATTTAAACATTGAAGTTTAGACCTATACTTTGAGTGTTATACTACAAATGATTTTTATGATTTTATTTTTTTTTTTATTTTTTTTTATAATAACAATTTTAGAAAATGTTTTGCTAAAAACATGTTAAAGCATGTTATGAGACTTAAAAAATCAAAATACACTAGTTTTATAAAATCTCCATATGTATGTGTGTGTGTATGTGCGTGTGCGCATGCGTGCATTACTCTGCACATACACGGTGAAACTTAATGTTCCAAGGTTCATTTTTTTTGTTTTTCTAAAAGCAAGGTGGCACAATAATTTTTTTCTTTTTTGATTTGTTTTTGTTTATTTAACGAATTTTTGATTTTTGAATTTTAGTTTTTTATGTTTTTCAATACCTTAGAAATAATATCATCGATCCAGCGAAAAGGCATTTGAAAAAGCATAAAATTACCTATCTGTTCCGACCTAAAACTTTGGATAAGGTTCTTCCCTTCTTTTGTTATACACGAAAACGTCATTTTTTGTCTAAACGATTATATCTTGGAAACATAAAACGGATTTTTTTAAAATTGAGATGATTAGGAATATGGAGAAGAATATTCAATGACATTTTTTAGACATTTTATGTTACTTTTGCAGAGAAAACAATAATTTTGTAAAATAAATCGATTTTATTTCTCCGACGATAACTGAAGTAAATCGACAGCATTTTATCTGAGACTTTACACAAAGGTAGCTTTTTACTATCTCATGACCTGTATATTTTTTTCATATCCTGAGATCTTTTACTTTTTGAGTTATGTGTTTTTAAATTTTCTTTTTTTGATCGCTTATATCTCTAGAACGGTGCATTGTTTATCAAAAAAGGCTCGTTTTTCGTTTTTAAATGCAGATTCAAAATTTGAAAGAAATTTCAAGATTCATCGATTTATTTTTGTTTTATAGCAATTTTTCGAATTTTCGATTTTTGAGTTTTAGATTTTCTGCAGTTTTTGCTTTCTCAAAGAGAAAGCTTTGTGACGATGAATATTTTTTTATCAGAGGTTTTGATAAATTTTTATGTTTACAAGATTCCAGAGTCAGAAAAACACGTTCTTAAAAAATGTCTGTATGTATGTATGTATGTATGTATGTATGTATGTCTGTATGTATGTATGTATGTATGTATGTATGTATGTATGAATGTATTTATGTATGTATATATGTATGTATGTATGTATGTGTGTATGTATGTATGAATGTATTTATGTATGTATGTATGTATGTATGTATGTATGTATGTATTATATATGTATGTATGTATGTATGTATGTATGTGACAACAAATTTGTGGAAGGATAACTCTTCAAGGGAAGCATGTATGAGCTGAAATTTTGCAGACATGTAAGGTATGTTTCAACTTAGAACTGATTAAATTTTGAAGCTGATTGTATAATAAAAAGTGCATTATTTATTAAAAATATTAATTTTATTAAATGTGTAAAAATCAAAAATTATTTTTTTATTATTTTAGACGCTAAATGTGTTAGAAATATGTACGTTTTTATAAAGTACACGTAATTTCTTTTAAATCGATGTAACAAACAATTATTTTCATATTATTTTTGTGAAAGAAACACATAATATACATTTTATACAAATTTGTAAAAATCAGAAAAAAGTTGTGTTTCATTGTACGTGAAACATATTAAAAATATGGACTTTACTTTAAAATAGATGTAATTTCTGTCTAATTCATATACCTATGAATTGCCTTAATGCTATTTTAGCGAATGAAAAATGAAATATTAATTTCAAAAAATTTACTATAAAACTCAAATTTTTGTTTGTGCATTTATACGTTAAACATGTTAAATATATGTATGTTTTCGAAAAATAGACAGAGGGAAGTGGCCTAGTACAAATTACTATTTTCTATGGTAGTGGCGGGACTTAGTTGCACAATCGCAATATTTACTTTTATTTTAGTAGTAAATGCTACATTAATAGCAGTTATTGCTATTTATCTATTAATATGTACTAGCGAGTGTACGATAATCTGCTAAATAAGTATAATAAATATGGTATTTAGTGTACTGTTCTGTTAGCTATTTTTCGATTTTTGAGTTTCAGTTTTTCTGTTTTCATTTTATGTTTAAAATGTTATGATCAATTTAGTATAATTTTTAGAAAATCAAATTGATTTTTCACCACAGAATTGAATAGAATAAATAATTTCATATTGGAACAATTTATAAAGTTTGAGGAAACTAAATGTCAATGAATTGACAGCGATTTTTAGTTTTTATTTGAATAATAATTTGGTTTTGCAAAATACATATAATTATATAACTTTATTTTTCAAGAACAAAAAATATTGTTAATACTTAAAGACCGCCAGTATATCATCATAAATACATTTAATTCAAGAAAACAAATAATCCATCCTCGTGAAAAAGAAAAACTTATATTCACTATTATTCACTAATTTATAAATGTTAAAATATACTATATATATATCTATACAATATTTTATGAAAGCAAATAGATTTAATTTCATCGTTCACAATGCATAAACTTTTTTATTAAAATTAAGTCAGATTTCAAACACTTAGTGACATATGAGATCGTTGTATTTTATTAAAATTGAAATATTGGTGTCAGCACGTCACCAGGTTGTATCGTTTCAATTTATGTAATTCGTCAATTGTAATATGAATTTCTCGCTGGTGTGGAAACGAAAAATATAATTATATTTCATTTATTTTATCGGAATAACAAGTTGAATACGGGTTTACTGCATTCACTAACTTAATTATTTATTATACGGTAATTACTGAAATTTGTAAAATGAGTAATATATATAATTTATTATAACATTGGTAACTTTATTTAGTAATTAATTGCAATACTGTACGTAATTAACTGAAATATCGTACTAAAAATTAATGAATAAGATATGTCCGTGAGATGCCTTATTAAAAAAACTATATTAGTAAAAGCACATACCGATAAGTCATTAACTTTTTACTCGACAAGAATAAAAATAAAATCTACCCTGCGATATAAAAAGCGTTATTAAACGTAAAATATTCAATATCGAGGAATCTGATCTTAATATCATCGTAAATTAAAACGAATGTGCAAGTTTGATTGATTCTGGTAGTCTAAAGATGACATTTTATTTAGTGTAATGAAGGATAAAAGATCATATTTAACGATAAATTTTTATACATTAAAATTTGTAATTTTATTTCATTTTCAATGTATATAGCATAGATTTAAAGGTAGTTAAGAGTCTGTTTATTCTCATTATACAATATTCCATTAAATTTTTAACAAATAAGAATGAATAGATGCAAGTTATTGTATTATTTATTTTGTAAAAACAAATTCATTTGTAAGATTGCAAATATATAAACTACTATTTTAACACACCCAGCCATAAAGTACGTACTTTTTCCCCGCCGAGCCGGGAATAAAGCGCTACATTAAATCCCTTCACCCATTCTAGTCCCTAGGTGCATAATATACTATTATGGAATACTTTATCAAATAAATGTGTAACAAATGTGTTTAAAAACTGTTTGTGCAGGGTTTAAACCAAAGTATTAAATTTATTGCAAATAAATAAATTTTGTTTAAAAAAAATAAATTGTATTAATTTTTAAATATAATAAAAAATCAAAATGTTATTTTAAGAAATACTTTTTCTAAATTTGCATTATTAAAAAATAAGTAAACCGTTTTACAATAATAAATAAAAATGTAGTCAATCATATTTTCAACATTAACAATATAGTAAAGGCGTCTATAATAATCTATATTCAAAATAGCTAAAGCTCAAAAGAAAAATACAATTACTTAAATATTTTTCAGCGGATACAAGAGCAATAAATCGCAGACAAAACGTTTCTTCCATTATTATTCGCACATAATTTATCAAAAAAGCGAAAAACGTTAAAGCTATATTACTAATAAATAGAACGCATCATTACACCCCGAAAACATTCATAATAATATCCTCACCCCTGTCGCTAATATCTCCAAAACCTATCACTATCACTTTTCATCTCCATCATCGCGACCATCCCACGCACATACAAAAAAAGAAACCCACCACCCACCGATGAAATGTATGCTAATGCGTCGACGAAGATTTCCTATCGGTGCGTGTCATCGCGGGCACGAAAAGTCGATTAGACCGTGCGCCTCGCTCTGTCAATCCCCGCGACGACGCGCGTGCGCCGATAATATAATACGCAGCCGCTCGCGCATCAGCGTGCCCATAACATAACAGCCCCCGGGGGGAAAATTTGAAGCGAGTCGCGCTTGTCAAGTTTCGTATAGCCGTACGGACGATGCGGGGAGAGTTTGCGCGAGTAGATGTTGTGCGTGTGTGTGTGTGTATCGGCTAATTACATATGGGTGTTTTCTCGCTAAAACACGCGAATGTTATACAAAATTTGTGGCGATTTTGATGTTCTTGGAGTATTTAATGTTTTTCATATGATCATTTTGCTTTCTCTAAGAGATAACCTGAGTAATTTTTTATGTATGTATACCATGGTAGAAGCATTGAGTAATTTTAGACTAGAAACACATTTTTTTCTGATGAAGATCTTGCTACATAAAATTAATTACACTTATAATTGAAATTAAGCAATATTTTTTTTTATGTACGTTTAATATAGAATGGCTAAATCTTATAACAATAATTTAGGCAGTTTGTTTGCCGCGAAATAATACTATATTTTATACGCTAAAATATATCTTTGAGACTTCTGGTGCTACAAAATGTTGTATGTAGCCCATCGCACAAAAACTGTCGTAGATGTAGTACAGCACTTACGACAGTGTCGTATGCCGTTGACGAGGGTAACGCAGAAGCGCTGACGTACTGTCGGACAATATCTACGTCAGTTATCTATGGGACTTAGATTACTTCTAATGACTTCAGAACCAATTAATTGATTCAGGAGTCAACTGGACAATTTGGTAACAAGGTTTAGAAATCGACCAGCTGTTCTGGTCAATGTTCTACCAGGGTAATGCTTTGAAAATTTCAGTAAATATTTGCTACGTGTTTGATTACAGGTTAAATATCTTTGAGTCGACTTGATCTATAATCTTCTAAGATATTAAGAGTTATTAAATTAAAAAATAATTTTTCACTCCGTATGACATCGTGATTTTAATAAGTATAAGCCTTATTGCAATGATATTATTGTCTATAAATTAAGTAGTAGTAGTCATTAATTACAGTATAATTGATATTCACATTGAGAAAGCATAGTAGCAAAGCCGTTGGCAGCGATTTTTTCTTCATGGGAAATTGGGAACATGATAAATTATTTCAGAATACACTAGACTTTTAAATTGTCTTGCTTAAGCTTTTGAGATATACCTCTAATGGAGAAGTTATTCACTGACACGGAGTTTATTAAAAAGAAGAAACTGCATGCTGTAATGAATGAAATTGCCTTTTGAAATACATATATATCAAAATGATATCTAGATTTTTTTATAAAAGTAAAATTGTTCTTTTACACGGTAATGCATGCATTGAAAGAAGTAAAAAGTATTTTTTAAGACTTTTTATGAAATGAAAATTATTTGGGGACATCAACCATCAACGGAATTTACGATTTTTGAGGCTTTTAAGGTTGCGTAATGTTAATAAAGATATTTACAATCAATATATCTATTTGACCATTCAAGTCTACATGTTGACAATGTTATAGAGTAGATACAGTAATTTGCAATTTTGTGGAGAATCATCCATATATACAACCAAGGCACAACAGCAATGGCCAAAATACGAGGGGTGTGACCGAGTTTTCATATAATTGATCGAAAGCTTTTAAGAGTTATTTTTTACATTTTCACAGTGTTCGCATTTTTTTGCTTTTGTTAATTCGAGTATAATTATGACGCGCACGACATAAAATCGTTATGTCGTCGATCAATGTTTACTCGGTGAATGGAAATGGAATCGTTCAATTAGCTACCGCTGCGAAACGATAACGAATATTGCGTGATGAATGCATACTTTTGTTGATTGGTGTGGGAGCTGGTTGAAGTGGATAAGAGGGGTGGATTTTATTTTTCCAGATCGAACATCATTTTAATGCGTGGACTGATTGTGAGTTAATTGAACTAATGGCCCTTGTTTTTCAGATTTAGTATCTGTCTGTATATTTGCACTGCGTATACATGTAAATTTATAGTTTTTATTTTTTACTTTGCAGCAATTGCAAGAAAAGGAAAATGTGTAAGTGATTTTTATAGTCGCAAAATAACTTCATAATACAGTACCTACAGTAAATAGAAAATAATGCCCGAAATTCAGGTTGAAATTTAAAATTTAAAAGCTATAAATTTAATCAAAATTATAATGCCGCATGTACATTTTCTCTGCTGTTGCTAAAAGGAATTTTATTTATAGGTATATTTTATTCATAAAAGTTTATAATATATTCACGTTTAAAATATTATAGAAGTCTGACATGCTTCACCTTTCTCTACATTATATTTTAAGAGTTTTCCCACAATAGCTCAAATCGTTGCAACGAAATTATATAAAGGAGTGAAGGTAATGCGGCCACCTTAAGGAACTTTCGTTTCCCAGTAGATATATATCGGGTTTTGGGGCTTCGGAAACTATTGAGACATGTTATTTGAACCTTTAACTCTAATAATAACTATAATAATATCTCATGAGATTTTTTGCAAAAAATTTACTCTCTGAATTTTAATTAAAGAAGTTCTAAGTATTTAAAAATTGGCCACTTTACTAACAGCGTTGGTAAATTGGCCATCAATCAGTTCTTATGGTAAAGTCGTAGTTCTTTTAGTAAGTGCTTCAGAAAGTCAAGACTAGTCAAGCAGATTCTTCATTTATGTGTTATTTAACTACATGGTGCCGTAGCTTACGCCTTGGTGTCAATATATTGTGATTAGTAGGCCTTGGAATTTTGAAAAAGCAACTGCCGTTTTTATCGGTGTTCATTGTCTTTTGCCTTGCAATGCATTCGTATGGTCACTTTACCAACCGCATAAAGGTCATACGTAAAAAAATACAATTGTATGTACCGTATGATTTCTTTTTCGATCATATTACGCTGACAAAAGTGGTTTCTTTACATGCATGCACTGCTAAGAAATCAGAGTTTTGATGCCGTCGCGAGTAAATATGACACTATCTTATAAATAGAGGGCACTAGCAGCGGGGTTACCGCGCCTCTCACCATCTATTGTCACAATACATATACTGTAGGAGTTGCGGCGCCCCAGAATATCATATACAGCGATATCTGGTATAGAGGGCCACATAGCCTGCATGTCCACATTACCGGCATCCACCTTACATTGATTTTAGTTGCAGCTATACAAAAAGGTTACTAAAATAATATGAAAGTTGTCTCAATGCGTATTAACAAATGTTATATTTAGTTTTTTCTAATTTAAAATTATTAAATATAATTTTGCAAATTACATTAAACTTTTTATTGTAAACATACTGATTTTAAATACATGCATGTATACCAACATTATACTTGCATGTAATGCTTCATAAATAAGTGCTGTTCTATGCAAATATTTTTCTGGTACGTAATAAAAACTATTAAAAAGCTACGCAGTACCGTATTTACAGATTTATTTAACGTTGTAATAATCATTTTGCAGGTCAAGATATTTTTGATTCTATTTAAAATTTTAACATTTACATTTTTTAAATTATTTTACATTAATAATTAAACATTAAAAACTTATTTTAATCGCATATAAGTATGTTGCTAAAAAACGACCAACGTAGTTTTAGAATTAATCCAGCGTTAACATGTGCTTATTTATTTTGCTTTACATGTAGGCAACTGAGAAACTTCATAAAAAATAAAAATATATTTTCCTCCACCCTGCGTTTGTCTTTGGCGGCCGCAGAAAAATCACTTTTACCACGGAACAGCGGGTCATAAAAAATCGGTCGATCGAACGCGTCCAACGAGTTGAAAATCGCGTGTCGGAAAAAATTTATCACGACGTCTTACACGAACGGCCGATTTATTGCCACTTCACTGAAAATTTATTCAACGCTTGGGATACCCACTCTCTCTACGTTTAAAAATCCTTTTTCAATAACGACATTATGATGTTTATAGCGTTGTATCAATGTATTATAAACGCTTTTACACATGAAAAAGAAAACAATAAATAAAAGCAATAATTCTATTTTCAAAGTTCATGAGAATAATTCTTTTTATTCTGAATAGTTAAAGATCCCGGAAGTGAATATAATTAGATACCATAAAGGATGTATTTATCATTAACGTGAAAAAGATTCATTAATTTATTTTTAAGCTCTAAAATCGAAATCTAATGAGGTCTTTAGTAGGGTTGGAGGATAATAACGTGAAACACATTTCTTTATAATATATTTATTATAGAATTTTGTTAATTAAATATTATTTTTGAACTCACGTGCCGAACACTATTCTGTAAAATGATTCTTCAACTCACCTGTAACATAAAGAAATTTTAAAATTATAATAAGTTATACTTTCAAATATTAAATAGAAATAGTATTGCAATAATCAAATTTGCTATGCAATAAATTCTCAACTAATTAACCAATGAAATTTCAATTTAATTATACTGAAAAGCATTTTTCATAATTATTCTTTTATCACTTTTCTTTAATGAAGAAGATTTCTTTCTTCCTTTTTAATGAAGAACGATTCAAACCAAATAACTTGAACCCGCTTTCGCTATTTCATTTTTTCTGCAAAAACATTTTGAAGGTTTGATGTTTTGAAAATTGCAATAGTAATTTTGAACAATTCAGTACTGTTTAATTTATAATGTTGCAAATTGAATTTGCAATAATTTTAATATTTACGAGATACGCAAAACCGATAACCAAACTGTGGAACATAAAGTTACTTCCATGAAATATTCAGAAAATACGAATAGACCTATTCCACGAATTTCGACGTCAAACGTTTCAATGGAAAAGTTCTATAAATTAATCGTCAGCGTATACTATAGCAACTAGAAATTCTCTGTTCCTCCACATTTTCCAATAATATTAATTGAATGTTTTCAAACAATTTTTGAATATAATATGGAATGTAGAGTTGTCTGCAGAGAAAACGCTGTTAAATATAATATAACATTATTATTACATTACTTTACGTGAAAAAGGCCTTTGAGCGACTTTTGATATGTTCGGTGAGATTATTCCATCACTTATGTGGAGGAAGAAAGGTACAGAAAACTCTTAGAGGTAAAAAGTATGAGATCAAAGGGGGTAGTAGAACTTTGCCGAGCTCGAATAAAAATTCTGCTCACCGAAGCGAAATAGTCCACCGTTCCTTCCACTTAACCCGATAAACAATGTATATGTATATTCTTCGGAATTCCCTTTTTTCGTTTCTCTAATTGAAAGACTTGATCTATAATTGGCAGAGAAGAGAAGCTTCTGTAATATATTTCGTACAAGAGCTATAAGATCATTGAACCGCGTCATCTCTGTACTCGAACAATCGACTCACACACACACAGACACATACACACACACACACACACATTCACACACACACACATACACAATTTTCCGTCGCGTCTAGTTAATTGCGCCCATTTTTGCGCCGTTCATTATCGGCAGCAACGATCGACTTATCGACAAAAGCTCTCTCTCGTCTCTTCTATCTCTCTTTTATACACGCTCTAGCGCCGCGATAAGGCGTCGCTCGTCGCCGTTGTTGCTTCCATTATAAGGCATTAGCGCTTTTAACGAGTAACATCGAACGGACTCCCTCGCACGACAATATAAGCGTGTATATATATATATATATATATATATATATATATATATATATATATATATATATATATATATATACACATGCCTTATTTCTCGTTACAACGCCGCACTAATGACGTTCTGTTGCACGCTTACGCTCCTCTCCTTTTCTTTCAACCCATTTTCACTCGCCAGGATATTACTCTTACTTTCTTTGTTTCGTTCTTTCCTCCTTTCCGTGTCGTATAGCTTCTTTCGGCGTTTGCGGGAGGAAGCATGTCGCTTTGGGGGCTTTTACTCGCCCTCGTGATAACTTCTTTTCCCCCTTTACCTTTCGGCATACACGCTCTGTCTCTCTGTCTCTCTTTGCGGCGAATTCGTTTAATGACTTTTTCTCGCGACCAGCGCCGACGGGCCTTGGCTCTGTACGTCCGCTCGTTGTACTTCGGCTGAATTAAATGTAATCGATTTCGAGATTGCCAGGGAGCTCTCTGTGTCGTCGTCGCGCGTCCTCGATACTTTTTGCCGGTGCGAAGAAATGGCTTCGCTCCTCATTGTTTACCAACGCCGTTCGTTGGCTTTTTTTAGTTTTTTTTAGACTGCTTTGAGTCTTTGGATAAGAGTTTTAATTTATACTACACGAATTTCAGAGCTGGAGGGAAGTGAAAATGAGATATCACGCTACCCTTACGAAAAAAATTCTTGAATTGAGTGTTATTTCGTACATTCAATTGAATTTTTATATTGTAATACAAATCTCGATAGCACGCAGAATTGAAGATGATGGTACGAGTATAAAGTAACACTCGAAGAACACTCAACTTGAGAGCTATTTTCGTTTAGATAGTTTTACTGTACTTTATAATATTAAGATTAAAATATTAAGATATTTCGCCTACGCTGACTTGAAACACTCATCATTATAATATTTTTAAATATAATAAATTGATTAAAATTAAAATTTGATTCATTTTCTTTGTTTAAATCTTTAATATTTTTTAAAATACTGCTAATATATGAATAACTGGATTAACAGAAAATGGTATATATTTCATATTTTCGTCATTTATGCGATACGTTAATAAGTTCGTTGAATTTTAGGATTTATATTTATGATTGTAAGTATTTGCTTTAACGGATTAAAATTATTAATAATTAATAACACTGCTAACATTGACCTGATAGTAATACTTATATTAATAATAATGTAGAGTAAAAGATTAAAAATTATGGCTCTATAAATTCTGATAAATTGCATCAAAAATATTAATTTAGAATTTTTCTAATTGATTTCGTTTACAAGTACTTTGGTTTACAATTAATTTGTAGAATAAATATTATTACTAATAAATATTATTATATTTTTGCGTATTAAGGAGGCTTCCTGGTGTTTTTTCATGATTTTGACAACTTTTTCTATTCATTTTCTTTCCATTAATAACATTCATTTTTTCATCTGTTTAACATTGGAAACCACTTAGTTTATTCTATATTACTATTATATGTATAAAAAGAAGATTTTGTAAATTAAAAGTGTTTTGGGAGTCATAGGCAACTTCTGATGAATGGTCTTCTAAAAGTCCTGAATTTGGACATAAATTGATCCTCGCGCATACAAAAATTAAAAAATTTATTGAAAATTTGAGAATATATTCTTTAACGTACTTTTAACAAAAATTTGCTCGTTTTGTATTAATTGATACTTTAAAGTTTATTTATAATACAATTTTTAATAAAATAATGGTATTCATATAGCAATTTTGAAACAAAATTACATATATATTTTTCAGACCTATATAATAAATAATCAAATAAAATTAAAAGTGAATATTAGTCAGTCTAGCTATAAAAACATGATAGAATTTTCTTAGAAGTGTATGGCAATATGGTATACGCGAGAGCAATTTTGAATATAGCACATTTTTACGAAAAAAATAACACATTATGTTGAATAACTTTGAATATAAAAGCTAAAATATCTGAAAATTTGCTGTATGACTTCATATAATAATAACAAATATTCCATGTAAACCCCAGATTTTTAAAATTTATTACAGAGATTTTAGAAATTTCACTAGGAAGCCACCTTAAAAGAATGAATAAATGTTCCATAAAGTTGTTGTTTACTAATAAATTGTAAACTCAACAATTAATTCTTAAACAATGTGATAAATCTATTAACATAGTTTGGCTGTTTGAAGTTTCACTAACTTGAAAACAATTTGTTACTTAATATGATGAAAATAAATTGTTTTCAAGTTAAGAAAGGAAAAAGCGTAAAAGTATGATCATAAATTAAGAAATATTTTTGTATTAGTCTTTGAAGCACTTAAGCAATTAATAACTTAGTTTTCTCGTATCGGTGATAATGAATCATAATAGAGCATGTATTGGAAAATCACATATAGAGCTTGAAAATGTGGGTCAATATTACGAAGGTTGTTGCAAATACCAATTTTTTTATTTATGTATATTTTAGTACTTTCTTTTGCAAACTATTAATAGAGGATATCAAAAACGAAATTTTTAAATTTAAATTCCATCCCTTGCGGCTATATATATCTATGCGTTATATTACATAGGCAAACTTGCGGCTTGAAATTTCACTTTTGTGCAGTCACCCACCGCAGTTGTTTCCCCTTGAGCTTACATACAATATGCCAGTAAATATAACAAAAAATTATATATATTCAAATTTTTATGTAAAAAAATTTATTATAAAATATCTTACATGCTTAAAGTAAAAAAAAAGAAAAGAAAAACTATAAAACTTTACTTTTTACTTTAATTTAACTTTAAAGTAATTAAAGAAATAAAATTATTAATCAATTAAAATTTATCATTATTTGTTATTAAAATAGCGAATATTAAATAAAATTATGGAACGATGCGCGACATAATAAGTCAATAAAAATGTAACATATTGTATTACTTGATATAAATATCATATAATTGAATCGAGCTTTTATCACGACATAATAAAAGAGAAAAGTTCATCATCGCGTTATCTCGAAACAATTTCCCGTTCAGTGCCCGACCTGGGCGCCAAAAATAATGCCGAATCAAACTTTCTAATTAAAAAGAATCATAGAAAAAAAAAACGGAAAGAGCCGAGTAAAAAAGCTTTCCGCCATCCGTCTATAAACGAAATCCACGTAAAAAGCTCGCGCATCCGCAGCCGCAATAAAAAGTTCGAAAATGTCGAAACTGGGTCTGGCGCGCAGCGCTTAAATCTCCCCCTCCCACCTTCGCATCCATCATCCAATAAAAATCATCGTAAACAAGAAAAGTTTAGCGCACCCTATTTAAAGCTTGTACACAAAAGCTCGCTCTCGCGCGCCCGGCACACGAAATCTCTCTCTCTCTCTCTCTCTCTCTCTCTCTCTTCGAACTTCGTCTTTTAAAACTTCTTATTTCCCGGTATCGACATCTATATCGAGGCACTTTCGTGAGAGAGCCAAAGACCTTCCGCGCCATAAAGCAGAGCGAAACTCCGGCAGTGCACAGTTCGCTCGCTCTCGGGGGATTTTAACGAGCGGCTTATGGGACGCGGCTGTCAGTCAGTTTCAGATCCGGCGCAGCAGCAGCAGCAGTGCAGCCGTGTGTTCGAGTAGGATGAGGAGGAGGCTTCGATTGTTTCGAAGAGCGCTCGCACAAATCCGCCCCCACGGCGCAAGCGCGAACCATTTTTGCGCGATGGATTTTCAACCACCCCTTGGGGGAGATTCTTTCTCTCTATATCGCTCTTCCTGCGCGCAGCTACGAACAAAGAATTTTAATCTACGAGAAATGCCTTTTTATCGCACACTTTGGTTTTTATTCCTGTGCATCGCGCGCGCGCGAGCGCACTCTTACCTTTTTTTTTCGCGGGAGCGTGCACACTTTTTTTATTGGGTAGACTTATCGCGACTGGATGAAATGAAGATTTTATTGAGAGCGATCGCACGGAGAATTTTTCTTTTTTTGTCCGAGTGAGAGAGTTGTCTTCGAGGACAGTGTGAAAGTGGTGCGTGGGTCATTAACGATGTTAACGTGCCCTTAAAAACGAGCGCGAGTTTGAGTTGCAAAAACAGAACGAAAAGGGATGTCTGGTGATTTCTTTTTACGTTGAGACTTGTTTAACTGTATGACAGCTATTAGAGAATTGAATTTTTATGGATTCCATGTTTGTGGAAAGAATAAAATAATTGCAGCGCATCGATAACTGTAACAAGAATGTGATCTTGCCTAAAATAGAAAAAATTTCAATTTAATGAACAATTTTTTTGTGTTGCTACAGAATTGTGAAAATTGATAAAAAAAACTATTGTAACAAATTCTGGTTCCTTAAGAAATATAGTTTAGCATTTTTCAAAAAGGTTAATTTTCCAATGCTTGAATTATATAACTAATCTAATTTCATTTTTAAAATTCTTTAGTAAGTATACAAGGAGAAGATTGCAACTCAATATCGGGAAAACGCAAAAATACTATTAGTAATGCAGGTAGCGTACTTTCCTCTTTTCTTTTTATGGCACGTATGCGCAAACACACAAACTACAGATGCGTTGGATGGTCTCGCGGACTTGACGAGTCGGTATATGTGCGGATCATGTGGTATTTATATAGGTGAGAATAACTTCCGCAGTAAAAGTTTATCTAACCATTAACATATTTCAGTCCAAAGATAAAACTTTACTGATGGATGTTTTTTTGTATTTTATTCATTATAAAAAGAAATAACATTATACAACGGTGTTATTTATATTGTTTACATTTGCCATGTCAATTAATCAGAAGTTTTCGTCAAACGAGCAACAATATTTTTCAAATACTTATAATATTATAGAAATTAAACGATGAACCTTTAATATTAATTTTAATTTTAAAAATGTATACAAATCTTATTTTTAACTGTATTTAAAGTTACACTGAAATTGAAAGGTATTTGGATCACTTTTACGTATTTAATGAATAAGAGAAAGACAGAATTTTAATTAAGCTCTTCAAAGATCAACCGCAAAGAACTTTGAAAGGTTCAACTGTATTGCTCGAAGGTATTACGTAAAATGATTGGAAATTGAAATTTATCACTATTTCGCATTTTATATAAAAACTCTCATTCAAAGTTTTATACAAATTGCATTCTGAAATTAAATGTAAATCATAGAAGCATAGTACAAATATACTGTAAATACATACAAAAATTACTATCTATTTAATATCAAACTTTGCTTTATACTAGGTAAAATTGGATTGTTAATTCAATTCACTGAACTCTCAGAAGAATGAAAGTAATAATAATGCAGCAAAGCAGTAATAACAAAATAAATAAATGAATTATAATCCTTGTAATTTTATTATTACAAGCTATATCAACATTTTCAGCAAATATGAAAATATACCTATTTTGTTTCTAATTTACTAAACAAACATATTATTTATATCTCTATATTTAATTATAAAATTAGGTAGTTTCATATAAAAAGGAACTTTTTCGTACAATTTTATACAAAGCTAAAATTATTACAAACTATAATGGAATTTATTTTACATTTACTTCGTAGTTCAATATAAAGTTGTACAGTTAAAGCTGTTTTGTATAATGCCCTAGCTACATAAAGGTTTCCTTAAAGGTTGTGTTGTGTTCTGTATCTAATTGAGTTTTCTTAGCCAGAATAGGCTCACGTGCATTATACGGAAGCTCATCGCCGTATCGGCACAAGCATGCTATGCTTCCCTGCTCTGGACCGGGTTTATCCATCCTTCATGGTTTATCCCGATTTAGTCTAGGTCTTGTTTTACGTTATCTTCCCATCTCCGCGTGGGCATACCGAGTGGTCTGTTACTATACCTACGGTTTACCTATTAGTAATCTGAATGATGTTTTCTCCTGCCCTATTCTAGCCACATGTCACATCCATCTGAGTCTATGTGCGTTTATTAGTCTATCGATGCTCGACGAGTCACAGAGTTCTTTTAATTCTCGGTTATTGATAAAGAAAACTGCTACCGTAGAAGAGTGGCGCCACTGTCGACAAGCCAATGTGCCCGGTTGAGGTATACATTTTATATTGGGTTTATATGAGAGTTGTTAGGTTTTGATGAAAATAAAAGTTTGTCCTCAAATACATAAATACATCACGATGGTTCAGCAGAGTGTTTAAAGGTAAGGTCATAAACTATATTTCTGAACAAAAAGCAATACACGGATGCCTGAAAAGTTGTGCCTCACTGCACATTGATTAACCCAAAAATAATGACATTAAGACATGTTATCACACTTCTGGAGGATTTTATTATCTTTCTTCAATGGCATAAAGTCTTCGGTAGCAGCAATAACATTTATTTTCATATAAGAGACTTTTATTTTAATTTAGAAAGAAATCTTCTATATAAATTCAATGTAAAATGTATACCCTGACTGGTCATTGTCGTAGTTCATACGATACCCGCTAGTGTCGCATTGCAACTTTAAACTCCCAATAGCGCTGCCTATGTTCTAGACTTAATATGCCCTGTTTGACTCCGAATACTTTTCTAAGAACTCGGTTTTAAAATACTTTAAATATGTATCCCTCGCCTTGTGTTAGAGATCATGTTTCGGATCCGTATAGAAGTACAGGTTCAACTATTGTTTTGTATACTGTGGGCTTTAGACTTCTCGACAGCAGTCATAACTTTAATAATTTACTAACGTTGTAGAAGTTCACGTTTCCTGCAAATCGGCTTATTTCGAATCGAATATTTGTTACATACTAGAAGAAACTTATCTTATTGTAGTCGAAAAGTGTGATAAGTAATATTATTATTTACTTATGTTTGACCCATTTAAAAAGTATTATTTTTTATTTAAAGCTCATGATATCAAATAATTTAAAACAATAATCAGTTTTTCACAACAGTTCATTTTTTAGACGGCACAAAGACATATGAAACGTTGGGTGTCAAACAAACTTGACGCGGGTTAAGTTTTATGGAAAAAGATACGTTTAAAATTTATATATTCTTGTATCTTAAAATATAAATAAAACCAATCAGTTTTCCTTACTTAGCTTGTGAGTCCTACTATTAAAGCTTATAGTTACACCTGTGAGAACATCTATTTATTATTATAAATTATTTAAATAATTGAAAGAATCTTATCCAAGTTAATTTGTTTTTGCATAGAACGGGAATTTTTTGCGTTAAACGGGTATTGCGTTCATATTTTCAATTATATATATTTTTAGGGCCGGCATCTACTAAAAATATTATATTATTATTCTAATTATCCTTACATTTAACAAGTAATAAAATAAGTAATAAAATTCATATTATTATTCAAGCATTTTGAAAATCACAAACTAACTTTATTTCAAATTAAATTCATATTGGAGGAAAATTAATAACATATTCAACAAAAATAAATTCTTCTTAGAATTTACTAATATGAATATTCTAGAGTCAAAAGGATTTCCTTGTTCGATTAAACAGACATCTGCCTACTTCAATAAGATTAGAACACAGATAATTTTATTCTTGACTGTAGAAGAAATCCGATTGCCATTATTTTAAAACGATATTCTTCTTGGGTTAAATGGATTCAATTTAAGACAAAAATATATTTCTGTAAGTGTGCTATTTATTATTATCCCTAGATATTTGTACTCATTAACTTTCCCGAATGTTTTGTCTAGAACTCGGAGGTCTGTGTCGTTATTACATGACTTCCTAGCCGATCTGTTACCATATATGGCATATATTTTGTTTTTTCTTTACTTACTTCTTACTAGGCCTATTTATTTTTCTGCTTTTAGGAGGAGCTCCTTGTTTTTTGTGATAGTTTCTTTATTGTCTCCTAATATGTCGAGGTCATCTACGTAGGCTAGTAATTGAGTTAATCTGTTTCGTGAAGCTCTATCCTTACTTACTTGCATAGCCCTCAAAACATCTTCTAATATTAAATTAAAGGTGACAATGCATCTCCATGCTTCAGGTCATCGCGGATGCTAAAGGGTTCGGGTAGCTGATTATTTTGTACATGTACCTATATGCAAAAGTATCACTCTAGAGTTTAGTGTTTTTTCGTGACCAAAAAATTAACTTTTTATTAAAAAAAAGTCTACTAGTGTACATTTATCGCATATTTATTTTATTCCACGCAAGGTTTTTAAGCGTTAATACATTGTTTTCTACAAAAATGAGCATTTTCAACAAAAACCGTTTCATTATCTATCAGGCATATTAACAGTCGATTATTAAAATTTACAAATTCACTCCACAAAAGCCTATGTCTATATAACACAATACACAAAAGCGCACAGAAACCACAACCGAGTTAATAAATCCCCGCGAGATAAAACAATAATTAATTCGGGTAGGAAACTCGCTCGCCGGCTCGCTCGCTGGAAATTTGAAAAATGCGCATTAACATCATTCCGCGTGGCCGTAAACCCACCATTCCACAAACAAGCGTGAGTTTCTCGTACGTGTATGTAACCATACATTTATAGAATCGCTGCCGCGGGGGAGAGAAACTCGCGATGTACAGCATGCGATCCGCGAGATGCTTCGAGTCAAAATATCTCTCGCTGCGGAAGGCGCGCACACACACGATAATCAAACAAGTCGGTCGTCTTGATTATAAATGCCCCGTTTCGTCTGCCTGGTGTTTTCCCCGAGACGCACGATGCCCCTGCTTCACGCGCACTCGCCTCATTTGAAATATCTGTATTATACCGAGAAGGCAGTAGATAACGAAGCGAGGAGCTTGGCTCTGTATTTTATTATTTCTCTTTCTTCTTTTTTAAAAGAAATTAGTGGTTTCTTTTTCTTAGTTTTTTTTTCTGGGAGATGTATAGTTTTCGGATAACGAGTTATCGTTATTTTTGGATCGCGGGTTATTAATGAACTCCTAAAGTCTGATAGATGTACTGAGATTCAAGTTCAGTTTGAGTAAAAAGTGGGTAGAGAGTGGATGAAGTAGCTAGTAAATCAGATTTTTTTATCGAAGTAAAAATAGATGAAGAACTGTTCTGAGAAAATTGTAGAAAACAGATTATAACAAATGGAATACATTACTTTCTTATCTAATTTTAGTTAAGATGTATAGTTAAATGAATATTTTATATTCAAAGATATTAAAAGAATAATAAAAATTGATTTATATAGTTTATTATTATTACTATAGTCAGTAGTACAAGTAAATTTCGTTGTATAAAAGAAAATCTAATCTTTTAATTATTTACAGTATATGCAAATTTATGCTGAATTAAGAATTTATTTATTCAAGTAATTAAATTGTTAATAAGTAGCTTTCACACGTTTTACAAATATGTGGAAACTAGTTATGCATTAAGGGGACAGATACACCTTTGAATTCAAAATTAGTTATTAATACATTTTAAGGTTAAAACAATCCATTCTTTGTATACAATACTACAAGTTTTGATTATGTTATAAATACATTTAGTTGTGTGGCTATTGGTTGGTAACAGAGGACCTTAACAATGCCTTAAAGCCAGAACTTTCTTTTTCAAAAATTTTATTTTTAAATTCCTATATTTGCCTTATAACTAAATGTATTTTGAGGACAATAACATTTTTAAGAGAACACCTAGACGATCAAAAAGAAAAATAATTTTAAGAAATTAAAAAGATATGTACAAAACTTGAGGTAAAAAAACTTTTTAGACTTTATTTATAAATTATTTGAGTGAATGCAAAAACAGCATCTAGCGTTATCTATAAATCACACGGCTGCACTAAAATAAATACAATTTTTGTTTCATACACATAAATAGTTTCTACATAAAGTACAAAAAGTCTTTTTATCTCAAGGTACATTCATTTCTTCAAAAAATTACTTAAAATTTTTTTATATTTACTCTACATAGAGGTAAAAGTCTCCTTAAACCCAAATCTGTGATCATATTGACTCTCAAAGTCTTAAGGTATATCAAGAAATATACAGATTTTCATTATTGCCATTCTAGGGGACTTAAGGAGGATCTTTCGCTAGATATAGGTCATAAAGGGAATTATATGAGAGTTTATAAAGGTCTTACGATAAAACTAATGAAATGACTTAATAATAATCCATAATTACATGAAAAAAATTGTTTTAAAAAATCGTGACGTCACAAATGTAAATATTGTCAATTTAAAAAATATTTAGTTAAACCCCAATTTTATTTTGTATTTCATAACCTATTTTAATGTTTCAGGGTTTATTTTTTTCCTTAAACATTTCTCTACAAAGTTAATGGCAGAAAATTATAAAATAATATATTTGTAATAAGAGAAAGCTAATTATTTATAAGTAAGCGCGTAAAATTTTATAAATAATTCTCTTTCTCTAATCACAGATATATTATTTTATAATTTTCTGCCGTTAACTTTGTAGAGAAATGTTAAAGGAAAAAAAGAAACCCTAAAACATTAAAATAGGTTAAGAAATAAAACAAAATTGGGGTTTAACTATATATTTTTTAAATTAACAATATTTACACTTGTGACGTCACGATTTTTTGGAACAATTTTTTTTCATATATTTATGGACTATTAGTTAGTACATTTCATTAGTTTCATCATGGGACCTTTATAAACTCTCATATAATTTTTTATTTTATGCTCTATATTTAGCTAAAGACCCTCCATAATCACCTATAATTTCAAACCCGTATCTTTTTTAGTTATTTTCAGTTATTTTGATAAAATGTATTGAAATTTATCTAAAAAAACAGGTAATATAATATAATGATATAGGTTTATTGTTATGTTATCTTTAAATGGATTAATAATTAATTTTGATTTTAAAGGTGTATCTGATTCTTTATAAAACAGAATCCGAATATATCATTATCAGATAATGTTTATGTGGTGTACAGGATAATATTTTGTACGCACTATAGATTTATTATTAAGCATCCTGCATAAATTTAGATTTGGCATAATATTTTGGTAAAAGTCGCTTTTTAGTTTTTTACTGAAAAATTAAGACTTTAAAAAAATCAGCCTATTCTACTCTTTTATTCCCCGCATAACTTGATGTGATTGCAGGAAATTGAAGATTTCAACCAATTAAATGCAAATTCCAAAGGTAATATCGACCCATTTTTTCATAAATATGCAGGCTGGAAAAAATTTACTTGACTTTCACTATTACTTTAAAACACACCAATGACTAAAAGAAAAAGTTGAAAATGACATCAGACATTTCCACAACTTTTATTCCTACCTATGCAACAGTAATTCATAAATATACAATATTTTCCAGCTCGCAATGCATTTGCGTTTTTTTTTTCTCTCGCAAATGTCTGTTTATTCGAAACGGCAGCGACGTCCAGAACGTTTTGCAATTCTAGTGACGCTTTTATCGCCTCCGCGCAGCGGCGCGCAAACATTACGCGACCGCGCGTAGTCTCATCATTTTGGCATTTGGACTCGCGCGCGAAGGTATAGGTGGCTGTAAAGCGCGGCCAGGACGGAATTCCGGGAATCCGCGGAGGGGTGGACGGGAGGTTGATGATGACGATCCGAAAGAGCGCATAATTCAGCCCCCTACCCCTCGCTCTCTGCCTTAATTCGAGAAAACTCTCTCGTATGCGCGTTTATGCATATTTTATGACGGCAATTTTCGCTCTCGCGATCGATGATAGACCGGCGCGGCGAGCCGCCTGGGTTCTAATACGGTGTACGCGATGCAGGCGTTATATTATACGTAAGAACGGGCGTTAAAGGCTGGCGCGAGACTTTGGTTATCGCGGAAGGACAGACGTCACCTGGGATACATACATTTTTTTTCGGCTCGGCTTAGAAGTGCTATAATTGACTCGGCGCCGCGCTTTATTGGGGAAGCACATCTTTTTTTCGGAGTGGCTGTAAAATAGCGATGATACTACTTGTATGTTGTGGAGTTCTAATAAGTGGATTTTCTTTTAATCGGAAATAGGATGTTTTTATTTTCACAAAAATATACAATAGAATTATAAGTCACCTATTGTTGAATTCGATAGAAGTACCCGTCTTAGGTCTACACTTCATTTTGATATTAAAGACACCGAAAAATAGTTCCCAATAAGCAAAGCAAATAAAGCTGCCCTCTCGTCAATTTGAAAAACATATAATTCTATCTCAATTCTTGGTCCTGAATTTCCTATTGTTCTTTTCTCATCTTTTTCGAATGAATATGGCCACTATTGAAAGTTTAGCATCAAATATGAATAAACAATACTATTTAAAAGAAAAAGAAAACATTTAAGACAGACCGTTCAAAATGATAACCGTTCAATATGATAATGTTATATTCTTATATATTTTTTAAAATTTATTCATATTAAATTTAATTTATAAATATTTATTTACCTAAATATTCTTTGAATATTTCTTTGAATATTCATTAACAAGTTATCAATAATTAAAAGTCATATTATAAAATGCGTCAAATACCTATTATTGTTATATATACTTCTATTTGTATTTTTGAGATAATGTTGCGAAGATTATGTTTTTATAAGTTTTTTCTATTATTGTTTACGGTTGAAGGGAATAGAAATACAAAGACTAGAGGCAAATACTATTTTAAATGGGCGATACGTTTCGTACGTCCCGGGTCAACCTACTGGTGTCATTAGTAAGGCAGTGTAGGCCGACCCTACCTTTATTATAATAATTACCTTTATTATAGTAATTACAAATGTAGGTAGATTCTTTCCTAAATGCGAGGAGAATTCTAATTGGTCACAGGCTCACAACTTAGCGAGCTCTATATAGTGCCGAAACGCTCAAGACTGCTATGTAGGGATGCAGACATATTTGCAATATTTTGAAAACACTTTGTATGTGTGAGTGTATATGTGTATGTGAAACTTTGCAAAAACTTAATTTGCCGTTAAAATTTTAACGTAACGTATTAGCATAAATTACTTGTGAAATATGCACAATTATACAATATATTGCATGATATGACGATACCTGTTTGAGAAAGCAGAGTGCCAAATTAGTTGGTAGCGGTTTTTATGACATATATATCTTATTGAACAAATATTTTAAAATAAGTTTAGAAAAAGTAATACGATTTTAAATCATTCGTGTTTAAATTTTGGCAGTACTTTGTGAAACCTGTTAGACGTAATGTTTTCAATAACTTTTCTGCTTGTTTCATACAAAACTATACTGAGACCAAAAATTAGATTTTCTTTCGACAATTGTAAAAGTATTGTGTACAACGATAATATCAAGATCTCCAATTTCTTGGAAACATTGTAAACTTTTAAATGATTTTCCAGTTCTTTTTTATGGGAATACAAACGGGGATGATATAGGCGGAAAAGTGGCGGGCTGTTGTAAGAAAATGGTATAAAAAGTATAGCTATATTCTCCATTTTCTTACAAAATTTAGTAAAATTAATTTATATAATAAATTTGAGACATTATTATTATTATTATTATTATTGTTGTTATTGTTGTTGTTGTTGTTGTTGTTGTTGTTGTTGTTATTATTATTATTATTGTTGTTGTTATTATTATTGTTATTATTAGTATTGTTATTGTTATTATTATTGTTATTGTTACTATTATTATTATTATTATTAGTAGTAGTAGTATTATTATCATTATTGTTGTTGTTGTTGTTGTTGTTGTTATTATTATTATTATAGAGGCTAAATAATGATGATAAGCAGTAACAGTGCCTACAGAGCCACAGCTATTAAATAGTTTTTATGTCGGCCGTAGATGCGTTTGCATCATCACCATAGTTATCATAACTGCTTGTTGAGACTAGCTATCCGAAACTGTGTAGTCCATAGCCTTGTTCACACAGTCACGCCATCTTTCTCTTTTGTTTGCGAGTTGCACACAATCCTCCTCATAACATCCTATTTCTCGTAGATCAATTTCTTGGTCTACCTGGGGGGCCTTGCGCCTCTCGGTTTCCCTACAAGCACTCCAAGTACCGCTCTTTCATTTCCCATACTTGCTACATGTCCAACCTACCCTAGTCTTCGAGATTTAATCACTCTGGTAATGTTTGGCTTCCCGCATAGCTCGTGCATTTCTTGGTTATGTAAAATTCTCCATTCTCTAGTAATCTCATCTATTTTGCTCCCAAATATCTTTCTAAGCACTCTATTCTCAAACACTCTAAATCTATTTTCTTCCCGTTTGGTTAACACCCGCGTTTCGCATCCGTACAGAAGGACTGGCATTATGATGATTCTATATATTTCTAATTTAATCTTTCGCAATAGTAATCGTGATTTTAGAGAGTTATTTACCGAATAGAGGCATGCATTTCTCGAAAGCAGTCTCTTCTTGACTTATTTATGAGTTTCATTTTTGTGGTGTATTATCGTGTCAAGGAATTTAAACTAGTTTACTTTTTTGAAAATTTTGCCCGAGACTTTCAAGACTGTGACGTTAGGAATCAAAATACACTATTTTTAGAAAATATCTGTATGAATGTGTGTGTGTGTGTGTGTGCGTGGGCGTGCGCATATATGTGTAAGTAGCATTACTCTGAATATACACGGTAAAAATTAATTTTTATGCGATGTGTTTTTATTCTATTTTAGCGGTTTTTCGATTTTTGAGTTCTAGTTTATCGGGTTTTTTGATACCTTAGAAATAATGTTATCGATTGAGTGATAATGCATTTGAAAGAGATCATAAAATTACCTATCTTTGCTAACCCGAAGTTTTGAATAATCTGTTTCCGTTGTTTTGTTATACACGATATCGTCATGAAATATAAAAAGGAAAATTTTTGAAAAGATTGAGATGATGAGGAATATAAAGAAGAATATTCAGTAAGTTTTTGAGGCATTATCTTTTTCTTTTGAAGAGAAATAAATCTTTTTGTGAAAAAATCGATTTTTTGTCACCTACGATAACTGTAGTAAAACTGAGTTCTTTGCCAGATCAAAACGACCTTTATATTCAGGAGATATTTGATGTGATATAATGATCAATTTAGTGGAAATGTATTAAAAAGAGCATAAAATTACCTATATTTTACAACCACAAATTTTGGATATGCTCTTTCCCTTCTTTTGTTATACACGAATAAAGTCATATTTAGTTTAAATGGTTATATCTCGGAAATCTATGATGACAAATCGTTCACAAAATTTTAGATGATTAAGAATTCAGTGTATCTACGTACTAACATCTGATTACATTTAATTTAAAAATTTAAATAATTTTAATAAATTATGTACCGAGAAAAAACTGCTGTGTTAAGGATTATTACCTATCGTTCTGTAATTTTAGCAAATAATTATCTTTTGTTGAACCATTAATGGTAAGAAAGCGCACCTTTTTTGAGCTATTAATTAGAAAGAGGTATATCAATTTAAAATTAATTTTAAATTGATATATTTATTAGAACAAAGAATTTTATATTGGAACAATTAATTTAGTTTGAGGAAGCTAAGCGTCAATAAATTGGTCGTGGTTTTTTATATGCATATAAGAATTTAATGGATTGATTAAGCATTTTAAGAAAAAAAGTTAAAATAAGTAATTTACAAATAATTTTTAATATTAAAAGTTTAATTATTCAATTCTAAATAAATACAATCTATTAAAATATTTAAAAAAACATGACTAAAATGTTTAAATCGTTGATTTTTACAGCCATCATTTGAATTCCCAAAATAAGTAGTTACATATATTAAATAAGTAAATAAATATATTAATTAATGAATTAATAATACGCAAAAATTATTATGTTTATAATATAAGCAACTTCATTTTTTAATAATGACATTGTTTATGCATAATATACGTGACAGTATTCAGTTAATGATTTTCGTCCTATATTGAAATTACATATAGCACTTGTAGCAGTGCCATGTCGTTCGGTAAATATCACGCTGAAAATAGAAAATGTAGAACTATAAGTAGAGTGCACTGAAATTATCGCCTTGGGAAGGGCCATTCATTATGTCAATTAGAGTCTACGGAAGTCCCATGGAATAAATGGGAATATCGATCGTAAAATTGAAGGCACTATGCAGTCATTACACCTCTAGAAATGCGAGAGGGGCCAAATTAAATGTGGAGAGTACAAAATGGCCACAAAGAAAGTATCTAATTACATACAATTAGTTTTGGCAACCGAATTAATTTTGGTGTTCAATTTAATTTAATGATTGTTTGAATGCCTTGAATTTTCATTTAACTTTACGATACTTGAAAAACATTTAAAGTGAAGTTTTACACTAATATAATACTACACTATAAGTATTTAACTTACAAAGTACATGTTTATTTTAATATTTACTGTAAAATTTTTAGTTAACGATTACAGCATAATAACAAGTGGAATATGATGAGATATTGAAAAATAATATCCTATCAGTCTACAAAGGACCTTTTATATTAAGCACTTGTACTCTTATAACGAATGCAATATTCAATTTTTCTAACTAAATAAGAAGTGTCCTTACATAAAAACTGAGATGAAGCCGCTATATGTATAACAATTGGTATTCCGATTTTAACCGTACAACACCTAGACTACAATCCCGTAGAGAAAATAATTCTTTTTCTTCGATTATACTAAAAATAGTCTCTAGTATGTAGATCCCCGCTCACAGCTTTAAAAACAACTTCGGGGTATCAATTTCAGAGCTTAAACTTAATCATTTTAGATTAAAAACTTAAAAACTGATTATAATTCAATAACCAACAAGGTTATTTCATAGTTATCCTTATACAAGTATAAATTGTTCTAAATATAAAAAGATGTATTTTTATCAATCGTTTAAAGCAAAAATTGTAATTCGTTCAGTGGGTCGGTAATTGGTACACTCATTTTTCTCACGTGTTCGCCATTATTAGATTTTTCTCGGTGGTTAAACACACTTTTCTTTGAAAATTAACAACACTGATGGATTCGAGTTGAACTAGCTTGCTACAATATTTGAAATGATTTTATTCCGATTAGTGATTTTTGGCAAGGGTTCAAAAGTCATGGTACACTATAGTTACCCAAGCACTAAAGAGTTAATATTCTCACCCATAATCTTATATAACATTTATTTAATTATTGATTAATTTATTTTTATCTTACGGGCATTGCTGCCCTTTTAACTTTAATTACACTATTTATTGCAGCATATCTGTGGTGAACCGGAAAAACGACTTGAGTCCACTTTTTTGGAAAATTAAGTTTTTTTAGTCTATGGTATATTTTTATACAAAAAAGTAAAAAATTGCAAAAAGTCAAAAAGTTCATCTATTAGTTCCCATTTTTTCATAAGCTATGCTTTTATTTTGCATGGGTTTAAATGGCAATTAAAAAATTCAAATTTATGAATATCTCGAAAGTTCAGAAAATTAACTTAAATCGTTTTTCTGGCTCACCACAGATATATATTTTAAGATTATAATATATACAGATTAAAATAAAAACTATACTAAAAATATTTTTCGAATTGTTCAAATAGTTATTGAAAAAAATGTATAGAAGATTTAACACGCTATTTCTTTTTCAAAAATCACTTTGAAGTAATTGTTAGATACATAAATATAATATTATACTCCCTATATATATGGGTCATTTTAATACTTTACGAATAAACCTTGTGCATTCATGCCAGGGATTTTGCCGGCGATATTTGATATGAAAGTACTCATCAAAATAAGCTCTCAAAAAAAATTTTAGCATCTAAGGTCCTCTGTGCAACCTAGTAAAGTGTTGTTAATTTTCAAAAATGGCCAAGAAATTCGAATAATTCGTGGGAACTCCAATTAATACCAATTTGAACGTATAAAAAAAAAACTTTTCTCTTCTTACGAACTTTACGAAAAAAAATATTAGACCCCCTAGTAAGTTCAATGGGTCATCCCTATAGGACGGAAGCGCCTATACGCCACCTATAGGAAATAAGCTAAAGCGCGATTTTCATATAGGAAAGAGAAAGACGTTGCCCTTTCCGGATTTTCTGCAAAGGAAAGGCCTTGCCTTTTCTGGAGTTTCTGCAAGGGAAAGAATTTCATATTGATGTTTGCTTTGTTTCAAAAAGTTGCTGACATAATTATGACATAAAGTAAGTAAACATTTTAAAAATAATATTATAATTTGAAGTTAGGGCATATGATTAATAATGCGATTTAAATGTAAATTGAAAATTAAGCTTGTACCGGTTGAATTTTTATTGCATAAATATTTAGTTTATAAATAATTCAAAAAAATAAATCTCGCTTTTTATAATAAGTTTTGCAATAAGATATACGGTTGCTATACAAAAATATATTACTACAAAAATGAATTGTTTTTTTATTTTTATTCCAGATTTTTAAGAAAATTTATATGTGACATGAAGGTACTTAATATCAATTAACGTAATATCAATATGAAGAAGATCAATGAATTTTATGTAGAAAATATTTTCATCAGGATTACAGTCATGAGGCAATCATCAGTATTTTGAAAAAGAAATATAATTTTTCAATTTCTCTTAGATTACTCTCAAGATTAATGCGACATCATCAATGGAAGAGGAACATTTTTAAAGAAAGTTCTATAGAAGAAATAGGTCACGCTATTTTAATTGAATTGCAAGGAAGTGCCTACAATTTTGGTTATCTGCCTTGTGGAAGTGTCTCAGAAATATTTTCAAACTCAAAGTGAAACAAAAAACAGTAATGAAAGTTTTAAAAGAACTTAATCCTGAAGGCGTTGAAGCTCGCAGTCGTTACAATTTAAAAAGAACGGTGTATGAAGTTCCTGGAGATTTGGCTTTGCAATATATTGTTGCATCTATGGCTTTAAAAAAAAAATCATTTGGATTGAAATGTTAACATGTAACAATGATCCAGAAATCATCGCTCACTATTACTTAGTAGCATAAGTATGTCCTTCACTTGTGGTCGAGATGTAGAATTGTAACTGAAACATTGTAAAACTTGTGTTTCCAAAAAGAAGGAAACAAGTGTCAAATCTGGAATTTTAGTTTTATTTTGAAGATTTCTGTCAGAGCAATGAGCGTGTCGCAGGAAGGTGAAAAACTCCAAGCGTAGGTTCAGTTGTACAATTCCACCATTGTCACTGCAAAGGTCCATACATGAGAATAAATTGTTGCTTCTTTTCTCATCAAAATTAATTCTGGAGCCATAAAATTGTACGTGCCTCTAATATTTTCTCCACAAGTTGTATTTAAATTCAAAGGCAGTATACCCCCCTTCGCAAGGCCTAAGTCACAAATTTTGACTTTTAAATCTTCGCTGACAAGAATATTTCCTGGCTTAATGTCTCGATGAATTATAGGTATTGGTTGCATATCATTTGTAAATATATCATACAAGTCACTAGATTTAAATATTCCATCACTATATGAAATTGAGTTGTCGATGAACAATAAGCTGATATGGAAATAATGTTTACGTGTCAGATTTTATCTAAAAGCTTTATTTCTCGTATAATCAATTTTTCCTATTTAATTCCATTGCAATACTTCCCCATCCTTATTATGCCCTGAGCACCTTCACCCAAAAATTTATTCCAGAACTCAATTTGATGTTCATCAACTTTTAGAATTGATGTACCTAACGAACTCTGTTCGTTTTTCTTGACCACTGATGGAGCAGTTGGATTCAAAAACTGATTATTATCTTTATTCAGAGTTTGTAGAGTCTGACTTGCTCGTTTAATCATTTTTGGATTTCTGGTAGTTTCTTGAAAATCATTTTCAGTCATCCATGTTTTTTTTCTTCCCAAAACGCTTGCTCAATTAGGAAAATCTGTGAAGGTAATCCTTGAATAAGCTGGCGATGGTAATGAATCCAGGCTGTAGCTGTCGTTATTACAATTATGAGAATTAGTAATGCTCTGCAAAACTTTCGAATCATCTTCGACACTATCAGTATCTGCTGCATGCGTTGCATTTTTAGAGATCATGACACTTTTTGTGAGCGATGATGGTAATGATAAAACATTACGTGATTTTGGTTTTGTGTCTTGTGCAGTATTGACTTTCATACTTTTTTCTACAGATGTAGGACTGGTACCATTAACATCTCTGCAGAATCCTTTAACTTGGGTTGTTAATAAAAAAAATACTAGCGTAATGACCCTTGTTTCGTAGTTTGTCATTACAAAAAAGCCAGAAATCACAATCATTGCCTGCAGCATCTTGAAAACTAAAAATGGAACTACCATCAGACTTGCCTAATCAAGTAACTACACAGGCGAAATGATATTTATTATTTTCATCAACTTATTGTTTTAACAGTTCAGATTTCATCTGTTCATACGTATATTTTTTCTAAAAAATTTAGCGTGATTTTTTTAGTTTTACCTATTGCTCCCATACTTTGAAACTTAGCATTATAATCAATTTTGTGCCTCCATCCAACGCTTAATACTCTAGGTATAAATGTTTCCTCATCAGAGATTTCAGATCTACAACTCTCAATTTTTGTTTGTTTCTTATTTAGTACTTTTTGACTGGAATGCAGTAATATAGTATGTTGATAAAAGAATTGTTATAAATTGTTATTGGCCTGAAAAAATTAATTTTATTTACTATCTTCTTAGGTGTCTTTACTTCTATTTTTTTCTTAGTGTGTACTCTATCTATTAGATCTTTCAAACGAGCTGCTCAAAAAGCTGCTCAAAAGACCTTCAATTCCTTTTCTGAATCGTTCAAATTGGTTTCTTATAGCTAAATGTACAGAATAGGTACTTTTTTGACAATGGTTAAGTTGGTACCCTTGTAATTTTTTTCTTTTTTGAGCTCTAACTTTCAGGAAACATAGTTAAAACATCCTAGAAAAGAATTCTTTTGGTTTGGTGTTGAGTATTGAACTTCTTAGCATAACTGTGAATTTATTTTCTAGCTTGTTTTTTTCACCTAAAGTAAACGTCATACTATTGAAGTCGTTCGTAAATTATAATATGTCACGTAAATTACGTCAGACTTCAATAGTATGACGTTTACTTTAGGTGAAAAAAGCAAGCTATTGTTCGTAAATTATAATATGTCACGTAAATTACGTCAAATTATACGTACGGTAAAAAGAAAGCTAACATTAAAACCTTTAATTTGAGTGGTCAGAGCATCATTGAGGATATTTTGATGAAAAGTTACGATAGATTCAAAGTTATGAAAAAATTAAGGTGGCAAAATGGGAAGCCGCAAGATTCCGGCCATTTAGAGGCGCAAGCCGTTGACATATTGCGGCCTCCCATTTTGCCACCTAAATTTTTTCACCATTTTGTATTTCCATTGTGTGACTGTAATAAAAAGTCACCATTTAATAACTCTGCAGGAATTATATTTAACTTGAAATCATTTTGCACAAGGTCTAGAATGAAAGCTGACATGAAATATTAAATTTTAAGATTTTTTGCTTAGAGGTGATGGCGATCAGCTAGAATTTGAATATTACATTACAATGCATGGGTTTATAAAGAACAAATACCGAAAAACAGTGCGCTATTTAAAAATTCTGCAAAAATTATATTAAGTTTGAGACCATATTCTAACTAGTCTAGAATTAAAAGAAATATGAAAAACTAAATATTAAGATTGTTAGGGTCACATTAGGGTCTAATATATTTTTTTTTTATATTTCTTACTTTATTTTGACCAATAAATGTTCTTACACTTTTTTCGCAAAAGTCCCTAGGTTTTTAATTAAAACACAAACAATGTTGGCAAAATCTCAAAATATTAAAAAAATGCATTTTTCAACCTTTAATTACTCTTGACATATAACACCTTAAGTTCTGAAATATTTTTTACATACTCTAGGTACATACACCAACACTTTTGTAGAGTTTCAGACATTTTTATTTTTGGACATGTTCACTTGACACGGAACCACCGATATATATATATATATATATATGTCATTCTTGCACTTTTTTAAAAAGCATGGTGGAGGGGGTTACCCAAATAAGTCACTGATCGTATTTCTCGTGTAATCGTTGTAAATTCCGTTCGAGTGTTTCAGTCACTCGAATAAGAGATGTCCGTATTAAGCAGTCATCTTGTATCCACCATCTTGAATTTTAATATTCTGACTGCAAACTCATATTCAGTGACCTCAGAGAGCCCTGGGTAAACGTTTTAAAGTCACTTCGAGTTTATTTCAGTCACCAACATAGAAATTGTACATATAAAGCGCATATTGGAGTGCCATATTGGATTTTTGGAAATACCAAAATGTTAAAGGAAGATACGAATAGGTACAATTTTAGGTTGAAAAGCCTTTTTTTTTATTATTACTTTTATAAATTTTTTGTAATAAAAACAATTTTGTTATACTTCTCCTGATTCTCGGCGCTATCATCTAATTATACACACAAACAAATATTTTTGAAAAATTTATATTTCCGGTTTAGCAACTCCAATGGCATTGAAATTTATGAAAATCTCGGATTTCAAATTTGTAATTTGGTAATAAAATACAAATATTTTGTTGACCGTCGTTTAAAAGATGGGTAGACAATTCAGTCCGGGTAATGGATCAATTTGAACTTTTGAAAATAATTAAGTTATAGCGTATCAAAGTTCCTTTGTATGACGTCACTGTAATGAAACATCAAAGGATACCGGCGTTAGTATCGAAGTATCGTGACGTCATTACAACTTTGAAGTTCAAGCGCTACATCTTCTTTAATTTTCAAGATATTTGAATAATTCCAACAGTTCATAAAGAAAGTATCATGAGATCTATCAAAATGTGGTATGCATTATACATAAAATACGTTTTTTACCCAATTATTATCAATCTGTCTCTTTAGTTTAGAAAAATGTAATAATAATCATTACGTAATTTCTTAATTTAAGTTCATTGATTAGGTAACGTATCAGTTGGATTATAACTTATAATCTCTGTTTCCAAAACTATAACATATAATCAAGGCTGTCAAATGATATTTACTGCAACGGCATAATTCATTTTATAATTATTTCATTTTGAAGGGGATTCCACAAGCCTGTTGTTAATATGACTCATCAATTTATGTAGTATATTTCATCGATCCTATAATATAATTTGAACCGCTGATACCTCTATCGTTGATATTATTAATTTTGACGAGTTATCAATATATTGTATCGATTATACCTACTATATGTATGAATACTTCTTAAAAATATACAGTATTATAGAATGACAGACACTGTGTTTGTCAATAAGAAACTAAAAAGTGTTGAAAAACTCTTTGATTTTGTGTGCTTCCTCAAACTTACTTAATCATTCCTATATGAAATTATTCGGTCTAATATATTAATGTTAGCCGCTATTGCTTATTAAAAGCTTAATTATAGAAAAATAGTATTATAAAAATATATTTAAACTTATTATGGTTAGTTTACAAGATATAACCTATTTAGAAGAACACTTGTTTCCTTGTAATATACAGGCTCTATAACAAAATAATAGTCGACAGTGGCGCAATAGTGTGCTATCTTTTTAGAAAGTTTTAGATAAAATGCTGCTTATTAAACGGTGAATTTGTAGATTAATGTTTAAAGATGAAACTAAGTCCCGAATTATTAACATTTATTTTATAATTTTAAAATATATTAAAACTGAAATAACTTAATTATGATAAATTAATTAATCGACAATCTGAATAGATTATATACTTTTAAAACATTTAAATTTAAACTTGTATGCTGACAAATAAATTACATTTATTGTATGTGCTGCATAGACCCTAAATGAACTAATCTAATATTTCAGGATAAGAAGCTAAACTATAACGATATAAAAATGGTCGAACTTACTGAAATTACTGTAGGAGTAAACGTGTCAGTTGCTGTCATTCTTATCCCGACAAACGACATTATAAGCTATCACTAGAAATTTTTTCAATCTCTAAATTGTATTAAATCTAGGAAGATATGAAAGTCTGCTGTTATCGACCAAGTAACATCATAGTAAAATATGAAAACTTACAACGTTATATTTTCAGTTATTGCAGTAAACAATTTTACGTTATGTTACATAAATAACGCAATTATAATTTTTAATAAATTAATTGTAAGTACTTTTTTGAAAAAAAGTCGCGTTTGCGTTAATAAACCTCTCTTAAGGAGGCAGGTCTGGGTTAAACAAAAAAAAAAGATTTTTCTTTATGAGTCCAGAAAACTTTTTATGTTTAAAAGCAATATTTTAAAATTATTTATGCTATCAATACTTAAAAATATCTTAAATTTTACCGCTTTAAATCCGCAAAATCTTGAATCACTATTTTGAATACCATATTTATTAAAGGAACTTTGTTCCTCGCACGATTCAAGGTAACATGATGAACGAAATTTTTTTTTCGACGGATATTTGACTCCTTTTGACATGTATGACAAATAGAGCGGAGCACTTTTTCGTAAAAAAAGTTTTTATAATATTTATATAGTGTTAATCAATTTTTAAAAAATATTAAAATATTAATAAATTAATAAATATGGTATTGAAAATAGTGATTTATTGTGACGTGTAAGATCAAGAATTGGCGGATTTACAGCGGTAAAATTTAAGATATTATTAAGTATTGATATAAGCATAAATAATTTTAGAAAGATTGCTTTTAGACGTAAAAAGTTCTATGAAATCCTTTTTGGGTTTAACCCAGGCCTGCCCTCTTAAAGATGCTTTGAGGATCAGACAAACGAATGCATATATAGAGAAAGCTCTGAAAATGGTATCTTTGGAATCGGTGTGGCTTTATACGCATAAAGTCTGCGTGAAAAAAAATTGGGTTTGAAAGAAAAATAGATCCTCGCGTAAGCGGGGCTTTCATAAAACGTGTTTTCACAATCATATGAGCGTTTGCACAGCTGAGATTTCTGCAAAAGTGCACTACCATAATAGGAAATGGGGATTCTGATATAAAAAAAAAGTTCATGCGGATGAAATGGACATTTATACGAACCCTTTTACCGATACTTGAAGTCTTGTATGTAAAACTGATGACTTTTATAAATTGGTAAAAATAGCTAAAATGAAGAAGAGGAATGAATAATACAAAATTTAGTTCAAAACGACTTCGAATTATCAAAAGATACTGTAAGTCCATATTTGAATTCTACACCGAATACTGGGGTTATTTTAGGCTACGAAGATAATATTGAGCCATAACAAAAAAAAACATTTTATTATCTTTATCCACTGCAGAAAGGTTTTAAAGCAATTGTAAAATATAATTATAATTACATTTAATGTTGATTTTTAAATGTTTCAATGTATAAAAAAAAATTAACAAAATTTGCAACCTCGAAAATTATAAGGTAATGCTTCTTCTTCACAATTTATACATATATTAATATTTTTTTTATATTTTGCATTTTAATTTAGAGTGATTACTCATTATCGTACCAATTTATTATCCATATAATGAGTTTATTATGATTGACTTACACAGAACACTTTATTTAGTTAATTACAATGTCCAACACATTCTTTAGGAACCTTGCAGTTAATATTCAAATTTGTTTTTTTTCATACAAAGATGAGATAAAGGTGAAATATAAGCTTTGAACGCTTTTTCTGAAAACTTAACTAGAATTACATTGTTAATGCACTCAGCGCCTCATATAGAAATATATACTATACGTATAGCTTAGGTCTACAGTTTTAGCATTTGTTCTAGATCTTAAGGAGACGCCGTAGACTGCTAAATTGACGTATTTTTACGCGTCACAGTGCGCTCTTAAGCATGTGTTTAGATGGTCGAGATTGAATCACTCTAGTGATGTTTGGCTTTCCATATAACTCATGTATTTCCTGATTATGTCAAATTCTCCATTCTTTCGGAATCTCATCTATTTTACCCCCGAATATCTTTCTTAGGACTCTACTGAAGCACTCTAAATCTATTCTCTTCCCATTTGGTTAACGCCCACGTTTCGCATCCGTATAGAGTACTGGCATTATAATGTTTCTATATATTTCTAATTTAGTCTTCCGCAATAGTGGTCGGAATTTTAGTAAGTTGTTTATCGATTATAAAGACATGCATTTCCCGGATGCAGTCTCTTCTTGATTTCTTTATGGGTTTCATTTTTATGGCCTATTATCGCGCCTAGATATTTAAACTCGTCTACTTTTTTGAAAGTTTTGCCCGAGACTTTCAAGTCAGTATCAATATTCTCAGATTCTATTCTGTTACCATGTACTGGGTTTTCTCTTCGCTTATTTCTAAACCTCTAAGATTGTTAGTTTGAAGTGTAAAATAGTGTGATGTATGTTTTGTATGATTATAGTAATTAAGAAAAGATTGTAAACCAAGTCCATTTCTAGGCCAATAGGCTGAAATAAAGATTTATATATATATTTCTAAACCTCTACCTTTACCTGTTTTTATTAGTACAATATTTCCACGTTTTTATATGACTATATATGGTTGCATACTAAATTGCAAATGAAATACCGTATAAAACCATCCATATATGGTATTCCATACATAATATTTTTTATAATTATATATTGATTAACTAGTTAAAAAGCTAAAACGTAAACAATTACAAGTTTCCTATTGTTGCAGTGTATAATTTCAAAGTAGTTCAAAATCATCCCGATTTACGATACTCGAGAAATCGCGAAACAAAATTCATTATGCAAAGATTTCCTGGCATGTACCGTAAAACGGGGTGACTTTGGCCACATTTCTAAACAGTTTTTAGAATTTGTGTGTAATAAACACAAAAATATCGAAGTTGTAAATATGTTTCTATTAATATATGTAAATAAAATACCTTTTGCTTCATTTAAAATTAGATTACCAACACGTCACATGTAACGCTTTAAAAAAGTAAATTAAAGTCACCCTACCGGCCAAAGTCACGCCGTCTTACGGTACTTCAAGTGTCATCTATATAAATTGTTTCCAAGTATCAACAGAGTCTTAATTCGTCAAATGGGATATATAAACGGTGCTGCTGTCTCTCTTGCAATAAAACAATTATACCAAGTTGACAAGAAAAGCAAAAATAATCCGCTTATTTTCGCTCAGCTAAAACTATTTTCCGTCAAGGCTCTCTCTCTCTCTCTCTCTCTCTCTCTTTTTCTCTCTCTTTCGCTCTCACCCTCTCATTCGCTCCGCGGGCATGTCTCTCGCACAACAAACGCGCACGAGCCCAGACACTTTCCAGCAGGCCTCGGCAGCAGCGGCTTCCATATACCTTTCTCTCTAATTTTCTTCTCCCGCTCTCTCGGCGCTCTCGTGTTTCACGCCGCGCGTTTTCGCGGACCAAACCATACATCCGTACACGCGCGGAGACAGCCCCGCCACAAAAGTCTCTCCTCCGCTCTCTACACTCCGCCGCACCACCAATTCACCCGTCATTTTTCTCGTCTAATCTAGCGGCCTGTCATCCTCTCCCTCTCCCTCTCCTCTCGTTATTTGCTCTTGCCGGGGCTTTGCGCGACACTCGCTCGCTCGCGTCATCAATCACACGAAAAACGAAGACGACTTTCCACGCGCCCGCGTAGTATGGAAAAACGAATGGGAAGGAGACGGAGGAAGAGAAAGAGAGAGAGAGAGAGAGTGAGAGAGAGAGAGAGAGAGATAAATTCCGAGGCGCTTACGCTTTTTCCGAGACGTCGTGCTGTTACAATTGCGCGACATTGCGACGTTTTTCCCTTATCTAATCTTGAAAAGGCTTGCACATTGGGAAATATACAGAGAGCGAAAGAGAGAGAGAGGAAGGGAGACGAGCCAGGAAGACGGAAAAACAATCGAAATGTTTCGACTGTATACGATATTTGAGAAGATTTTGAAAAGAACGTTCCACGAAGCGCTGCGTTCATCAGATATACTTCAGAAAAGTTTTACCAGAAGTTATTTCGAAAAAACATTTACAAAATATTATTAAACAGTATTTTTTATTGAAACATTATTATGTAATTTTAACAAAATATTATTTAGTTTTAATGATTGATATTGATTTTATGAATGAAAATTAAAAACATTTTAAATAGATTTTTTTTATTAAATACATATGTCGTTATGCAAATAAGATGCTGCTGTTTTATACTATCTAAAGAGAAGTTTTAACATGACATAAAAATAAATTTTTGGTACGTAATACGTATACATTTTTATAATGTTCTGCCCTTCCAATTTCATAAGTAATAAGCATAATATAAAAACTCTATACTTCTACCTCTTTCCAAGACCTTAACGAATAAAATAATCTCGAAAATAACGGTTCCATTAATAGTTTTGATTATTCTTTACAGTAACAAAAAACGCAAAAATATTTGCGTCAATATGTGACACATATATCAAACCTGTTAATCGTTCGATTGTAAATATTCGATTGTAGAATGATTAAATGAAAAGTCTAATAAAAAACAATGATTATTTGTTTAAAGTTATTACTACATATTTGACAGCTATATATGTCAACAAATTACTAGACTAACCAATTTTAGCTTTTTGAAATATCGTCTAGTTTTTATAAGGTGAAAAATTGATAAAAATAACAACAAAATTTTTCAGTAAAGTACAAAAATGAAACATATGAATAGAGTGAGCAGCTTGATATAGCTTTGAACCTTTCAAGCAAATTATTTTTTTTTTATAAAAGTATAATTAAATAGTGTATTTTTTCCGGAAAGCTGAAATCGTCTTCGTATGAACCGTCGATATACACTCGATGTGGAAAACATCTGATTCCAATGATTTAAATTTTTTTGAGATACTGCAATTTTATTGAATTTTATTGGATTGAATGCACGTTTTAGCTAACCTCATTGGAGAATTTCACGAAAATTCAAATCGTTCGAATCAGATGTTTTCCACGTCGAGTATACAACATGTCATCATGCAGACTTTATTCTGTTTAACTGTAATAGTAGTCATCGCCGGGGTGACTTACAGCTTATAACATTCAAGAATAGAAATATCCCTTATTCTGCAGACAAATCCAATCAAAATCAATTAAGTAGTTTTCGAATATATCCCAAACAAACAGAAAGTCCAACAAATATTCATATAAATAATGTGAATAGTAAAAAAGTACTCGACAATTTTTAAATTAATTTGAGATTATATTAAATCAAATAACAATAATATAGCTAACGGTAAGAAAAAAATATTTTAAGGTTTTACAGAAAGAGTAAAATGAGTCAAGAAGAGTAAACAAATTAAGAAATTATAGGTTACCTTTCAATTCGATATACCTATGGATATAAAATCGCAATTACAATTTAATAAATGAATATTAAATATCTTTCTTCTCTCTATTCAAAAATAGGAGCAATATAACAATTGAACATTAAATACCTGAAATATAAATACAGAAACAAACAATAATAATGATAATCGGAACGATGTATCTATTTTGAGAAAAAAATAAGAAACTTTTGATGTGATTTTGTTCGCCGAAATTATATTTTGAGGTACAATATTTTTTCTAAAAGAAAATTTTAAACCGAGTATATTAAATCACGCTAAGTTTTTGTGCGATCCAGTGTTATCTTTTCCGAAAAGGATGATTGTCAAAAACCGTCCATAGCGATTAAAAAAGTGCCTTTGATATACAAAATTTGAAATTCTCAGTCACTCGATATTGTGTATAAAAAGCAAGGTAAAATGTAAACGAAAAGCCAATCTTGTATGTGCCATAGGACGAAGTGCAGTCGTGCTCAAAGCAACGTGCGCAATGTGCAGGACAGAGATAGAGAGAGAGATAGAGAGAGAGAGAGAGAGAGAGAGAGAGAGAGAGAGAGAGAAAGATTTTCCACTATTCTGCAAGAGGCGTGACGTGAAACCTCTTCAACCAATAAATGAAAAATAAAAGTTATTTATGAACTTATGTATGAATTCGCTTTCTGTTAGAGTAAATCGATGTTTTTATAAAATGAATAATATTTGTTGTATTCCTTAATTATTATAGTAAAAAAGTACATTTTTTATTTAACAAACCATTTAAGTTTTATGAATAAATATCTTTTATCTATATTGCATGGCGATTTCGTGTTACTTCATATAAATTTTTAAAAGTACTTTTTTCGCACATTATTTCAGTTTTTCATTTTAATGCACTTGATCGTCAGGTTTCAATATTTTAAGTAACACATATGAGTCATACCTGTTGTACGACCATTTTAAGTCAGATCGTTAAAAAATTAACTGGCATTTTGCCTATCTATTTAATAGAAATGTTAAAAATGTTTCTGTTCAGGTAATAACGCGTTTTTGCACTGCTTTCATTTACTTATCGATGTTACGGTATTTCCATATAATTCCGAAGGACCAATATTCTCACTACAGTATTGCGATTGCTGCTCAATCAACGGTTGTTCATCTTCCTAAACCTTAACTCGTCAGCATATTCCAAAAGCTGCTTTAGCTTATGGAGTTTGGTATTCGGATGGACTGAAAATCCATAAATGATGTAATATCTTAATATCCATTTGCTTGACGCAGCATGGGCGACTGATACATACCCCGTAAACATGTTATAGCTATTATACTGTAAGCAATACTTGGGTCGACTTTTGTGTTGTTAATCGATCTTCTCTGAATAACTTTAGTCTTGAGAAGTTAATCCTTCATATTGCAATGGATACATTAATCTTTTGAATCTATCCTTTGTGTATCGAAAGGCAGATTTTATTTTTCATAAATTGAAAGTTTCACATTTATATAAAAGTAATGTAAGTTACGTCTCAAAAAATAATAAAGAAAACATACACATTGTCATTAATATAATAAAGCTCTACGTGACTAACAAGAATTAAAGGAAACCACAACTCTGTCGTATCAAGATGCGAAATCCTCATTTGCGTGGAGACATTTAGCAGGCCTTCCTTCCTAAACTCTCCCCGTAACTTTTGACTTGCTAAGTTTAGCATTCTACTTAAACCCAAAAGTACGGTTCAATTTATTATATTTAGTTGCCTTTGGCTAAGAAACATTCAAACATATTCTAAACAACATATAATGATGGTTGTTTCAAAAAGCTGTAATTAAGCATAATACATTTTTTTACTTGATATTCTGGAAATCACTCGTACATTAATTAGTTAAAAGTAATAGCATAAAAATATATAATTTATAAATTTTAAACAAAAATCAACTATAAACTATGTTCTTATTTGAAGATAATAAATTACATAGTATCATTTTTCACTTCATATTTATCATTTCATTGAATTGCTTATTTATTAGAAGACTTTTGGGTTTTTATTACGAAAATTATTTTATCTTGATATTTTATTCAACTGACTTTAAAATCATATTATTTTAGATGATTAATGTGCGTACAAACATTCCTATATTATTTTAACTTAAAACGTATGAACTTACAAAAAAGCTACGAGAGAGAAGTAGAGAAAATAATTGAGAAATCTGGGTGATATATTTACGGTCTAGAATTAAATATAATCCTGAAACATAATAAAATTTAAACCACAAATATTACCTTCAATATTTTAAGTAAATGTACCAAACATTAAATTTAATATCAATTATGTTAAAGAATATTAACGACTTACAGCAAGTTTAGAAAGTTAAAAAATTATCATTAAGTGGTATGTATTTATAATAAAACCTTTGAAATTACAATGAAAAGTATTAAAATATTAGTAAAAAATGCAAAAGTAATAAAATAACGCTAAATAACGCTATATGTTTTTCTTTAAAGAAAAGCACCGACAGCCATGCCAAGCTTTTTATATATTTATCCTGTTATGGTTTTACATCATATACTAGTTTAACAACAAAAATGCTAAGAATCCTTTTTTTACAATTCATTAAAGACAGTTTTACAAAAGCTTAGGGTAGAGACTCGCGTTGAAAATTGAAACGTCAATATGAAAAATGTATACACTTCTAGTACCGTAACATGTATTTAAATCTTAAGGTGATACTAAAGCCACGTGTCACCGACATATACGAGGAATCACTTTTCTTATTTCATTTTCAATTTTGAGTAAATATCTCTATGAAACGATATTGCCCAATCAAGAACTACAACATTTCATAGAGATATTTTATAAAAATTTTAAATTGAAAAAACTAGTGATTCCCCATATTTGACGATAATACGAGGGATTATCATCACCCTAACTATGTATAAGGCATAATTAATTTAATTTATAATCGTAATTTTAAAAAAAAATTTTAAAAATCGACTTTCCGATGAATCTTCTTAGATATACCTAATATACATACTAATAAGTATGCTGCCAAGTCTTTACAGAATATATACTACACTAGGAAAGAGAAGAACAAGCATATACATGTATATATGAAGAACGTATCTGTTCTCCAGCGATAAGCTGAATTTTCATGAAATTTCTCGAGAAAATGCTCGTGCGGCGTAAAATACAATAATCGAGAAGAGGGGAGACAAAGAGAAAGAGAGAGAGAGAGAGAGAGAGAGAGAGAGAGAGAGATGCATCGCGGCTACGAAGGTCTCGCTAGCATGGAAGATTAATAAACGAAGGACGCAGAAGCACGTTTATGAAATAAGCTGTTGCTGCGGCAACGCTGTGTAATTAAACTTATACCAATTATTTCTGGATTTATTACGATGTTATGGATTTTCATTGAAGCAATTAAAGACTAGAATAACGTCATCAATCTATTTTATATTACTATGATTTTATTGTTTTAACTACTATTCTGGTATGTATATATAATATAACTATTATTATATTCGGCCGTATACATAAAATTATATAAATAGTAAAATAATTAAATTGAAAAACGAAATTCAAAAATTATTTATAGGATTCCGTATACACAATTACCTGAAAAGTTCATTCTTATCTGCTCCAAATATTCATTTTATACCCATGTAACAATCATTAAAGTTTCTATTGCGATAGGCGTAAGAAAAGAAGTCATAAAGCCGAATCGTAAAACGACGAACGAAATTTTGTCTGAAAAACCGACGATAAGACGAATAACCTATTTACAAATCAATAAATCATCGATAAAAAGAAGACCTTCAACTTCTTGATTCTCTATAGATATATATATATATATATATATATATATATATATATATATATATATATATATATATATAATATATATATATATATATATATATATATATATATATATATATATATATAAATATCATTCTTTAGCGAAATAATAAAATTTATATAAAAAATATTCCAATCCACCTGATAAATAGGCGTTGGTGAGTCAGCGAGAAAAATGGAACGAGAGAAAATTTCTAAAGGACATAAAAAAGAACGAAGAAGACAATGCCCCCATTGTACCTACTCTCGCGAATAGCTCATCGTGCAATACCCTGTTTTTCTGTATATTTTGTTATTGTTAAAAAAGGGATATCCCACTTTTGTGCACGAGTGATTTTTCGGTAGGGCCATTATCAGGAAAAACGAAAATTGATTTGTTTTGGTGTTTCACACAAAAAAAATTCTGCTGCCTGTGTACTGATTTATTATTTTTATTAAAAAATGTATGTTTTCTATTTTAATTAAAAAAAACATAATAATACTGCTTTATGTAAACAAATTTTTAGTAATTATATATTTACATAAGTATATATTTATATATAATTCTATAATACGACTTTGTAACTCTCTCGAAGCGTAACTGCTTAGTACTTGAATAATTATTATGCTAATAGAATGGGTGCATCCGCAAACTCCTGCGTCACTTGAATTTAAGGAGGTTGTAACACTATACATACATACGGGAACGTATACGTCGACATAGAGGAAGTCTTTAACTACATATTATTACTTAGACTATAAATTAATTAAATTATGAGTCAAACTCATAAACACTAAATATAAAAGAATGTACTGCACACATACATATTAAATTATGTATAGTTTCACGCTTCAACATCTCATACATAATTTTAACTTTTGCTTTCTCAAAGAGAAGCTATCGACACCTCCTATTATGTATATAATGATATATCGGCGGTCAATGGAATAAGATGTCAAACTCGAGCCAGCGTGCTTACGTTTATTTAAAATAAAACTATGTATTATCGAAACTCTTTCTTAGTAAAAATGAACTGTCAACTTCTTCCTTTATACAAAAACTATAACCAAAAAAATGTTTAAGTGATTTCGGTATATTATTAATAAGATTCTTGGGTTACTGTCATTTATTTGGATCTTAAGAATCTTATTGATAATATAAACGGAATTACTTAAAAAATTTGTTGGTTATAGTTTTTGTATAAAGGAAGAATCTGGCCGATAATTTTCACTAAAAAAGTGCTTCGATAGTAGTTTTGTTTTAAATAAACGTAAGCACGCTAGCTCGAGATGGTATCTTATTGCATTGACGCTCGAGATGGCATCATATTACACGCAGATTAGAGTTGGCATCTTATTGCATTGAACCCCGATATGGCATTATATGCATAGGAGGCGTCGCTTTATGACGATAAGATATTTTTTGCGTTTTTAACAAATAAGTATATTTTATGACTTAAGAAGGTCGAATATATAAGTCTTAAAAAAATTGTCTGTGTACTGGGAAGACTGGGGTATAGCGGATCGCCAGTCATGTCATTTATTTAAAGAGAGAAAAATTAATGCATTGTATCTAATCATAATTAATTTCTAACAATATTTTAAATAAAATTACATCTACCAGAGCAAACACATAATAATTGAGAACAGAACAAAACATTAGAGTGAACTAAAATGATAAAATTTTTTTTTTCTCGGAACTTACTTTTCTAAATTCAAAGAGTTCCTTGAGCAACCCAGAATATTTTTTAAACTTCCAGAATATATCGGTTACAGTATTTTTAAAAGAAGTTAATATTTTGTTTTGAGGTATTCTGATGTTAAATGTTTTATTCGTCAATAGGGAATGTGTATGAAAAATTTCTCTTTGTCGGTGTATGCGATATCGATATCGAGACCCTGAGCCAACTTTCAAAACTGTTTAAATTTTTCAAAAAAATTATAGCTTTTTTAAGTTTCTTTGTGACGTAGCACTGTTGTAAAATCCAAAGGAGCCGACACAGCAATATGACGTCACAACCACTTATGCCGCTGAATCTTCTTTAGTTTTTGATGTATTGGAAAAATTTAAAAAGTTCAAAGAGGAAATATACTATGGTCTATCAGAATATGATATACAAAAATTGTATGCAAATTCCCTATTGTAAGTGTTGAAACATGTAGTTCTTTTATTTTATATTTTTTAAAGTTCAAAAAATGTTTTGTCTATTTCAGACCATAAATTAAGTTTAACAATTTCAAAAATAGTAACTTTTGTTCATTCAGAGTTAAAAAGTATTTTTGAATATTTTTAAATAGATTTTGTAAAATTAGTGTGCACAAGAAACTTTTTTCAAGCCTCTTGTTTTTATCACAAATATGGACAATTTCTCCAATAATGTTTAAAAAAATTTCAGTGAAATATTCTCAATAAATTTTTCAACGTTCTTCAATCATGACGAAAGAAGTTACCGAAGTTTTAATATTATTGGACAAAACGGAGAAAATTTATTTACAAAACAGTGGAGATCGGATCCCTATTAAATAAAACGATCAATTCTTGTTATACATTTCTTTTCTATGTTCATTCTTTATTTTTATTTACATCATGTATACGAATGGTAAACAAACCTTATATACCTCCTAATACCGCTATTTTCAAAATTCCAGTTAACATGAACCAATACCTCGCCATATTCAAAGTTCTTGTACCGCCAGTTGTACAATTACAGAATCTTTTAATAAAAAAATGTATATTAAGATGACCGTGCACCGACACTCGATGGCTGAATACGTCCAACGGAATTTTTAACCGCGTTATGTGGGATGTAGCGAGCAGTCTAGATAAGTTACCTAGATTGAAGCTTATTATATAATTAATTATTCTTTGACCTGAAGAAGGGTGTAAGAGACACCCGAAACCTTGTCAAAATTTTCGTATAAATGAAAACAATTTCGTCTACAATTTGCTGTTAGAAGCAATCATTTAAAATTTATCAAAGTTAGACGTTAGAGTCATTTTTTAATTAGTGAATGTTCGTATAAACATCTTACATACATTCCAATAAGTATATTAAGATATATTTAAAAAACAATAAAGAAACTCAATGAATTCTATTTTCACATTTATATTTTAAGGATAAGAATACATTTTATAGGATAAATATTTTGTTTATTCGGTTAATGATTATAAATCTATAAACTTTTACTATTGTTTAAAAACGATTTGTTGTTTTAAAAATGTAACTTTAAAGCTAAAGATATCACGTATAAAGTCGATAGAGTATGCAAAGACCACATGCAATCTTTAGTTAGCAAAAAAAACATGAAGGTGTTAGGGTGAATAATTTAGTCGCGGTGCGGCAAAATTGGCATAGATCGCAGATACCTGGTGCTCCAATTTTGGAGTTGCCCCATATTTGTTCAACTGAGAATATATAGCAAATTTTGTTAAGAAATATTTTTTCATGTTAAACAATTTTTACTACAATTTTGTATATACAGCATGTATTATAAGTATATTTTAATAATGAATTTATTTAAAAATTATATTATCGATATATTAGTTAAAATAATAATTTTAAATCAATGTTATCCGTTATACTTTTATTTCACTTTAAATTTGAATATTCATAAAATTAGCTTACTTAAATTTTAGACTTTCAGAACTTCTTAAACCGAAAAAGTACAGCTCAAAAAGGTCTTTAAAGTTGTTAATATATTCAAGACTCTTAAACTGATTTACATCAATAAATTAAACTATAATACGATTTCTTAAAAACCATATAAAATTGTATGGGTAATCCGATTAATATTGTAAAAAATTAAAAAAGTAAAATACTTTTTTGAAAAACCGACATGTGAATACACTTTTATTAAAACCTACTGGTAATTATATCATATAATACGTTTGAAGTGGATAATAATGGATACTTTAATTATACGATCGTTGTTTAAAGTTCGTTAATTAAAATTTGAGAATAAAGGCAGGTTCTAGCTGCGTATTTCACAACAATAGAGTCTTTAACTTCCAAAAGAAATCGTAATAAAATGTAAAAAATCCAAATTTCCATTACCTGAATAATGAAAGCAGTGATATAATTATAACTTACATATCCAAAACTTAAGATTTATAGATTTTCAGTTATTAAAATATAATAGATATAAAAATCTGAACGTTAGATAGTACTTTTTTTAGATCCACCTCTAAAAATCATACTTAGAGCAATTTCCTTTAAAAAACTATTCGTGTATATAATCCTTATTATCTACGTCCAGTTAAGTTAAAGTTTATATTTTTAAAAACATACTTTATCAATATATATAACAAACAATATATACAAATTACATTTACAGATTTATTACATTACGGTTACGGTTTTGTTACATTTGGTACTGAGGTAGAAAATTAACGAGTTCTGGCTAGAATCTGTTTAAAAAACACCCGGCAAAATATCTTATAAGGGTAGTTTACATTCACAATATAAAATGTCAAGTTTTCTTCTATGTTTTCTTTTAACTTTAAATCATGACCATCAATTTTTGTATAAATACTTTTTCCAGTCACTTATCGTGGTGCCCACATTCGCTATAATGGCCTTTATAGGCAAACTAGATAGTACTAGACTGTACAAAACTCGATAAATCCACACAGATCTACATAGTTTTCTCAATAATAATATGTACGTATAAAATCTGTGAGTTTATATATTATTTATTGAACACAACTTTTATTGTAAAAATTAATGTTAAAGAAAGTTTAACATGCAAGTTTTTAATTATAATAATAAGATCTACAGTTCTATTCATACTATTTACATATAAAAGTAGTCAGAAAGCATATGTAACCTAAAAAATGAAATTTTAGAAATAATTTTCCTTGCATATGAAAAACAGTGATTACAAAATAACGTTATTGATTGATGTAGTTGTTTCTTGAAAAGTAATATATAAACAATAATATCATATGTACAAATATGTACTTTAGGAGATGCTTTATTTAAATACTAGAATTTTAATTTTAGAATTGCAAATAATTTTGTATCCGTATGTGAGTTTTTATAATACATAAACTGCTCGTCCGTGACAACATTTTCAAAGACAAACACATTAGTCGAACACATGTAGACGATAATTTTCTTTATAAGTAACAAATTACTATGTTTTAACTGGCCATAGATGTCAAATGAAAGTGTTTGATTATAAATTAATCACAGTAGGAAATACAAAAATAGAACATATATATAATAACTCAAATACATTATTTCTTTTTAAAAATAGAAAATTAATCAGTTGATAATAAATGTATGTGAAAATAGTTTTCCTTACATAAACCATACAGGTTTTGAAACCAAGCATGTATTTAGGATGGAACATAATCAAATATAAGGAAACCAATTTTACACAAAGAAAATAAATATTTGCACTAACACTTAATATAGTTATTTAGATATTCAGATTATTTTCTTATTTTGATTGTTTAATATATATGTGTAACATAATATTGTTATTGAGTTCTTAAATACAAAAACTCGATGCATCTAAAATTTGATAACCTTACACTTTAGAGGTTATTTACATTTACTTACATTGGTAATAGGTGAACAATAACATGTAAATACCTTTAAATCAAAATAATACATAATAAGTTCAATAGATTATGCGTCTGTTTCTTAAAACATAACCTTTAAGTGGTTGTTATTGTCATAATTTTGCTTATCTAGTTTTATCGGGGCAAATAATACGGGAAACTAGAAGGGACGACCGTTACACGCCTTTATAGTAGCTATGTAGTTTGCCTACATAGATCTACACAGCGCGAGATTATTCTACATAGATCTATAAAGTTGACGGGATAAATTTCTACCAGGGATGCGAGCAAGCTAAACTTTGCGAAACGCCTGAAATAATAAACGATACAATCAATCACTCCATTTTTCCGCGCATTTTCTTCACTTGCTATTTTCTCGATTCGATCTTTCAGTAGTGGCTCTTCGATTTCTCTTTCTTAAATCCGAGTTTTCTTTTGATCTCTCTATTCTTTTTGTTTCAAAACTGACACGTATGAGGATAATAAAAAAAAGCATCACTAAATTTTGATTTAAAATTTCAAAATACAAAAAAAACACTTGTGTATTATTATCCAGCAACTTCCGGTTCGCACTCATATAGCTTAAAAACTATATTATCTTACATGGTTATTATAGCTGTATTATCTTACATGGTTATTAAGCTGTATTATCTTACATGGTTATTATAGCTGTATTATCTTACATGGTTTTAGCCAAAATATGAACTATAAAAAAAGTTCAAGTTAATTTTGAGTGAAACAGACTCATTAACTTTAATTTTTATTCATTCCAAAGATTAAAAAATAATTTTCGTCTCCCTTCCGCATACGTTTTGATCCATTCCTACCTCATAGACGGTGCTATAACGCTATACTCTATGTTGCAAGTAACAAAAAAAATTAAAAAGTAAGTCGAAAGAGATTTTATAATTTCCTAGGTATTAAAAGAATAAGTGCAAATCTTGTGACAGTCGCACAGCTGGCTACGAGCCCAAAGTAGATAAATTAACTATCATTCGAAAGGGCTCGGATTGAAGGTTTGTCTTTTCAAAGCCTCTACACTAAGAAAACCATATCGTAAATTTCATATCGTAAAATTACGATATCGTAAATTTTTCGATCCAATGTTGTAAAATTGTGAGCATAGGATCTGCACATAATGTTTTGCCTATTAAGAGAAATTAAACTATTTAAAATTGTATTTTTAATGCAGATATTAAAATTTCAAATGGCTAATTTTACGATATCATATCGCATCTGACGCTAAATAATTACGGTGTCGATACGTACATTATTACAATATGATCTTCCGTGAGTTACGATATAGTTTTCTCAGTGTAGTCTCTATACGCTTTTGGTTTGGATGTTAAAAATTGTTAAAAAAAAGAATATATATAGATATATATAAAATAATCCGAAAAGAAAATACAGACATAAATTTTAGATACATTATATATATACGTATATATATACTAGGGGGTACCCCCCTGCTCGCTCCGCTCGCCAACCCCCACAGCATCATGAAATTTTTTGTTTTTATGAAGGTTTTAATTAAAATATATATTAATAAAAAAATATATTTTAACAAAAAATACAATACTTAAAACTAAATATAAATAAATGTAAGTATGAGTTACATATATTTATTTATAAATTAATTAAATAAAACATAAATTTGAATGTATAAAAAAGCTTAACTTATTAACAAAACAAAAAAACGCGCCAATCTATTTACTTCCCGGGTGGTGTGGAAAAATAGGATTTCTATTTTTCCACACAACCCGGGGAGTAAATAGATTGGCGCGTTTTTTTGTTTTGTTAATAAATTAAGCTTTTTTATACATTCAAATTTATGTTTTATTTAATTAATTTATAAATAAATATATGTAACTCATACTTACATTTATTTATATTTAGTTTTAAGTATTGTATTTTTTAACATATATATTTATTTTAATTTTGTTTTTTATTTGAATGTAATATTGTAAAGCTCTGTTTAATTCGTATATAATAATCTATATATGTAAATTTAATATTAATGAATATAATTAAAAAAAATAATTCTTTTGAATGTAATAAGAATTTACATATTACTTTATTTTTTGTTTTAAATTAACAATACTGCACTGCACTGATATGTATAATGAATAAAACACTTTATAAATTTATAAACATTCATAATTATTATTATAAACAATTTTTATATGTATAATATGTATATAGAAAAAAAAACAAAAATAAAAAATGATAATTAATAGAAATAAGTAAATGAGGAGGGCATGAGGAGGGCTGGGAGGAGGGCTATGAGGAGGATATCTTATAAGATTTACAAACAACTATATAATATAGGAAGATATATAGTATAGGAAGATATATACTATAGGAATATATATATATATATATATATATATATATATATATATATATATATACACCCCTACCCTTATTTACGCAATTATTGATCATTAATTGATACTTGCAACCACCAGATACTCGTGATTTAAGAAAATAAACCGAAAAGAAAATACAGACATAAATTTCGGTTTATTTTCTTAAATCACGAGTATCTCGTGGTTGCTAGTATTAATTAATGAACAATAATTGCGTAAATAAGGGTAAGAACATTATTGTTAATTTAAGTTTTTTGCTTTATCTTTGAGCCTTTTCAGGTCAGAGGACTTTAAAGGGGTACTGAATACTAAACAAATGGATACTAATGGCTTTTGAAGTCAGTGAATAAGAATTTTAACTCGTAATTCCAAAATTTGATATGGCGTGTCTAATATGACAGACCAAATTTTAAAAAGAAATAAGATTGAGATAAAAATCACTATCGAAGGAATTTATGGATAGCAGATACAATACGGTTATCCGATGTATGAAACAATTTATGACAATACTGTCATTTCTTTAAATTTATTTTACAGTATCGAGTCTACCATTAAAAATGTTGGTATTTTGAGTTGAGGATCTTATTCAGCAGTCACAAAATCCTCCTGATATGAGTCGTCATTTTCATCTCAATCTCATATTTATTTTGGCGCACTTTTGGAATTTAGAGATTTTTAACAAAACCTAAGCATCAAAAACCCACGTGTACCATATTCTATAAAAATTGTTCGAATATAATTGAAAAAAGGGGATCAGTGCTTTTACGGACCACTGATTCTGTAAGTTGTTCAACATTAAGAACTTAGCACAGATATAATTATATAATATTATTTTAATTTAAGTTAAAAAGACTCAATCAATTTTCAAATCTGAACGAATATAAACTAGCATTCAAGCCTTCATCAAAATGCCGCATCGAAGAATAATCATATTAATAACGTCACGCTCTGTATAGTCTTCACAAAGCGAAGAGCTCATAATAAACAATCGAAGCGCGCAAGGCGAGGCGCAAGGAAAGAAACTTATTCTTCCCACGCTACTCAAAAAATAAAACAATTTTCAAACGTTCGCGAATAGCAGCGTATACAACGACCGTATATAAGTAGCCAGTCAGCCAGTTACCTTTTTAATTAATCAACGAACGTCCATAGTCCATACACTATCGTCCGCCCAGCACAAAGCTTTGACGGGGCGCTCGAACGCCGCCGCCGCCGCCGCCGACCCTTCTAAAAAATATAAAAGCACAAACAAACGGGCGAGCGTTTACCTTCGTCCAGTTATCGTCGTCGTCGTCGTCTCGTTCTCGCGAATCCCGGAGCCAACATCTTGCATTAACGCTCATTAACGCGCGCCTGCTAAGTTCGTACTCTCTCTCGCTCTCTCTTTCTGTTTCTCTCTCCCTCTCTCTCTCTGCACTGTGCCTCCTCTCATCGTCTTTCTCTCCCTTCTAAGTCAACGCTGAGAAAAGAGACGGATCGCGTCTATTGTTGGTTTTTGCTCGAGTTTTCTTCTCCCACTCTTCCTCTCTCTCTTCCTTATCAGTGATTCTGTCTTTATACTTTCTCCACTGGCTGCGCGCCGCTGGTTTTTCTCTCCTTTATTGCGTTGTTTTTTGCGCTCTGAATCTTTCTTTCGCTTCCAGGTAGTTTCGCTCTTTTCACCGAGTCTTACGTCTTTCGGCGATTATTTTTCTTTCTTATTTTTACCGAGGGTTTATATACTGCAGCGTATAGGTATATATAAGCGGGGGCGCGTATTTCAGCTCTGCTTGTTTTCTCTCATTGAGCACTGCTCCTTCGTTCTCTTTATCATTCCAAGAGTTTCCCCTCTCTCTCTCTCGCTCGCGCGCGCGCCCGGGCTCGCTTTATTCTTTTTAGCGTTTCCACCCGCGAGCTACCGACGCTTATATACCGAGGTGCTCTGGCTTCTCTTATTGCGAGGAGTTTATTATTCTGTCATAAGAAAGGGGAAAGAGATAGGGCGAAGCGTCAGAGTATCGATGGGTTCACGTTTGTGGGTGTGCACTGGGGCGCTTGTAAAATTTTATATTGATTCTATAATTGACGAAGGAATTACGAGGGCTGCAGTGCGCAGCATTGTTGTGCGATAAGTCTATAACTTTATTAATAAGGACGATATAGAAGGCTGATTTCTATGGAACAGTGCACCGATGAAATTGTATTTTATAATAGTGATATTATTCGTGAAAGAGGGAAATTGTTGATTTCAAAGTAATATTGTTATATCTGTCAACGATAGTGTGTTATTTCAATTAATTATTTTATATATTTTACAATAATAATTATTTTTATGCAAAATAACAATAACAACAATAATATTAATACGTATTCGTATTTTGTGAATTTAGGAAAATTTATTCAATTAAAACATATCAGGTAACTTTATCCAATTGATATAATTGTTTACGCAGTTAAAACAGTGTATTCATTAAAACGTTAATTAAAATTTTGCCGTCAATCCTACATAATATTAATAATACCTAGACTACGTAATATTCAATTTTCGTTTACAAAATCATATTAAATACGTAATATAGCTATTATATTCTGTGTAATAACTTTATTGGATGAAGCAAATATATTAAGCATAAAATAGGCCAATCCTATTTACAGGGAACGTTGCGAAATAGGACAGTCACCCAACTTGTGTGACGAGGTATTTAAGTAGAAAATTAATAATCTACCTTTCCCGTATCCACATACACAAAAAATAATATTAATCAATGATCTCTTTACCTAAATAAATACTACGTTTATACGGGAATATGAACGAAAACGATGTCACACTTGCGACAATTGAGGATTTTTGCGCATACAATCTTTGTTTGTTGATCAAATTTAATTTTACAAGTCCCTATATATAGCTTTTAGTACTAGAAAACAGTGGGATAAAGTTTGGTTAAGGTTAAGAAATTATAGGAATTACAATTTAATTTGGGGACAATCCCTCGCATTTTAGAATTTTTTTATTAATCCTATAGCTTTTAGAATTTCTTATGGTTTCTTCGGACTATTTGAGTATTTTTCTCGATTTGTATTACAAAAATATCATTTTTAAGATTTTGTTGCTCCGGCCCCCCTCCCACCCCTTATAAGCTTGTCTTAAAAATGTGCTTTTTGCTCTTTTATTTCTTTCTCTGGTTGTTCGCGGTTGTTTAGGCTGAAACTTCCAGATTAGCAAGCAGATTAGCTTCACATTCTATCACAAAATTTGAAGAATTTTTTCTAAGATAACTTCATCGGTAAACATAACCTCAAAATTGTATTTTAATAGTTCAAACATTTTCTTTACTAATTCACATGTGTTAAAAATTTCAAAAAAAATGGTTGTGTTCCTTATTTGCTTTTTTACTTGTGTGAATTTTTTCAAAATTTTTGAAAAGGTGCGCGTTACTCAAAACTCCGATAAACTATTTTTTTCTTATTTTTTCGCTATATTGCACACTTAAAATAGGTCATACGAATCTGTTTATATTTATTTCGTGTATTTTCATGAGGTAATGAAACGTTTATAAATGCTCTTTTTTGACATTACTAGTGCAAAATAGTGTCTTAAAATCTAACATTATGAGCACACTTAAAATAGGTCATACAAATCTGTTTATATTTATTTCTTGTATTTTCTTGAGGTAATGAAACGTTTATAAATGCTCTTTTTTGACATTACTAGTGCAAAATAGTGTCTTAAAATCTAACATTATGAGCATGAGAAATAGAAAGGGAAATGAGTAGAAATAAAAGAGTAAATGACACATTTTTAAGACAAGCTCGTATTGAAGGGGGGGGGGGGGGGGTAAAAAAATCTTAAAAATTATATTTTTGTAATACAAATCGAGAAAAAATACTCAATAAGTCCGATACTGCGAAGGCAAATTTAACATTGTTAATTGGCTAGAGCCTTTGTAAAATGTAGAAAAAAATGTAATACAAAATTTTATAAAAAAGAATTTTATATTTGCTCTCTTAAAGAGAAAGCCATGTTTCTTTTCTTAATATATTTAATAACCATTTTATTTTAATAAAACTTCATAAAAATCATTTGCACTACGTATATTTGATTATGGTGAAGGTACGAGGAAAAGTTAATAATATGACCTAGATACGGTCTCGGTGCTCGACACTGATTGGCTAGTGTGCCATTCACAGTGCCGGAGGGGTAGCTAATCCCGAGTTTAACAGTGCCAGAAGGTTCTAATGTATCTCGTAATTGAGTATAAAAGGTAGCAGCATATAGCAGGGAACTCTAATTAACTAACTCGCTATCTTATAAGCAGTAGAAATTTATATGGTTTCTGAACAGAGCCAAACTGGGAACAGATTTAAAAACGATATCGCAATCGCATTTAAAATTGCTCTTTAAAATAAAAAGTCAATTTTGGAATTCAGATTCGTAGATAATTCGTAAGATTCTATATATTATTATGGGTGAAAATTGTGATTTTGACATAAAGATGCATTTATAAACGATAAATATGCAATAGAAGAGCAGTTTTTCAACTAACAACGTGCCACGGAGGTGACATTTTTACCACCTATAATAGTCTATAGCTTTACGATAGGCAGTCAATGATCACTCTAAGTAATAGATCAAATTGAATACTTTCTAATTTTACTCACAAAATCATGTACAGACTTATTGAATTTATGTCTCTATTGTAGATAAATGAAGACACGACATTCAACCGATTCCTGAAAATGTACTACTTTGTAGATATAGAACTGCTGAAGTTATAAAACACAATCATGATTGATTCTTTACTTACTCGTACAGTGGATAATATTTTAACGAATAAAGTAAATATGAATATATTCACGTTACACCAAATAACGCGTGTATCTTAAATTCACTCCTTCAAATATTTCGGTTGAACTTTTCATTAAAAATCCATTAAAGTGAAAAAATGCGCTGACATACATACTTTAGCGAAGCCCCGTCATTCGTCAGTGCTCGCACAAGCGTGCCATTATTAGCGAAGAATTTTCGCACTTCCCACAGGAACTTCATTATAAGTTACGAACAATGTTACATTTATACCAAACAAACTTCATATTAACGCGCCAAATGCCTCTATAACCTCTTGCGCGGGTACAGAATTTCGCTCCACTTTGCACCCATTCGCGGAAAATGTTTTTTTGAAAAATGCATGTTAAACCACATATACGGTCGTCTCCTGAAAGCCTCTATGCGTCGTCGTAAATGAAACTCCTTTCAGTGTTTCCTCAAATGAAAATAACCCATTCGCATTATGAGCTAACAAGTATAAATACGTTCACAGGAGATGTTGAGGGCAAAAAGACGGCGCGGCGAGCAGCCACGCGCGAATTCAAAACGAGGGAAGAATAAGACGATGCTTGAAAGAAAGTGGCAAAGAAAGAGGAAGTAGTCGGAGGGTGTGAGAGTCCTCGTTATACCGCAGAATTTTGTTCGCCACTTTCACCCCCTCCTCCTCCCCCCCTTACTCATTCCATTTCTCTTCTTCGCTCTTTCGCGCGCTCTGCCGGTCTCTTCGTCTTTTTGTCGGCCGACTTTATTTCTCTCATTCACTATCTAATATTTACTCTTCAAATTTCCATCTCTTCCTCCTTTCTTTCGTAAAACTTTGTCCCTCTTTAGTCTACCATCTACTCTTTTTTTTTATTTTTTCCGGTCATTCTTTTCATTTTCAAACGATCTATCTCTGTTCTTAATTTCTCTCATTATTCTTACTTCTATTCATGAAAATCTTCATTTTTTATTTTCTCAGTAAATTTTATTATCGGCCTAATGCCATAGGACTTTTTTCAGTTATAGATTTATAACTTCAAGCACCAAAGAATAAATACGAATGAATCTTTAGTAACAATTATCTCACACTTTGAATATATGAATCGTTATTTTACAATATTTCGCTGCCCGAATTTGTCTGCACGTCATTTGAAATACGTGAGACGTACAGAAATAAAGTAAACGAATAAATATTTCGAATTTCAAATTATTTCAATGTTGAAATTATTACATTTGATGCCTTTATGCATATTGATTACATGGTTTATTATAAATATTTCTCCGAGTGTAGGGTCAGGTATATACTTCTGCGAGCTTTCTGAATATGTCGACAATGGCGAAAGGTACGCAAAAACGAACAAAATTGTACGACAGTGACATATTGTAGGGTAGGTGTGTGTTTGGAATTCTCAATCATGTACACATGACTGCATTTAAGTTGCTTCAAACACCATCAACTGTTGATTATTTTTAAATCTTCTTTTTTACAATTTAAAGCATTTTTTTCATATATAAATTACGGAATACGTACGTTTAAACTGTTTAGGCTGTTTTATTTCAAATCAAATATGCTTATGCTAGATAAAATACTGAAATTATATTGTTTTAAAATTTTCTATTTTTGGAAAAGTATAAATTTAAATTATAGACTATAGGTCATAATAAATAATGATTTTTAATCTGTGATGTGTCAAGTACGTCAATCTTACATTCATAAATAATTTATAAAAAATTTATTTTTTAATATGAAAATTAATTGTATATTTTCATTCTGTCTTTGTGTTCTTTCTATTTTAATGGCCGTGGGTATGTACCCTTTTTTGGAACACCGATAAATCACAATGCAAGCGTAATTTTTTTAAATAAATTAGTTTTTCCATTGTTACCGCTTATCCAACATTGTACTACTCTCTCCTATATAAATATAACATGTTCAAAGTTCAAACAGTTTTCATGCAGAGTTGATATTTTAAAATAATCATGTTGAAGCATTTGATAGCTAAAAAGTCTTTAGTTAAACATTTAAATGTTACCTATTTTGAATGTTCTCGAAATCTTCTAAAATGTTGCACAATCTGAATTAAACATATGGTTTATTTCTATATTATTACCTGTAGAAAAGAAATTTTGTTTATACGCAGTCAAAAACAGTAAGTCAATATAAGAAAGATTTCCCGTTAGAGCGTTTTTCATACCTGCTCTGACACATCCCTCCTCACCTTTCCTCGTCCTTACTCCCTCTTATTTTCTATCTCTCTTCGTCCAAACTCCTTTCTATTCTCCCTCTCTTTCTCTACTTCTTGCGGTTGTTCGCTTCTACTTGCTCGTCAACTCCCATCTGTCTTCTAAAGGTCTAGACATGCTCCTGCACGTAACGCAAACGCGACGCCAACGCGGAAAAATATGATGGAGGAAACTCATTTTTTAAATTATTAATACTAACCAGGGGAATAAGGAATATTAATGCATTTTTATTTTACCGAAAATTATGCAGAACTACATTTATAAAAATAATAATTATTAATATGTTTACATGGAAAAAATGTGTAGAATGCCTGATAAATATGTTTAATAAAGAAAATTTAAAAATTTTAACAACATTTTTCATAATTATAATAATGTAACAATTTCCAACCATTTCACGCGATATATGACTTTCTTCTATTTAGTTTTTAAGTTAAAAAATATCAACAGCATTCCTAACACTAGTCAGTTTTAGTAATTCATATACATTTTGTAAAAATTGAAAAATGAATTTTTATTTAAAGTAAAAAGTAATATATAGATATAGAATAAATAATGCTCAAATTTCTCAATTCACTCTCATGTGTACTCCTAGAAACAGTCATATCAGTGCATGAATTTCTATGCATTATATTCAATAAATATACTTTATAGCACTGCGTGACCTAAGTCCCCACTTATGTCACGTCTATCCGTGACATAAGTAGTCCATTAATGCACCGGTGATAAGCACGGTGCTTATCACCCTCGCTACGCTCGGGCACTACCGCACGGTGCAACAATAGACTGCTTAGGGCACGGATGGGCGTGACAGCGGACTTAGGGCAGGCAGTGCTATAAAATAGTATACGATACTCATGCCATAAGTCGTCCTTCATAGCATGGCGTTTAGTTAATACACGCCGTGCTGTAAAGGGCTACTTAGGTCACACGTATCGTAATGTACTATTGACATAAGATAATACAACAATTTTTATAAACTGTATGACATTTATTTTGGAATACTATCTTTTAAAGATATGTTGAACATATATATATTTTCAGATAACAGAAAATATTGTAACAAATTTTTTATAACAAAGATTTTTCAGTTATGTGCAAAATCCATATTTGTACTACAACATATAATCTAATGTAGGAAACAGTGTGAAAATTTCAAGTTAACCTATAATACTTCTGTAGCTATTTGAAAAACGTGATTTCGATAAAACGCGATTATAGTTTTACGTAACAATATTACTTTAAATATATTCACAATAAAGAATGTCTAAAGTAAGTAGCTCAGCCCCTTAAAAAAAGTTTCCGCTGGCGCACTTTTCCATATGCGCAAATTTCGTTCGCGCATTCTTTAGCCAGCTGACACGACCTTAAGTTTCGCTCTCTCTGTCTCGCCGTGGAGCGCGTAATACACGCGTTGCGGTGTATGCAGCCTGTAATTACGTATAAATAGCAGCGCGCGCGCCAGGGAAAACCTCGTCGCAAGAGTAGCTCCAGCTCATGGCTCGTGAGCCGCGAGCAAGGAACACCTGAAGAATGGCAATCGCACCGTACTCTCGCAAACTTGGCGAGAAAATTCCTTCTATCTTTCTCTCGCCTCAAGTTTTCTAAACAATATGAATACGTGGGCGAAAGCTCGCTTCGCCTTGTCGCGATAAGGGCGCACGCAAGAGGAATCCGCGCGGAGTGGGGGTAGCGGTAGGGTGTCACGTGACGTTTCGCGTATACGCGATTCGACGAGTAGAGGCTTTGCTCGCGTTTCATGCGCGACAGACACGATTAATGAATGAGTGTGTGTATATATATATGCTGTATATACATATAGCTGTTGTGTGCATGCGAAGCGGTAGCTCGCCGGATGACTTATAATTCGCGATTAGCTTTATGATTGATTCGGCCGTTGCGTGCGCGCGAGCCGCGAGGGTTGCGCACGAGTCCTGCGGTAGGTTGGTATTATTAACTGTAGTGTTTTGTAATGAATTGCACACTGGGTGAACTTTGTTAGAGAATTATATAATGCAGACGGACAAAGACTCGATATATGTGTAAAATTCTGATTAAAGGGATGCGAGACATTGGTAAGATTACTATCTTATCGACACTGAGTGTATTCAAAGTAATTGAATTTTACACATTTTTAGAAGAACGAGATCGTCAAGTCAGTTTCTTTTTAGCAAGTAATCTTTTTGTTGTTGTGAGCAGGTGCTTTATAAGATTGAATGTAAAAAATTTAATTAAAAATGTATGCGCATCCAGTTTGAAACAATGCAGTTATTCGTTAAGTCAAATGTTACTATGTATTTGAGAAACAATAATTCTATCATATTTTTTGTACATATTTTTTATGCAATTTCAACAAACAAATGCAAGCAGTTTATTTAATTGGCGTGGACCGATAATTTTCGTATATAGAATTCCCCAGTTATTAACTGGATTTACCTAAATGGAAAATTACATTATTTTATATTTCTTATAATATGATCATACTGCTATCAATACATATAATGATATTACACTTGTATCGAATTTAAATGCATATTTACCTTTTAAACATGTGCATTAAGGAAATGCACATAGCATATTTAATGAGTAGCCTATAATTTGAGACAAAATATGAGGCATAATAAAAGTTCGTTTTAAAGTTATGACGAAAGGCAAATACATTGGGTAAAATATTCATTATATACTCAGTTAAATAGATGTGACTCAATGATATAGCAACACGATACTCTGATTTTAATAACTCAAAGCAAAGCTGATTAAATATTATATTATGCCAACGGAATGTTATCGTCATGATAAAAGGGGAAGTCTACTTACAAAAAGTTAACCATCAAACAATTTTCTTCGCATACTTTTTGCATCCGCTTCTTTTATGACTTAGCATAAATTATACCTTGATTTTTTCCTCGAGAAGGTAAAAAATTCTGTGAAAATGCTCAGTTATTTTCCTCGCTATACTTGTCACGGGCCACTAAAAATAGTCTTCAAAAACGCAGAGACCGTAATTTTCTATTTGCTGAACTTACAATTCTTGTTGAAGTGAAATTTTTCAGTAAGCTTTATGCAGAATCTATATAGTGTACTTAAAATATCGACGTTAGAACTTTGAAATAATTCTATTCGAAAATAAGACCGAAAATCCTATTTAAAACTTTAAATAACTTTAGCCTAAACAAAATAAACGTTGCATTTTAAATAACAAATAATTGAGCAATGAAACTTATAATGTCGATGATCTTTACATATGGTTTCACTGTAAAGGCCGCGCAAAATAATCGATGTGTGTTACGTATTAGACACAATGTAAGTGTTATTAAAATAAACGTGTTTTTAACTATTTATTGTTTTATTTATTTGCTGTTTTCTCTTCTATTTTTACTTTACCTTGCTGTTTATTATTTTCAGTTGTAATTGTATTAAAAATAAAAAAAAATTTTTGGAAAAAATAAAATTTAAAATTTTAAAAAATCAGTCTTTTATTTGTTTTTTTTGTATTCTAATATTAGCCCTTTCATTTCCACATTGTTTGCTAAAATTAGCATTGTGTCTATGAAAAATTCATTGTAAAAAAAAGAATACTTCATTCAAAATACGTTCTCATACTCAATAAGACTTATTTTGTTCTATGGGAGTACTAGAGTGTTACTGTACCTCAATTATATATTTATGTGCGAAATGTGCGTAATGGAAACGAAAAGATTAAATATTTGTAGGCTTAAAATATTATTATTTTGCATTATAAAATTATCATTAATATTACATAAGATAAATATGCACATAATTACATTTCAATTAGTTTTCCCTGTTGAATTTTCCTAATCTTGTTGTTTTAGTATAATATCCAATAAACTGGTGTTTTGATTATTTACGACTTGAGTAATTTGCTTTGTTAATGCGGCTCTTTCATAGTTGTTCGTGAGCACCGTAATGTTATACGCCCCAATAAAATATTTTGTCATAACTATTCGGCACTTTCTGGCCTAGGAGTTTAATAGCGACTTTATGATTATGCTTGATAGGTTTTTATAGTACTTGTTTTCTCGATGCCGTTGTGCCGCCCGGCTTATGCCTTAATTTTTATTGCGAATCATTGTTTCGCTCTTTAGATTAGTCTTCGGGGTAAACAAAGACCGTTTTCCGCGCGCTACTACTGAGTAATGAGTTCGTAATTGCTGATAATGCTATTTTGGTTTTTAACCGTTTCGAAGACGCGACAAAATCATTATCTACGTGAATCATGTGCGCTAGTAGTTATAACGAAGAAATGTCTCACTTTTAATTGCTTATTATTGATATATGGGGAAGAAATATAATCGTTAAAGATATTCAATCTCATTTTATTGTAATTAGCAGCAGTGTTGCAGATTGTTTGGTTATATGAAAACTTTTCCAATATAAGGATTTTAATGAAAAAATGTCACTCAACATCGTGTGTGTAATGTTATATATATTTTTTTTCATACGTTTAAAGTATGCATTCTACATGTTATTAAATTCTTAATTAAATTATCTAACAGTTTGTATATATTAACAATATTATTGAGATAATACATATAGCTTATAAACAGACAAATTAATTGATTTTAATATCGTTTATAATTTTTTAAATTAAATTTCCCGATTTACGATCATCAAATAAAATTAATTTTTTAATTAAACGCGCGTTCCTCAATGAAATAACCGATACATTACGTCACTTTTCAATTTAACATAATTTCTTTGTGATCGCATATTTATTCAACTTTTTTTATGTTAGTAAAGGTAATATAAAAAAATATTAATTTAACTTGCAAGTTACAAATATCGGTTCAATAATTATTTCCAAAAAATTACCCTGGTAGAAACATTAAGCATTTATTAACCAATTTTTGACAAATTAGCCAATTTCTTAAAATGTTTTGTCCAAAAATATAAATTTATTATTATTTAATACTCAAAAAGGCTATTTAAAATAGTATTATTAATACAATATCGCTCAATTCAATAATTTATTTACTTTAATTCATAAATTTAGACTTAAAAAGGATAGTTCTTGTTAGAAATTGAGTTTATATGAAATTGATAGGATGTATGTACAAGTCAACATTGATTAACGAATCCAGTATAATAAATCTCCAGTATATTAAGTATGATTCTTACTGCTTTTTAGAAAAATCATTGATAACACTTATACTAACATATTTTTTTGGTTAATGTTTATAAAAACTGATTAATTAATGTATACACACTTTTCAAGGGTTCCAATTCATATTATTTTCCACATTTAAAATGTTTTCTTTGGCTTTATTCCTCCAAACGCTATTATCTATGTTATCAATATTTATTTGTATAAATAAAAGAATTAGTAAGTAAGAAAATACACCCATTAGTTCATAAAATTATTTCATAGTTTGAGGTTACGAAGGAATTCCAATGTTTACTTTTTCGAAAAGCGCTCTGCGCATGCTCCGCAGACGCAGATCGTAATCACTAGTCAGCCCAGCCGTTGGCCAATTTTCGTGTTATATATTGACCAATAAAATTAGGTAATAATTAGCCAACCGGCCATTTTGACAGGGCAATTTTCTACCACGGGAAGAATATTATACTATTTTGTATACTTCTTTTATTTTAATGAAAATTAATAATTACGCAAAAATATTTATTATTTTTTCGACCAATTAATTACAGTAGGCTCATCCTGATATAAAAGTATTTGCAAGATTACACACGGCTCAGAAAAAAATGTACATCGTCTATAATTTACTATTGTTCTCTACTACATAAAAACAAAATATATTTGTTAGAGGAGAATTTCAAATAGTTGATTTTTTATTTAAATTTGTTGAAATTTAATTGAAAAGCAATAGAATTAATGTGAAAATTTTCCATAATGTTTGAACACTTTTTAGCGCGAAAATGGCACTTAAAATCTGTAATGCAGTCCAGTCGTTAACTTTTAACAAGGTAAAATTGAAAAAAATAGGCGCAGTATGTGTGCAGGACTTTGCAGTAAAAAGCTGGGAGATGCGTGAAAATTACGAAAAAAGAGAATCTGTGGTAATCTAATAGCTTTGACAATTCAGTTGCATTTTCTATACAAAGTCTGAAACATTTAACGTGTATATTTTAATTGCTTGTAAATAAGAGTAAATTTAATTGGTGAAAAATCAATTACTACTGTAATGTTCAAAAGCATTCAATGCATTTTAATTGTTTTTAGTTCCTTCGCAAATCACCTATATATACATATATATATATATATAGAAAACAAAAAAGAAATCATTCGTTTAGTTTGGAAAATTTAACTCCGAAAATGAAAATTCGTAAAGTGTGCCACTAGAATATACTATATGCATTTTATTCCTCTCGTAGTTTTCTCGCTCAATTGATGATATTCACAAAATTAGATGTTTATTTTTATCAAAAAATATAGATGTTGCATTTAATAATCTTTATCTTCAGTTAAGGTGGGTCTACACTGTTCTTTTTTTAAATTATTGAATATCCGGAATTTTATTTCAAAATTGTAATATGTTATTAGTAACTAAAAAAGAAGAACATATACCAATTTTGAGCAATTTTCAATTTCCTAATCTTAATTGATTGATTGAAATGTACTTTCCTGAAGTTAAAACAGAGGTTAATTCAAAACGTTCCTTGCGTATTTAAGTTTGACAATATCAACCTAATGAATTCTCAGTTACTTTAGAATCCGTAACAAACAAAAAGTAGTATTTTTTATTTTAATTTTCTGTCAGAAATAGCTTGAAAAAAATATACCTTCATTTTAAATAAATATATGACAAAAAATACCATGTTTTTGTATACATATTTAATCGTCAATAATTTTTATACACGCACTTCTGGAAAGAAAAATACTAACTTCTTTAAATAATGGGTATAGGAATATTTGTTGCAAGTTAGAGCTAGATTCATCGACTCTAAATGCGCGAGCAACTTTTTGAAGTTAGAAAAATAAGTTTCGAGAAAAACACATTTAAATATTCAGTTCTACATAAGAAGCAATGTTAATTATTTTCTTTGAATGGTTATAACTTTGTTGATTATGAAATTTTGTTATTCTATCAGGTCCAAAAATGTCCATACAAATGTAGAGCTTCAAAAAGTGTCAATTTTTTTTTCGATTTATTGTTCAGTCGGTGTAGACCCACCTTAATAGATAAATTAACCTTTGTAAAGTTTAATAGTTTAACAATGTTAATATATTATTTTAATAAAATTATAAAATACATAATAAAAATACTATAATTTTTATATCCCTTTTCCAGTTTTTTACCTTCTCTTTTTATAACGCATCTATTTATGTATGAGTAGTTTAATACATTATTTATGAAAGATAACATATTTTCGCGCGTTGAATTTCCAAAGCTGACTTTACCTAGAGGTATTAAATATTTATTTTCCATCACTTTGATGTGTAATCTTTCGCAAAAATAGCTTTACTGCATTAACAATAGAATAACATATAATACATGAATTTATAAAATATAAAATTGTTCTCTAAATTTAACAAAATTTCAATACATGTTTAGCATTGTTTACGTAAGAAAATGTATTGTTGCTTTAAAATTTGTACTTATTTAATTTCGTATATATAATGTTACTGAGCATGTGAACATTATTTATTATGTAAACTAAACAGTGCTTTAAATATATTTTAATAATGTATGTACCATTATACTACAATACTTACTTTTAATACTGAAAGCAAATGCAAACAGTTACTTAAATATGATAGAATATTTTATGAATACACAGTTTTTGCAACAGTACCATTTTTACCACAAAATAAATAATTAGAAATTGAAAAACATAATTGTACGATCTAGCCCCACTGTCTGATTTAGAAGTAAAAGATTACTTAATTGTAACACAAATTTAAATTACATTTAATGTAATAATGTTTAATAAATTAAATATTCTCTTTAAATAAAGAATATATTAACATTTATATCAGACTTTGCAACCGCCGAGATAGTAATTTAATTAACACTTAATTTTTATAAAATGTTCAACATTATAAAAATAATAGGTACTTTGGTTAGTACTAAGTTATCAATATCATAAAATCCAAGTATGTTAATACCCTAAATACCTATACTTTATGAAAACAGATTATAAACTTTGTTCGGTACATAATAGAGAACCTCAATTGTCAACAAAGCGAATCAAAATATAAACGTATGTACACTCGGCGTGGATATATTCTGATCGAACGTTTTTAAAATGCTCCAATGAGTTTGTCCGATTCACAGGAATTAACCAATACGGTGGCACGAATTCAAAACAGATTCATTCGACCAGAATATATCCACGCCGAGTGTACATACAGTTATACGCACGAGTAAGCAAATATAGCGTCTTACGGTCTTACCTGTAACCATGATTCTATTCCAACGTCGAAATCCTTGAAAGTAACGATCTCAGAGTTCAACTGTAACAATATATCCGCAAGATCCTTCAATAATTCACATCTCGCATCATCCTGTGCGAGCTCGGTTAAACCTCGAAACCAACGGTCCGCCACCTCAGATCAACAAACAAAACGTCTTCAAATCCACTTTCAAAACCGCACTCACAGACCTCAAGCTATCCCCTCCGATCAGCGGCAAATTCAAAAAACTCCACTTCACCAAATCACTGCCGCAAAACGGCCAAAGTTGAGCGAAAAAACGAACGAGTCGACGCTGACAAAACACGTCAAGCACGTAAACAAAAGCGTCGTCGGCAGTAAGAACAGTACATAGGCAGCTCGCGCGCGACGCGTTTTCTCCTTACTGATTCATCCTACGTTTGCTTGCCTGGCCGGCAGCCCCGCTTCTCTGCTGTTCTCTCTCTCTCTCTCTCTCTCTCTCTCTCTCTCTCGCTCCCTCTCTCCTTCTATTACGCACTGTGGCAGGCGAAATCCGCACGCACCCTCATCGATTTCTCTCTCTCTCTCTCTCTCCCGCTCCCTCTTGGTCGCCGTCACCGAGCGCCTGCACGCGTGTGTATGCGTATGTATAGGTATATGCGTATACGTGCTCCCCCCTTTTTCGCCTGCGCGTGTGCGTCCCCTCTTTTTACGCGCCTTTTGGAGTTCGGGGGGATATTACGCACGGGGAGAGGGGAGAGGACACCTCGGGCTCCCAAGGACACGGCCGCGCACGGTATAATGTGCCGGGAGAAGCCGGAAAAGTCCGCGCGCGAGCTCTCGAAATTTCACCCTCTGGCGAGAAGAAGAGAGGTCATGCCCCTCTGCCCTTCTGAATGATGACCCTTTCTTTTTATACGCGTGTACCTGCTACTTTTTGCTATTCTCGCTCTCTCGCTTTTTCCGGCTGTGTTTTTGTTTTTAATTTGGGATTCCGCGTGTCCCGTTTTAATGTCCTATCTTTTCTGCTGTTTTTTTTGGGAGAGGCTGTTGTTGTTGCTGCTGTAGGAAAGTTGCGGAGGATTTAATGAAAAGTTTTGTTCTCCTTTTTTTAGTGGGGGTGGTTTTGACCCAAAGTTCTCTTCGCTGTAATCCTTTTTCAGTGTCCGCGCGCGCGCGCTCTCGCCGCTTTTATTTAGGTTGACAATTGTGGAGCACTAGGCTGATACAAAAGTTTTAAGCTCCTTTCGATTGTCTCTTATATATGATTGTTATCTTCAGTGCATGTATTTTAAATGTATTTCTTCTTGTGATATTTTAATACAAGAATTAAGCAGATTCAATTACTAATCTTATTTGATATTTCGTTAAAAGATTTAATGCGATTGTGCTTCTTTTTATATTCCTTTCTATTTTTTCTTCGTTTTAATTATGACATTCCATGTGTGCTCGTTTTAATGGTCGTAAGCTTAGGTGCAGTCCAGTGTAATGTCCTGTTTTTGGGTGTTTGCGTAGGAGGCTTGCGGGGGATTTAATGAAAAGTTTTTTGGTCGAATTTGGGTTAGCGCGGTTTCCGCCCTTGCGTCCCCTCGCGTTATTTAGTTACGACTGTTGCGGGGAATATCCGGCCACCAAAGTTTTAATCCTTTGAATGGTCAGTTTTGCGCTTTATCTGGAATTTGCGAAACTGTCCTCTGCTCTTCTTACTTTGATATTTATGATCATATAAGTTTTTATGTCAATATTACGTACTAGGTATTTAATTATTTATTGAAGCGTATATGTATTATAAATTGTAGAATTCTGTATACGAGAATACGTTGTATTCTAGTATGTTTTATTGTTATCAAATGCTCTCCGTAAGCTGCTTATCGCACTTCTTATCACCGCGGGATTATAGAAGAATTATGATTATGAATCTTCCTTGTTTCTTCTTTATTTCAGCGCCGTGAGGGATGATTCGGTCCTTGTTTCCGTATTAGAAAGACTGGTTCAGTCAAAATTGCGATGATCTTTTTTATTGTCTACTTTGGGCTCTTATCTCGGCAATTCCAGAAGAGTTACGGCGCTGCAAATCCTCCTTCCTTCTTTTTTTTCTTCCAGATTAGATGTGTAAGGGATGCGATTTCCGTGGTTTCTCGCGCGAACCTTGACAAATCACCTTCTTTTTTCTGTTCGCGAGCGGCAACTCGTGGAAGAATTATGTTTGGGACCCCCTTTTATTTTTTATTCTCGTGCTAATTAATTCCGACTTGAAGTATTGATATTTTTCTTCAGTTCTGTCGATGATCAGCTTTTAATTTCAACTCTTTGGCTCAAGCTTAATATAAAGATCGTAGAAGAGAAATGAGTAGAAACTTCTTCGATAACGTTTTATTATAAAAAAAAAATCCGACTTTAATTGAAAAAGTTCGAGTTTTTCTCCTCGAATCTTCTTACGTGATTTCCGCCCACTGTAAGTTAAATTTATCAATTTTATTTCACGAAGAAAAAAGGCCGACTTCAGATGCTCTCTTCTACCAGCTCCTCCTCCTCGAAGCGATATTGTATTAAAAAACTTTCCGCGCAAACTTTTAATTCCTTCTCGATCGCCGAATCCGCGTTTGTTCGCGCGCTCTCTCAGCTTTTCATTACACAAAATATCTCACGAAGATCCAATAATTCCTCCACAAACGCAGCACTCCCCTCAAAACTACATACACACCTACAGTCACGTTCGATTCCTCGATACCACGCACTTCCTTCAGCTCGCCGTAAACTCCGATCAGTTCATATATCACTCAGTCCACTTCAAAACCTCCCGACGAGAAAAAAAGAGAAAACTCTCAGCCAATTTGCCGTGCGCGCTGACAGCCTTTCGCGCTCCTCTGCGTGCGCGAATTCAATATTCAAACGTCTCGAGCGGCGCGGGAAAATCGAGAATAATAAAAAAAGTCTCTCTTCCGACGTCGATCACGCGGAGCGACGGAAAGCGTCGATTCGCAGTCGCCCGAGTCCTCGGCGAAGTTTGATCGAAGAACCGCCGCTGTGTGTATTACCCTATCGCGCGGCGCGCGACTTTCAAATTCCGTGCGCGAGAGGCAGGTACTGTGGGCATATATATATGTATATATGCGCGCGCACTCCACGGCGATGTTGCGCTCGCAGCGTCTCGCAGTCGACTGGCGCTATGTGGCCGTAGAATCGGCTGGAGCTGCGTGAACGGCGAGGCTCGAGAGCTCGCGCGCGGGAGAGAGGAAAACCGGCGGCAGCGGCGGCGGCAGCGACGGCGATGTGGAAAGGTGAACGGGCCGGTGGCACGCGAAATGCGCCCCCGTTTATCCTGGCAGGCGAGCTGCCACCGTGTGTGCACGATTCGACGGTGAAGGGTGGATGTCCTTTAAATTGCTATTCTGCGGACTGCGCGGTCGGACCGATGAAATCATTAGGTTGCTTGCTTTATATTTTTGTCGGTTGCGTGTGGTTTTGGGTACTGTATGGAAAAAAGGTGAGTTATATGGGCTGGAGTGTTGGGAAGGATAGTAGTTTCAGTCGGTGTCGGTGCTATGGCGGGAGTGTGATGAATTCGGAAGGATGTTGAAGTATGTATGTAAAGGGTATACATTTGTAGGGTTTGATGCGAAAAGTATTCTTGTGCTGTAACCTAGATTAGAGGAATATGGCTCTTAAAATTTTGTAACCTGAATTCTTTTTTGTTAATATCAAGATTTTTTATGAATCCGAGTACTTAGATGATTTTCGAGCAGATTCGCCTTGGTACGTCTTGCATTTATGAAGTTTCGATTGCATGACATTGCGTACTCGTCTATAGGTAATAGTAGTTTAATAAGTAATGCATCTCTTATCACAATAATTTCAAGGGCAAATTTAAGTATAAAAACGACTGATTAAATTAATACATGAAAAATAAACAATCAAAAGAAGAATTCATTTGCAAATTAAAAGTTATGTTTAATTATATGAGCACAGCTTTTATAACTTTTATTATTATTAACCAGTCTTTTATATGAGAGTAAAAGAATGGTTTAAAATATTTTACCTACCTAATCTAACTGTAATCTAACAATGACTATTTATAAAAAATATTAAATACCAAATTTAATTACTGATTATCTTTCGGGTTTTATTTTACGTACAAATATTATCTATTTCATGCAAAATAACAACTTAACTTGGATCTGCTAGTTCTCGTTATTTAACTAATTTGTTATATAATAAAATAATTATTCTTCAATTACTATTTGTTAGGATAAAAGGTACTTTTTCAATCTGGGTTTTGTAAGATCTTACAATTACGATTTTGGAGCATAAAAATTATCTGTTACTAAGAAAAGTACTAGAGTTCCCAGTGCAAAGTCGGTAATATAACTAAATTTTTCCAGTAGTTTTTATAATAAAATTTGGGAAAACGTTTACCAAAAGAGTATTATTTAGGTACTATTTTCATAACTATAAACATGAAAGATAAGGATAAAAAGCTGTAAAGATGATTAAGTTACTTTTACATTATACTTTATAAACCGTGGTAATCCCACATAAATCACGTTTCACTAGAGCGTTCAGTGAATATCATAAATCGGTTTATGTGATGATGTAGTTGACAAAAACTCACGGGCTCGGTCTCACAAACTTAAATATAAACCAGGAAAAAACATTTATTATTTATTCACGTTACCATTGCAATAATGAACTATAAGTAATTATTATGTCAAGCATGGTTAAAGTTAATAAAAAGTGTAGTATAAAGATAAAACATAGTGTGCATAATATAAGTGCATATTATTAAATGTTACGCTTTTATAGTGTCTTTCTATAAAGTGTGCATTATATTAGCGCGAACTTCATTGTTTAGTTTTGGTCATACAATTTCCACTATACTGTATGAATGACGCACATGTTATTTTATGCTTATATAACTATCCACGTGCAATTACATTGCTTATAAAGCATCCTGCGTAAGATTTGATGTGCAGATACGCGTGAGTTCAGGTGCATGCACAATTATGCTGTAACCTTGTACGCACGCCTTTCTCTAGCATTTCGCATCAGCTAAACTCGACGTTTTTCACTCGATTAGATAAAGTAGGACAATTTGGGTCAATAGCAAGTCACGGAAAGATATGATAACTCTAGTACATTCAAATATATTTTTTATAATCAATAATTTGTTTAAATAATTGTTATTGTAAATACCTAATTCAAAAATTGTTTGAATGAAATTCACAGAATGTTATTTATAATTAGATGTATTACAAATACCTTCTATGCTATTTATTAATTTTTATTTATTTGCAATTAAATTTTTTTTTTTAATTTATGTTAGTATTAGATATACTATCAAAATTAACTTAACTATATTATACTTTATATTTATAAAGTATTTGGGAAATTATTAGTATTGAACTGTTCTAGTGTTAAAGCTTTCAGAAAATATATATTATTTTCTTTTACTTATTTATTGCTTATTTATTCATTTATTTATTTATATATTGATTTTCGTGTAAAGAACTACTATCAAAACTGTTTTAATAGTAATTTCAGTTGCACTTAACAATGTAATATGAGATGTACCATACAGTTCAGTATTTTTGAAAGAAATGTTCAATTTCAAAATCATACAACCAAATGTTATAAATAATGTTGTAAAGCAGATGTCAAAATTATAGTGTAACAAGGTATTATACACAGTATAATCATACACATAGCACGCGGTATTTGCTTTATGTGCAATTACAGCGTAGGTTCTAATCACGCGTAAAGGCATACTACGCGCAAACGCTCATTATGAGTCAAAGACATTCTTATTAGATAGTTACATGGATTGTATGAAATATTAAATTTTCTAGTTCGAATAATATCTTTATTATGTAGAATAAGCATAACAAGTATCTATCAATAAAAAATTCAAACGTGTTTTGCTTAGAAAATTAAAATGTATTTTAAAAATCAAACGAGGGCCCCATGGGGGTTTCATTTCTGTTTTTAATTTTGATTCAATCGTTTTAATTTAATTTCGTTCTCAAGTCGAAGACTTAACTCGAAGCGCACATGCACAGAAGCTCGTTTTCAACGTTTATCCTCAATATTTTGTTTATTTGGTCGTTAACACATAAATTTGATCACTTTATTAGATTTCTCGTGAAAAAATCTTGAATTACCTATTAAATTCGTTAATAACTCATTTTGTATAATTTACTAAGAGGCTGGAAATGGCTCATTCCCATAAGGTTATGTATTAAAAGTGACTTTTTTAAGCTAACTTTTTTCGATAATTTGTTGTGAAACCCAGATTTTCTTTTTATATATCTAAAGTTTAATGTTTGAAGAACATTTTTGAAAAGATTCAACTATATATCTTTATATAATTCGCTGAAGCCACCTTAAACATACTTCGCGGTCGGAATATAAAGTTCATTGCTCGAAAAGATCTGTTATAAACAACAATATTCATAATTCTTCAATATTTGGCTTATTTTATATATTATACGTGTTATCAAGAAGTCTATGTACATACGCATTTTGTTAATATAAAAGCATGAAATGCGGAATAGAAGGATGGAAGGTTACGCAAAAATTTATTCATTCCTATATAGGTTAGTACTGAGACGTAAACTGCGTAGTACTGTCAACCCATTTTACATTTCGTCTCCGAATTCCTACCGTAGTATAGTAATCGTTACTAATTTTTTCTCTCCGTGTATACATTGAATGGTGAAATATTACAAAAATTTACTTTTAACTTTTCTCAGAAGGACCTGTCATGTGTACTGACATCAGTACTTTAGTTTATAAAGTAATTTAATAAATGTTTATAAAGCTATATTTTTAATAAATATACTATATTATTACTTATAAGAATATTGTGAGTACCCTTATAAATTATTTAGACCTCAAAATTGAATAAAATTGTAATTTGTCATACTGGACGATACTTTTTAGAAATTGCAAAATCGTAACTTCTACATTTATATCGATATTTAATATTTATACTCGAATTTAAGCACAGCCAATTCTTTTCGTGATAGAGTACTATTCAAGGAACAAATCCTTTTTTGGAATTTTAATTTTCACCGCGTCAATTAAAAGTTATACCCAAAATAGCTATGGGTTATCATACTGTACGAGTCTTCCCTATTAGTCATGCAGTAAAAATGTATCTGTTATAATATTAAACTGTTTAATAAACAATTGATTGAGAACTATACAGGAGAATAGCCCATGAAGAGGAACTAAGTGTATCGTAATGTGTCACTATATATTTATCTGGTAAAATGACATTTTGTAGAATGTGACATGCATACTATGGAATTCTTTGTTTAATTTGATGAATAACTTTTTTAATCGCTTTGTTACAGTTGTCAAAATATGCATTAAATTGCGATTAGAGCACTAAATATGTGGATATCATAAAAATTTCCGCTACATAATTTAATATTCTTCAATTTTTTATTTTTTCCGACATGTGTAGAACGAAAAATGTAAACTTTAATTTCGTGGAGTTAAAAATATAAATAAATCATGAAGTTTTTACATTCAGTTATAATTTGAACGTATACTACAGGTGATCAATAGGTTCATAAAAATACAATTTTTCTTTTTGCATTCTTTGCATAAGGAAATTCCTACCTCGTATAATGTATGTAAATAAATTAACAAATTTTTTCTACTAAAATAAAAATTTACTTTAAACATGCTTTTTATAAATACTTATATCATTAGATAATACACCACTAAAAGCTATATTCATTATAATAATAAATCATTAAAAAAAAAATATATATATATATAACTATAAATTTAATTCAAAAATATTCGCTAACAGCTACATTTAGTCGTTATCTCGAGCGTTATATCTATAAAAGCACAAGTTTTCCTCAATTACTCCTTTCGCAAAACCGTCCCGCACCTCGTACAATGTGCAATTCAATTCTGCACTCAAATCAAAACACTCATTACGCGTAATTACCCGGTAGACGAAGCACCAACAGCGAGGCACTTTCAAAAATTAATCCTACATAAAGAAATTTCTATTTTTAACGTCGCAGTAAGTATCGCCATCGCCGAGCATCAAAGCGAGTTCTCTCCTGACGCTTGATATAAGAGCGCTTTCGCGCACGCGGGAAATCCAAGGGTGTGTGTAAGTATACCTAGGGTACATATATACACACGAGGAACGAGAGAGAGAGAGAGAGAGAGAGAGAGAGAAAAAGGGCTAAGCGAGAGAATGAAAACGCGATCGACGCGCGACGCACGTACGCACACGAGCCGTATAAGCGCGTCGTATATACGAGACCCGGGGGGCTTCTCGTCTACTCCCATTCCTTTTTACGGCGTGTCCTTTAGCCGAAGCTTGCCCTTCATAGAAAGTGTTATGATACAAGTTTTCTTTTTTTCGTTAGCAAATTTCATATTTCTATTTTTTACACTCTGGAGATTGCTTTTCAAAGATACCGTTTTTTAGGAGCTTAGTTTTAACCATGAGCGTTGTAAATTTTGATTAAATCTTTACGAGCGTACAACGTTAAACGATAATGAAATATAATATTTTTTTAATTTAATCATATGTAAAGCTTTTAAAAAACTTTTTAGATTAAATATGAAAATGATATATTTTGATTAAATACTTATGAACATACAATTAAATTTCGAATAAAATTAATTTGAATCTTTTTATATTATGTGTTTTAATTAAAACACGCAATTGCACAATAAAATGTATCGTATTAGTCTTACTATAAAAATAAAAGACTAAACAAATTTGCTCATACGAAGAATTTCTATTGAACTTGAAATAACCTCGAAGACTGGGTCAAGCGTAAAAGAAACCGGGTTATTGACCATCGATAAGACTAGTGGAAGCTAGTGTTCAAATTTCAGGTCGATTGATCAAGCTATTCTCGAGATATCGTGGGGACAAGGTTACAAACAAATGAACAAACATCTAACCAAAAAAAAAAATTAATTACAATATATTATTACATTATATTATGACATTTTTTTATTATATTATATTATTACAGTTAAGCAGCAGTTTATATAATTTTTTGCATATAATCCGTAGATGCGCGTAAATATAAATAATAAAAAAGATCGAATGATCACGAGTCGATGCTGTATTAATTGAAAATTCTTAAGAAAACTATGAAGATAAACGTTTCTGAAGTCTATTAAAAAAGCAAACCTTAAAAATATATATTTTGCAGTATTTTTTCCGGTATAAAAAATATACGTACCGCACTCATGATATGGAAATAAACCAAGCTCCTAGATATACATAATATTTTTACGTTTTTTCTCCTCTAAGAATATAAAGATTTACATCGCAAATTATCCTTCAGGCTATATCACCTCGATTTTACTATTTCATGTAAATAATACTTTCATATTTTTAGTACCTTTCATTTTGCGTTTCAATGTTCGCCAGTAAATACTTTCTTTGTAAAAATGACTCTGTTGACAAATATCTCGAGCAAAATTTTATGATTTATCGATAACAAATGTTGTCCGTTTTTTATACGTATCTTTTTATACCTAGCTTTGTTGTTTATATAAATGTTTTTTGACTTTATCTAGCTTTACAATACTAATTTATTGACGCAGAAAATTAAAATGAATTTTTAATGATAGGTATGTTTCGGCGTTAAATTTAAATAAACAAATAAATGGATATTGAATAAACAAAGCATCTACATATGTATGTTTTAAATTTTGTAAGTTCTCTAGAACGTGGGCTTTGTCCGTCACCAATATTACTCTTACATCGAATGACGATGTTTATAAAGTTTGACGTGAACATTTTCAGAGCCTTCTAAGCTGCAGGTTGCTAAAAAATTCAGTTCTCCTTAATACATAAAAAAGGTTAGTTTTTATTTACTTATTGCATTTTACTATTATAAGGTCTATGCTTAAATTATATTTATTAATATTATTACTATTACTATTGCTATTGCTATTGCTATTGCTATTACTACATATTACTATTTCCTTTGATTAATTTATCTTGAAAAGGTAATAATACTCAATCACGTAGTATACAAAAGTTAATTCATGACTCATCAAATCCGACTAATATCAATAAAATAACGAAATTGGAAAAAATGAAAATTTAAAAATAACGAGACAAAAATCATAACAAACATTGGTTGCATTCTTTTAAATTGGTATGCTTTATATTAATTAAATTATTAAATGATTTTTATTTCAAGTAATAATGCGCAAATAAAAAAACAAAAATATAGTATGGAAAAAAGGAGTTTAAAAACACTATTTATTTTGTTTCTTTATCTGAGCATTATTATTATGATTGCACCCGGTTCTTCAATTTTTCTAATTCATGAGTTTAGTTCAGATTTGTAATACCTGCTCGCAAAGCTACATCGAAAAACATGAATGCACTCAAGTCGCGGTGTTTTCTTAACGTGTATATTTTAAAACTAATTTATAATATATTATGTACAATATTTAAAATAAAAGAAAATTACATCCGGTTCAAGAATATATAATTATGTTACATATTTCATTTCACCTGTCGAAATAGAATTAAAGAAATTGTTGAGATTTGAACATTGTACACATGAGAAATGCTTCATTGCTTTTATTTCTTTATGTAAAAATTTAGCTTAGTTTCATAGTACTACTAAAATCCACCAATTAAAAACTGTTTAATACTGTTTATTTATAAATAAAATATGCTTTTCGTAACTACATCGTAAGTACATGATTATTATTATGAAGTGCATGTGCGGAAAAGTTGTTACGTCGAGTTATATCAAGTTGTAAAAGTAAGTCAAGCGCCAAATGTCAGTTTCGAAACACAATAATTAAATATAATAGCAGTAAAAATTATAAATAGTGTTATTAGATATGCTAAATTTTTTAATTTACTTATTTGCAATATACTTTTACCACAAAAAATCAATTATAGGCGCTTTTCATAAATAAAATTAATTATAAAGAAAGCTTAAATTAAAGCTCTTTTCGCCTACTTTTATGATTTTTGCTAAAAAATGTTGCACCCTTAAAAGCCAAGTAATTGTTATATCAATGATGACCATTTTTAAACAACTTATAATTTCTGATTCTACAACCTCCGAAACATCAAAATGCATCAATATTTAGCATTCCAAAATTATTTTCCTTACAAAGTTTCTCTGAAAAAAGCAGTAATTACGTTTGATACATGTATACTCTACGCATTCTAAATATTTCAGAACCATATGATCATTTCGAATATCCAAATATTTATTTTAACCCATTCGATCACCATGTTCTTTTTAAAGGACACTAACTTTCCATCTACAAAACATATTTTAAATTCAATTTTTTGGCTTAAAACTAAGACATTTGTCTAATTTAATGTAAAAGTAAGCTATTATTAAAACTTTAAGTTTGTGAAAAAAAATTATAAAAAGTTATAGATTTAAAATAGAAAAGCAATTGGAAATTTGTTGCGTCTGTGGTTGAAAAAAAATTATTCTAAATTATAAATTCATTTTTTTTTATTGACTTAAATTTTTTATACTATCATAGAAATATATTATCAGATTCAATATGTGTTCTGGTGTCTAAATTCATGAATTAGAAGTTAGAAAAAAGAATACTGTCCCGAAATAACGAAATTATCCATTTTCTTTAAAGGGGCACACCATCTTTCAACCCATATACAAAACTTATTTGTATGAGTCCATAAAAATTGTTCCTTTCAAAAGCAATCATTCTGAATTTTTTTTAATATAAATACTTGGTAATACCTTTTTTAATTTCACCGTAAAAAAGACTCAAAATCTTGATCCAGCTTGTCATATAATATCACTATAGTTATTAAGCTTCTAATCCACTGCCAACGGGATTCCAAGTGATCCCGTTGACTTAATGTCTCCAGGTTTGGAGATATTACTTTTCAATACATTAGTTATGGTATGAATACAGGAAATTAATTTTTACTACAAAAAATTTTTTACATTAATTTTCTACATTAAGAATTTAATAACTACGGTGATTCTATATGATATGCTGGATAAAGATTTTAAGTTTTTTTAGAATGAAATTAAAGGTATTATCAAGTAATTATAGTAAAAAAAATGTTTGAAATTTTGAAAGGAAAAATTTGTATGGACATGTAGAAATAAGTTTTGTTTCGGGTTTCAAAGGTGGTGTGCTCTCTTAAGTACAAAGATCTTGCATCAATTAAGGGCTATCAAACTAAACCTTGCACCAAAATTCTAGTTCAAACATGTACTTTCAACTTAACTGAAAAACCTATACTTAATGCCGCGTATAAAAAAAGTAGTAACCGAAGGGTCAATACTCGTTAATACATAACAAATATTTACTGTATTTTTCAAAGCATTAAGTTATCGTTATTTACAAAATGCAGTTTTTTGTATTTGATTTTGCTTTGTTTTCATAAAAAAATTGTTTGTCGTTTTTTAACGTAAAAACATACTGTATGTACTTGGGAAGTTCGCATAATGTAAATGTATACTGTATACGTGTGTTCCTATGCATGTGTGTGTATATGTGTGTAGAGCGTATGCGTGTGCGATAAGGCCAATACCTCTTTGAGTACCAAATCAGTTGATAGCGTTTTATTTTCTTATAATCTTTAGAACATGCCGTAAAAAGTGTTATCGCGATTTTAAATGCAGAAGACATTAATCTTTGAAGTAATGGGACGTATTGTCGCATCAGGTACGTACACCTCCATGCCAATCGTGCCCCACGGGTGGGGAAAATGGGCAGTTTTAGCGGTATTGTACTTTGCATTATAAAAAACAATGCAATATATATTTTATAATAAAAAATAATGTATCTAAATCTTGAGATATTCTACTTTAAGAAGCACTTTTAATAATTTGTATTGGTACAAAATAGAAAGTACAGGATTCTTTTGAAGTTAGGGTGCCCGTACTGCCCCACCTTCCCCTATGTTCTAAACTAATCGAACGCCAAATTCGTAAATTCAGATTTTCAATTCCTAACCAATAAAAAGTGTGAATATATTTTCCATTTTTCAAAATAGATTACATTTTATTGGTTAAAAATTGAAAATTTAAATTTACTAATTCGACTTTCGATTAGGTTAGATTGTAAGTAGATTCTTTTTCGAGATATTGGTATACTATTATACTGAAACTTTGTCTAATGCTATTGGGATCGGAATTCCTGTGTAGCGTGAGTTTCGTAAGTTGTTAGTGAAGGCTCCTTTGTACATATAGTATATCTATATATAGCGATAGCCAGCGTCAAATGGCCAATATTTGAAGCTGCAAGAGTAGGCTACTTCAATTGTTTTTACATGGCTATTTTATCTGTATATAGTTCCAGTTCCGATCCCAACATTAATATATAATGAAGGGTAATGACATTCTGGTTTTGCTTCATTCAGTCTCTATTCTTTCCTATGCCTAATTATTTATTACTTATTTGATAGGCAATGTTTGAATTAGGGAATTAGAATTTTAAAATTACTTTGACACCCTCTTATATCTCATAAAAATCTACATTTAATCCAAAAAGATATCTAGCAACACTAAACCAATAACTCTAGCAGCCAAAGCTGACTAGAGAACTCTCGATCCATCTGCGAACGCAGCCATCCTCTACCTACTTCCCTATATTCATCCAAGAGAGTGTTACTCCGATACAACTATCCCAGAAGGACCGTAGATGTAGTTGCGCAGTTTCCCAAGTACAGAGTCGATCGAAGACGTTTCATCTGTATGCCGCGGGCCCTGCATTCACCCACAGATGCGCATGCATATATACATGTATATATAAATCTTAACAAGCGAACGACGGCACCTTGTCTAATTCTATATACGCGCGAGCCGCGCAGATATATACACGCTATGTATATATGCAGCCTTGGTCGCGCGAATGTCCTGAATTGATTAGTTTCTAAATAGCGATGCTGCTGCCGGCGCTGTCGGTCGTTTAACACGCAGTTAGTTCACAGAGCGCGAGAGGCACGTTCGCGAGCAAATCATGCATACCGATGTGCCGCGCCGCGCACTGCAATGCATTGTGCTGCAAAGTAGCAGCGCGGAGCGAGTCTTAGTCGGGGAGTTGTAGGTGCGACGGGTAGTTATAGCGCGGAGAGCTAACGACGATCGGGTCTAAAAATAGGAATTATATATGCGCGGCGTGTTGCGGTGGGATGGATTAGCTGCGGTATGATTGAGCAGGTAATTTGAAGCGTTGATTTCTGATTTGTGAGTTTCTATATGCATGCATGGGCTTTTGGCTCTTTTTGCTTTTTAGAAGCTCTTTACTTTTGTTGGGTTCATAGAAATGGACTACAGGATCTGTGTTGAAAGATTTTGCAAGACTGTGTATAACATGCTAAGATGCAATCGTAAACTGCGATGAGCTTTTTTATTATACAAGTCTTGAAGAATAGTTTATGCAAATTTATCTTTACGTTCAACAAATTATACAAATGAAATATTTATTAGTCATAATAATTCTTCTATTCTAATTTTTGATAAAAAGTTTGTTTTTTTCCAAATTTAAGAAATATTATTCAGTGTTTAAAGAATAAAAATGCGAAAAAAACCATATCGATTTAAAATGTAAACTAAACTGTGTTTAGATATTAGGCTAAAATAAATTTTATTTTATTTTAAGTAGCTCGTTTTCTGCCGCAGAACGACACATATACAGTGGTCCTCGCAGTAGTCTCTTATTATGTTACCAGAAATGTAAAGAGACTCTTATAATATTCAACATAAATAGACCATTATTTGGTTGAAATATATTTTTGACAGACAGAACATTGTAATTTAAAAATATATTTTATTGAATATAACAGTGGTCTCTTGTTTATTACCGGTAATATCACAAGAATATATACTAGGTATTATTTACTTTTATCATATTTCTTTTTTATATATGATTTCTTCATTATAATCCAGTTTAGTTTTATACAAATTAAAATAAGAAAATAGAGCTGAAAGGAGTTAGCACAGAATTTCTTTTATTAAAAAATAGAATATTTGCGAATGAATAAAGGGATGATTTTAGAATGTTCCACTGGGAACAAGTGTCCAAATTCTGTCAGTCGGGAATCGTAGAATATAAGTCTTAGAACTGACAACTTCGATATTCCAAAACGATAAAGAGAACGAAGAGTTAGCATCTCCCTACTTTTGTCTCTCTGCCTCTTTTGAAAGTCGAAGTTTTCGATTTACAACTTTTCAGACAATATTTCGAAACTCTTTTTAAACTATTCTTATAAATTGCACTTCTTTCAGAAAAATATATTGCACGGTAATGTCCGTTAAATAAATTAATGCAAAGAATGAAATGAATTAATGTGAAGAATGAAAAAAAAATCATGTAGTTAGTTTTTGGAAATTACATTATTTTGCAATATTTTATTTAAACAACTGGTTTAAAGAATTGAGTTTTTGCAAATATGATGCCGCATTCGGAATCAACGACCTCAAAAACCACTTAAATAAGCATACAGAGTTACGATATGAAGTAGAAGTATCATTTTTTACTAACAAAAAGTAGTATTTGAGGCACTATCTTTTACATCTCAAAAAGAAAGCCGCTTTGAAAACAAACTACGTGTAATCGGCTTCATTACGAACCACCTCTCAAAGCATCATTGAAATCCGCTTCTCGTCTCAACTCTCCTCGTAAGCTTTCTTTCAAAGATACCAAAAACGAAATTTTCATCTCTACCTATTCCCGATACGTCTAACAACCGTCTCTATATACTCTTCATTCCACCAAGCATTTACAACACAGGAAAATAAATGGCAAATCAAAGGAGCTCCCTTGTCTCTCGCGCCCTCGGCAAAAGTTACTTTGCAGCTGTATAAATCTAATTAGGCGCGCGCGCACTTGCTCCCAGAGGACTCACCTGCAGTGCGGCATCCTCCTCTGCGCGCGAAGACAACGCAAATTGTTCCGCCATATAGGGCTCCCATACGCGTCAGCGCTGAAAACTCCGATCATTATGTCGCACGCTCGGGAGCATCGCATGGGGGCGCGCACATAGGGTCTCGACAGAACAGAAGCTCGTATCAAGACGTGATGCTGCGATGCGCTGTCGCGCGCGAAGTACAGCTCAACTTCGTTAACATCAGTGGCAGTCTCTTATTATAAGTATGTAATATATATATATATATATATATATATATATATATATATATATATGTGTGTGTACATGCACCACGATTGTAAGCATGATAAAGAGATAGCTCCTCTTGCGTGCGTAGAGTGTCACCGCCCGAGATTGCATCAGGACTGACTCTTACACTTTTTTGTATTCCATAATTTTTCTTTTCTTCTATATGAGTAATTTTACAGAGGTGATAAAATTTGGTACCAATTTAAAAGCTTAAACAAGATTCTAAATTCTAAGACACAAATGCCCAACGGAAAGCAATTTCTATCTATTTAAAAGCTTGTACCAAATCGCAAAGCAATTGTTACTTATTTAAAAACTAAAACAAAATCCTCAACTATAAACCTAAATGCCCTACGCACCGACTGAGAAACGGGGAGGAGGAGAGGGTAGGCGGTGAAATGTAGGAGGAACTAAATAAACTATAATGTATTTATGCAATATTTATATATATATATTCGTTTTTCATAACTTATAGATATTCTTCCTATAATTAATTGTACATAAATTTGAATATTACATATATAATAATGATATGAAATAAAGTTATATTAAACTACTTGATAAATTTCCCAAAGACTGTTTTACGGTAAACATTACCAGCTAAGTCGCTCAATAGACTTTGCAGCATGGTACTGCGCAGGTATGTGTTCAACTGGCGCAAAGCGCTGAAACTTCTCTCAGCTTAACAAGCTGATACAGGGCACTTTATTAACATTTGACGTACCAGGAAATCTTTAGGAAATATTTCGTATGTAATTAAAATTATTTTTAAAGCGATATAATGCGATTTTAGTGTGACTTAAAAATACAGAGAATTTTCCTGTAAAAATTACCGTAAGAAATACAGTAAAATGGGAATTTGTACAATTCCAGGATATGTTATGCATATTTATATTAGAATATTTATCATAATTGTATAAAAATTACGAAGAAATATGTCTGATTTTTAACCTTTAGGCATTATAAATTTTACCCTGAAATCAGTATAAACTCATTTCGCATAGTAATCATAAAATTAAGTACATGTAGTTCTTACACAAGTAAGTGTATATTATATGCATTGTTATTTTATTTTAAGGTGGTATGAAAAATTAGGTTTTGAACCCAATTTATTATTCTCGGAAAATATAAATGAACAATTTTTCAAAAGGGATGATACAAAAGCTAAAAACTTCCTATGAACTATAAAATTCTTGAGTAGGGTAGATTAATTTGAATTAAGTTTTTTTTTAACATTTTTTTATAACAGCCAATATAATGCAAGGGATAGTTAAGCTTTGGGTACTTGATTTTGTTGTTGAAAGACTTTTTTAAACTAAATATGCGGCGCATAGGGTAAGGAGGTTTAGAGCTCACGATATTGATGTACGAGTATGAATACTTATTTTGTATTTCCTTTAGAAAATCGAGAAAAATACTGTAAATAATATAAAATCTAAAAAACATATTTATCTTATTTATACAATCACAATAGACGTAGCGCTACATACAAGTTCTAAATAGAATCATTTTATTGAATCGTGAATCGAGATAGAATTGAATACCGAAACAGAAACATATTGCACGCGAGTGTAACACTTGAAAGTTTTCTGAGATGAGACTATACGAGCGTGCACCTACGTGAGATAAAACTTTATATGAACAGAAGCCGCCAACATATTTTTTTCATTATTGTCAGCAATACATCCGTTGATGATAGAACATTCTTAAAATTTCGATTTAGCCATTTTGGTAATTTCGAGTACTGTAATCCAACTAGCTAAGATTGGCTTCACAAAATTTTAAAATACATTAATAGTCTCTTGTTTATATCGCCAGCAATGTAGATAATAAACAGTCTTTTTTAGTTGAAATATATATTGACTAGATAGAAGATTATAATTAAATTGAAAATTTATTAAAACTACTACGAGACAAATATTTTTGAATGAACATTGCGGTGGCCTCTTTTCACACCGACGGCATAGTATACACACTTATTCTAGGTATCAGACTGAATATACCTTAAATTCGACCAATAAATCCTTAAAGTGCTCCAATGTGGGCGACTCTTTCCTACATACTACGCTCATGATCATAATAAAGAAATATCCTCCTGTGCGCGTGCATGCGTCTACGCCTGTGGTTGTATCCAGGGGTTGTGGAATATAAGACAGAGAATTTAGTTTTTTTTTCAGAGGCGGGCAGGTCTACATCTTTCTCTCTCACGCACCTTTCTCGATCCATCAGGCTCTCTCCCTCTATACTACGCGTCTCTTTTGTGAGTGAGTTTCTCGAGGTTTCTTCGTATCGTGCAGAGCAGCGTGCGAGAGAAAGAGTATATAGTGAGGGGGAAATCGGTACAGCTGGGCCCATTGTTAGATTCCTTCCCTTTATGCGCCGGCTGTCTTATACCTATATAGTTGTCCTGGGCCCTATAGGTATGTAAAGACGACGAGGTGGAGAGCTGCCCGCGAGAACTACTATACTTCGCTGCAGCAGACGCTTCCTCTCTTCCCTCCTTATTCTCGTGTTTTCGAGAGAACGAATTGCGACGTATTTTTTTCAATTTGAAAAAGATGGGTTCACCAACGTTTTACGTAGATTCTTTGTCTTGGTTTGTTTAGAAAAATTGTCATTTTTAATACCAAAAAGGGATATATTGTTAGTACTTGACGACTGGTGTTTAGACACATTGTGTATTTAGTAATAATCGATCTTATTTTAATATTATTCGTATAAAGATCAAGCCTGTGTAATAGCTAATAATGTAATTTCTTTAAACAAGAAGCTATTTTTAAGATATGTTATATACATTATCGATATGCATAGTATAACTTGAGTAGTTTCATATCTTACAATCAATGATAAGTGTTTTTAATACAAAATTTTTAAATGCTTTGCAGCAGTTTTATAAAAATTATGTTGTTTAATTTAGTTAAGAATATGTCAGAGCCAAATGCAGATAAATCGTATTATTCGTGTTCTCAGTCATCCGGCGTTTTAATATCTTAAGGAACACCGGATGACTAAGATAATCAATAAATATTAAAAATTGAACAAGAAAAATGGAAAATACCTTTTAATACCTAAAGTTACCTCTTAATATCTAATTATTGATTTTTGAATTAATAGAATATTAAATTTTGATTTTCTTTTTGAGTAAAAAATGTTAACGATTAAAAAATGTATAGTATTTTGATTAATTATTTTATATTCAATAAAATGTTTTAACAATGCTTCGAATTCGTGGAATGCAATTTTTATAATATAATTTGATATGTTTTTGTAAAATTTAAACTTACACATTTTATAAATATTACTAGATATTTATAACATTGGTATTTCTCATTTCATTTATTCGCATTCTTCTACAACCGTGACCGTTTTAATGAAACTTATCAGCCGTACTTATATAGAAAAAGAGCAGCATTTTCAGTTCCATTGTTTACTTTACGTAAGTTTTTAACCTTATTCTAAAGAGTGAAACTCTTCATTATTATCTTCCCCAAGAATGCGTACTATTTTTTATCTTTCCAGTATTGTGACATAGCTTTGTTTATAATATCATTATATCTGATATCTTATCTTAAGATAAAGTTCAGTCTTCCATTTCAATTTCGTTGCAATCGTATTATGCAAAATTTAATTTCACAGCGAGCCGCAATCGGAACTGCGTCCAAAGCAAACGATATTGAACCCGTTGCTTCTGACGAAACGTTATATTTGCGCGCGATCAACGCTTGCGATCAGTTTCTTTTTTCCTCTCCCTTTCCTCTTTTCGTTCGCTCCGAAGTTTATCAGTTTCTTTGACCCTCGTAAATCACGCACTTGTCAGACTTCGCGGAGAAAATGCATTTGAATTCTTATTAATTTCTCCCTTATATAGTTCGCTCTGTGAATAATTGAAATCCATTTATCTACAGTGCCATACTGTAATGGTGCGACAGAGAAGGAAAATTTATAGATATGTATAACGTGTCTAGTGCGAGCTAGTGATTAATATCCCATTATTTTTCCTGTGAATTTACGTGAACTTCATATTAGTAATGTAAGTTGAGTATTTTGTTGTTATTTGTTAAACCTCTTATTTAAGTACCTCTATATACATATTTAAGTTCCAGTTCATTCGTTCGTTTTATTTAAATTCCCCTATAGAAATTAAATAAAAAATTTAAAAAGTGCACACAAATTTACATAAGTATATACATGTATATATAACTATGAATGTTACAAATATATGGTCGAATTTATTAAAAAATTTTAAATCCTCCAATGAGGTTAACGAAAAATAGCATTCGATCCTATGAGGTTGCAGAATTTAAAAAAAGTTTAAACTATTCGACCAGATATTTTTAACATTTAGTGTACATAGGGAATGACCTTCGTCGGGTATTAAGGTGATGTTAAACCCCAATGTTACTGTTAAATGCGGGGAACCATTTTTCTCATTTAATTTTTATTTTTTAGAAAATATCTCTCTGAAGTATTGTTGTTTTATATTGTAAGAACAACGTTTCATAGAGATCCTCATAATTGCCAGTGACGGGTGAGTTTAGCATCACCTTAATACGGCAACCTCGATTATTTTGATAAAAGACCTAAAGCTTTGATAATTTTTCTTAATAATGTTAAAATGAGTAATATTCACGTGAATCATAAAAAGATTTATAATATTCACGATAGATACAGTTTAAATAAAAATTAAAATTCAGAGCTTTAGTAAGCTAGTTTTAATGAATTTCTACTTACTGGGAAATATATATAAGACTTTATCACAGGTTTAAAAATCAGTAATTTAATAGTTCATAATTAAAATTGTATGTAGGAAAAGAATTTTTTTTAATTTTCATTCCAGATAAATACTAAAGTTGAACTTTTTAAGAAAGTGCATTTTTCTATATTAAAGTACTTTTAAGAAAAAAAAATAATTTTTTGAGTTATACATAACCCGACTTTTGAGGTAGAGTTTTAAATAATTTATACTGCTTTTGCAATATACTTTTTGGCAAAATTGCATACAAGTATAAATATGTTTTGCATTATGCACACTAGTGGACCGAACCTTGAGGCGTAATGGCCATTGCGTTGCTTTTTGCGTAAAGTATTGATACTTTTATCGAACAAAGTAAGTAGCTGAATAGTTCTAGTTTATTATTGTGCGGTTCGTTTTCTCATTTTCGTTATTGGGATACCAGGAAAAATCGAGAATTTTTAACGGTGGCTATTACGCCCCGCCTTCCCAGGTTAACATTTTTGTTATAATATTTTTGGCACAAAACATCGGTATCGTATCAGGATACTGTACTACACTTTTGTTTACATACGTACACGTACCTACACTATTATAGAAAAATTCTGCTCAATAAGTAACCTCAAAATAGATTTCTATGACTTGAAAAAGAAAATTAATTTTCCGTTTCCTAAGTTACTATAGAAATGTCAGGCGCGCTGCATGCGCCACAATAGGGAATTTGCATGAAATTCTTTTATATCATATTCTGATAGATCATAGTACATTACCTTTGTGATATTTTTATATTTTTGCAATACGTCAAAAACTAAAAAGATACAGCGGTATGAAAATGGTCGTGATGTCACATTGCTGTGTCGGCTCCTTTGAACTTTACAACAGTGTGACGTCACAAAAAAACTTAAAGAGGCTATAACTTTTTTAAATTTTAATTTTTTTGAATTCAAACGGATTTGAAAGTAGTCGTAGAGTCTCTATCAATATCATAGACACCAACAAGGAAAAAAATTTGATGCAAGTTCCCTATTTCGCTCGTTTCTTATAACATGAAGAAGACGATTGTTAATATTATTACATAGTTTTAACTTGAGAATTAAACGATAATCTTTCCTAAAAATGATTAGATGATGATTTCATGATGACAGAATATGTAAATAAAGGAATATGTGAGTAAAAGATAAGGTAAAAAATCGTCTGAGAATTTAACACATTTACTTACTTCATTTTTCATCTGAAATATTTTGAATAAAAAATTATATTATCCATTAATCTATTAAAAGCGACATTTATATATAGTATACCCAAAATCTATTTCCTCTTACTTTTCATTTAAAAAACAACTGATATTTTGGTTAATAGAGGTGCGTGGATAATGGAGTTCGTGGATAGTGGAGTGTATAGATATTGGGGTATTTGGTAGTTCCGTCAATGTGTATATAAGTACAAAATATTTAACGTGTTTCTTTTCTATATTGTTACTCGCTCTAATTTTATTTTTTACTCTCTTTTTCTTGTTCACTCGTATATTCACTCGCACTTTTTCACTCACTTACTCACTTGCACTGTTATATATACATACCATTACATTTTATACATACGCCATTAAACATTTTTCATTTTCACTGAGGTTAAAGAGAAAATATCATTTTTACCGCAGTAGATCACGATTTCAATAAAAATTTCTTCCTTTTCTGTATAAGCCACACAACATTTATTCATTATATGTATATTTACTTTTAGATTAATTTAATCTTTCAGTCGTAAACCTGTGATGTATGTATATCTACAGAAATATTCTAACAGACATTTTTTATTTATGTTACCACTGCGTGTATTAAGTTAAAATTTTCTTGTTTTAAGGTAGTTCTTTCATGAGAATCGACATATAAAACAAGAATTTGTACAATAATTTGTTTACGAGTTACAATATGAGAAACGTTATAAAATGAAAGAAGGGTACTTCAAGTGACAAAAAAGATTTTTGTATGAAAATTTCGATATTGCAAAATTAGATATCGCGTAAATTAGAGAATGATTTGACAAATGATCTCAATCTTTTTTACTTTTTATTCGATTTTAATTTGGTAGGTTCAATTTTGTCCCTTGAAGGATTTCAGGAGGAATATAAAAATTAAAAACATCGAATAACGTGTAAAGTTACATCCAATTGTTTATAAGTCGATACACGTATTTTTGTAAGTTCGTGCGTGTACAAGTATAAACTATTGGCTGTAACTTTGCAGATTATTCGATGTTTTTTAATTTTTATATGGGCAAGCCCTCCTGAAATCTTTCAATGAACAAAATAGGACCTACCAAATTAAAATCGAATAAAAAATAAAAAAGATTGAGATCATTTGTCAAATCATTCTCTAATTTACACGATATCTAATTTTGCAGTATTGAAATTTTCATAGAAACATTTTTTTGTCACTTAAGGTACCCTTCATTTATATTATTACGTTTCTGATATTGTAACACGTAAACAAATTATTGTATAAATATTTGATTTTTAGGTCGATTCTCATGAAAGAACTACCTTAAATTATTGTACGAACTAATTAGAAAAAATGTTTCATCTACGATGCTAAGAATCGAACAAAATTTTAATTTTTTACATTCTTTACGCGCTAGTTGAAATAGTTCCAGAAGGGGAAGCACCACGATTCGTTTTTACCGACCTCGAATGCAGTCTGCGCCTTCCTGCTTATAGGTAGGTAGTGAGTGCGTAATGTACAGCCGTTATGACAATGCTCTTCTAAATTGTAGAGTCACGTATTCTGGTTTGCGCTCATTTATTTTCCAGTTCGATCGTGCATGAAACTTTCTTTTCCCAACATTCCAGGAAGATATACCTGGAACATCAGGTAGTTTTTTAAAGCCAAGCAGAAAATATTCATTTACACTGAATTTTCCATCACCAGTTATGTAGGTAAATATTTTATTTATTGTTATTTACCAACCTATACAGACACCATATGTCTTTTTACAGGACTCCTACTACCTATGTGAACGAGTGTTTGATCCTATACCCAACCTATATGGGTACCTCACTGAATTTCCGTATTTGAAGTGGGGGAAACTTGAGTGATCAAGAAAACCTCGCTAGCAACCAGCCGACAGGAAAGTCAAACTTAGGTACTTTTTACTTCCACGAATAGCACCTAAATTTTCATTTCCCATCTGCGGAACAATCATTGTCGTGACGGGGTTCCCGAGCGGTCACCTATTCAAGTACTAACACTATTAACCGCGCCAAGCGCTGCTTAACTTGGATAATCGATCACTTTGCACCCACAAATTCCTCCAATGATGCCGTTGTTATGTAGGTAAATATTAAACTGTTATAAATTTTGCTTCATCAAAGGGGAATCTTTTATTGATATTAAAAAAGAAGTTTTCGAAGAAACATGTTAGAAATACGTTTTGTGACACTTAGAATCAAAATACACTATTTTTAGAAAATGTCCATAAACTGAATATACAATATCGTAAATTTTATATCGTAACATTACGATGTAATACGGGTAATTACGGGTGTTCATACTGAGCAACAGTTGCAGTGACCATACTGGGCAACAATTACATCGCATCATGTTAGGTTACATTATTAAACAAAATTGAGACAAAAACTTATTTACATAGAGAGACGAGTGAGTTTGAAAAATTATCTTTTGATACGAAGAATATGTCCATTATTTTTGCGAGAACTTACAGTGGGGTACGTTAAAAGACGTGACCTCGGATTAGGTTTAATAAAACTGAAATGTGCATCTAATTAAACGTGCAAGATGATACTCTGTAGTGGTAGAATATCCATGGGTGTTCATACTGGGGAACAGTTCATACTGTCGGACACTCCTCTATACTTAAGTCAAGAATGAGGGAACTTGAAAAAAAAATTATTGAATAAGATCAATGTTCCACTTCCCTCAATATAATTAATAATTATTATTGTATATAACATTTAAGGCATAATAACCTTATCTATAATTATATCAATAAACTATGCCTTTAAATGTAATATATCACTTAGGTAATATATTATAATATTAACAAAACACAAGCTATACAAATTACTGTATAAAATTTTGAACAGAGAAAGTGTATAATTTTATAGAGTAACATGCGCATACGGAACTTTATAATAAAAATTCATGAAATAATGTTCAAGAAAAGAATTTTAATATTCATTATTTTAATAATTGTATATTACACCCATATTACAACTATATAAATCATTCCAGGAATTTTCCATAATTTCAGTCAAACATGATGATTATCGATTTTTTTATTTCATAAATTTTAAGTATTTAATAGCTTACCAATTAATACAAAACTGTCTTGAATAATTTAATGTTATATAATATAATCTGTAATGGAATAAATATTCTTTTCTGAAAAACGGATCTGAGGGTATCAAAGGATTAAAAACATAAAAAGCTAAAATTATATCATAAAATGGTATTTATTAAAAGTTTGCATAATATAATATATATTAAATTATAATGTATGTTAAATTTGTTATCCAAGAAATATTTGATTTAAAATGATGATTCCGGAATAGATTACTATAAATTTACGATTATATTGGAGAGAGTCGTACAGTATGACAACCCATAGCTATTTTGGGTAAAACTTAATTTAAATTGACACGGCGCAAAAAATTAGAATTCCAAAAATGAATTTGTTCCTTGAATAATCCTCTATCACGGACAAAATTGGCTGGGGTTAAATTCGAGCATAAATATTAATTATCGATATAAATATAGAAGTTATGATTTTGCGATTTGTAAAAAGTGTCGTCCAGTATGACAAATTATCAATTTTATTCAATTTTGAGGTATAAATAATTTATAAGGGTACTCACAAAATTTTTATAAGCAATAATATAGTATAATTATTAAAAATATCGCTTTATAAACATTTATAAATTGCTTTATAAACTACAATACTGCATATTTACTAACATACAGTATTTTAGTTATAAATAACGAAAAATAACAAATAACACTTAGTAAATGTTTTGAGATTATATTCAACACACATGAGAAGTCATAGACATTTTTCTATTGACTTTCTAAAGCAAAAAGCGCCATCTGTAAATTATGTGCAGCGAGTCCATAAGAAGCTTAGCAGAAAAGCTACACATGTGTGGGTTTTAGTTTTTGCAATTTTTGTTGGTATGTTAAAAATAATATCATCGATCCAGTGAAAATGCATTTGAAAGATCATACAATTACCTAACTTTTCAAACCCGAAATTTTTGGTTAGGTAATTTCCTTTATATGTTATAAACTAAACCGTTTCTTTTTGGTCTTTTTTTTAAAACTATTATATATATTGATATATCAAAAACGAATGATGGAAATTTATTGAAAAAATTTGTGATGATTATAGTAACATGGAATATAATATTCAGTAAAAATGTTGACCCATATTATTTTTCTCTTGCCGAAAAAAAATCGTTTTGTAAAAAGAGCCCACGTGCAGTCCCCCTGCTAAGCTTCTTATGGATTCGCCGCACATAATTTATAGATGGCGGTCTTTACTTTAGGATTCCAATTGAAAAACGCTATAAGTAAATTTTTTTAATATTATACCATTCAATTTACATGTCATACTATACGACAATCGTGTTTGTCGTACTCAACGACAAATATATTATAATGTTTTAGGGTACACTGTGCGGATAATAATAATTAGAAGTCTAGAGACGTCTTAATGGAGTTATGAAGGACTAAACTTGATACAAAAAAACCGCTGCCAATTCATTAGCTTCCTCAAACTTTAAAAAATGTCCAATATGAAATTATTTATTCTATTTAATACTGGGGTGAAAAATATTTTAAACTGTAATACTTTTTCATAATTTATGCTATATATATATAGCATAACATTTTCACATATAAATTTAAGATAAAATAATAATATGTTACTAAGAAAATCTTAAAAATGTTCATTAAGTGTAATTATTCGAGTTCATTATTCAAAATAGTTTATTAAATTCATTTTCACTGTGAACCTAAATTTTAACTCTCTTGATTAATTAAAAATGGCTCTACAGTCTTTTCTTCTGAAACTATTTAGTACAAAATTTTTTTACAACTTATTGGAGTAAAAGCATATTTTTGTGATAAAAACAAGAGTATTAAAAAAAATTCTTTACGTACACCTATTAGACAAAATAAATAATCTTATGTCAAAGTATAGCATTTAAAAATCAACTTAAAAAGTTTTGCATATCGTGTTACATTTCTTTCCAATAGCAAAAATAAATTTTGCAACACTATAATTGTTGATAGTGAAGGTGATGCTAAACCCCCCTATTGTCGTCAAATACGGGGAACCACTATTTTCTTACAATTTTCAATTTTGATAAAATATCTCTCTGAAGAGTTGTTGTTTTCTATAGGGACAATAACGTTTCATAGAGATATTTAATCGAAATTGAGAATAAAACGAGAAAAGTGATTCCTCGTATTTGTCGATGATCGGTGGCTTTAGCATCACCTGAATAGTAATATATGAATATAGTAAATGCATTCTACATTTAAAAATAATATTATGTCGTAATTTTGTTCGAATTAATGAGGAACGGAATTATTTATTACAAAAGAATCATAAAAATGAAAAAACGGTATAAAACTGAAACGAATCGATAAATCTTAAAAAATTTTCTTGATTTCAAATCGTAATCACAAAACGTATAAAATTAGCTTTGCTTGGTCAAATATTACCGCGTAATACGCAAGAAATCTACGATTAAATATTTTTAAATAGAAAATATCACAAAAAATGAAAAAACTTTATAAAACAAAAACGATTTGATGAATCTTCAAAATTCTTTTGATTAAATTCTTGATTGAAGATGAAAAAAATAAGTGTTCATTGATAAAAAATTACCGTGTAACACCCAAGAAATAAGCAATCAAAAAATTTTTTAATAAAAATATAACATCGAATATCTTGAAAAATAAAAGTCCTCATGATCTTAGCAAAGAAATTAGCTGAGAGATATACTAAAAAGCTACCTTTTTGGAAGTTTTCAGAAGGAATAATGCCGTTTTACTCAAGTTATCGTTTTCCATAGAAAATTGATGTTTTGTGCAAAATGATTTTTTTCTCAATCATAGAAAAATAAAATGTCTCAAAAATTTTACAGAATAATCTTCTCTATTGTCCTAATTACCTCATTTCTTCAAAAACTTTGCATCATATATTTCACAGAAATCACCGTTCAAATAAAAAATGACATTTCCGTGTATAATAAAAGAAAGAAAACACCTTATCCAAAATTTCATGAGGTAAAATATAGGTAATTTTATGCTCTTTCAAATCCGTATTCACTGGATCGATGATATTGTTTCTATCGTACCAAAAAACTCGAAAAACTAAAAGACAAAAATCGAATAACCGCTAAAAAATCAAATACAAAAAACTAAAAATTTATTATTGTACCCCCTTTGTTTAAGAAAGACAAACAAAATGAACCCTGAAGCATTAAATGTTACAGTGGATTACTCGAGATATGGATGCATACATACATACACACACACACACTCATACACATTCATATGGACATTTTCTAAAAATAGTGTATTTTGATTCCTTATATTCAAAACATGTTTCTAACATGTTTTTAGCAAAACATGTTTCTAACATGTTTTTAGCAAAACTTTTTTTTTACTATCACAAAGCTTCCTCTTTGAGGAAGCGATTGTTAGAGAGACATAAACTTATTTGGGGAAAATGAGGTTAGCCTCATAAAATAACCTTAGTCACTCGTAAAATTGAATAAATTATTGTTTATAAGTAATAGAAGTTTTCGAGCAATGAACGTTATATGCTGACCGCGGAGTATGTTTAATAGTACACCAAAATGCGCCAAATCTATATCTGTATCAATAATATACGACTCTTCCCTATTCTTTGACAGATGAACCTTGTCTTACAAGTCACAAGAAATTTATTATTTAAGTAAATTATTTTTTAACTTAATACAGTTAAATTATTTAATCTCTAATTCATCTCCACATCGCTTAGTGATAATAATGAAAAATTGAAAACAGATCTTGTAAGATTTATGCTGTTCTGAAATCCTTAAATAATACACAGTATATACAAAGTACTAAAAGATAATAGCTAGGCAATAATAATTATTATAAAGTTGTATATTTTATTCAAATTTAAATATTTGAAGACGAAGTAATCAAAATCAAAGATTAAGTTCATTCCTCAATTAAAATCTCTTAATTAATCCAACGTATTTGCTGCATTCACTCTTAAAAAATTTAAATAACGATAAATCTCTCCCACACATATAGGAATTTATCTCTGACATATAAAAAGGCTCTGAGTTCCATCAAACAAACTGCATCCTCCTCATATCAGCTTCGTTTAGCGGCCCGCAGTATTTTCCCAAAAAAAACGTGCTAGCCAATGCGCGAACCTTTCGCGATTTTCCTTTGACGAGCAAAAAAAGAGCTCGCGAACCTCGATATACGTGAAAGCCTCTCGACCGAGTCTCGACTACGCATAGGTATATGGATAAATCCGCGAAACTTTTAACTTTTAGTGTTATCTGATAAAATTGTAAATAATTCTTATATATTATTTTCAATTTTTATTTCTTTTTGTTTCCACAAGAGAATGGGCAAATGCACGCGATTGTAAATGTATTTTAAAGCTTAAATAATTCTCCTGTTTAGTAGTTTATAAATGGAGCGTTCAGAACCATAATGAAACATGTCCATTTTAGAAATTTTGCAAACTGTTGCAAACATTTCAATATTAGCTACATAAAAAAGTGGAATTTGATGAATTTCGGAACTATAATTAATATTTGAATATAATATTTATCAATTGTATACTTCATATCAAATAAATAAAGGAGTGATGTATATATATAAGCTATTTTCAAATTTTTATGGTCGTTTACTAAATTTTTGAAATGGACTTACTCCGTTATGTTTCTGAACGCTTCAAATGTATAATTAATACACACACCACACACAGAAACCCACGCACACAAATATAACCACAGCCACGTATACCATACACACACGCAAACATATAGTCACACTCAAATCTACCCACATCCACACTTACTCTCTCACATATACACAACCATACGCACACATACACATAAAACAATTTTAAATGAGACAAAATTTAACTATAATTAACTAACTTAACTTAACTAACTGGCAAATGGACAATAAGGGTGTGTGAAATGCGACCGAGACAAGACGAAATTTATCTCGCCTGAATGCGACGAGATGAGACGAGATCTCGGTCTTGGAACTAGATTTTCCCATCTCGAGACGAGACGAGAATATCTCGGTTGTCTCGGTCGTCTCGCACACCCTTAACAGACAACACACACAACATATATACACACAAACACCCATATACACACACTAAGAACACCAACATCCACACCCACACTTACTCTAACACTCACAGACAGACGTAGACACAAATTGCATACACACGCACGCACGCACGCACACCCTCTAGCACACACACTAGCACACATACACACATACACACTAGCACACACAAACATAAAACAATTTGGAATTCAACAAGATTTGACTCTGATTAACTAACTACCCAACGGACAAGGGAAGGTAAATAAAAGCTTGTAAAAATGGTGCTTAAACTATACGTAAAAATTATAAAATAGTATTTTATTAAGTATATTTACTTTAAATCATATTACAATAAAATAAATGAGTATTTAGTTAGCTTATGCACTGGATATGTGTTTAACTTATGAGAAATATGTGACTTTTAACATGGAGAATTACGGCTTTTTAGTATTCTTGCTAGAACTGTTCGATGGATAATGTAAGAACAAGAACCTCTCATCGTATTTAAGAGGGTTCTTGATGTTTACCGACTGAATAATTATTTATAGTTATAAAATTACTTATATTTAAATAAAATCCAAATTTCCTTGCCCTTCGTTGAGTATAGTAATAGACCTATTTACAAAGTTTAAGATCTCAAAAACAATGGCACCCTAAAAAATTATTAAACAGGTCTATTAGGTAGTACTCAATGAAGGGAAAGCTAGTGTGGATTTTGTATATAAATATAAGTATATTTATAATTATTCACTTCTCGGTAAAATCAAGGCAAGAAATTTGAATTTTAAATTGACTTTTGGACCCCTTAATATCGAACTATATAACATGCGACATCCTGAGACTTATGATCCCAGTATATTAGGAAAAATAAATTACCAGAAAATTACTACTGTCAACCTAATTATTTATAACATTTTTTTAGACAATATATAAAAGTAGCTTTTGGGATCTGGAAACATTTTTTTCAGAAAATTTGTGCAATTTAAGGGGTAACACCACTCTAGGTACACCTATTTTTAACGATCTATTGTGGGTAAATAATAAGCGAAATGAAAAATTCGTTTAAAGAACGTTATTGTACAATTAATAAAGTATACAAAAAAAATTTTTTTTCAAAATGGCGGCCACGGGAGCCCGTAGTAGGCCGTTACTTTTCTGTTGACTCTCAAATGGGAGGACCATTTTCTCGTACATGATGCACCCTAGATCAAAAGAACAAAGTTTTCCTTATAGTACATATTAGTAGGCGTGGTAGTACGTTGGGATTTTCTTTTAACCCTTTGTGACCCACATTTTTCTGTTCAATATTTTAAGCTGAAAATTGTTACTCGGGGGTTTTTGGGGTCGTTGATTACGAATTTGAATTTTTGTTAATTAGTATTATAGAGAAACCTCTTAGCTAATAGAAGAATGTAAAATCATTTATATACACCTATAAATAAAATTTTTATACATAAAAACCTTAGACGAAAGAGGTGGCTATTATAATAGTCACTAAGCCACAAAGGGTTAAATCAAATTTTAAAGAAATGGTGCACATTTTAAAAGAAAGTTTAGATTTTGTGAAAATTTTTTTTTTAAATGTGCACTATTTTTTTAAAATTTGATTTATAAAAGAATCTCTACGTACTACCACGCCTATTAATATGTACTTTAAAAAAAATTTGTTTTTTGTTCTAGGGTTCATCATGTACGAGAAAACTGTCCTCTCGTTTGAGCGTCAACAGAAAAGTAACAGCCTACTACGGGCTCCCGTGGCCGCCATTAAAAAAAAAAGGTGTACCTAGAGTGGTGTTACACCTTAAAGAAGAATAGTCTAATATAAATTTTTTTCTGCGACTTAAAGATCAGCTGTAAAAATTCCTTGAAATTTTGAAAAATGGGAAATAAACGCGAGTGTTTTACGAGTAAGAAAAATACGATAAATTAAACTTTTCGATATTATACAAGCAACATTGTAAATGTACATATTTTAACTTATCGCAGGGATTATACAAAATGATAACCCTTAGCTCGCAATTTCTTTAACATTTATAAGTTTCATATTCTTGTTTGATCTTCTATCACTGATTCTTCTTGTTTTTAATTGCATCGGGATCTCCCGTCAGACGGGTACATCAGACGGTCAGACCGTACATCAGACGTGTAGCCAAAAACGACGCCCGGCCCTACACATTTATGGTATATGTAGATATACTTTTACACGGGTCGGGCGTCGGTTTTGGCTGCGCTCGGAAGAAGAGATTAATGAGTATATAATAGTATATTGTGTACCGTGGGGGAAAAGTAGGCTTTTTTCACTTGCGTGTGAGGTTTGCGATACGAGTCGAAGGCGCAAAAGTCTTTTCCGCCTGCCGGTTGGAAAACGGCCACTTTAGTCCCGCTATATATCTATGAAAAAATGCGTTTTCGTACAAGTGTGACAAAAATACATTTTATGGCTATTCTTAAAGAATTATTTATTTACAAAAATATTTACAATATTTTTAAAATATTGAAAAAATTAATAATACATACTAAAGTTGAACAAAACTAGAATTACTCAATAGCGTTATGGACGGTTTATCATCTATTAGACGTTACATCAGTCTTAAACGTTTCATCTGTCTCTCTCCTTTCATCAGTACGTCCAAGTTTTCAATAATCGAATATTCTTTTTCACACAAAGTTGAAAGCCCCGTGGATTTGCCCATATATATACCTAACAGTAGGCATAAAAGTGCAATGGATCTACATACCCTATTGCCGCGCTCTCGATTGAAATAGCGGCGCGCGCGGGCTGCGCACGAATTTCGATGCGGAGCAAGGTGAGCTTCTGCTCGATTCTGCTGCTGTCAATGCCGGCGCTCGCTTGTGCATACGTACCTTGCACACGTGCACACACCCACACGCAGCTGGGCGCAGCTCGACAAAATGACAGCGGGAGAAACCTGCAAACGTTGGCTGTTTCAAGCTTGCGCGCCCTAAATACGCGCCCTGACAATCGACGACGCGCTTGCGACTTAATAAGCACGGCGGTATTGCCTTGTTGTGCGTGGGGCTTAATTACGCGGAATCGAGCGCTCGCGAGATGAGGATTTTTTTCCCTCTTTCAGTTGAGGGGTGGGGTTTTTCCCTTTTTCGAGCGCGAGGCTTTATATAAGGCGATACGCTTTTTCGAACGTGCAGGAGAGACTTTTGAAGGCGGTTTTCGTTTGTGTATAATCTCGTTATTTTTGCGATGCTAAGGGTATAGGATGATGCACGCTCGACTTTTCGCTGAATTTAGCAGTGTACAAAGTAAATGCGCGAAGTTTTATCTTACCTTATTATGTCTGTTGATAAATAATGAGTGAGATTGTTATGATTATTGAATTTAAGCTTTGGAATATAAAAATAAGAGAACGTTACTTTTTAACGAGTAGAATACAAAGATATATAGTTAATGCATTGTAAATAGTAAATTAGTTCTTGAATAAAATTTGTATAGGTATACAAAACTGAATATAATGGTAATGATGAGATAAAACTCAGATAATGAAATATTCTTAATACCAATTTGAATCCTTTACTGGTAATAAGGGTCTGGTATAAAAACCATATTATTCATATACAATTTGTAAAGGCTGTGTCTTAGTTCATTATAACTGGTAATAAGGGTCTGGTATAAAAACCATATTATTCATATACAATTTGTAAAGGCTGTGTCTTAGTTCATAGGTTTTTGCTATTCTAGTCAATAAAAAAGAAATAGTTAATTATAATTTATGTTCTATATAAAAAAAATTCTGATTACTCATATAAGTATGTTATTTTAGAAATTATTCATAAACACAATATTGGATTACTAAATTTGATTTAAAAAATTAATTGTACAAATTAATTTTGCAAATCTGATCTCAGATTTGTAATTAACGACCCCAAAAATAACTTATACCATGTATGCTTTGTAGTGTCTGTAACCCAGATCCTTATAAAGGACCTACGATATACCGTGGATACCAAGACTACTTTGTATACGAGGCAACTTTGTAAAATTCCAACACTTTTAAACTCAACGTCTTTTGTAATTTTTTTTATGGTATACTAGAAATGTTATTAAAACTGAACATTTATACCAGTGTACACCTGCCAATACATCAACAACCTTTTTCCGTAATTTTTCTAATGCATAAAAGTTATGTCAAGTTATTCAAACAAGTTTATACTTTTACAAAAGTTTTTATGTATATAAAACATATCAAAACAAAGATTTTGACGCCTCAAACATCTTGATTATGCCAATTCTCTACTGGGACTTTTAGTGCGTCTCGGTTTCACTTTCAATGTTGAATAATAATTATTCTATTCACGTACGTAAATAAAATCTGTTAAGTTGGAAAAAATAAAGAAAATATGGTTTTAAAATTTTTTGGTACGGTGCAATTAGCTCGTATTTATAAATTCAAAATAATTGAAATTAGTAATGTTAATTGAGTTTACAATTATGTTTCTACAATATATTAATGTACTCAGAATTTGGCATAAAATGTTCAGGGCTTCGCGCATATGACAAAATCTCAAAAAATGCACTTTTTAGGTCCAAAAATCGCAAAAAAAAATTTAATGTTGTGGTTTCCAAACCATTTTATCTTGTTTTAAGGGCCGAATTATGAAGAAAAATGCGATTCAACAAGGACAATTGGACATGTGACTATATTTTTCTACCAGATTAGGAGTTTTTTACGCTTTTTTTAAAGCAAAAACAGGGTATTACTGCACAATTAATAACTGTGTACATAAAGGTGGAAATTTTTTTCTCCAGAAAGTATATACAAGTAGAAGAAAAGACCTTTAATTTGAGTTTTTATTCGTTGAAAATTGATGTTCCAGTGCAAAGTTATGACCAATTGAAAATAGGGTAATAATTATATTTTATATTAAAATTATTTAATGTGTATATAAACCTTTTCTATTATTTGAAGAAGTCATGGATTTAATAAATAATAAATATGAAATTACTTATTTATAACAATAAAAGTAAACATTATAATTTAACTTATTTAATTAATAGTATAACAGTATTGTTATAATTGGGACTTTCCATAAAATAAATGAAAAACTATTAGATCTGTCGATCCGAAGTGTGAGTGAAAATGTACGTATCACTCGTTGGAATTTGTGTATACTTTCGCTACTAAAAATATTAGTTTTTTCACAACGCAAATGAAAAACAAACAGCATGAAAAACGAACAAAATTCTGCACCGAAAATATTTTTCCAGATATTTTTTAAACGCTCGTTACATAGTGGTTACGCTGCACGAACGCACGTAAACTAGTGTGGTTAGAAACGACTTTGCACCTGGAAATATTATGCAATCTTTATAACCATCGTATATTCTAGAATATTTCACGCAGACATATACAAATTCCTTACAGTTGGAAAATATTTTATGAATATGTTTGAAATGTGTCATAAAGTTATATTATACACTTATATTTATATAAAGAGAAATAATACATTAGCCATACTATTTAATATACACCTAATAGTCTGGTAGAAAGTTAGCTAGAATGGCTAGTTAGCTTATTAATTATTAGCCAGATTAATAAGCTATTAATAAGTCAAATTATAGCTAATATCTGGTTAGAATCTGCTTAAGACTATGCTTTAAGCAAGAACATATTTTGTTTGCAAATCTAACTTATTTATATTTTGTTTTGAAAAGTTATTAGTTTTTAAAAATACACATTATTATACTTTATTGAATGTTCAATATAGTATGCCGTCAAAATAAATATTTTTATCAACAAATAACAACTTATGAGATTATAGAAATATGTATATGCTATACTAAAAGTATTTGATAACTAATAATTTCTAAAAATAAAATTTAGTAATAAAACTTCATTGTAAAACTACAAATATTTGTTTACCAAATCTCCAAATTTCGTCATAACTTACATTATTTTGTTTTTATTGTTATTTTTAAAATAACAATAATTATATGACTACATGCATTCTATTATTTATAACATAAATTTCTTTAATAAAGACACTTAAATTTTACTCGGGGCTTTGGTACTTTTTGTGTAAATAATACTTTTTAAATGCACGCATCGTTATGTAAACAAATAACCTAACCTCCATTACTACTAGACATTAACGTATATTTTTAACTTAAATTTAATAAAATACTTAATGTAGTATGATTAGATTGCGTATTACTTTGATTATTATAAACTGTTATTATTTTCACTATTAATTAATACATAAATTACTTAGTTTATCAATTTTATATTAACTAGAATATTAAGCAGTCTCTAGCTATAAATTAGCTAAAAAGCATGTCGTTTTAACTGATTTCTAGCTAATATCTGGCTATCTCTCCTAAAATTTCAGCCCGATTGGCCAAAAATTGCGTGAGATATCCTATCGCATACATTTTTCGCTAACGAAAATGTAAGGCACTTCTGTGTCGCGGTCGTGCCTAACGCAATAAATATAAATGTAATTTATTGATCTTGATTTAAAGCTTATTGTATCATTTACTTCATATAAAAAAATCGACATGTTAAATTCTAGAATATACATAATTTGATTGTATACTATTGATTATTGATTTTTGTTTTATAAATTATAAGTGTTTAATACTGTACTATGTCGCACAGGTCCACATTCCAACACAACGACTTAAGAGAATAATATGGGTTATGAATTTTATTTTTTAGTACCAAGGACTAAATAGAGCACAAGCAAGTTGTGTAACTTATAAATATTATGAAATTTATTAATAAAATTTTTACTCGATATAAAGCATGTCCATAGAAGTATTATTTTCCTCGATGTAGGGTATTGAAAAATACATTTATTCTGGACTCAACCGTACTGGCCACTATATTGACCTCAAAAGCTGTACAAAAGTAACATATGAGTCCCGCAAATCTACTTGTTTCCCGCAAATGTTTTTTTTTCATAAATGCATTTCTTTAAAATTATATTTCCATAAATTAATATACATATTCAATAAATTCTAGTTCTTACCGAATAAAAATAAAAATGTCAATAAAAATGTTTGCATTTATTAGAAGTACTTAATATTTTGTACATAATATTTAATATCTAACTTTTACATAGAATAATTATAATTAGATTTGTACTAAGTATTTATACTTGAATATTGACAAATTAAACTCATATAATTGACGCGTTTAAAAATGAAAAAATTACTTTTATAACCGAATGTTGTTTTTACCTTTTAATTATCGGTGTCTCTTACTAATACAATTTTATTATCAAGTAAATATTACGTATATAAATTAATATTAGCGAAATTTCGCCACAAGGTCTCACAGACGCCACGTCGCCGTTTACGCTACTAAATTTAACCTCGGTAGTAAATGGTTAATGCTTTGCTTTGCTTCCTCAAAGAGAAAGCTTTGTGATATTAAAGAAAAAGTTAAAGAAAAATTAAAGAAAAAAAAAATATATATATATATATATATATATATAAGTACAAATATTTTTTTAAATAGTGTATTTTGATTCCTTACATCTCAAAATATGTTTCTAAAAAGTTTTTAGCACAATTTTTTCTTTAATATCACAAAGCTTTCTCTTTGAGGAAGCAAAGCAAAGCATTAACCGCTTACTACCGAGGTTAAATTTAAATCGTTCTACACGCACACTCACATACGTACACGTACATGTGCATGTGCACATATACGTGTGTAAGTGTGCGTCTAGACCGATTAATTAAATTTGAGTTTTTTTCATTGTGTTTGAGGAAGCTAAGTACCAATGAATTGACAGCGGTTTCTAATTCTTATTACAACTGTACCAATTTAATTCAATAATATTTATTTAGTCAGAGATATATCAGAGATATGTTTTTCAAATATTTCATACATTTCTTATACGACCCATGGTTTGCTTCTGTCACTTTCTCGATAAATCGCAATTCTACATATACGGGACACGATAAATGTGACGTTTTCCATCCCCTGCACCTTCACGTTTAGTTACATTATAAACGTGTCCAATAAAATTCACAGCCTGGCGGGCTGTTGAATTATTAACTGTTTTATTATTAACACTTCTGAAGTAAGTGACATGTCCTGAAGTATAGTCCGATGCGGTATTAAGAATTAATGTACTTTTCCATTTCAAATGTCACATTTCAATAAAAAAACTAACGTTTTCAACAAACTAATTTTTAATGCAAGCGTAAAATAATATGACCTAACGTTGATTATAAATAGAAAAATTTAAATATTGAATTATGTGAAAACTTTACAAAACACGGTATTCCCAGTTGAAAAAGAAAATTAATTATCTCTTACGTAGAAAGTAAATTGAAGCGCATGATATTACTTCTATATTATGATAATTTAAAGACAATCAATAGAATCTATATTTTCATACATTTGAAAATATAAACAATTATTTTCTAGAGAGTTTGTCAGAAATGTTCAAAAATAAAATAGTAACAGTTATATATTATATCGAAATTTTTTCAATGGAATTATCTTTAATGTGATTTCAAATAAAGATTTTCGTAAAAAATGTTTTTCAATTTTTTTTATCTTCCAATTTATTTAACTTTTTTATTAGATTAAAGGCGTTAACACCATTTAATCGTTAAGGATACGCGGTTCATATATATTTGGATACTTGCGTGACCTTTTTTTCTTCGGCGGTAAGTATGCATGTTTTGAACAAAGAACACAAGCCGGTTTCTTACTTTTCTGCGAATAAAAAGAAATTGGAATGACGTCAAATTATATAATATCAAAATTATATATGTATATAGGTGTGGAATCTGCACTGTCATGTTTAAAGTGCAAGAAATGAATATATTTAAACAATATTTATTAATGTTTTTATTATTAACAAACTATTACGAATATTTTTTAAACAGCTCTTAGTAGTTGTTTCTCGTAATCTGTATATCTAAAAATAATATAATAGAAATTCTGCTACAGAGTTGCATTCAATGTTAGACTGTAGTAAATACGTTATTTTCAACACGTGCTCCGTGAGTTAGAGCAAGATGCATTAGGTAAAATCATGTATGCAAAGTATAACATAAAATTACTCATGGTAGTCCAGCATTTAAAAGTAGTTTTTGCAAAATCTTGTTGGATAAAGTAAATTCATTACGAGCAAATTGTCAGGCTATTTAAAATACGTTTTGCAAAACTTTAATAAAGTTGTTAAAGCCTGCTTTTTAACAAATTAAGATTCTGATTTAGTAAAATATATTAGAGCAAGAATTAGAGCTACATAACAAAATCCCAAAAAAATGCACTTTTAAAGGTACAGAAATTGCACAAAGAAATTTGAATGATCGGGTTTCCAAGCCTTTCCTATCTTGTTTTAGGAAAATTGAGTAAAAACGGACGGATTTTCCATTCTTCTGCAGAATCTGAGATTTTTGACGAATTATTACCCTATTATAATTTGGTCATAATTTTGCGCCGGAACATCCATTGTCAACGAACAAAAATTCAAATTAAAGGTCTTTTCTTCTACTTTTATATACTTTACGGAAGAAAATTTGTCCACTTTTGTGTGAACAATTATTAACTGCGCAGTAAAACCCTTATTTCGCTATATATAAGATACCGTAAAAAACACCTAAATTACCAGAAAAACATAGCCATATGGCCAATTTTCATTGTTCAAACGAGTTTTTATTCATCATTTGGCCTTAAAACAAGATAGAAAAGGTTTGGAAACCAGAGCATTCACATTTTTTTTTGCGATTTTTGGACCCAAAATTAGTACATTTTCTTAAAAGGGGAGAAAATGAAACTTTCGCAGGCACGTGATGTGACGTGTCATATCACGTGCATGCAGGAATTCAATTTTACCCCTGTGTAAGAAATAGTATTTTTCTCTATCCCCGGGCGAAAATACGTTAATTAATCAGTCGAGAAAAGTCGAAAATCATCATCGTTCCTGGTGACATCAACTCTGCGCAGCCATGTTTTTACTTTTGCTCTATGTTTTGATAGCGTTAGCGCCCTCGCGGTCATTTCACGTCGTGCTTGCAGTTTGCAGGTTATATTTTTCAATGTTATTTTACCTGTCGCAATTGGTTTTTCCCGATGCCCGCCCAACATTTGCAGCACGAGCGTAGCGATTGCTGCTGGTTGGGGGCGGGCATCGAAAATACATGAACAAGCAGATTACGTGTAATATTTTTAAATTATGGAATAAACGTTAATTTAGCAAAAAAAGTAATTGAATATTTTTTTAAAACAGAGATGGTACATTAACTTTCTTACAACTATTTTTTACAATTTTCACAAGAATAAAAATTGTTTACAATATTGCCATTAAAAGTACAGTTTTCATATTTAATACATCACTTCTTCTTCTTCTCTAGAATAGTCATCGTCAGAAATTGCAGATTGATCACTTATATTTATCGTGAAAAGAGCTTTTTCAAAGTCACAATCCGCTGTATCGTATGGGTTAGGCTATTCAAAACATTGCTGACAGAGCTTTCGGTCGCGCGTGAAACAAGTGACGCACGCAGTGGGCAAAAGTGCTTCTTCTTCTAGTGTAAACAAACAAAAGTTCAAAAGTTCATGCCGTGTTGTTTCACGTAGACGACTTTTGTACAAAAATTCAGAAAAGGTTACGTTCTTCAATACGCAGGTCATGGAATATGTCTATTTTGATTTTAATGTTGTTCGGTAAACTTTCGAAAAATAAAACCGATTATGAGAAAAACTCTTAAGGAGGTAATTGGATACGCAAACTTATACTTTTAATAAAAAAATTTATATAATGATTTGTTCTCATATTATAATATGAGAAACAATATAAAATATAATATAAAAGTAGGATATTCGAGTAACGAAAAAAAATTTTTTGAACAAAATTTCCATATTGCAACAGTAGTTATCAACTAAATAAAGATGCGACCAAACAGTGGAAACTTTTGTTTTTTAATTTTGCAATTTTTATATCGGTAAGTTCTCCTGAAATTATTCAAGAACCATAATGAGACCTTCAAAATTCAAATCGGATAACAAATAATAAAGTCTCCACGTCTTTATTTTTGTTTTACTTTTGTAGTACGGAAATTTTGTAGAAAAAATTTCCTTTAGTAAGATTTTAATTTACACTCATTAATTGTTATAGGTATACAGTTATAATTCTTCAGTGGATTGCTATAAGGACTATACGCTTGTTTTGTACCGTAACTGACTTACCACGCAGTTTTTGTTACATATTTCAAATAGAATAGAAATATATCGCAGTCCCAGGACTAGTCTAAGGCAATTCAAAATTTATTTAACCTGATTCTTTTACTCGAAATAGCTGATACAAAAATAAAAGCCCTTCATGCACTTTGAAAATTGGTTTGAAAAGATTGAGAAATTTTATTACAATAATAAAATTTGCGTAAAAAAATGTATTTCGTGATCAATTTACATTACTTACTTGGTTTTATAAAAACATTGAGTTTTGAATTGTCATAGTCTTGTTCTGGGGGTACGATATAATGAATGTGTTCTGGAAGTTTAAAGACATTCCAATGAAAAGAGCTCTCGAAACCGCGTCTTAAGTGAATTTTGATGAATATCAGACATCTTCGCGCAGTTTAAAGATGTACCACACTACGGTAAAAATATCTTTGAATATGGCTGGAAGCTTTTTCTGCATCTCAGTATGTGCTAGCTGGGATTACGAAAGATTTTCATACCTCCTAATACTTTATCTTTTAAAATCTTAGTTAATACACAGAAAATCACGATAAATTCTGTGAACCACTACTATGTATATAGAGGTTGTACTGAGTTGTACAAGGCTGGAATTGACTTGGATTGTATCTTGTTTATATAGAAAAATATTAAAATATGTAATATTTTTAAAACTTAAATTATTTTTAAAACAGTGTTGATAAAGTGGCCAATTTTTCACTACTTAGAACTTCTTTAATTAAAATTCAGAGAATACAGTTTTTGGAAAAATACTCATGAGATATTAAACTTAAAGTTTCAAATAACATGTCTCAGTAGTTTCCGAAGCCCCAAAACCCGATATATATCTACCGGGTATCTAAAGTTCCTTAAGGTGACCACATTACCTGCACTCCCTTAATCACGAAACCGCAGAGTCCCCTCAAAACAACCCCAACCCCATCCCCGCACTATTTACAAATCAGTTGCTATGATATCCTCAAATAAAAAGTAAAAAACTATTCTCATTACATAGCTACACCCTTGTAATAGTTACACAAATGCGAGCACAAAAGGAGCTGATTCACGCTCGTAATTCCCGCCGCGGCCGGCGTGTCTGGATGCAGGTCGATAATTTCGTGCGCGGAGAAGCTCCGCGTGCACACGCCGGACAGGATGCAGATGTCGCCAGAAAGTTTTGGCCTTTTTTCTTTCTTTACCGAGTCGCAGGTGTGTATGCGTCCGTCTGCATGTACCTATATGTATGTATACAGGCGTCGCTCGGTGTCGGGTTTCTTGTACGACTGGCGCACACACGCTTCACTAAGCACCTCTAAGCCTATATTGTGCCGAGCGCTGCACAGCCAGGCGGCGAGAAATAAGGATGGTATTACAGACGAGAGTCGCGCGGTGTAATCCCTATCTCGCGTTGCGCACCTTCGGGCATTAATTATGGCACTGCGACTTTACGATTTTACGTGTATGTAGCGCGCGGAAAGAAATTGCTTGGCAAATTTTACGATTGTAGGGCCAGAGAAGTCGACTGTTGTGTCCCGAATCAAGCGCCGAGTGCCTCTCGATTCTTTAATTTGAATAATTGTAAAATTATTTAGTAAACTCGATACAAAAGACTTTGTAATAAAAAGTAATTTCGTCGAATTACTGTGTGATTTTATTACTTAGTCTTTCTAGGTTTTTTTATTTCTACCAGAAATAATTGTAATAGTAATTTCGACGTTTCTTGATGATAAAGACGTATTTCGATTTTCGAAATTCCGTTTTATAAAGACGCATTTCAGAATTTAATTTAATAAAGATGAATCTAGGCATCGCAGTTAATAAAGATGTAATTGAGCGGTGCTGTTAATAAAGCCGTGAATTTGAGTTATCGAAAGGAACAAGCGATTTATACATTTTAATTAACTCAAATAACTCTTTTTAAAATCAATGTTTAATACGTCTTTATTAATTGCAATGCTTTAATACGTCTTTATTACCTGCAGTACTGAAATATGCATTTATCATAGAGAAAGGTCGATTTGATCACATTCCAAAAAATTCAAATTCCAAAAAATTACTATACTTTCTAACAGTAAAATTTTGTAAAGATTATAGTAAAATTTACTATGCGTTCAGTAATGTCGCTACAAATCATTGTAATTTTTATCAAATTTCGGCTCTGTAGTAAAATTACTATACTGGTAAAATTTAAATAAAAATTTATAAAAACTATACAATTTTTCTCCATATAATGGTCTTAGGAATTAATTTGTAAATGAATTTGATGCGGTTTTCTTTGCTTTTTTTTATTGTTAACACAAAATACGTACGAACAACGTCATCGTTAGTTTATAACTTTTTTGAGCTCAATCGAGACATTTAACGATGTTTATTTTTGTATTTGAATTGAATTAAATTATACTCTAGGTTCAACTGCATGACAAATCCGTTTACTCGTTCGGGATGTTTTTCAGGCCCTGAAAGAGAAATTCACAGAATGTAGATTGATTTATTACGAATAAAAGAATATGTTACTAAGAGCAATTTATTTGTATTTTGTACAATAAAATCTTATAGACTGATTAATTAGGTTTGCAAATAAGGAAATTTCATTTTATCGTAATTAATATTATATTTATTTTAAGCATTCCTTACAAACATTTTGCAGCACCTTAATAGACACTCTACAGTATATGTCTGTAGCTATCTCAAAAGCCATTTTTCTGCTTTATTTAAAGAAAAAACGTTATACCTATGTAGAATATACCATTTAGATACGATAATATCCCTATGAGGCTTTATTCTTTAGATCGATGAATTTTAAAGATTTAAAGACTTTTTCTTTTTACTCATTAATGTCCAACACTCCACAATTCTTTATCTTTTTTACACTAAATAGTTTTATAACCCTGAAAATATGCATCCTGTAGTTTTCGAGGTTGCTCTTTGAACTCTGACGCAGATACATTCTCCATAATAACTTAAATATTCAAAATTTTTAGCCAAAACGGAGCTTGTCATCATAAAAATTGTAACTAAAAAATTGTCATCATTTTTTTAGAATTGTTTTGACTACAGACCACAATATTGTAAAATCTATGCCATTTAGGCAAACCGGAAATCGTATTCAAAATGAGAATCTTCATCCTTTACACTACAAAGTATATTTTCACCGACATTTATCAATGTTTTCTTGGGAAACTATAGGGGAGAGAGCGCAATATAGACACGGGGAAAAACTGACATTTCCATTATTTAAAAACGGTTGCATCGCTGAAAGTTAAAAATTCTTTTAATAACGCACAAATGTATAAACTATATGTTGGTAAAGTGAAAACAAGTTTAAGATAAGACATAATAGAATAAAAAATAAAGCGTCCATTTGCCCCCAAACAAACGCCCATTTTGCCCCATCTTATTTGTCTTATTAGTTTGACATATAGTTGAAGCTAAAATTAAATTATCATAATAAAATAAGTACTACAGTGCTCATTTTAATCCGTAAAGTGACACTCTCACCCCGCAAACTGATAAATTGGCCCTAATTTTTGTATATCGCTTATTTCTTCATCAATGTCTATTTTGCTCCCCCTACCGATAAGACAGTCAAAACTGTAGAGTGCTTGGTATCATTAACCGGTTAGAAAACAGCAGAAAAATGACGTTGGTAAAAGTTGTAGACACGGGCAGCAGATTCTTCGTAGACGTACTGCAGAATTTTCTGCAGACGTGTCTGTATTTTATAAAAATAATTTATAAAAATAATTTTATTAAATATTTTTTCAAATACAGAATTTTAAATCTTAATGAGTAGTTTAAATAATGTAGGTATTTTATCAGTATATAATCACGCATGCACGCACACACACAAGCACACACACGCACGCACGCACACGCACACACGCACGCACGCACATACAGACATTTTTTAAGACTAGTATATTCGGACTCCCCAAGGCATAAAACATGTGTATACGTTAAAAAATCACAAAAAATAAGTTTTATCATTACAAAGCTTTCTTTTTGAGAAAGCAAAATTAGATAACAGAAAAATAGATTTGTATTATTATGTGATACATCATGAACCATCCATATCTTCCAGAACAAAGTGAATTTGACTTTCAAATTTAAGCTGCAAAGTATATCTATGTACACTCGACGGAACAAAGATTTAATCAAAATTGTTTGAATTCTTTTAAAATCCTCCAATGAGGTTAGCGAAAACGAACTTGTACAACGCATAGATGCATATACCTTATTGAAAGTCAATTCACATTTTTCAGGCTGATACAGAGGGTAGAGATTGTACTTTAATTATCTGCACAGTATAGTAGAAATATTATTAAGGAGGTTCTATTGGTATACATATGTCATAAAAAAAGCAACATTATTTACTTCAATTTAATCTCACATAATGATATGAAAGTTAATATGTTATAAAATAAAGAGTTTTTGTCAAACTAAAAAAATTTTTATTGACAATCCGTTATTGTAAAGTTAGATATTTTCAAGTAGAGAAAAATTTGAAAAAACAGTGGAGGCTTTTTTATTTCTTATCCTAATTGAATTTTTAAGGTCTAGGGGACTTAGTGATATAAAAATTGCCTAGTATCGCAAAACCTGCATAGTTTAGTCCTATTGTTTATAAAACACATGTAGGAACTTATAAACAATTGGATGTAACTTTGCAGGTTGGCCGGTGCATTACAATTTTTATATCGCTAAGTCCCGCTGAAATTATTCAAGGAACAAAATGAGACCTTCAAAATATAAACTGGATAACAACAATGGTTGAAAAGGCACATCTTCAATCCAAACCCTTTCTAATCATATACCATTTATCTGCTTTGGATGCATGGTCAAAGCTAAATGACTGTCACAAGATTTACCTTTATTCTTTTAAATATATAGATTGTTATTAAAAAAAATAATGCTATGTTCATACTATTTGTATGCAACCATAAAATATGTTTGTCTGTATGATGAAATATAATTTTACAATGAAATATACAGTTTATGATACTAGTTGATAAGAAAGTAAACTATAATAAAGCTAAAAATTATATTACCGCCGTCTTCCAGTGAACACCACCAACTCGAGTATCTCTTTCAACCATCACTCGTTCCCAAACAGTATCTGTTGATCTGCGGTATGGCTGTAAAAAATATATACAATTAAGAAACAAAAGGTGTTCCAGAATATATAAATTGTAAATTAAGCAGATAAAAATAAAATTATACTGATATATTAACACAATTCTTGGACTTTGACTTCTCTGAATTACATCACACGGAAATGAAAAAGACAAAATATTCTTGATCAAAGAATTTGAACACGGGTACATAATACATGTTTTTCTTAAATGTTATTAATTTCATTTAACAAATTAGCAGAAAACAATGATTTAACAAAATAGCAGGAAACAACAATGACCTAACCTAAAAATGTTACGTAAAATACGTTGTTGTATGCTTACGTTGCCAAACATAGCCTTTGTGATCACAACACTACCGATTTGGTAAGAATACACGAGAGTCCCGATGATCAATAAAGGAGGTAGAGCTTCGTACCACATTTTGTCAAAAATAAGAAACTGTCAAGGGAAAAAGTAACCACATTCACTCGATGTTCCTTTGCTGATTCCTCCAGTAGGTAGAAGCAACGAATATAGACCTATATAGAAGAACGCTCCTGGGTTACGAAAAGGGGACGAAAGTTTGGCTCACCGGCGATTAGTTCGGTGAGCCAGACACTTGACGCCGCCACGTATTAATTTCTCACTCAGTGCACGTATGCGCACGCGCGAACTGCTGAAGTGAATATTTTTATTTATTATAGGAGAGACTGGGGTGTAACAGAGTTTGGGGTATAATGGAGCACTTGCGATAATTTGTTTTATAAGTGGCACCACCATATTCGGTCGCGTCTCTGTTTACTAGTAGAGAATGCGCGAGTTTATTTAGAGAATTTCATTAACCATTACCATGCAGAAAAAATTTTAAAAATTGAACATAGTTTAACCCATTTCTTCCCAAGCGGCCATTTTATACTCGATTGGTTATTTGCCTAAAAAATTGTCGAAAAAAAAAAATAATAATAACCAATAGCACTTTTCTGAAGTAAAATTGTCTGCTCTTTCCGATTCTAAAGTCAGAATTTTGAAATTTCCGTTGGAAAATTTCAAAATGGCGGTTTTAGGCAAAAACCCAATCGACTATAAAATGGCCGCTTGGGAAAAAATGGGTTAAGATGATGAATAGCAGTACATCTTTCAAAGATGGTTTTTTTTCAAATCGTCAACCGATTATTGGTTCTTTCTTCAACTTTAATTTGCTCTTTGGAATATTAAAATCGGTTGAATGGTTACGAAGTTATGATGTAAGATATGAAAACATGCAAATGGGGAATAACGGTGCATCTGTTTTGGGGTAAAATCGAACAGGTAAAAAGATATAATAAAAGTTCAATTTGCCAGTGAATTAAGGTAAAATTAGAAGAAATTATGTTAAAAAAGGTTTAACGTTATTTAATTTATTATTTATTGTTATGTATAATTTTTGAGTGAGTAGTGTTTTATTTTAATTTTTTAAGTGATGGCTTTTGTGTATTTAATTTGTTTGACGTTTGATATATATTGCATGACGGTAATGTTTGCTGGGAAATATTTTTTAGGAATTTTGCTGTCTTAAAGAGAAAGCTTTGAAACGATGTAATTTTTTTAATCAGATATTTAAATAGATTTTGGGGTTCCTGAGTCGGAAAAATCATGTTAAAAAAATGGCTATATCTGTATGTATATGTATAGGGGAGACCGGGGCTGATTCGTAATAGCGAATATTTTTAACTCAAATGCTTCAATTCTGAAATGTTGTTTAGAAATATTAATATGTACACAAAGAGAAGTTTTATATATAGTTTTGAACAGTAATCGTACTATTTTTATCAGATATTTTTAAGTTTTTTTCAAGTATGTGAAATGTTTTTTACTTTATTACTTTCTTTTACTTATAATGGCGTTTGAATATTTAGGTCAAAATCCAGCGATTTTAAAAAAAGTTTACCTGTTAATCCATACACTAACATTTTGAGGACTAATTTTTCGTCATAAAATAAACTAAAATATTAATTCTGAGCCCTTTTTATAAATATTATATCAATTTATAAAATAAATCTGAATAATTATTATTAAAAGACAGGGTTTTTAAAAAAGTTCCTTGCGCAAACCAGTTTGACCAAACACGTTAAAAAAATTTAAGAACATTTTTCAACTCTTATTGAAAAAAGTCTTTTTTTTCGGCAGTATATATTCAATTCGTCATTAATAAAAATTAATAAAACATTTTTTAAACTTTAAAAATATGTGAAACCAAGTAATTCAACACAAGAAATTGATGAATAAAATATTTAATATCCGCGCATTTCAAAATAAAATATTAGTCTCTTTTTTAAATACTTTAAGGTGTTTGTTGACCTGAAAATAGGGCTTTAAGCAATGAGTTTTTATTTATTGTTCTTTGCATTTGATACACCCAGCTCTAGTATAACTAAAAGAGGAGTCTTCTAGAAAGAAGGAAACATATTTTTAAATACACAAAGACGAATTTGTAGCGCACATATTAACAATTTAATTTGACTGGAGTCGAAACCTGTAACTTTTTCATTTTAAGTCTGAATTCAATGAACCAAGGCTAATTTTGTTCCTCACAAAATTTCAGGGTAGGGTCACCGCAAGGAAATTGTATAATCAGTCAGCACAACGTAAAATCTAATTGGTTATAAAAAATTACACAATTTCACGCGAATTTCGATAAACAATTAGACTTTTCATTGTACTCATTGATTATAGAACAATTTCCTTACGGTGACTCCATCCTGAAATTTTATAAGGAACAAAATGAGCTTTGGTTCATTGAAATCGAACGAAAAATAAAAAAGTTACACGTCTCGACCACAATTGTTTTAATTCTCAAATTAAATTGTTAATATCTGCGCTACCAATGTGTCTTTTTGTTTCCTACTTAGTAGAATATCCCTCTTTTAGTTATACTTGAGCTGGGTGTATCAAATGGAAAGACCAATAAATAAAAATTCATTGCTAAAAGTCCTATTTTCAGGTCGACAACTACCTTAATTGATATTTTCTACAAATTTTAAAAATATCCCAAAACTTCAGTTGCGCCAGAATCTTTTTGAAGTAAAAAAAAATAAGTTTCTAGAAATCGCGTTTAAAGTTTTTATTTCGGTTTTTTTGCAAAAAAAACTGGAGTTCCATACAGAAAATTCCTTAAATAATTCAGTAAGAATCAAGACTTATTATTTTTTCTTGATAAGATTTTTACGCCTTGTACACTTAAAAAGGTGCAAAATTGCTTAAGTTACAAATAAAGAAAGATTTTCGTTGACAGATCAGCCCCTAGCAACTGTAGTCTAACAACTATAGTAAATTTATAAATAAGTTTGAAAAAATTTTTTTAGTTAATATTATAAAGTTTATATCTACCCTGGGAGAAATATTATCGTGGCGCCCACATTCGCCTTTATAGATAAACTAGATAGTACTTGACTGTACAAAACTCGATAAATTATATATTATTTATTGAACAAAACTTTTATTGTAAAAATTAATATTAAAAAAAGTTTAACATGCAAGTTTTTAATTATAATAATAAGATCTATAGTTCTATTCATACTATTTACATATAAAAGTAGTCAGAAAGCATATCTAACCTAAGAAATGAAAATTTAGAAATAATGTTCCTTGCATATGAAAAACAGTGATCACAAAATAATGTTATCGATTGATATAATTGTCTCTTGAAAAGTAATATATAAATAATAATAATAACATATGTACAAATATGTACTTTATGACATGCTTTATTTAAAAACTAGAATTTTAATTTCAGAATTGAAATAATTTTGTATCCATATGTGAGTTCTTATAATACATAAACTGCTCATCCGTGACAACATTTTCAAAGACAAACAGAATAGTCGAACACATGTACACGATAATTTTCTTTATATGTAACAAATTACTATGTTTTAACTGGCGATTTTATTTATTTATTTATTTATTTATTTATTTATTTATTTATTTATTTATTTATTTATTTATTTATTTATTTATTTATTTATTTATTTATTTATTTATTTATTTATTTATTTATTTATTTATTTATTTATTTATTTATTTATTTATTTATTTATTTATTTATTTATTTATTTATTTATTTATTATCTTAGATTTATCGAAACTGTACTAATTTATTATTACTTTTAGTTCATTTGAACCCAAGTCATTTAAATACATAAAAATTCATATATGCTTTTAAAATTATCAAATCTTAACTCTAAACATTTTTCTTCATATCTTTATTGAAGTGCAAGAATAAAGTCCGCCCGTAAGCTCTAGAAAATTTAAAACCGGAACGGCGCGCAGGTGCGAGAGATACGCACTATAGGAAAATAACAGCTGGCGCTTTCTCGCGGAGACTATACAACTACCACTTTTGAGAACCAACCGCTCCATAAGAATCGTTCTTATATATAGGTCTATATTCGTTGGTAGAAGTTTCGGAGTTCAAAAACTGGCACAACTGCGCAAGCCCAGCAGACGTCACGACTTTTCGTTTTAACAACAGCACATGCGTAATCTTTGCGCGCGACTTAGATTTTTTTGAATCTTAGATTTATAATATTTATTAAAAAAATGCAACAGATATTAAATCTAAGTAACATAACTTTCATTTTTTGTATGATTTGTTGAAGAAAATTTCTATGTGTTGTTATTTTATATTTACGAAACAAAGTTTAATTTTAATAACTTTTTATATAATAATATACCTAAAACTAAGTATGCTGACTCAAAATTAATTTTTAATGGAAATGTAAATAGTCACCAGAAAAGATAAAAATATTTCGTTTATTTCATTTGAAAATCAGTTTTTAATTGATTAATTATCGCAGTTAATAAAATTACGATAAAGTATAAACTAATGTAATATTTTGTACTAATTAAAAATAAATATTTATGCGTAATAAAAATAATACCCTGAAAATTAAATAACAATCGTAAAATATGTAATAACTAACCTCACTTTACAAAAATCAAAAGCGCCATTCAATATTAGCAGAACAGCTGTATTACAAGTCGGATCAGCTGTTCGACGCATGTTTTTTACCAAGCAGCGCGTCGGCGTTTATTTAATTCTTTTTCTCTTTTTTGTCGCAAAGGCGCACACGTATTTTTTTCAGTTTTATCTGCCCAAGAAAAGAGAAGCGAACGAGAGTTCAAGCTGCCGACATACGTATGTATATAACACTTTGAGATTTCGTCTTATCTACAATCACGGCGAGAAAGAGAAAAAAGAGCGCAAGTAGCCGGCATCGAACCGAAGGTCGCCGAAAAATACGAAAAGGTAGGAAGCTCGCAGCACATAATAGCACTGGACGCGAACTTTTTATTATCGAGTCTTGATTGCGAGTTCTCATCGCTGCGCGGTACAAAAGAAAAAGTGCGAAAGAAGAAATTGTTTTTCGTGACTCGTCTTCGTGTTCTCTGACCGAGATTTAATTATATATTTACCAGGGTGTTTTGTAATTTGATAAAAGGATCATGCCCAAATCTTTGTGCTATAATGACCAACCCCACGTTGATAAGTCAACAGGTTTCAGAAGTGTAAGTGGGCGATTTATTTTTTTCATACATAAAGTAAAAGTCTTTAGTTCTTATTAGTTAGTATTATATGAATAATTATTTGAATTTCATTCAAGCCAAAAAGTTATTTTAATCCTTAAATTATTAAAGTAATATGTACTAAAAATTATATAATATTTTTAAGAGTAATATATTTGAAGAATGGATTATTTAAAATAAAAGATATAAAATAAATATTTTACGTAATATTTGTTATTTATTAAAAAGAAATATAATTACAATTTCATAGGTACCTATGTCATTCATTTATTTAATATTACACAATACACATCATCACAGGATTATGAATCATTTAGTTGTCTAATAAATAATGACAAGATCATTAATTACTATACAAAACAGTTTCAAAAAGATTAGATAGCACTGTCAATGTATTATAAGAAAGTAAAATTACCAGCAAATTTCTTTTATCAGATTATAAAATGTTCACGTGTAAATATATATTTATTTGTATACTCTTTATGTAGAAAACTATATAAGTCATTCTTAGATTTGGAATGTTAAATGTATCAGCGGTAGAAGGAATTCATAAAAAGTGTCTGTTTACAATCTGTCATATTTTGAATATTGGTTTCTGTTTGGGAATTGTATTGAATGATTGACTAAACACAGCCCTTTAGAATTTATCCAGTCTAATTTTCATCAAAATGGTTAGTAATATTTGATTGTTAATAAGCACTTTTAAGTGTAAATCCTATTTGCACTAATGTAGTTGGAGCATGCAAACAATTATGCTTAAACTAGTTTCTATTAATAATTTTTTTCTAATTCATTTCTTTGTAATTACAGGCTAACTTAAGGCAATTTCAACCTCCAAAAATGTTACTTCGCTTATATTCTTTGGTTGTGCTTGCACTTGATCTTGCAACACTTCTAATAGGAATTTGGTTTGCGATTATTCTGGCACTTTATCGAGCATTTAGACCACCAACTTTAAAAAATGTTCACGGTGAAGTAGCAATGGTATTTAAACCATAATTGAAATTATTTTTTCACATAAGCAGAAAAATGTAACAATTTATTTTAATGTACTAGGTTATTGGTGCTGGCCGAGGAGTTGGTAGAGAAATAGCTGTTCAATTGGCTCAGCTTGGAGTAAGTGTAGCCTGCATAGATGTTAATTCTGAAAATTGTCAAGCCACGGCAAGTAGAGCGTTACAGCTATCTGGAACTGCAAAATCTTACACATGCGATGTAACGAATGAAAGACAAGTGGCAGATACCGTTCAAGCTATTAGAGTAGAACTGGGAGAAGTGACAATGATGTTTCATTGCTGTGGATTTCCAAGCCCTCGAGCTTTAGTACAAGACCCAGTTGAGATTAGAAGCACAATGGACATTTCAATTCTTAGTCATTTTTGGGTAAACATTTAAGTTGAATTATATTTTAATAAACTTGATAGAACTTTATACATCATCACCTTTGTGTAAAAAGGTACCAACTCAGAATCTGCTTAAAAAGATACCAAATCGGAAGCCACTTAGAAAAGGTATCATTTGGCAAGACAACATTTTTTAGCCAAATTTAAGTTTTTAGCAATGGTACAAGCTTAAAATCGGATAAAAGATTTTGGTTACCAAACCACCTTTTTTAAGCAAGTTCCGAGTTGGTATCTATTCAAGCAAGCAGATTTTGAGTTGGTACCTTTTTATATGGAGGCGACAACATAGTAGGAAACTTCTACTTTTATATATATATATATATATATATATATATATATATATATATATATATATATATATATATATGTTTTATATACAGCTTTTAGATGCAGTGCTTCCAGGAATGCAAAGACTTGGAAAGGGTCAGATTGTTGTTTTGTCATCAGTAGCTGGTCTGTCTGGGGGAACAAGCCGAGGCTCACGTATTCCATTGTCGACTGCTCAATTTGCAGTGCAAGGCTTTGCAGAATCATTGCACAATGAACTGAGGCATTCAAATAATAATAATATAATAATAACATTAGTTCATGTATATCCATTCATTATTGGAGCTGAAGCTGTTAAAGATATTCGACTAAGGTAATTTATGTCTGAAAAATGTTGGTTTTGCTGAGCCAAGTTAATTTGGAATTAACATTTAAGACTTTATTTATTGAAATGTGAAAAATCTGTTGTAGAATACCTAGTTATTTTGGTACTATGCAAGCCAGTGAAGCTGCTAAGAGAATTTTGGATGGAGTTCGAAGAAACTATGCTGAATTTAGTGTACCTGGGTATCTTTTGTATTTAGGACATTTATTGAGGTAAACAAATTATCTTATATTATAACGTATGACTAATATAGTTCTGTCAATTAAATTTTATTTTATAAATTATCTAATTGGTTTATTGTCTTTACATTACAATGTTTTACTTTCAGAATATTGCCAAAAAAAGCATCCTTCATGTTACGAGATTTATTAGACACTGGAGTCGACTTCGCATGACTTTGATTATTTGTTTCCAATTTTGGACAATAAATAAAATTATAGACATTAAATTTTGATACTCATATACATATTATATTTTTATATTAAATATGTAATAAAATGCAATTTCGCTTTATTAACATTCAAGTTCATTATAATAAATTCATTGTAATTTCAATTAAAGATTAGAATTTTTTGTTTGTTTAATTTATATTCATGGACTTATATTGTAATTATTTATACAGTTCATTCATTGTCCACATCGTAAATGATTTACATAATATAGTTTTAAAAAATAGCCTTACAATGAATTTATGTAGGTGCATAATAATCTTTTTCTAAGAAACGAACTTAAACTTAATATTGTAAATTCTTTTACTAAATGAAATTATGCATTTTTTTATTTTACAAATGCAATTATCTAATTATTTTACAATTTTATAAAAGCGAAATAAATTGTCCAAGGACCAAATGAAAAAAAAATTATAAGGCTATATTATCAAAAAAGAAATCAACATTCTTCGCTAAAAAACATATATTTATAACCTACAATAAAAAAAATGGATATTATTATTCTAAGCCGGGCGGTGCTGGTTCTAGATTTTCAAGATCGGCTGAATCTTGTCGCTCGATTGGAAAATCGCCAGGAGGAGCCTGAAAATGTTTTAAATATGTATACAAATGTATAAACAGAATACTTTTCTCTTAATTGAAAATCAAAACTTACGATATCAAAATCGTCATGCATCAAAATTGGCGGTTTTCCTTTGATTACATCCATAATCGATTGAGGTATATGTGCTTTCTGAAAGTAACAAATAGAAATTAGAAATCAATTATATTATCTATTAAAAGTGCTCATCTACTGAAATATTTTTCTTGTATCGCTTAAATACAAGTCGTAGAAATATAATATTACATTCTATTATTTTACATAGTCATTAATATTTAATTTAAAACTATAATGTACAATTTGACAAAATATTTGTTACTAACAAAATAAACCGTAGCATTTATTTTTGAAATGCATTTACTGTAATATGTACATAGAATAAAATATCGTTACCATGTATTCAAGTGTACATGCGATTAATAAAGAAATACAAATCAACTTCTTTTCATAATTTTTACCTGATTGTCGGCGAAGGATTCCACGTGCGCCACGAGCGGACCGCGAATATTAGGCGACATTTTCAACGCCTCGATAAGCTGAGCAGGTGGCAACTGGAGTATGACCGCGAAACTTTGCGGCTGAGTCCTTTCACAGCACTTAACAAAACCCTCCCAAACTTTGGGCTGCTTCCAAACTTGCTTAAGTATCAGACGCTGTAGAATGTTCATGACGAATCCAATTAAACGCGGATATAGGGACAAACTTTGTATCACAGTGCGCATCAACAATGTTGGCAGGGGAGTCATGTCCATGAGTTGTTGCATTACCACTGCCACGGTTTCTTGAGTGAATATCTGCTTCTCAGCAAAACACAATGATGTCGCTAAAATCATTAATTCAGAATAATAAGTTCAAAAATTTAATTTTCACAATTTGATGGGATATTTAGATATCCCGTATGGAAAACATCTGTGAAACTGTATGCAGCTTTTTCCATAAAGTATTTAATCTTGTTAACAGTAAACCAAACTTATTTAACAAGTTCAATGTGGATATTTTAAATAAGACCACTAGCATGGAATAAAAAGTTATTCAAACCGTCCAGCTGATTAATTTCTTGTTCTGTATTACTCACATAATAACCTATGTGATGCTAATCCTAATTTCTCGTTTAGACAAAACAACCTTTTTTATATTATTATAGCACTGAACTTTATATTGTTACAACTCCACAAATATCGTAGGTATTATTTAAATTCATTAAAATTTTACAAGTTTAAGTTTCTAATGGACCTGATTAACAGGTTGAGGGTGGCTAATACATAAGCCGATTTTTTCAATTATCTACAAAATTTATTAATTTTTTAAACATTCGATAAAAACGGAATGTTTCTATCTCTTTCTAAGAGATTAACACTTTCAGGGCTATACGACCCATATATGGATCGTAAATTTCTTTCCCGTGGTGCTGTACGACCCATATTTGGGTCGTACAAATTTTATTAATATTTTTTTCGTTCAATTCGATAACTAAATTATTTTAGGGGTTATTATTCCGTTCTACACGGTTTCAAAGACATCCATAGTCCGTTCTGCCGCCCCAATCTGCTCGCCAGTATGCAAGATTAAATAGTTATAACTATTTTACAAAATGAATTTAATTAATGTAAAAAAACGGCTCAGCACTGTGCTCTAGAAACGTGTTTTACTTTGTCGCCTTCAAAGTGTTAAAGAATACATCAACCGGCTGCATAAAAAGTTTCACTGATATTTACGTTTATATGCAGTAAGAAAAAATGCAAAGAAATTTGCGTCCATTCGTGACATACGCGTCACGCCGCCCTCAATCTGTTAAATTTATTTTGTGTAATGATGAACTCTTCAAACCTTTTATAACAGTCTTTAATTCAGCTTTGCTTGGCTCAATATTATGCAGAGCAATTAGAAGCTCAGCCGGGGTAACTGGCGACGTATGAGGTACTCCGCTATCGTTATTGTATGTACCCAATAATCTATTAAATACTTCTTTTACGACGACAGGATTGAGTTTGATAAGTTTTGGTAAGGCTGCGAGAACTTCTTTCTTGGTCAAACCGTTGAGAACGGGTATGAGGAACCGAACGTCCGAGACTCTCGACTGATATAGATCTCGAACTTTTGCGACCAATTCTGCACTTGGAGTAGCTAAAAAATACGTATGTTATTAATCTCAACTATTTTATATAATACAAAAAGCATAAAAAATCAATTATGATTAATATATTATTAGCAACCACCAGTCACTACACGTGATTGAAGAAAATAAAATGGAAAGAAAATAGAGAGAGAATATTAAGAAGGTACACATGTTTTCTTTAACAAATTTTAAGATTCGAACCAAAAACAGAGGAAACCTGAAACCTTGAAAAGGCACATCTTAAACCCGAAGTCTCTCTAATCATATATAATTTATCTACTTTGGTATCATGGTCAGAGCTGGACGATTGTTACAAGATTTGCCCTTCTTCTTTTAAATACATAGATTACTATTTTATTAGCTTATATTTTATATTTCAAAAAATAAAGTTTAATTCATGTTTATTCTTAAAAATACTTTTCTAGTTTTGTTTGTCTAGTTTAAAAAAATTTTCTTTGTCTTTCGTGTGCGTTCGCGTTGACGTATCTTCATTTATGCTTATAATTCTTTAAATTTTCATGCAACTTCATTCCTTATTGAATGTCAATCAATCCTTACAGAATATTACGAAGGATAATTAATTTTTTTTACATTTTTCGTGAATAGTAATAAATTGGCAATATTGTTTTAACTTTATAGATAAACTTTATTTTGTAAAATATTAATAATGGCTGCTTGATGTGGAAGTATGTACATACTTGGTCGTCTGACCAATCTTAAGCATTACTACTTATTTTATGTATGTATGTATGTAATATATATGTACATCTTTTTCCCAGGATAAAACCAAAAAGTACTAGATTACGCGCCAATCGATGGGAGGTCGTGTGAATCAATTTTCAAACAATATACATAAACATACAAATATACAAAAAATGTTACTCAATCACTTCCTTACACGCAAAATATCCGAAAATTATCGTACTCCCTCCCCAGTGGAAATGAAAAATGTATATAATTGTACTATATAAAATTGTATATAAATGTATATTTCTGTTATAATTGGAACAGGTTTTGTCACAGATATATACACTTTTGTACACTTTTACACATTTCTGTACATTTTCGAAAAAAAATACAGCTTGACTTTTCCACCGATAGGTGGTGAGGTACATATAAATCAATTTACATGTAAAAAAATTAAAACTTTCAGTTACTCAAGAAACACTGGCATTTACAAAAAAAATTTTGATTATTTGACATTATTGAAGTCTATCTTGACGCTTCTTATTGAAAAGAATTTTTCGTATAAAAATGTACATAAATGTATAAAAGTGTAGCATAGTATGCCGATGCGATCCCAATTTTGTGTTCCAATTATAACAGAAATACTTATACACTTTTGTACATTTCCGTGCACTTTTTTACATTTATACACATTTATGTACATTTTCGTACGTTTACATACCTCCCCCCCCCCCCAAAAAAAAGAAGAAATCCCCTCACCTTTCTCCGTGAGTATATGTATGATCCTGGTGATGAGTGTCTCGGCGCCCTTGGGGCAGTTCTCGACGAGCTCGAGGAGCTGCGGACTGGCCATGCCGAGGCTGCGCACCGGGGCTTCCAGGAGCCTGAGCACGATGCGCTTCACGTCCGCGCTCATGGACGTGTAGACGCGCGCCAACTCGTGTATGAGGCTCTGGTGCTCGGTGAGCAGGGCCAGGTAGAGGCTGAGACAGGCGCGGGTCGTCGACTCGGCCCAGTTGTCCTCGATCTGGGGCCTGCCCCGATCCTGCCCGAATACGATCTCCGGTGGATTGGGCAGGCGGAGGAAGCCCAGGTACAGGACGGCGTACTCCTCGATCAGCTTGCTGAGCTCGGGACGGGCGTACAGCTGGACCACCAGCTGGATGGCGCTCTCGCGGATCTGGAAGAAGGGGTCGTTGTAGTTGAAGTATAGGGTGGGTTTGGAATGTTTTGGATGGGGGGGCTGTGGTGGTTTGGGATAGAAGCATGGGTGATAGAGGAGAACATTTGGGATGTACATAAATGTTTACATTAGAGCTGTTACACGTATAGTCAAGCTTTGCAAACAATTTTAAGTAAGTTTCTTACATCTGTGTTATTTTAAAAATAGGTATATTAACGATGTTTTCGAAATTATCCGTAACGTTTAAAAATTTTAATCAGGTCATTCAATCGAATTATTCAATAGGTAGCTAAAAAGATTTTAGCGCTTGGTACACATTGAAATATTGAAAACAACGCCAATTCAAATAAAATCGTATCAAACTCTTGCAAATGTTATTCTCATTAGCTAAGATCTACCTTGTAGCCAATCATATTGCAAGATTTTTAATAAAACGTTCGAGTAAAACGAAGTAGTGCAAGTTAGTCTCGACACTGGCCTAACAAGAAGAGTGTCATCTTTAGAAATGAAGCCTAAGGCCTATAGTTCCATGCCAATAGGCCCTTGTATTCGATATGTGAACTATTTTACTTCAAATGCACTTTATTATGCTGAGAAAGGTACCTCATCTGGTTCAAACATTCATGTATTTTCCGTCACCATCTTCAATTGTTAATAACTTTCGGCCAGATTAGTATTTTTATATATGACAGAACTTACAACGAAACTCTTTTTGCCTGATTTTTATCACTGGGATAATTTCTTCTAGTGTTGATACATGCATAGTTATTATCGTAAGAAGAGGTATATTTGCTCACTATAATAATCTAAGAATTATAGGCATGATATTTTTTAAGACAATAATTTTTAGTTTAATTTGTTTCTATTGTAATAGAAAATGTTAAATATGGTTAGCCTATAATCTTCTCTTACTTCCGTAATTAGTTTACCTAATATAATAAAAACATGTAAATAATCTATGTAAATAATAATTTGAAAAGTTTTGATAAAACGACAAATGATTATAAACAAATACAATAAATATAAATTTATCTATAGGTACCTACTAAGAAATAAATCTTCACAATGTAATAAATGCAAATACTTTTAAAAATGTTGATATTTTGTAACTATAGCACTGTGTCGCAAATGCTTAACAATTTTTCTACCAAATAAGTAATACTTATACTTGAAATCCCGTACAAAACAGAACGCGCAGCTGTAATTTTCAAACATCTTCGCACGCCCCCGCGCCCAGATTCACAAACCCAGCCTCCCAGCCCAACTCCATCAACCTTCCACCAATTACCCCAAATGAAAAAGCCAACCCACCATGCTATTCTCGTGGCCGGTGTGACATAGCAGCACGTTCAAGAATATGAGCTGCTTGGTCGGCCTCCTGATGACCAGATCCTTCAGCAACTGCAGAGGCGCCAGGCCCCTCGACTCCTCGGACGAGACCGTCTTCAGGGCCTCGACGGCCTCCTCGGTGATGAGGGGCGCCTCGAGGTACAGCCTCGTGAGGAGGCTGTCCCTGTCCTTGCCCGGTATCGCGTCGATCGCCGTCACGAGGGTGCACAGGAGAAAGTTGTACGCCTGGTGGGGCGCCTCCGTCGGCTTCGAGCAGAGGATCGTCCGACGCTGGAAGCCCTGCAGCAGGGCGTACTCCTCGTACAGCCAGCAGAGGGCGAGCTCGAGACGCGTGCGCATGTCCTCGGTTATGTGCCGGAGGATCGCCTCCTTCACGTAGGGATTGAAGGTCGCGGCGAGCGTCGTCAGGATCTTCATTCTGCAGGAGGTAGGTGGCAGGTGGTTAATTGGGTAGGCGAAGGTTTTGACTTGTGAATGGGAATGGGAGGGAGATTTAGTTGGTTACTATGTAAACTAGTAGCTGACCGCTTTTTTTCAGTGAATGGATGGATAGGTGTTTTGTTTCGTCTTTTTCAAACTTGGAGTAAGTAGTTATTGAATGAATTGAGAAAAACCGTCTATAAATTATTATTTTATAGAGACATTGGTTAATAGATTTATGACGTGTATAAGGGGCTTAAGTCATTTTTGGTCGTATAGAAGCTGAGAAATGTCAAGAAATTGAAAGCAAATTTTATTGAAAATATCCCTTTAAAAAGGCTTGAAACATAGTCCGTAATACTATCTCGAAGACTTTTCAACTTCTTGAGGGCCTAGGCAGCTGAGAATGAAGGTCGAGCTCTACTTATTTTACTAAATTTTTTATTTCGGTTTTTGATAAAACCATTAATAATGGTGTTCATTATTAAAGAAGAAAACTTTTTCACTAACTTACAGTCCCATCTAGTGCAATAGGTAATTATTATGTAAGTGGAAATACACTTTTCTTTCTTCCTTAAAATAGCATATTTTTTAAATGTTCCAATGATCTGATATTTTAACTTAGTCTCCAACATTACTTTGTACCAAACAAAAATAATTCGTTTTTTTTTTAATTTTATATTGCCTAATTTTATTATGTAAATACATTGTCATTTAATTAAACAATGAAGCCTTATAAAGACTATAAAAACCGAATTTTTCACTTCATTGGTATTTAAGCAAAGTTTTTTTAGAAACAAAGAAATTTGAAAAAAAAATTTGTTTGAAAATTTTAAATTGAGAGGGCATATATTTATAATATTTTAAAGCTAGAAAAATATATTTCTAGAAAAATTCATTTAACAGGTTGAGTACGGTTAATTTATAAGCCGATATTGTTAGTTCTCTACAAAACAAATTAAAATTTTAAAATTTAAATAAAAACTCGATAGTTCTGTTCTCCCTCTTTTCAAAATCTTAAAGAATATACTACAACTGGTTGTTATATACTTAGTATACATAATAGTCAGACAAAATACAAATAAATTTTCGTCGATTCGTGATATATATGTGCCACGTCGTGCTCGACCCGTTGAAGTTTTTATTTAATATACTATGTGATGTAAAATAATTTATTTAAATTATTATAATTTCATTAATTTTTTTAATTGTTACATCTCGCCAGCCTTAAAATATTTGTTTCATTGCAAACTTTAAAAGAAGTAAAGAAAATAAATCGATTTCTTTGCCAAAAATCGGTAGAGCTCTAATCTAATTGAAAGAAAAGTTTTTGCTGGTACATTTGTTTATATTCTGGAATTATTCTAAATGCTCTAAATTATGTTTACTGCATATTATAAAACGCTTTAAGATGATATTAAAGTATTTCTAAACACCCATTTGTAAAATTAAATTAATTACCTGACATTAGCAACGCCTCCAAGTATAACGCTCTTCTCGGTTGCAAGAATTCTGTTGACGGCCATAAGTAACATTTTATCCCTTGTGTCTTTGAGAAGTGGCTTCGTTACTTCCGAAAGTTTCAGAGACTTCAAACGACTCCTTGCCTTGGCCAGAGATTTTTCGTGTGCCTCCAGAGAGGCTTTGGCTTGCTGCTCCTTTTCTCTGTCTTTCTCGCGTTTTCTCTCCCTTTTGACTTCAGCAACAGTAATTGTTGGATTCTTTATCAAATCTTCCATGACAATGTCTACCTCCTTCACAGTGGTTTTGGTTTTCTTTTCCTTTGCTTGCTTGATTTGTACAGCTAATAATTTACCGATTACTTGACGTTGTTTCATAATGTCTGTCGTAGCTGTTGGCTGGTATTCTCTTTGGAAAATGGACGTCATTATATCTGGCACCCAAGCCTGGAATATAATTTTGTAAATTTTATTAATTTAGGGGGTATTATAGTGTAACATTTTTGAAAAATCGGTAATTTGTATCTTAAAAAATGTCGGTTAATCGACTTGATTTTGCTCTGGACATGTTCAGACATACGCCAGTGTGAGACCTTTTTTTTCGAGAATTGCTTTTAACCCTCCTGCGCAGAAGTTTATTTTCGTGTATATGGACTAGATCGAATGTAAGTCTGCAACAATATTTTCTGCAAATTCGTAACATCTTCTAAATAATAGCTATACTATTTAGTTTCAATTTGAGAGGTTGTAGATGTCCCAACAAAGTAAAGATTTAAATTTGTGATACAAAATGTATACAAAAATGACGTGCGGTTTGTACGAGTATACTCGGCTCTCTGCGCAGGGGGGTTAATGTACCTTAATACGTAGACAAAATGCCAGTTAGTTTAAACATTTTTTTCTCTTTTAAAAATTACGGAATTAAGCTTCGAAATCGAGAAGCTACACTATATCAAATAATAACCTCTATTGGTAAATTTTGTTTACAAAAGTAAGTTTAACACTGGACTAACGATGAATAAGAGTTTTCTTTCCCACAGTGCTATCGCGTTTTTACGTTAATATTTTATTGTTATTTTAATTAATCTGTATTACAGTTAAAACAATTCAATCATTATATTGGCTAGTACTTTTTAGTTCTTTAAAGCTTATAAAATGAGAACATTACCGTTAAAATTGATAAATTTATATTTTTATACTTTAATGACAATAAAAATACTAAAATTTATAAAATATGTACGACCCATATATGGGTCATATAGCACTACAGGTTACAAAACAATATAAAACAAGGCTTATAAATTCTTACCATGCTATCCATAACTAATTCTGTAGCAATTTCAACACTGAGCCTCTCAGCTATGTAAATTTCAGAGAGTTCAATTAATTCTGGCATCTTTGGTGGAGGAACTGGTAGTGGTACTGGTTCAGGATCTTCTATAGGCACGACAGGAATCTCAACTCTTGCTTTCTTAGCAGCCACGGCAGCTGCATTTTCCTGCTGTCTCTTTTTCACTTTTCTTATATCCTCAGGCTTTGGAAAGTATTTGAGGATTTCATTTTCTTTACAACCAAGTTGTGTTAGTTGCCTAGCAAGTGGCTGAGCATATTCTATACTCGCTGGATGTTTCAGTAGCCCAAACAATGTAAGTTTTAGTTGTTTCTGTACACTTGTCACTTGAGAATCTGATAACGTTGGTGGTAAATCGCTTTGTAATCGTTGCATTGCTTGAATGACATTGGGCATAAACTGGGGCCTCATTTTTGCAATAAGGGATAAAGATCCCATGCAGGTTATTAAATTGACACTGCTCACATGTGGAGAACCAAAAAATTTGATTAAAAGGTCCATAACATGATTTGCTTCTTCTTCTAATTTTCTTCTACGAGCTATTTTTAATGTTAGAGGTACATCTTCTAATGAAAAGTCGTCCGGTTTCTTTGGTGAATCTGGATCAGGATACGTTTGAATCAATACAACACCTTCAAGAAATTTGAGTGCCTGTGTGCGTATACTGAAAAAGAAAAATGAATTATTAAAGTATTTTTTTTGTGAGTTATTGTTGAGTAGCTTATTTTTATAAATATCTTGTAAAGCTCATCCTTCTGAGTTTAAAATATTGATGTATTTATGTTAAGAAATGGCATTTCATTTTATGATTTTATTTCAAAGTGCATTGTTTGTTTTACTATAAAAGGATTAAAATTATTTTACCCGTCATTATCACTGTCAATCATATTTATAATTTCAATTTTCAAAGTGCTGATTTGACTCCATGCATTTTCCATATCTGGAGTCACAACTGGAGCACTTGCTGCCCATCTCAAAGTAGCTCTAAGAATTCTTCCACTTGCTCTTAGAGCTCGCTTAGAAACGACTGGTGCAGGATCAGTAGCAAGTCTTAGCAAAACTAAAATAATCCTAGGAATAACATCTGGCTTCTTTTCTCTGTAGAAATAACAATTATTTATAGTACTATCATTTAATCAAATAAGAATGTATATTATTTAACATAATTATTTTATACCCTGCATCTTCAATGAAACCAGCTACAGTTTTTCTAACTTCAGCATTTCTGTCAATGGCAAATTGCAACATTTCGTCCAGATACACATTTAGTAAAAGTGGTTCCTTATTTAATAAAATTTCTTGTGCTTTGCACAAATTTTGTACTTTAACAGTTTCACTGGTGCTCATGGAGGCTTCATTAAGCCATTCCACGATCTAGGAAAAACAAATTATTAATATTAAATTAAATATTGCAATAATAGCGCATAATTTGTTATATTTTTGCTAAAAATGTAAATATTTGGGTACAACAAAATTGTGGTGGAGGTTATGCAACACTTACCATATCTCCGGTACTTTTTTCCGGCTCGGCCCTTCGATGAATACGAGGATCCATTTTTGTAGCTATTATTTTTGTTATAAGCTAATAAATACTAAAAGATATTCATTACAAAAGATACTGCGGGTCAAAACATTAACTGCAACAAATACCATGTCAAATATAGGTTTATTTCATGATTGTAGGTTATGTTAAGCCGCTTTCTCTTTAATTGTAGCATTCTCCAGTGGAGGGTGTTACTATATTTGGCGGCTGATTTAAAAATTCAAATGAAAGCAATGTGAGAATAAAATTTTAAAGGTAATGTATGGTTGTAAAAATTATATTTATTTTTTAAATATCAAGGTAACATTAAAATTATACAGCTTTAATTTCATAAATATATTTACATTTCTTATAAATTTTAGTGTTACATTAATGCTGCACAGCTATGTTTCTGATTTTCTAAATTTTCTATTATATGCAAAATGTGCACGTTCTTTCAGTGCTTTTCTCATTGTCTTGCCAGTGACTTTAAGCCCTAGTACTTGTGGTAGTTTCTCTGCTGTTAGGGATGGATCATGCTTCAGTTCCTGCACAGCCAGTGCAAGCTGCTCTTCGGTTATTGCTGATCTACAAATTTTTTGGCTATGCACGAAATTAGCACGTTCTTTCAGTGCTTTCCTCATTGTCTTGCCAGTCACTTTGAGTCCCAATGCCTCTGGCAGCTTTTCTACTGATTGGGATGGGTCACGCTTCAGTTCTTTTACAGCAAGTGCAAGCTGCTCATCGGTTATTTTGACTGGTTTTTTAATGTGTTTGCGCTTATCTTCAGCAAGAGCAATGCCTTCCCACTCAGCTATAAATTTCTTGCGCCATAAATGCACTGTTGTTTCTGCGCAGTTTAATGTTTCTGCTACCTTAAGCGGTACCATACCTTGGTAAAGCAGATCTTTCATCCGCTTAATGTTTTCTGACGTAGGTTTAAAGAACAAATCAGGTTTCTTTTTTGTTGATCGGAATGGATTGACTTTTTTTTCATTGGTAATTTCATTCAATTGTCTATCATGTTTTTCATGATTTTCAGGAAGATCAGAATCTTTATGCTGTGTCATTAATTGTTTTTGCCACTCTAGCACTGTTGCTTCTGTGCAATCTAGTTCACGTGTAATGTTTGCTACAGTCATCCCTTCATTAATATATTTTTTCATAAGTTTCATATTTTCTGGAGTAATTTCGAAAGATAGAAGCTCTGAAGATTTTTCAGTTGCTTCTGGTTGATTACATTGTAATGTATTGACAGTAGGAGTAAGCTGTATGTTTTTTTTGTTATATTTCCGACGATCTTCTGCAGTTGAAACACAATTCCACTCAGCTATAAATCTCTTTTGCCATTTTTGTACTGTTTTTGTTGTACATTTTAATTCTAGGGCTATGGCCATTAGAGAGCTTCCATTTTTCAACATTTCTTTCATTCGTTCAATGTTTTTAGGTGTAGGTCGGAAGTATGAAACCTTTGACTTTTTAGGTACATCTGCTTTCGGCTTGGGTCTAATAGATCGAAATGGCATTTTAGATACTGGAATGAGTATTGCTGATGCCATAGTTTATTAATCTGTATCTGTATAATAATTAAATAACATAATGTTTAATATAAAAATTTAGACATATACGAATATTGTTTATAAGTATTATTTTTTAACACATACTCACAGAGATAATATTTATACTGCATAAAATGTATGTATTTTCGTTTACAGTATATGTCAATCAATTAAACTTGTAAGACAATGGCCTAAAGGCCCCAGTATAAATACAAATATACCTCAGATAATAAGAGGACAAAATTTGCTAACAATTGTTGATTCACATCGATACTTACACTGAAATGAATACAGAAATAAAATTTAGTAATGTAAAATTAACCTATTAATTGATTAGTACTCATTGTAACATACTTGAACTAAATGCACGTCCTCGTTTTAGAATTATTAATAAATTATCAATTTAATTAATTAAAATTTTATGGATTTGTAGTTTTACTTATTTTTAATTATAAACTCTACTAATCAATTTAATAGTTTATAACTATATATAATATCTCCGGGTCTTAGACTATCATGAGTCTCATGACAGTCATGACAGTTTTATCACTTTTTTTTATTATGATGATCGTCTTTTGTTTACGTCGCGTTGAGTGAAAATCACTGCAGATGTCGCTCATTGTCAATAGCAGGATTAGCGGTGAAATTCAAATCCTACCTTTATTATAATTTAACTTTCATATTACAAAAATTAATTTGAATCAAAAACTTGAAAAATTTTCAAAGTTCAGCAAAATATAATTAAGGCTTAGACGTAATATTATTTTTTATAATTACATATACAACGTTTGTTCTGGCCATAGCTATTTACAGAATTTTTAAATTTTTTGCACGTACAATAAATACTAACAAAGAAAATAAAAGGTTTAAAATAAATAAATCTTCGTATATGCAAGTTCAAAAAATGGTTTTTTTCTTTGTTGTTTTCGGAAGTTACAGAAAAATACAACAAGTAGATAATAATCGTATCTTTACTTAGATATGCTAATTGCGTAATGAACTATATAATTCTTATCGTCTCGAACTGTTTTAAACATGGATGAATATTTGCGTATTAACATCTTATTTATATAATTTAGTTTTGTTAAGTTGCAGTTGACTTCTTTTTAAAATAAAAAATAATTCGTAAATTATTTCTAAGAGGAATTAAAATAAGACTTACTTGTTAATAAAATGTTTCTTATAAATATCAAAATTAATTATATAATTAATTAGGAGAGAGTCTCCCAGTATGACCCCTCTTCTAGTATGGATACCCATGACTATTAGGCTTCTACCGCTTCATATAGCAGCATTTTAGATGTTGGATTAGATGCATGTTATGGTTCTATATTAAATATAACCAGGAGGTTCTTATTTTTAAATCAACCATCTGAAAGTTTTTGCGATGAATACGAAAATGCAGTTATTCTCCCGAGTCAAAAGTTATTTCACAAAGGTTAAGCACATGTTCAGTACATAAGCTAATTAAATACTAATTATTTCATATATGATTTGATTTAAAGTAAAATAGATTTAAACAACATGCTATTTTATAACTTTTACCTATCTTTTAATAAGCACCATTTTTAAATACTTAAACAAATAATACTCGTTTCTAAACTATAGGTATCCATACAGGGGGACATTTTTTCGAAAACAATATCTTCATTTTTCGTTATTAATTAATACTTAACTTAGATTATTAACTTTGGCCAAAACTAATTTACAATTCGCCAAAATGGTTCATTCATATATATAATAAGGCCAGTGAAATTGAGTAGAGGAAATAGGAAAATTTGCATTAATTGATACCGGACTTTGACATGACAAATTTATGCAAAACATGCCTCTAAAGATAATGTATATGTTTTAAACCACTGATTTGTTTACTGGAGCCCGTGAAAAATTAAAGAAGGTTGCAAAACCGGTTTTTGACGCCTATCGAGGCTTAAATAATAGAATCATAAAACGTAAAAAATTACAGTTATAGGTATTTAAAATACCTACAAAATGACCACTGAAAAGCTAAAAATGGTGAATATGTTAATTAACAAAAAATAAAAAACTTTCAAAAAATGCCTTTTTTTAATCGTTAATTATTCGTGCAGATTAGAAGCTTAGGGTCTTAAACTTTCATAGAATATAGCTATATAATTAAAAAATTGTTATTTGACAATTACCACAAAAATACTACATTTTCAAATATCCAAACGCAAATTGAATTACATTTTTATTGTAAAAGTTATTGCATTTGTTCATACCGACATTTTTGAACGCCATTTTTAAAGACATTAAAGTTGAAGAATCAATCATTTTCGAGTTGTATATAATAGTAGAACTTTTTAAAAAGAGAATGAGATCTCAAACGGCGCTTTTCACCGCCGAGATTCTGTAGGTATTAAGTTATACGGAAGCGCTTTTTTAGTTGCAAAATGGATTCTCTCGTTAACAATAAAATATGTTTGGTTAAAAATTGGTATACATTATTATCATAATGAAAGCTGCCTATATTCTATAAAAGTTTTTAGACCATGAGCTTCTAATCTGCACGAGTAAGTAACAATTGAAAAAAGGCGCTTTTTGACAGTTTTTAATTTTTTGATAATTAACAAATTCACCATTTTTAACTTTTCAGCGATCGTTTCGTAAGTATTTTAATACCTATAACTGTAAATTTTTACGTTTTTTGATTCGATTATTTAAGCCCCGATAGGCGTCAGAAACCGGTTTTTCCAACCTTCTTTGATTTTTCACGGGCTCCAGTAAACAAATCAGTGGTTTAACCCCCCTGCGTAAGCATTTTACCCGACTTTTCCGTTCTCGAATGCATATTTCTTTTTTACATGTTCGGAAATTAAATAACATCTCTCTTTATGTTTTCGGGGTCGCGTAAAAATCGAAAGTTGAACCAAGTGTATTATCAATAGCAAGTTGTCAGCTTTAATTTGCGTGGTCGTAGGTACTCTCAAAGTGTACCAGTCAAACGTTATGGCCAAAAATGCCAGGGCGAGATATCTCGTCCTCCTGGCTACGGTAAAAAAACCTGGTATGGACGAGATATCTCGGGATACTGCGCCAGAGGGTTGAAACGTATACATTATCTTTAGATGCATGTTTTGCATAAATTTGTCATGTCAAAGCCCGGGTATCAATTAATGCAAGTCAAATGTTCTTTTTGACTGGCCTAATACAACCAATTCCATTTTTAAATTTTCACTTTCACCTGCAATTGTATAATATACTTTTAACTAACAACATAATATACATACCAAGTTCATTAATATTTTAAGAATAACTATGACAAAACTATAAAAACTAACACTTGCTCCCAAAGAAAAAATCGTTCAATCCTAATTTTCCAACAAAAACGATATTTGATACCATCGGTGATGGTGATACCGTTTGTACGCTACAGTTTTATATTAATAAAATAAAAGAAAACTTATACATTTCTTAAAATCCGCTTGTAAGTTCATTGATAAATTAATTGATCATGAACCCTTCATGGGGCTATTATATGCGAGTGGCTTAAAAATAGGTCTTAGTGGTTTTGAAGGATTAAATAAAATTGTTTATAAGATTTTTCATTTTACAGACTAAATTATTTTAATAATAGTAAGTACCTATTTTGTAATAGTTGAATTAAAATTAGATTTGATATATTAAAATTATTAAAATGTATATATAATAAAGCAAATAAATGTCCATATTTTTAACGTAATCAATAATTATCAATTGAATCACTTATGATTAGTTGAATCTTCTTGACAGTAATATCAATGTTTTCAATTCTATTTATGCGTATCACGTGTTTGTAACGGCGGTCGCAACTCTCGTATGTATATGGACCGCATGAGGAAAGACGCAACGACGTTTCTGCTGAGCATAAACAATCAGCGGGTAGATCCCCGTATTCATGAAAGCAATATAATACAGTGAACTATGTATAAATGGCGTAGAGAAAAGTATAAAAGAAGAATTTGTTTTTGAAACAGCATCAGTTCAGTTCAAGCAGTGATACGATTCCGCATTCGCATATAATCAGAAATCAACTATAGGTAAATACAGATATTTATTTTCAATATTATACCTATTATAACATGTAAATACTGATTGCTGTCTACATTATTATTAACCATTAAATATAATTAAAATATAATTAAACTAATTATATTATTAATGGACCTATGTGCAAAGTTACAGACGTTAAAAACAACGGCACCCTAAAAAATTGATGGAATGAAAGTTTTATAAAAATCATAATAATTTTTTGGCTACGTCTCCATTCGGAAGAGCATGCGATCGAATTGCAATCAGAGAACAAATAGTCATTTTTTTAGTTGGACCAACTTAAGAGAACTCCCTATATAAAAGTAGCAAAATAACAAATTAATTTACAGCAAATCTAGCCTAACAGTAACGTTTAGGAATTACGTAGAGTCTTAAAAAGGCTAGTTTTCATTCGTTTTCTTCAAGCTAAAGTGACAAATAAGTAAATAATTTGCCGCAAGTCAATTTGATAATTTGATATTTTTATCTTGAAACTTTTCTTAAGTTACCCCGAATAAAAATATCACTATGTTCTCTCCGATTGCATGTCCATCTGAATGGAGACGCAGACTTTAGGGTGTCGTTGTCTTTAACGTATGAAACTTCGCACATAGGTCCATTATTGCAATGAAGGGCTAGTGAGTTTGGATTTTGTGTAAATATAAGTATTTTTTTAATTATAAATAATTAGTTATTCAGTACTCGGTCGGTACAAATCAAGGTGGGAAATTTGAATTCTTAATTGACTTTTGGACCTCCTTAAGACCAATAGACAATCTATACGAAATTCCTATTCGAAATTTGAATCTGAAATCATCCGGAACAATCAGAATCAACTCGGAATCAATTCAAGATTTATACGAGAGATAATTACATTCACAATATTTTTCAAATAATATATTTCATTATAAAATTTATCTGTGATTCATTTTATATTTATAAGCATATTATTGTTAATAAATTAGACAAGCAAATTTTTACTAAATATACTTAGTATATTATTTTTAAACAGCTTTCCGAACAGTCTGATTAGATTATAACTTTTACTACTTGTGTACTATGATTCTATATTGTGTATGATTATAATCCATTAATGTTCGTCGAATAAAATATTAGAATGTAAAATAAAAAGATATATCAAAAAATGATACGAAGCAAATTTAAGTCAGAAACGATGTACCTATAAAGAAATGTTACAGACTTGTTTGAGGTCCTTGAAAGTGCATATTTTTATTACTTATAGAATGCTAGTAAAATCTTCCTAAATCATTCTGCGTCAAAAACCAATTCCGTCATAACTAACAAATTAAATTCCGCAAAACTGATCGCAGGATTCAGAATGTCGAAGCTGACTATCATGTTACTACTGGTGGCAGCGTGCGTCGTCGCGATTTCTGCCGAACCAGGACGCCCGAGACCGCAGCAGGTTCCTCCACGTCCTCCTCATCCCGTAAGTTACACACAGGAAAATAAATCTTTCACTTGAATTGCGATAGTATTTTTTTAAAGCTACTTTAATTATTTTCCTTTTCATCTGCAGCGTCTTCGAAGGGAAGCTAATCCGGGAACTCAGAGGCCAGTACCCCGTCCACCTCACCCAGTAAGTTTGAAAATTATGCTATGTACTATTGTATTTAAGTTATGAAGTAATAATTTTTTTAATATCTCACCAAAACTCTTGAGAGTTTTAATTTTTCGGTAGTTTAATAAAAGCAGTATAAATACCCTGGTGAAAATGACAACTGTGAAAAATTGTGAAAAACTATGAAAAAAATGTCAGAAAGTGTGAAAAAATGTGAAAATATACATACTTTTGGAATATCTGTTACAAACAAATATACACATTTCTTCACCCTTTTTCACACTTTTTTCATAGTTTGACAGTTTCTCACACTTATAAAAAACACGTATTGTATCTAATAAAACTTGCACAATTTTTCACATTTTTTCACAGTTTTTCATATTTTTTTACGTTGGATTCTCTTACATAAATATTTAATTTAAGAATGTGTATCTGGAATAATTAATTTGTAAAATATCTTAAAATAATTTTGTAACTTATAGCGCAATCGTCGTGCTCCTGAAGATAAACCCGAGAACAAACCCACCAATGTTCCATTGGTTCGTGTACCATTGAAACCAGGAAGACCTCAGGTAAGACCTCAAGTCTTACCTACGGTGCCACCGAGACCTCGTCCGCTTGTTCAACCTACTGAGGAACAATACAAGAAAATGAATAATATACATTAAAAACATAGTTTTATATTGTATTATATAAATTAATATTGTTATTAATTTTTATAGATGAAAATTTTGATGAATCTATTATATTTATAATTAAATGAAAGAATAAAGGTTAACAAACATAAGCTATATAAATAAAGTTTTTTTTAAGGAATTATTGAGAAATTATGAAAGTTTGAAAAGGAATAGAGAAATAAGCTTGCATAGTTACAAAGTTTTAGTTGAACTAAGCAACCGCAGCGATAATGATTTCAAATATATACTTCAATCTTAATCTCTCTAAAAAGACTTTCTATATAAACTATTATATTATATCTTATCAAATTGAAACCAGAGTTCAGCAAGTATTCGACAGCAAAATATTTTCAGATACTTTTCTGTTTCCGTAAATATCGAGAGATAACAACAAAATATCAATTTCTAAGCATTCTACTTTTGTCGAATACTGAGTATCCGGAAAAAATATCCCACGGATACTTTCGTCAAATACTAAATCCGAAAAAAGTATCCACCGGATACTTTCGTCGGTTACTAAATATCCGCAAACAGTATCCGACGGATACTTTACTTATTTTTAAATGTTTAAAAGAGTTGTTTAACATTTTTCCCAGGACCCCCTAAACATGGGGTACATATACCATCCGGATGATACTACATATTTAGGGGGCCCAGGCATATTTAAGAATTATACAATTATTTTACGTATTTTGATACCGGGTATATTTTTATTTTTGGTAGTCAAATTTCTTATACCACTAAAATGCGTAAAATAGGTCGTAAATATGCTGCCCCCCCCTCCCCCCTAAACATGTGGTATGATCTGGATGGTAGGTACCCCATGGTTAAGGTCGCTTACATGTTAATGGAATAAAGAACAATACAATAGGATTAACATTGGTTAGTATATCTGTATATTTAAGAAATAAGAGGAATAAGCTGCTTGTGCCTCTTATTCCTCATATATATAGATATATTAACCAATATTACTCTTATGGTATTGTTCTTTATTCCTTTAGCGTGTAATCGGCCTAAGTAGAAACCTGGTTTAGAGGGTGCCAAATATTTTGCCAAAGTTTCAGGTAAAAATTTAAAGTACTTTCGCAGCTACGGCCTCTGAAAGACCTTGCACACACGAAGGCAGTATAAGCGCGCTGAAAAACTTTAAAAGCGATTTTCTCGAAGCAGCATTTTTTGACACTGCGTGCACGATAACAAGAATTGTAATCAACGTATTTTAACGTACCTTGGATTATTTTAAAGCTTATTAGTATAGGTTCTACTTAAACTGAAAACATTATATAAAAAATAATACACTGAGAGAAAGGATTCCTTGTGGCGAATGAATCGTGCACTTGCGGAATCGAATTCTCGCGTACTTGCCGCAAATGTTGAATTCTTAAGGTGATGCTAAAGCCACCTGTCACCGACAAATACGAGGATCTACTTTTCTCATTTCAATTTCAATTTTGAGTAAATATCTTTATGGAAAGTTGTTATTCCAACCAAAAAGCACGACTTTTCATAGAGATATTTTCTTAAAATTGAAAAATGAATAAAAAAGTAGTTCTCCGTATTTACCAGTAACACGGGGTTTAACATCACCTTAATGGTTAAGAACTCGAACTTGAGAAAAGTCTGCACGAGTAAGATAAACATGCCGAGTACAAAAGGTTATTTGACGATTTTCTAGCATATAATGATGCTTTGCAAGCATGAAAATATTAAAAGATTCTATACGTAGACATAATTGTAGCAGGCGAAAACTTATACTAACATTTAACGGTCATATAAATACATTTTTCAATTTTCAACATTTTTATGTTTTTTTTAGTTCAAATAGAAGATAATTTCATAAAGTTTACATCGTATTTTCGTTCGAATGTTTAAAAAAAAAACGGTCGTTATCGTGTACGTAGTGGAGGGCCTTCAACAGCGTGGTTCCGTGAATGATGACCCATTAATGTTATATAACATGATTATTTTGTAATAAAAATATTTTTTTTATAAGTTTTAGTCGCCAATAAAACAGCTAAAAAGGTGTGTGTCATGGGACACATGGCAAAGGTGAACCTTCAAGGTATTTTGTATGTGAATTTTATTTATATAGAAAATTGATTTAACGGTAAAACAAATAAATGTCATTACGTATTGAATTATTTCTAAATTTATTATTTTAAATGTTATTGATTCTGTCTTCTGTATAAATCTTGATAGTATTGCATAGATTGTTGTTCCGTAAATAAGTATGGAATGTTGTGGATCCCCTGTGGGAATCAAAAAAATCATATAACGCAAGAAACCGTAAGAAAACGTAAGAAAACGCAAGAAAACGTAAGAAATCGTAAGAAAACGTATGAAAACGTAAGAAAACGTAAGAAAACGTAAGAAAACGTAAGAAAACGTAAGAAAATGTAAGGAAACGCAAGGAAACGTAAGAAAACGTTAAAAAAGTAAGATTCTGTTGGATTTCGGACATTCTTACGTTTCTTTACGGTTTCCTACGGATTGCTAGACTCTATTACGGTTTCGTACATTTTATTACGTTTCGCAATTACATGAAAAAAATATAGCTAGAATTTTCCACCGATAGGTGGCGAGGCATGTACAAACCAATTCACGTGTGCAAAATAGAAACTTTAAGTTACTTAAGAAGTATTGGCATTTAGAAAAAATTTTTCTGGAAGATTGGACATACGGAAGTTTTTTTAATGAGCGGAATTTTCAATGTGTAAGTGTAATCTAAAGTAATAAAACGTAAAGAAACATAAGAAAACGTAAAAAACGTAATAAAATGTAAAATATGTCCGAAAGCGAACAGTTTCTTACGCTATATTACGTTTTCTTACTTTCTATTACGTTTTCTTATAATTACTCACATTTTTCTACGGTTTCTTACGTTTCCTTACGTTTCATTACATTTTATGATTTCCACAGGGAATAATAATTATTCATTTATAACTGAAGTTTATTTCTGAGGAATGTTATGAATGGTTGCGCACTCTCATCATGAAAGTTAACATTGAAATCTTCGGCTAAAAGTAGTGGCCTATTATGATAATTTGTTTCATAACACTTTATATTAAAATGGATTATTTAAGTTATGTTGAATTTAAGATAATTTGTAAAATTTAAATGTTTTAACATTGTATTGTGGTACAATATAAATATTGTGATTTTTATAGAATACATAATAAGTTGTGACTGTTAATTGATTGAATATTATTATTTTATAGAATACATAATAAGTTGTGACGTTAATTGATTGAATTATTGTTATTTTTATAGAATACGTAATAAGTTGTGACTGTTAATTGATAGAATATTGTTATCGTTTTTAGGATAGGACAAGTACATTTTTTCATAGCTTATCATATTGTAAATCAACATAAAAAATATTCTAAATAAAATTCAGGTATTCGAAATAAGGTTTTAGATTGTGATTGTATTTAACATAAAAATGCCCTGGTAGAAACGTTCCCCATATGTTCGCCAGATTTTACTCTATTTTATAGGGAATGGCCAATTTCTGCTTAAAAGTCTGGCCAGAAACCCCGCTACCTGTCGACGTTTTCTCGTCAGAAACCTGACCAACTTATGGTTAATGAATAAATAAATAAAAAATAACGTTTAACGAATTTTTATAAGTTAATAATGATTTTTATGTCATGGATTTAATAGTTTATTGTTAATAGAATGCTAAGATATATTTGGGATAGATTCGAAATAAAAACTAAAAACTTATTTCATTAAAAGTTTTTTTAAGGTTAGAGTTTTATAATTAAATAAAACATAAAAAAATCTAATAAATAATCGAATAAAAATTTGCATGCTGTTTTAACGCAGAAGTACTATAATGGGATTTACATTTTCAATAATTTTTTAGGGTTATGTAAGCTATTTAGATTTTCTATAAATTTCTGGTCAGATGCTGGTTTATTTCTGGCGAACTATTAGGAAACGGATCTGCCCAATAGATCGTGAACCGACCATCTAATATGCTCAATTTTCTACCAGGGTGCCAAAATAACTTATACCCTAAATTCAACTTAGAATATGGTTTCTGTTGCTTGGAAATTGGGAAACTGCAACAAATCCTGTCTTCTGCATATATTCCATACTACTCTAAAAAGTAAATTTAATCTTATAATACTATGATTTAAAGTTAAAAGAAAATTTCTCAATATCATGCAATTTTCGACCCTCTAAACCAGGTTCGCCTCTTAAGGTGGTCCTATACTAAAATTTGACGAAAAACTCGATTATTTTATTTTACTTTCTGATACTTTGTACATTTTTAGAATAGAAATTGATTTTGTATTGACAATATTGGCCATAAAAATAATTTCAATGAGCTTAATAGTTATTTATACGTATTTTTATTCCTACCTTTATTGCACACAATCCAGCGTGTTCCTACATCACTAACCGAATCCAAACCCGTGTCCAAATCTACTCTATACTATGCAGACAAATTTCAATAAACATAGAAATTATTAAAATAAATTTGATCGATATTCTGCGAGAGAAAAATTGTTTTAAAATCATCAGAAAATTATTTCTTCCTTTTTACAAAAGTGCGGTTTTCTCCACTTATGGTTTTCCATCGTTCGGCAAGTCTTATGCGCATAGGATTACAATGAATTAATCTGAAACTTTAAGGGATATCGTATTCAACTTATTCGCATTACGACCATGAACTCCGATTTAAAAAAAAAAATTTATTAAGAAAGTGTTACTCATGAATAGAGTTAAAAATGTCATTCTTTTAGGTTATTTTTACAATGAAAATTCAATATAATTTTATTTTTCTTTATAATTGTGTTTTTACAAATTTGGAGTTCACAGTTCTGTGTAGTACAGGTGTTAGATATTACATAATTTTTTTCAAATGCTATACTTGTATTCCTATACGCAATGACAGTTTTGAAAAGATATCAATTTTCATTGAAAATTGCTAGCTTTTGCTACATAACTATGGGTAAACTGTTTAAAAATTTATGAAAATTTACATAAAACTTTCTTTTTAGGTAACAAACATAACCACCAATTTAAAAAAATGTTATCATGTAACTAGCAAGTTTTTCAAAATTTACTATAGGACCACCTTAAGGGGACTTAGGAAAGTTTTGGACCTCTTTTAGATATTTTAAAATAAGAAAAGTATCCGACGGATACTTTTTTGCAACAAAGAAATGTGAGAAAATTTGTAAAAATGTGCAAATTTTTATTAGGGTAGAGATATTTATTTAGGACATACTTACCTAGCTTGGGGCTAATATATACCTGTCGGAAGAAGAAAAAACTAGCCACACCTGCACTTGGCGATCGTCGATCGTGCTAAAATTAAAACTTTCTCCGTGCAATATATTATAAACGTGCATAATAACTATCTAACAGATCACGGACTGCACAATCGCCAAGTTTCGCATTGCGCGAGAAAAGGCATTTTCCCGATCGCACGATTCGCATTTCGCGCAAAGGCGAAAAAACGATAACAAAAGGAGATTTGTCATCGAGCGCGCCATCAGTTGGAGTTGTTGACTTTATACCGCACGCGGGCGACAAAGACCGCGAGAGGGATTATAGCCATTATAGGTAGCGGCCGTGTGCTCACACATCAGCTGTCTTAAAACGTCCTTATCGGAGCTCGGAGTCGGAGCTCGCGGAGCAGCTGACGTGCTTCGATGAGCGATATAAACACTCGAAACGTCTCTCGGATTCTTCGTTGAGCTTGGACGTGCGTAAATTGGGCAATGCATCTTTTTTGTTCTTATCAAACTATTAGTGCGTTGACGTTCTCGGAGAGGGTATATAGCTTATATAGTGATATAGTTGCTCCGTTCTTTTAGGAGAAACTGCCGTTTGAGGTTAAGAAACGATGATTTCCACTTTTTACGAGAGAATCGTTGGAACTTCGCCACCTCCGGAGCCCAACGAGCCCAAAATCCTTTGTGTTGGATTGAGCTGTCTTGACATTGTGCAACTATGCAAACATTATCCTCAGGAGGATACTGATCAGAGGTAAAATTTGTTCTTTGTTTATGATCATGCTTCTACTATAGTATTAATATTTTATAGTTAATTATATAGTTAATTTATTGACAGATACATGTACTTAATTATCTAACATTTATGCATTTTTTAATCAATCAATTTTGACAGTATAAGTGAATGTACACTTATTTTATTAATTACAAAGATTTAAGACAGCGTATCATTAAAAACAGAATCTCATGCCTTTGAGACTTGTTGTTTTAATGCGACAAGTCATACATAATTCTTTCAGTTACAATTAGTTTTGGTATGTACATAATGCTAATAGAATTATTATATTATGTTATCAATACAATATTTAATTGAGTGTATATTAATAGCACCCTTTATGATGTGATATTTTTAAATCAGTATATAAAATTTGTTTTATATATATCTATATAAAGTAAATGTAAAGTAAAATAAAGGTAGTTGTAAGTTTTCTTCTGCTCTTTAAGTAAGTTTTATTAAAATTAAATTAATAGTCACAGTAACAAATATAATATAATTATAATTAAGAACTCTCTTGATTAAAATAAAACTTTATTATTTTGAATGTAATCATTTTAAATAAACAAAAGAAGAAATTTGTACTTTACTTTATAAGCAGTTTTTAAACAATAACTATATTCTGTACAGGTGCATTGACTTCAGATATCAAAGAGGTGGAAATGCTAGTAATAATTGTACTGTTATATCTCAACTGAATCAACCATGCGAATTTTTAGGAGTTTTAAGCAATGAACAATTTTCTCGGTTCCTTCAAGATGACATGCGTAAACACAAAATTGATTTTTCACATTGTCCAATAATGGAAGAGGGTGGCTGTCCAACATCGGTTGTAATATTGAGTATAAGCACAGGATCTCGTACTATAATACACCATAATGAAAATCATGCAGAATTAACCTTACAAGATTTTGAAAAAATAAATTTAGAAGACTATAGTTGGGTACATTTTGAGGTATGTTAGATTGTTCTTAAAGTTTTAAAAGACTTTTGTATAAAGTAATTAATTTTAATATTATCAAATATTTCTTAAAATAGGGAAGAAATATTTCTGAGGTTTTATTAATGATGCAACATATAGAAAATTACAACAAGTCATTAGCTCAAAAGGAGATTACAAGCACTGATAAATCTAATAAAAATTTTCCTATAACAATTAGTGTAGAACTAGAAAAAATGAAACCTGAACTGTTAGACTTGTTACCTTATGCAGATGTATCATTTGTGTCTAAAGACTTTGCTGAATGTAGAGGGTATGTTAATATGAGTGAAACGTTAAAAAATGTAAGCCAAGACGCGAAAACAGGGTAAGTTTTTTACAATTAGTTTTAATTTTTTAAATTAACAGCCTGAAATTCAAAATCTGTAATAATTAATTTTAATTTAATTTAGAGCAACAATATTTAGTGCCTGGGGAGATAGAGGAGCCATGTCTCGTGCTCCTGATGGAAATATTGTTCAGTCTCCTGCTTTTCCACCTTACAAGATTATTGATACACTTGGTGCTGGAGATACGTTCAATGCTGCAATTTTGTATTACTTAAATAAGGAAAAATTAGCTTATAAGAAGGACAACAATAGTGATCAATCTGTCAAAAATGAAATTAAACAGAATTACAACATCGAAAGCTCCGAAAAGAGTCAGACTGAATTCATCAATCGAGAAGTCCTTCAAGGTGCCATCAACTTTGGCTGTCGATTGGCTGGTGCTAAGATTGGTCTTCGAGGTTTTGAGGGTTTGAGTACAGTTTACAAAAATTATTTATGATAACTCGTTAATTAGACATTTTATAAATTTATATTTCATAAAAATTTTACAAGAGGATTGAATTTCGTTGAAAAAGTATAAAACATGTTTTTTGGCAATACGTCGATTGGTCTTCCATTTACTGGATGCACCAAAAAGTACAAAAGAGTTTTTCGTGTCTTGCCCCCGTAAAATACTGCACGTATTTTTTTATCAAAAAGAATTTCCCTTTGTATATTTTGTCTTCTCGTCACTGTTTGTTTGTATACCCCATATAACACTCGCCGACACGTGATATCAAGTGATAACGTCTATAAATAAGTTTAGAAACAAAAAAAAACACTGAATATTTATAATGCATTATCTACAACTTGAAAAAATTACAAAATAAAAAAGAGATACTACAGGGTGCGTGCGATCGTTCGCGATACATCTTTTACACGCTATACATGTGATTAGCTTAGTTAAATCCCTGATTAAAACGTCTTAGTAAATGTACATAATAATTAATAATAATCAAATAAAAAATTGTATATAATTCGATTTTTGCAAAGGCTAAAGTTCAAAATAATGAACAATATATACGGAAATAATTGAAAATTAAAGTTTTACTCTATATCATCACGACTCCGTTTTTTAAACTGTTATACCTTTTTCAATGCGAGGTTAATTAAAAATTAAAAACAATTTTTATTAAAATATAAAATAAACAAAAATCACTTCTTCATTCAATTATTATTATCTAAACATTAGCCTTCACAAAAAAGATAACAAAAAGTTTCCATAGTAGGTTTTAATCAGGGATGCAGTTTGCAAAATTAGCGCGATGTCTTTTTGCAAGAGCGATTTGTCGAAAAACCAAAAACAGAAAATACTTTTCGCTTTGTCACACTGCTAATCACAACGCACATAAAACGATAAATATAATTGACAACATTGCGTATATCATATAGGCGTTGAATAACACACTCATCGATCGATTGTAAAAAAAATGAGTCCGGCTCCATCGTTAAGAGTTTCTTCCATTTTTTGCTCAATGCACATGTATCGAAACGATGCCAGGCAGAGTGGTTTTCCACGGTCTCGCGCTTCAGTCTTGAGAAAGTTTATACATACATATATATCTATATATATATATATATATATATATATATATATATATATATATATATATATACGCTTCCGTTTCATTTAGCTGTGTTGTTCCTGCTTTAGTGTAACGCGCGTTCGACCGATGCTCTGTTTTGTAAACGACGAGTGGCGTTTTGTACGCTGTATTGCGGAGACGAGAGTTCGCAGCTCCGATTCAGAGCGACTCGTCCTCGGCATCAGTCGTCGGCCTCGACTCCGCTGTCCAGGAAATCCTTGATCGCTCGTGGCGCCTTTTCCGGGAAATTTCTGCGAATGCGCAAATTTGCTTTAGTGTCCTATTCGCAAACTTTTGAGAATAGAAACGTGTGCAAATTCTTATTTCAGCCGTTTTGATTTTTTTTATCTTTGGATCTAAAAAAGATGTCGCCCGACCCATGCGAGAAGTTTGTTTGAATGGGTCACGTAAACAAATATTGAACAAAATTTTAGAAGATTAGAAGAAGCTTTTAGGCTTGTTATAAGACGATATAAATTATCTATTGCAAATCTGTCTTATATGTTAAAATTTGAAATATTTTTTGTTGAAATTTTTGAATATATCTTTAATACCATCTTGAATAGATTCTCGCATGGATTATGATATATATTTTCATCATCCAAAGATTAATAATGAAAATGGATGAAATGATAATTTTCAAATGTGCCTTTTATTAAGTAAAAAAGGTGCTGATAAGAAGTTGAGTTTAATCAATTTTCTTTTGAATTTAATATTAATGTAATGAAAATTTGTAGTTCGGTTGTGATTTCATTTTTCATACGTTTCATCAATGTTATTTATTTATTTATAACTGTAAATGTTATAAACTAGAAAAACTAATTAGTAACAAGAAAATAAATACTTTTGATAAAAGAAAGTAACATAATTTAATGTAAAAAAGTGTATAAGGTAATCTACTAATTTAAAACATATCGCATTATATGTAAATAAAGCAATATCAATGCAAACCTGAGGAAATAGTTGATGCCCAGCCAGTGGCCGGGGATCGATTTTTCTGGGACGTTCCTTCGTTGCGCCGTAATTATTTGAGCAGCTGCCTCCTGCGGTGGAACCACAGCCATGAGGCTCGGAAACCTGATAACATTAAAGATTTTAATTAGCGACCGTCTGAATTGTTAGCATGAAAAACACCGAACACATCACATCGAAAACAACAGATCTTTTATAAGAAAATGTGAGTGTCGCACCTTGCGTCCAACATTCCAGTCTGCTTGTGAAAAATACGATTGTTAATTCGTTGATGATATAGTTTGTTTAAAATATTATGTTTATAATATTATTAAGAGTTAGGAAAAATATTGTATGTAAATATATTTATATATTTTTTTTAATTAATAAAATAAAATTTATCAAAATTTAATTATTTGTTTCATTATAACAAATTCTCTCATGCCCGCTTACTTTCTAATAAATGTTCAAAATTTACTAAAAGTATACTCACTTAATCTTTGGTTTTTTGCAAAGTCCAGTATCCACCATGTAAGGATAAATTGTAGTGAACTTTATATTCGAGTTTGTTCCTCCTACTGATGAGGAAATTCTAAGCTCCTCACTGAGGGCTTCCATCATGCCTTTAAAAAATAGCAATAATAAAATTTATAAGTTGAAATATAAATTCATCATTAATTTAATTCTGTATGCACATTAAATTTATTAATGACAAGTATAAATGAAATTCGTTAAAATTTTAACTAGAGGTTACTCATTACCTATATTTTCGAGTACCAATGCGTTTTTTCCAAAATTAGAAATAATTTTTTGTAGGAATCTATTTTACCGGCTTTTTATTTTTAGAAACATTTACGTTTAAGCTTTCTTGACAACATAATATCTTTGTTAGGTCCTTCGATTGAGTGACATGTTGTTAAAATTTCAACTTAATCCATTACATTTTTGATAAAAAAATAGTGTGAATATTTTTTAACATAACGTTACGTAGATTCTAATAATTTCACACCCTCTTAAGACATAAAATTGTATAGCAGAGTATTAAAATTTATGAATATTGAAAGTCACACTGAAAACTTTTGTTTTTGAGGAGGCAGGTCTAGATTAAACCCAAAAAATAATATTTTATTACGAGTCCAGAAGACTTTTTATGTTTAAAAGCAATCATTCTGAAAATTTTTCTTCTATCAAAACACAATTATATCTTAAATTTTACCCTTGTAAAATCTCAAAATCCTAACCCAACACGTCACAATAAATCACTGTTTTATATTCCATATTTATTAAAGAAACTTTGACCCTCACACGATTCGGAGTGACACGATGAACAAAAAATTTCTTTTTTACGGTTATTCGACTACTTTTGACATTTATTACAAAAAGAGATGAGCCTTTTTTCGTTAAATGTTTTTTATTATTCTCTTTCGGAAAACCATTAGATTTTTGAAAATATTTTTTTAATATTTTTAAAAAAATTGATTGAATATCCGAAAGAAAATAAAATAAATTTTAAAGAAAAAATGTTCCGCTCTTTTTGTAATATATATCAAAAGGAGTCGAATAACCGTCTAAAAAAAATTTCATTCACCATGTCACCTCGAATCGTATGAGGATCAAAGTTCCTTTAATAAATATGGTATTGAAAATAGTGATTTATTATGAGGTGTAGAATCAAATTTTGAGGTTTTACACCGGTAAAATTTAAGATATTATTGTGATTTAAGCATACAAATTTTCAGAATGATTGCTTTTAAACATAAAAAGTTTTCTGGACTTGTAAAAAAAGTATTTTTTGGGGTTTAACCCAGACCTGTCCCCTTAAGAGAGATATATCAATTAAAATTCCAATGACTTAAGATAAGGAAGAGTTAGATATATATTAATTACCTCTAACGGCGAACTTTGATGCGCAATATGGCACTAAATTGGTCAGACCGATAATTCCAGCCATTGAAGATAGCGCCACAACGTGTCCATGATTTTTAGCCAACATATCAGGCAAAAATGCTTGCAACATCTACAAAAAATTAAATTAATTTTTATTCATACATAACTAGTTTAAAAATTGTGTTGAAAGCATAAAAAGTATGTTATTTTCTTTTCATTAATAATACGACTTTATATCCTTAGATAACCTAAATTAAACAATTTGTTTATTTTTGAAATAATTTTTTTTGTGATTTATTGGTGTTAATGAGAAATAATAGAAATGTATATCTAAAATTTGCTCAACAACCACTCTTAATTGGCATTAAACCTATATTTGAACGAGTCAATCAGTTTCCATTTCGGGGAATTGATCTAGCCAATATAGAAATTAACAATTTGCAAATGTCGTGAGATTATCACACGTAAAAACGTTGGATAGTATTTTAAAACTAAACATTTATAAAGCATTATTTAGAAATAGTTTTATGTCATCCTACAGTCAGTATTTTGATTATAAATTCCTGCAAATTCCGCCATTCTGGTTTCAACGTAAAAAAATGTAGTGCATAGAAATGCAAACTAGAATGTATTTACATTTATTTATATTTATTTGCATTTTATTTATACATACATATCATTTATATATAAGTATATCTTAAGAATAGAAAACCTTTTTTATATTATTAAATTATTAATTTTATAATTGTATGTTTTTCTCTAAGTTCAGTCTATATTCAAAAATGTTGGACGCAGGTGATTTAAGATTTTTTCTCATTTTGAAACAAAGAACACTTGGAAAAAAACACTTATAAAATTAATATTTTAATACTATAAAAATGTTTTTCTATATTTATGATACAAATATATATACATAATTGAAAAAAGTTTTATAACATTCTATATCGTATTTACTTCACGAAAAATTTCCAAAATAAGGCAAAATTTTGTAACTCTCAAGCCAAAGAAAAATTAAAAAGCAAACCAAAAATTTCGACATAAAGTATCTGTAATTACTACCATCTAAATTCATAGTAAAATAAGCTCAACTCCGAGAATAAATTCCGCTGAATAACGTTCATTCCTCCGTTTAACCAGCCGATTTTGCTCGGCGTCAGCCTTGAATGAGTTTTTTGAGCGCTCTAAAGTGTATTTACATCTAATATTTATCGTGTAAAAACAAAGCTCACCCAGAAGTGGGCCATGACGTTGATGTCGAACATCTTCTGGATCTCCTCGGCGGTGTGCTCGAGGAACGGCCGGCACGGCATGATGCCCGCGTTGTTCACGAGGATCGTCACGGTGCCGACTTCCTTCTTCACCTTGTCCGCGACTCGGAGAACCTCGGCCCTGGTCGAGACGTCGCATCTTCGGGAGGAAGCGAGAAAGAACAGGGGAGTCTTTTAAAGTACTGTCGTGAATGGGCATAGACGTCTAATATATATATGTGTGATTTTCTTTAATAAAAGCAGTGTTGTGCAAGTACTGATAATTGGTCTCAGATTTGTCATACATTGATATTGACATTGGCATTGACATTGACCATTGAACGAACAGAGTTTATGACTTACGAAGATTTGATAAAAATAATAATAATCATGAGGAATATAACATTTTTTAGTTATTTTAATAATAATTGTGGATATTATATAGTTACGAAATATATTTATCTTGGAATATTAAAGCTATTTTGTGTATTGATTGATTTACTCGATATATTTAGATAATGCAGTAGTACTTATCGCCTCTTTTGATTAGATAAATCTTAAGTGAAATTTAGGAATAGAATTTCAAGAGACTTTAGATAAAAATCTGAGTGTTTTGAAACTGACTAGTACAAGCTATGAATTTCTCATCGCATTCTTGAAATTCACCTTGGAAATTCATTTAATACTTCCTGTATAGAAGTTTAATGTCTTATACTTGTACATATCATAGATGGATTGGTATGCCGCCAATGTAATATAATAATGCACTGCATAAAATATATTTTTTATAATCGGTTATCCAAGTACATATATATTTTAGATATAAGTATAAATGCTCTCTAATATATTATTTTTCTAATTTATAAACATTCCTGATATTTCATAATGAATCTTAACATTTTATAAAGTGGATAAACATTAAATAAGAAATGTTAAAGAAAACCTGTGTCAAATGGATTTGTTAATAATCATTAAAATCTGTATTAGAGAAACATATTTATTAGCATTTTTTAAACCAAAGAAATTTTTTGGAGATAATTCTTTTCCGGCAGTTAATTTTGACTTCTAAATCCGGTTAAACTCATAAATATGTAAATATCGTACGTATTATATTCTTCGTTCATTTTACAGACATTTAATTTACATGATTAATTTACTCGTTTTCAAAGGTTTGCAGAGTTATATGAAACTATTGTAAAAATGTAGATAATGTAAATAGTTAAAATACAAATTTTAATTATATATTACTTCGAGAAGATATGATATTTGTAACAGTTTTATATACAGGAAAACGATCTAAACAACAAGAGATGACTATTATTTTTATGAAAAGGTGTATTGTAAATTATCAAAAAATCAAACAGAATATGTTGAATTTCATAATTAATAGATTGTAATACTAATTTATGATAAACGATTCGGCAATTTATCATCCTGTACAAATCAAATAAATGTAATCACCGTCTTTTAATAAATGTAAAATAATCAATAAAAAAGTATGAATTACCATCGAAAATCGATATAATTAATTAAAAAGAAAAAATAACAGCGTAGGTATATCTATATCTACATATTATCTCACAGTAAGCTGGGATAAAAAAGATTCTGCAAAAAACCGACTAGGAAATAGAAGAGGTCAAACTACAACTCACTTGTAGCCGTGGGCCGAGGCGCCACCCATCTTCTTAATTTCGTTGACCGTCTCCTCATTGTTGGCTTCGTTGATGTCCCAGCAGACGACCGTGGCCCCCAAGGAGGCGTACTTTAAGGCCAGCTCCTTTCCAATGCCATGACCCGCTCCGGTAACCTGTTGCGCGCGCACACGCGCAAAAAATCCAATTATTAAAATGGTACTTTCGCTTTCTTCCTTTCGGCTCGCTCTGGCGCGACGCGAAACTCGAATGTACAAGGTATTCTTCCCGCGTTTATTGAAATCGAAAGCTCGCGCGAGCGTAGTGAGGAATTTTTCGTATGTTTTAAAAATGCTTTTCGAATGTATCGAATACTTTTTTAAAAAGGTATTGAAGTGCATCGTCGATTATTTCATTATAAGAGATACTGCAGTGTATGTTTTATCTTTGGATCAATGCAGGTTTTTTTTTTAAATTGTTGGAGAAGATACAATTTTAGACTTGTTTTTAATAGAAATAAATCATAGCTTATAAATCTACATTGTATTAAAATGTTATTACTTTGTTGAAATTCTTTTTACGTGTTTCTTAGGTAATTTTAAAAGACTACTCGTGGAGGTATAATTTTATATAATATATAATGATAAAAAACATAATTGCGCCAAATTGCAATACTGATCTTGCTCGAGTATCTTTTCTGTGAAAAATTGGTAACAGATTATGCTTCGAGCTCATTTCCGTGCGATCTGCATATTCAAAACCAACTATTTATACTGTTTTCAATGCGGAAAACATAGTTTTGCTTTCTCTATTTCATAAACAGAAAAGAAGTTCATTTACTGTATACATCTACATTACAGTTGACTATTCAAACGCTATTGTCGCCTCGACTTAATTGCCACGCCACTTATATTTTCTGCATCACCTCACTCCGCATTACGAAAATTCAACAGCACCATCGTCCGAACGCACATATTATTCCGTCGCGTAAAATATCGAGCTTCAAACAAATATACGCTCTACAGTATCTCGCTACGCCGCGACTAGAGAATCGGCTGAAACTCGTTCGTTGCACCGCAGTCGATGACGTATACCCCAGTCTTATTATTAAGTGAACGATTTTATTGAGTATAAGCTATAAGTAAATTTGTCCGGGTCGATATTCGGCGCGCGGTCGGAAAACACGCGCGGAGCGAACGCGAAGGCGCATTACATATGTGTGTGATGTATATAAGCAGCTTTTTCGCTTTGCACGTGATGCACTCACCAGCACGATTTCGTCGGCCACGCTCTTCTCGTCGACGGGGAAGAAGAATCGATATATACCCTCGAAGATGCAGTAGAGTATCTTCAGCAAGAGCAGGAGTACGTCCGCTATTACCAGGGCGCCGTTGTATGCCTTCACCATTGCTGTCCTGAAATTCGAGAATTCACACAAGTTGCTGTTACTGGTGGTGATTTTGGAGACCTTTACTTTTTATAGTACACGTTTTAATTCGGAGCCGACGGAATTATGACAAAATAAATGCATTTTTTTAAATTCAGCAAATGACTGGTAAGGCTGTGAATTATTTTATAAAGTACATGTACGATCGCATTTGAATTGTGCCATTTATGAATAGCATACTTTTTTTTATATCACTAATGCCGAAATGTTCGTATCTAGCTTCCAACATTTTCAAAATAACTTTGTTCAGTTACAGTTCTGAATTCTCCACCGCATTGGATTATCATAATATTCATTGTAATAATCAATCGCAGCTATTACGTACTATCACATTGGCCATACTGCACTATAATCATTTTCTCTTACGGGAGTTCTATAGGTATATATATAGATATAGTTAAAATGTGCACGCTTTTTTTATTTTTATTCCTTTTTTGTTGGGAAGGTGTACTTTATTTGAGCTTTGGCTTTGGCATAACCAAACTCATAGGGAATAACGATTATACGTGCAATATGCACAAATTGAATAATTAAGGGGCCGGGTAAAAAAGTGGTATAAGTTGAAAATCACGATTTTGAGAAAAATGCAAACAAAACTGCTGTCACTGATTAAACACCAGCTTAAATTTTTGTAATGGAATATTGCAGTTTTAGAACAAGACTATGATAACTCAAAGGCTATGCTCATGTAAAATCGTATACGTAATGTAAATTTTACATAAAATAAAAAAATTTACTTAAATGTTATTGCATTAAAGTTTTTAAAACTTTTAAAACTAATTTGTGTAATGTATGCAGGGTTTTCTTTTATATTCTATGAGCTATTTTATCTACAAAAAACAAATTAAACAAATTTTAAGTATTCATAGACTTGCTGGGGATGTGATATATGGATTTAAAACTATTATACTTCGATCATGGATAGTGGATTAATTAAAAAAAATTGGAATACACGTTAATCGCGGTGTAAAACTCATTTATAAAAACTTATACCGCTTTTCCATCCAGCTCCTAAATTATATTTATCATATTTATATATAAAAGTTCAATACAAACACTGATTTGTTTCTGTTTTCGAAAAGGTCTAAATATACATATATATGCAAACGATAATTTCGTTAAATTATTATATGTATTTCTCAGTCACATCATAAGAGGTCAAGCAAAAAAGGTGTTTAACACGTTGACTCCTTATTGCAGCTTAATCAACAATTGATCGTTTTAATGTCCCATAATTTAAAAAAATTGAAGTTTGTTAAATGTGTCTTACGAATTGCGTAACGCAGAATGCAGCATGCAAGGACAATGCAATGTGTGGCAAGGAGAATTTGCTGGTGTATCAAGGTGATCAGGATGAAAATGACAATTTAATTTGGTGAGATTGCAAAAGAAATGAAAGAGAATTGTTTTTTGTAAACAAACCTGCAATTATTTAAAATCCCTCTTATATGATAATCTACTCTTATTGCTATAATTAGATGTTTTCTTTAAGTTAGTATTGTTACATTAGTGATTGTTATTATACGAATTTTTATATAGCACATTTTGTATTGGACAATAAAGGTCTTATACCGTAATACAGGTCTCATTTCCCGGAAGAAAATAATACGATTTGAATACACTATTGATTGTATAGACGAAGTCGGATAAAAAATAAACTTTAGAAAAAATTGAATAGCAATATCAATAATAAACAACTGGGTTGTTAACTTTTAAAGTTCGAAGTGATAAGAAATGGCAGTATATTACTATTTGATACTTATGAAAACTATAAGTATATGTGAATATTGTTTATTGTTATTATAAATAATTTTAAAACATAATATACTATAAGAATTATCTAATTGATCGCGATTTATTAATGAACCTTAATTTTGTGCGTTTCTGAATAATATTTTAATTGAAAACAGGTTTTCTTGAAAAATTGAAAAATCCAACAATCCACAATTGACCATTTAAAGTCAGCCTATATAGCGTTGCGCAAAATGCATGCTACCGAAAGCAGTTTCACTATTTGCCAATATGCATTCTACCGGTCCAAAAGGTCGATCAGATCGATCTTTTCCAACTTTCAATTAAAAACAGTTTCCTTCGTGTGTATTCAAGAGTAAAATTTTCTTCTATTACCCAATATCAACATTATAAAACTAAATATGCTGACATTGAACTGTTTATTTATAAAACTTATTCTTTAATTTGTTAATTTGCAAATTTCCTTATAAAGAATAGTACTTCTATTTTCCATAACATTTTATGTTATTATTTAATACTTAATAAAAAATGTGAGTATTGTGTGCAATTTTATGAAATGTAGCTAACAATTTCTATAATAATATAGTACATATTTAATAATATGTATATATTGTATATGTTATTATATAAAATGTCATTACAGAAGATACAAAATCATTTTTGTAGTACAAGGTAAGTATAGCCAAAGAAACCGTATAAGTAGAAAATAGTATGTGTGGATTTTTCCACAAAAAACTACTTTACATTAAAATTTATTAAAGATATGTTCTTTCCAGTACTTGAAACTTTGTACATTCTAGAATCATTCTAGCTTTTTTACCATTTAACTCACACCATATGAAGACGTAAATTAACAACATGACTTATCAGTTTTGTTAACGTATATAGTAATTTCAAAACAGTAATTACAGTAAAACGCTTTTTTAAATATTTTTTTAAAGTCTATTTTAAAAAATCGTGTCTTCTTTGATATGATTATAGCCAAAGACTGTACACTGTGTAATAGTGCGCGCTTCTGATTTTCACACTGTTCGTTCTTCACAGTGCCCAGACTATACTGTAATACCAATTTATAAAATCAAGATTTCTATTTTACTTAAATGAAAAAACTACTTATCGCTATATATAATATCCAATGTGTGTTTATGTATTCTTTATAGAAATCTAAATGAGGGCATTGGTTGCTACTCAAATTTACGCACGTGCACCTACCTACGATACTCGAGCAGGTCGTAGAGGTTCTAATTTTGCACTTATTCCAATAAAAATGTAATTATGTATGTACAATAATTGCGGCAGAACCGCGAGGGGCAACAGCTGGTATTAAATAAAGAAGGCATGCATTTAATGAATTTTCTAACAAATTATCGATGATCTGTAAATATAGTAAAGTACTTAGAACGTTTAAAAGATATTTGTATTTTATCAAAGTGTGGAAAATCAAATAGTAAACAAGACTAGCGGCGGCTCTGGCCGAAGTCTTGCTTCCTGATTCAATTATCGCATTAGCATTAAATGAATGTCATCGTGCACTAAGCAAATATTATTTCAAGGAAGATGAGTCAAACTCGATGGAAGAGTCATTTTTTGCGCGTCCGAATATAAATAATTATCTTTTATAAAAATCAACAATTCTTATACATTTTAATCGTGTATATAAGTTAACATTTGACTCATCAATGGTTTTAAATTATTATTATTATTATTATTAATTTTCTTATTATCATTAAGTATTCTTATCTTGTATACACATATAAACGGGTTGTTAAAGTTAAAAAACTAGATTAATTAATATTACTATATAACAAATGAAAGTACAAAAATATATCTACTCTATCAAATTTAGTATGAAAATTCAACATGCGTACACCGCTGTTTAACTAAAATTCAGTTTACTTTGCACTCTCACAACGCAGAAAGCAAGTAACCGGTCGCTAAGGAGAAGAAGAACGCCTAAACGAAACAAAAAAAACATTAACACGGAAAAGGAGACGTCGTCGCGAAAATTGTATCAAGACACGAGATACATTGTCCGTGTAAGTATAATACTCTTGTGCACAGCAGCTGAGCGTGCAACCGCGTGCCGCGCCGCCTCGCGATTGCGCAACCCGCGCGTCTACCACACTATATACGCTCAATTGACTGTAATGGCAGAGTTTGCGCGATGCCGCTACGACTCTGGAGTTATTTGCTTTTTTCTTTCGTCTCCCGTGCGTACATTGACTTTTTCGAATTCACGCATCTCGCCGCGCTCGCGGATTGCATAGCCATGTAGGACGTGCCGAGAACTGGAGCGAATATTGAATTGGATTTTATAGGTAATAATATCTTTTTGTTGACGCAAACGTTTTTCAAATTTTTGTGATCCTACAATGTGAATTATAGGCTACAGGCGTAGTTCACGCAGCGAGTAATTCGCTATAGTCGCTAAACGCTAAGAAAAGTTAGTTTTATGAATTGCTTCGAACAAAAATTATGAACTCCTGGAGTGTCTGTAATGTATTCTAGGGCGGATAATTGAGAATGTCTTTTATTATTTATGAGTCAGAAAGAAGATATTTACGATTTTAGTTTAAACAAATATTTACAGCGGGTATTCGCTAAACTCGGCCGAACCCTTAGAGTGGCGAGCATTTTTCAAAGAACACTAAAAATATATAATTCTTTTTGTATAATTTATTATATGAAAAAAGAAAATTAAAATATTTGTTGTTATTTTTTATTATAAAAGTGGTAAAAAAGTAAGAATAATTTGCGAACGGCAATTAGCGCTATTCAATCTCGGCGAATTATTCGCAGCATGAAAAGGCACGTTAATGTGGGTCTGAACTAATTTTAAAAATGTTCACTCTTACCAAAACAACTTTTAATTTTACTACTGATAAAAACTTGACTCACTATACCATGTCTTGATTAATGTTGAACATAGGTTCATGCATAATTTAGTATTTAGGAACAATTAAAACTAAACGGTGTAATGCATTATACAGTGTGTGTATTGTTGCTGTAAAGTAATTTTCTGCTTTGCGTTAATGTTATCAATAATGGTACACGCATATATTCGTAATATTAATGCCTACCTCGATATTAAAATCTTATTATTCGACATGACTACTCTTTATCAGCTAGGCTCTCGGCTTATTAAGCTACCAGCTCTAATTATAAGCAGGAAAACCTCCGAACAAAATTAAATCATTTTCTACCAGGATACATTTATAGCTACTTTATATTCACTTTCAAATAAAAAAAAACTCGTAAATTACCTAGATCATGCTTAATCAGACAAGATAAAATTAAAAAGAATCATAACTTAATGTTCTAATTTCATTATAAACAAATTTACTTACGCAGTAAATTATACATTACAAAGTAACTATATGGATAGAAATATCGTGCTACTAAATGTTAATAGTGAAATGTCTACAATTTCTTCAAATTGATATTGTTAAAAACAAAGTTTTTAATATTGTGAAGAATATTCGTCACTGACAAATCATACATTTTTTTCATGAATCAGACATTTCAATCAGCTCTAAGAGAAATGAATACGCGGTTATTTAATGTTAAAAATAGTATTTAAAAAGATAACTTGACTGACAAGTTGCGGAGTATGATAAAACCTTAGTTCATTGAAAAAATCGAATTAACATAATTGGCGATTTAAAAAAAAATACCTGGAACAAGGAAGACGTAAAAAGCCAAGGGGATCAATGGCGCAGGTAACATTGACCTTGAATGGATGAAATACAAATGATTTTGAATCGCCGGCAGAGCGATTGACATGCCAATTTTAGATTCTGACGTGAATTTACGCGATTATTTGTAAACAACTCGTGGGCCCGCAGCACACTTGTATACGGTGCACTGTACGATCGGGCGTGCACGGAATTTTTCATTCGCGCGGTGAGTGTCAGCGTAAGAAGGATCTCATTGTTTCTCTATATGCGCCTCGTATAAGTCTATTGCAACCAACGGTTTTTAAAAATTATTGAGTTGTCCTTATGCAATAAGGACTCATAGTCGCACCTTTCAAATCGCGAATGGAAGAAATTTCTACAAAAAATAATCTCAAATATTTCAATTGTTCATAGATATTTCCTACGGGTTTTGTAACACTTTCGAAGATATCAAAATATGCAATTATGAAATCTGCTGTGACGAATGATAGAAAGAAAAAATATTTTTATAGCACATTTATTTATCAGAATAAATAAACTGGTGATTTTTATGATTAAAATCGTACAAAACATTTTTCGTATGAAATAGGACTATATTTATTTATAACATAACCTTAAATATTTGATTTTTTTAAAGTTTTGAAAAATGTTTATTTTATTAGTTTATACTCGGGGAACATTATGCAGGTTAAAATAAAATATTTAGTAAATATTTAAATGTATGAGAATATAAACTTTATACAAGTTCTTTATGTTCATCATTTTATCATTTCTGACGCAAAATGAAGGATAAAGCAGTCACAATTATTCATCCTCGCAGAAGATCGAATGATTAAGAGGTGACTGACTTTTTCACCTTCGTATTTACGAAAACGAATGCGTGTTTCAATGTCACAGACTAGTATTTTAGGTCCTGATTCCGTATTTCGTATTAATGAAGTTAAAGTATGTTTCTTGAAGAACTTGAGTCAAGACCGTGAATTTATTAATTATCCTATAAGAATTATTAATTGATAATACATTTGGGTAGATTTTGATTTGATTGAAGAATACAAAACAACGTAAAAACCCCAAAATCGAGTAGAGAAAAGATGACAGGATTGGCTGATTTGTATCATCTTTTTAGTTTTTATCTAGTGTTAATAAGTATTCATTTAATCTCGATCTATTGTTATTGGTTGATTGTACTTTTAATAATAGTATTTTTGTGATATATTTTATATTATATGTTTTATGTTTTTATCGGTAATCTATAATTGATAAAATTACCTTATTTTAATCGAGAATTTTAATAATTGAGGTATTCAAAACCATAATGAGATCAGACTAATATTTCAACATTATAGGATGATATAAAAAAGTAAAATTTGATACATTCTATCACTGCAATTAATTCGTGAATGTGCTATTTATCAATTGCATATTTTAAATCAGATAAATAATGACGAAATTTATAAAATATTTAATAATTTTTGTGAAGCTTTACTGAAGCTTTTTTTAAACTTCGTAAATGGACTTATTTCATTATGGTTCTGAATGCTTCAATTAATCAGTTATTCGTACAAGTTTACACGAAAAAAATTGATAACAATTAAACGGCATTCAAAGAAATTTTCCAAAGAAGATTCTCTAACAAACATTTAAAAAACTTTATATCTAATAAACTTGAGAAATTTTGTTTAGTTACATGCAAGCTCATTTCAATAAAACTTTTAGTTAACGAGTCATGTTTCACATTTGTATCCTCAATAAATTTTGCTGGTCGCTGAATAATTCATGTACATAAAACATTAAGTTTTTTACATTAACAACAAATATTTTCTATACTACGTTTAATGTATATGACTAAAAGTACATTTTTTGATCTACGAACAATTTTTAAAATTTTTTTTCAATTTTCCGTATAAGTTAGAAAATTTTGAAAAACACTTTTGTTATACAACAGCTAATTTTTCAGTAAATTAACGCAATCATCTCTGATCATTTCGCTAAAATACGATTTAATTCTCATCTCCGAATGTATATGCATCACAAAGATATTGCGTAAGAAAGAAAAAAAATGATTTTACGACTGGAACTATAAGGTTATAAGAATAGTTAAAAGGGCGTACGCGATTTGTTAAATACATTTTAGTAAACTTTCCATGCTCCTATAATGAAAATCATTTTTTTTTAATTGCAGCGATAAAAACTATAAACACGTTATGTTAATTTTTATCTTTACTGAAAATTGGTTTCATTTAATCGAGTTGTTAAAAAATAACAAGGCACGATCACTTTTAGCAAAAAAAACTATAAATCATTTAATTCTACTTTTTATGATATGCTGTATGTTGAGTAATACTTTGCATGTATTAAACTTGTTTTTGTTATATTTGGTATCTCCGTATTTAGAATATGATATGATAGTAAACAAACGTTAATAGTAATGCTTTTCATTTTTTGTACATATGAAATTAATGGAAGCTATGGAGATATTATTATGACACAATGCTTAGATAATCGCAATAGTTCTATGAAACCTACAATTTTTAACTTATAAGTGACATCTTGAACGCAAAATAAGCTGATAAAGTGTCTTTTTCCATATAATAATGTTATATTTTTAATTTCGTTTACGAAATTGCTTTTGATCGCGGCTGGAAGTCCGATCAAACGTAATCAACTCACATTTTTAACATGGAGACTTATTACCAATTACAAATCAGGCATGGCAGATAAATTTTGTGACAAGAATTTTTAATAACATTTAGGAAGATCGTATTAAAACCAATCATTTACAGATGTCACATTTTGCCTCAAAAAATTGTCGAGTATTGCCGATCCCCTTATCTTCTTTTCCACGATTTAACCCACCGCCGTGCACGCAATCAACTTACGAAGAAGACGTGTACCGTGTACGTCCAGAACTTTATAACGAAAGTGAGTGGAGCCTCGGTGCAGCCGATACACTTTCAGACGTGTCGTCGTTGCAATCGACGTCGACGTCTCGCGGTGTCGCGGTTATACGCGCGCCTTTTACTTTTTCGAGAACGATCAGCGCCCGGAGTTGCGATTCTTTTTTTATTTCGCGCGCACTTATGTATATGTATGCGCGGATAATGCGCGCGTGAGTATGTATATACACGCGCGGATTTTTCACTTTCGCTCATCTTCAACTCGCGCGCTGCTGCTGCTGCTGCACGGGCTTGAGCTGCACTGCTGCAGCGCGACTTGCTCAACTATTTCGTGTCTCTACGTATGTATATTAGACTGTGTATCTATGTTTGAGATTTTTCTTGTAGATCACAGGGGAAATATATGGTAAGTATTTGCTGACTTGTAACACGATGCGTTTTAGATATAAATAACATCGAAACAATTAAAAAAAATATGAGTTAAGAGTATGACGAAATTATTAATTTATAGTTATTTTTACCATTTTAAAGTTGCTGAAATAATAAATAATTGGTTTCACTAAACGCATTGGTTTATTGTATTGAGAAAATAGTAAACTTTACTATTGTACAAAAATGATAAGCCCAAATAGATTGAGTTTTAGTAGAATATTTAGTAACTGTTGCTAATAAGCTTTTTCTTAGTGAGAGAAAATCCAATTTGGGTTTTGTCTAAGATCATCCATTCCAAAATGCTTGATTGACTATAGACAATTAAACCCATAATGCCCAACTTTAATTATTACGTAAAACTCAAAATGCCAAATATGGCCTATAATAGGCAAAAACTATATGCCTAACATTGATTAGGCAAACCCCAATATACTTTACTTGTATTTGATAAAATAAAAAATGATAATTTAAGAATGAGCATGAATTTAATGCATGGTACAAGTGTGTGAATGTATGTAATGAAGTAAGTGAATGTGTATCGGTATGTTACGAGAGGCTGCTTGTTATCTTTTAAATAGTTGCTGTCCAGTACTATATAGCATATATAGTATTACATAATAAAGCAAACAAATGGTTTATAATGCCCTAATATTTTTAGAAGTTTGTTATTGTGAGCATATTTAAACTATTTGTTCATATTTATATGTATGTATCTATAAAATAATATTTTAACTACTAAAACTTCATTGGATCCAATGATCATTTTCTCTAACCTCATTGGAGGATTCCAAAAAATTAAAAAATATGCGACCAGATTCTTTCAACGTCAAGTATACTTTATGAATTTGCATAAATAAATGTAATATTTTTATTGTTTCAGACCAACTTTAGATTAGTTATAATTATTCCTCGTTTCGGGTATTATTCTAACAGAAGTTAGGCATTTTAGGATTTTGCATAATTAATGTTAAGCATTTTGTATATTGCCTAAGTATTTTGTTTTGTAATATAATTATTTATAAAATCTATTTTAGACGGGATTTATAAACTAATAATTTGAAATTTCTGAATTATTAAGTTAACATATTAAACTGACCGACACTTCTAAATTTTCTTAGCGTTTCTACGGCTTGATCCTTCTTCAGATAGCAAGCATATCGCATAACATTTAAGTTTATGGTTACAACGCGACATACCCGGTATATTTTTCATTGTACTGCTCTGAATTGTATTTTATTGTAAGACATATTTGAAAAGAATTTGGGCCTTAAATAAAAAATTTTTACAATGCTTTCAACGGAAAAGTAATTGAATCGAAACACGGAAATTCCAGTGCGCTTTATAATAATCATACTTATTCATAACACACGTATTTTATATCACAAACCTGAATATTTGAATATATATATATGTAAGTTTATTCATTATGCACAAACGTGATTCATTTGTCTATGGTGAATAAAATCGTTAAATAAAAAAGTTTTATTTAAAATGTATACAACAGAGTTTAAAAATATGAAATTTATTATTTATTTACTTAAAATATTATAATATTATTTGTGTTATGTCACTGTAAGGAAATAACTATACTTAGCAATATTACTTTATTCTGTTAATTTCCAGCATGTGTAAATTTGGAGTTTTATTATTTTGAAATTTATTTAAAATATTTCATATACTATTGTACTGTACTGTACTGTACTGTACTGTTGTACAACTGTGTATAATTGTTGTCTATGTTCTATTGAAAAAGATGTGTACGTAGGTTTCAATTATGCATCTCACGTACTATACATGATTGTTGTTATATAAATAGAATAACAACGATCTTTCAGTGGTGCAATAAACCCTATCCACTAATCTTTTTGTAAAACGTTCGTGATTTATCTGGTAGTCACTTATAATACAATAAACAATCTATGCAATCAGGTATAGTAATTATTTATTATCGAATATCGATTAATTGAAATACACAAAATAATTATTTTTTTAGATTTAAAGATTGAGCAATAAAACTGGTTTCTATAAATATTTGTATAATTAATTATATGTTCATTAATCATAAGCGTGATTCTTAACATAATGGATTATTTGTTATTCGTTTGTTCAAAACAAGATACTCATGCATTATAGTAATTTTAAATACAAATTTAAACATATTTACAAAACATTTTTAAGTAGAAAATATCTTATGAAAAATGAGTGTAGGAAAAGAACGCAACTGTGTTTGCATACAACATATATGTTTTATAGATAAGAAAATAAAATATGACATATGCGTAGATTAAACAGATTATATTTTAATAGAATGTATTTTTTTTGTATTTATAATTAATTAAAAATAGATTTCTGTTAACAACAATTTTTATCAACACATTTTATATTAATTTCAATATAAATACATGAGTTTTAAATTAAATTGTTGGTATCACCGTTTTTGTAAAAATTACATATCAAATATTGAACGTTACTCTCGGGAACTTTTCTACTTTTATCTCAACTTGCAATAAATGAACGTGGGTAGACGCTTATTGAACTAATACAGCTTGATGCGGCGTATAGAGATAATTTAAAGATATCTTAACAGTTGTATAGTTAACAAATATTATAATCAATAGATGCAGTGACATATTAAATATGTTTAAAGTTACCCTAATTTTAATGATAATCATTGAAAAATATTTAAATAGCTGTGCAAAACCTTTAATGTATCACTCAATTGAAAAGAGTACATCGTTTTAAATAGCACATTCAAATGAAAAATTTGATATTTATAATAATTTTGCACGTACACGACATTTGAATAATTTCTTTTATCAAATAAAACACATAAAAAGAGTTCATATAGAGTTTCACAAACATATTGATGCTATTATAAATAAAAAGTGAAGTATGACCAGTTAATTATTTTATTATTAAGTAGATCCTTAATAGAAGTCCAAATTAAAACATAAATACAACTCAGTGTTTGTCAAATTAGTATTGTTCTGGTCAAAACAATCCTTTCAACACCTACTATTAAACCGCATAATAAAATATAACACTAAACAATACTTCACCATAAGATCCTAAGTCATATAAAAAATAAACGAATCATGAAAGACAAAGAACAAAAAAAAATTGCAATTACAAAAATACTGTATTAGTTAAGCAAATGAACGTACGAAATAACACCACCACAAAAAAAGCATCACTGCAAATAAAAGCGTCAGGCCACAAGAAACCAACAAAAACAAACAATACAGATAATAAAAAGGCTATACAAGCAAACTTTCAATTTGAAAGATAATATACAAGCCGAGGAGGCGAACGAACCTTGTATCTATAAACGTGCGTCACGAGAAAAAGAGCGGCTGCAGTGCCACTCGTGTCTGCGGCTATTGGCTACACGCAGCCTTACAATCCACCAAATGTGCGGCGCCGTCGATGTGCGAGTCGCGACTGAGCGTCGTCCCTCGGCGCTACGGCACTCAGACCGCCGACCGCGCGCACTCGCACTCCGCCCATGCACCACGGCACGCAATCCAGCGCCATGCGCGCCCAGAGGGAAGAGAAAAAAGTGGAGGACCCAAGGCAGGCGCGCGCGTACGCACTAATTCTCATGGACTGCGCGCGGTGGATTGAGATTTTTGGGAGATAATAATACGAGGAAGATTTGGGTGGTGTTTACAAGGTCGGTTTCGAGACGCCCGTGACTGGATTCTTTTTTCTCTTTTTTCTCTTTGGAGGAAAGATTGTAGAGTATTGTGGCTGTATTTTTAGATGGCGTAGCTAGAGGGATTGATTTTTGCAGCTGGTTATTTATGGATTGTTGCAGGGTTTGTACCTATAGTTCTGCGAGCGCACGGTTGAAGACGATTTTGCGATGTGTTGGATGTTTCTGTTGAATTTTCTTTTTTGTTAATTTTCAAATATGTTGGGGTTATAAAATAGGGTAAAGTGTAACACTGTCAGTAAATTAGTGGGAAATACACTGGATTTTCAGTAAATATTCACTAATTTGCAGTAAAAGCGTTAATAGGCACCATGCTGAATTAGGGAATTTGATATACTTTTTACTGTTTCAATGTTACCCGTGAAAAAATGATTTATATATAATAATATATAGTTATATATAATTTTTATATGCAATTATATATCATCTTATATGGTTATATACAATTATGTATGCATTTTGGCCTTTTATAACTATATATAACTGTATATATTCATATATAATTTGATATAACTATATTTAAAATAAAATTTAAATGATTAGACTTGTATATGATTAGATACTGTGATACATGGTTATATAACGGTGTATATAGTTATATATGACAATATATGTTAATATAAGGTAAAAATCTATATATAATTATATACAATAATATAAAATCATATATGTATAAATATATATGATTATATATGTCATTTTTTTCTGGGTACAGAGTACAATATGTTATAAAAAAGAATAAATTTTAAATTTATCAAATTAGATTTGCGCATGTTCAATCATCTACAGATATTTTGTTTTTTGAAGTAACATAAAATGGTGTATTATTATTAGCTTTAGCAAACGAAGAATGGTCAATTTTTTCAACCCCGTATATAGTTACGAAAAAAAATTACAAAGTCACATGATCATAATTAGAGTAACTATTTTTTTGTTAACACTTGCAAATTATTTTGTTGTTTCCCATGTAGTATTTAGTTAATTTTATTAAATTCTTTGTATTATTATTTCCTAATATTATACTACCCGTTAGTAGTAGTATACTAGTTTTAAAAAATGATGTATATATGATGATATTGTAATAAAAAAGCAATGCGTATAAGACTACATTAGATTCTCGATAAATCACCATGCTACATATTTAGTGCAAGCGTTTATGCTCAAGTATCTTAAACCAAGTACGGCCCGTTTCTGGAAGTTATAGCTGAAATCTATACTGCCGTATTAAGGGAAAACTCAGTATATCACGATGTACAACTTATATTTCTTCCCAAATTTATGACGACATATCAAGAGTCTACTGTACGCGGTTTTCCGTGAAAATTCCAAGTAAAAAATTAGTTTTTTAATCCTTTTTAAAATTATTGTATAAGAACAATTATTAGCTTAACTAATTACTATGCTAGATATTAAAATTTAAGGTGATGCTAAACCCACTTGTCACCATCCTTTATGAAGAACTACTTTTTAACCGATTTCGAAAAAAGGGGAGGTTCTCAATTCGACCTGTATATTCTATTTTTTCCTTTTTTTTTTGCTATGTTTGAACCGATTTGAATAAACTTTTCTTTTAATGAAAGAGGGTCATCCCATGGTAGTCCCATTGGATCACTTTGCCATTATCGAGCCACTACTACGTCAGTATTTGCGTTTTGTTATGTTCGTCCGCCGATTATTCGGAAACTACTGAAACCGATTTAGATGAACTTTTTCTTGAATGAAAGAGGGTGATGCCATAGTGATCCCATTACATTACTGGGTCAGTATCAGGCCAGTACTAGGTCAGTACTGGCGTTTTGTTATGTTCGTCCGCTGATTATTCCGAAACAACTGAACCGAGTTGGATAAACTTTTGGATTTGAATAAATGAAATGAAATTTGCCTATACAACTAAAAAGTATAAAATAAAAATTTAAAAATTTGAAAAGGTTTATATCGATTATTATTTTATTCTCTTTAGAGAATGTTTCGAAGTTGGTTCGTTTTTTAATAAATTTTTATTTCATTTAATTTTCAATTTTTAGTAAATATCTGTCTGGAATGTTATTGTCCCCATAAAAACTACAGAGATATTTTCTCAAAATAGAGAATTAAATGAAAATAGTGTTTCCACGTATTCACCTGTAATAGGAGGTTTAGCATCACCTTAAGGAGACGTCGGATACCGACAGTAGATTCCTACTATCCTACACACGTATTTCGTTATTTATTTACAAAGTTAATTGTTTAATGACAAAATAATAGCTGTCCCCAATTTGTTTTACAGTAACCTAATTATATGTCCAAGCTGGTTTCATATGATTGTTTTGTTTTCGAGAAAACTTTGACAAACTTAGTATGTAAAGGTTAATCTCCACGTAGTTGGCCCTTTTAGTGTGTCAAAGTTTTCTCGAAAACAAAACAATCATATGAACCCAGGTTGGACATATATGTAGATTACTATAAAACGAAGCGGGGACAACTATTATTTAAAGAAAAATATGATTTCTCTTAAAATTATGAATGAAAACTCAATTAGACAAGGACAGAGATATCCGGCGTCCCCTTAATGTAAGAGCATGTAAACAGCAGATAGAAGTTTTTGTAGATACACCTTTAAAAATTATAGGTTCTAAGAGCGTTTTTTTCGATAAAATGCGATTCTTAAATAATTACAAACCACTTTCCATATTTTTTTCAATTGAATACAGACCTTGAATTTTAAAGGATAAATCAAAAATGAATTTGTGATTTTAACCAAAAAGAAAGGTCTAAAATGATCAACAAGGATAATATGCATATAAACTAGGATATTCGCGTATATACGCTGCGTACGTGTTGAGGCATAATTGCAGTATAGGTATGAAAAAAATTTTTTTCATTGAATAAATCTTCGTAAATTTAAGACTGTTTTAAGATTAATTAGATGTTTTTTACAAATTTTGTAAAATTTATATTTTTCTTATTCTTAAAAAAAAAACTAAAATAATCGCTAGATATATCAATTGAAAGAAAAGTACGTCTACTTTATGAAAACGTATATATATCAACATATTGAAGTATAAAAATAAGAACAATTTCTTTTTAGATTTGTAAAATTTATTATTTTTTATAAAAAACTAATCAGCTCTAAGTTGAGCAATAACTCATATGTCTGCAAAAATTCAGCTCATAACATGCTTCCTTGAAGAGTTATCGTTCCACAATTTTTTTGTTACATACATACGTATATACATAGATATATACATACATACAGACAGACATTTATCAGAAACATGTTTCTCTGACACAGGAATCTTAAAAACATAAAAATACATCAAAATCTCCGATAAATAATTTTCATCGTCACAAAGGTTTCTCTTTCAGAAAGCAAAATACTAACTTTTGTTTATTATGTTAAAAAAGATATGCAGATTTTATTAGATCATTTTATAAAATATTAAATATGTGCCAGCCACTTTCGAAAATTTTGCATTTTTTAAGAAAACATTAAAAAATGTTAAATAATGTAGGTAAGTACTATTGCTATGAAATAAGGTAAAACTTGCTGACATTTTTTATTTTACACTGCATTATGATAGTAAATATACCATCGAAACTTTATAAGTTTTAAGATATTTTAGAAATGTACAGAATTATTTATAATAAGAGAAAATGTCAAAATTTACTTTTTTATCATTCTAAAAGATTTGAGAACTCTTGCTTGTTGCTTAAGGAGGTTCGAGCGCCAAAATGAAAATGAAGGCAAGGAGCTAATTAAATTTGTACTTGTTGACAAAAATTGCAACTAAACACTACTAAAATTTTAAATCATTTAAAACACTCGTTAATGAGAAAAAAATTGTTGAAAAATTCTTTTAATCGGTTTATATGAATATATGAATTTTCTGTTAACTACAATATCTTTTTGAAAAAATGTTTACTTTACTTGAAATTTTTAACGCGACTTAAGTTAACGACTCTTTATATTGTTAAAAATCGTTAAGTTTCGCTCTTGAAATTTTTTTTTGTTTTGCGCATAAAAATACATTTTTCTTTCTTTATACTGCCATATCTTTACGAAAATCTCACTAAATTATTTGAAACTTTTACAGTGAGCTTAAAAACATTTCTTTATACAGTAAAAAATTTCAATTTTTTATCGCAATTTTTACAAAGTTTTTTTTTTTATAAGTCAAAAAATTATTGTTTTTTTGTATAAATATGAATATGTATTTAGAAGTCAATGATTTGCATTAATTTTAATATTTATTGAATAAAAATAAATTAATATTAGATAACAACCAACATATATAATATTACTAATACAAAGTATTATAGATTTTAATTGCATTGCTAGCTGTATACTTTAGAAAAATATATATATTTATTTTTACTTGACTTCATTTTGACTTCTTAAAGTAATGCCTGAAAGTACGTTGAAAACAAAACCAATAGAAGGGATAGAGGCATGCTTGAACCAAATGCCTCAGGGAACTATTTGATCACGTATTAAACTCGAAATCACTTGTCTACGTTTGCACTGTTATAGCTATCACGACGCGATGATTATGACAGAACAATTACAAGAGTAAAGTCAATAGCCTTATTTAATATTAATACGTCTTCATTTTTTCGTTGCCATCCGATCCTTGAAGTGCAACAAAAAAAGTAAAATTAAGGGCGAACCCATAATTAGGTTATATAATTAAAAACAGATCATCATCTGGCAGAATATAAATTAAATAAGTAGTATATAAAAAGTCTTCTATAAAGGCATTTAGAAAAATCACTATAGTATGATTGATTCCTGGGGAAAAATGGCTCATATATGATCATATATGATCATATATAACGTTTCATGCATGATCATATATGATTATAATCGAGTTATCGCAACACATGCACATATCTGATCATATATGAACATATATATATGCCCATGTACGATTTGTTGTCATTAAAGTGTTTATTTGTGAGGATTTTTCATTATACGACTCAAAAAACTGCACTAAACTAATATAAAGATACTTATTTTTAATTTTTTTTATTCTAAAAGTATTTTTTGATTGAATTTAAAAGGATTTTTTGATTTTGAAAGCATATTTGTTAAAAAACATGAAATCCGAAAATTGACAAAATTGATTTCATATATGCACATATAATATTATGATCATGCATGATTATACATGATTATATAAAAGCCAAATGAGGTGCCATATTATAACCATATATAATAATGTATTACCATATATGACTATATACGATTATATATGTACATGCTTACCATATATGACTATATATGTATTACCATATATGACTATATATGGATCCTTTTGAACATCCAACTTTTGATATGTCCATATAGGTATGTATATATAATGATATAAAGCCGTATATAGGCATACATGACCATAAACGTTCATATATGCTTATATTCTACCATAATTCGTTTATGCTCATACATGGATAAATATTTGCATATATGATCGTATATATTCATATCTCTTCATATATAGTTTTCTTATATGATCATCATATATGATCATATATAAGTATATATAATCTTTCATAAAGTTATTTTTACCCGGGGGATTGCTATACAGGCAAAACTAAATAAGCACCAAATTAAAACTGTATTAGAGAACCGCAAAGGTCATAAGGACTAAGGTCATAATAGTGATTGCTTTTAATTATAGATAACATTATTTATATTTAAAAAAATAATATAATAGCAAAAGTATATTACCGTGATTAATGCCAACTCTTTAGTGAGAGTAAAAGTCATTAAAATAACCACGGTAACACTATCGTATGCCGAGGTGACTTGCTAACAATTCTATTTTAACCAATTAGTATATTTACACCCCAGAGATAAAATTTTAAAAGCTTATCTTTGAATATCTAAACTATATGAAAAATAGGGTGACCAAATTCTTCCCATTCGCCGACTACTTCGAGTCACTTATACTTATCATCATAAATGTCGTAAGTAGCTAAATTTTAATTTTGGAACCCCTGTATAAGTTAATTACAAATTCATTTTATGTATGTACAATAAAATTATGCAATAATAAAGATCAGTTCAAAATTATACAAAAAATAAAAACGATGGAATAAAAGTACTCGCTACAAGCAAAAGAAAGTTTTCAAGGTTGAAAATATTTCTAATAGTGCATTATGCAACAAGGGAATAGTCGACTTTATTCCCGTGTTGCATATAGAACTTTATTTCCGACTTAACTGTGGTCCCTTTATTGATTTTTATTGAAAATTTATATTAATATTAATATAAATATAAAATTGAAAGAAAGAGAGAAAGCCAGAAGAAATGAGAATTTACTTTATTTCTGCAGTTGCGGGAATAAAGTGTAATTTTCGACCCGATTTAAGGTCAATAAAGTGTCAATTATAGTTAAGACGTGAATAAAATAGTTTATGGTTAATATATTAAAACATCCATAAATGAATAATACATAAATAAAATTAACGATTTAATTTTAAGTTGACTATGTGCTTTAAGAGTTTCATCTATAAATTGAAGTGCTTAAGATCATTACAAAATGCACACATTCTGCGGTGTAAGAAATATAAATGTTTTTTTCGTGTTTGGCTCAAAGTCGACCCGGTGGGCAAAGTCACCCCGGTTTCCGGTAAATGCTGAATGTCAGCTAATGAGCATATAAAGTTTTGACTTCGCATAATTAAATTTTAATGGGATTCAAATTACTATGTCATGACATTGCTCTAGGATAATTATGGACATAACTACAGGCACAGGTGCACCTGTTGAGACAGCCCCCCATGGACTAATTTCATCTTGCCTACACTATGATAATAATATATAACCGTTTTTAATATTTTTGACTTAGTAGTGATATAGCTTTGTCGAATGTGGTTAAAAGAAGCAGTAACGGACGATTCATGCACTTGAATAAATAATCTGTAATTAGTTAATACATTACTTAAAATTTATATAACAGTTTATATTAATATGTTTGTTATTATAGGAAAATCTCTGAAGTTTTTAACTTTTGAGTCTTGAAAATGGTATAAACTAAATATGAAAACATATGGAGAGCATCCTGCACGGAAAACCGGCCATCGAATTTCGAGCGGCGCGCTTTTCGTATAAAACCCTGTCTTTTTGATTTACTAAAGCTAAACAAAAATTATGCATATATGAATCAATAGACTTTTTTTGCTCTCTTTGATGATATTATTATATTTGGTTATAATAAGTGTCACTTTTGCGGTTAAAGATGATGTTGAATATTTACAGTATTTTTAAGACATTTTACTAAGGAACCATAAATTTCCCCAACTTGAGACTTGGGAAAAACATTCTTTAAGAGGAACACTTTGATCTAAAACATTTATATTTAGAGAAAAAAGGCTGTGAATATTCTATGTGATTTTTAATTTCAAAAGTGAAACTTTTAACTAAAAATAACTAGATGTCCGCATGCGGACAAAAGAGGGCGAAGCCTAAAGAATATTATTGGCCGGTATGTAAAAATGTTAAAATAAACACACACATACAATACATACATACAACTTACGAAAAAATTAAAAATGGTTAAATAAATCAAAATGTAAAAAATATAAATTTAAAATATTAAAAAAAAAGTAAAATAACGCTCGCAACTGCTTTGTCACTACTTACGCTTTCTCAAAGAGAATTTAATTAAACTTATTATAAATAAGGAAGAGCTGCGCGAAACCGTCCATCATGGTTATTTTCCTGTCTAACTATTTTTATCTAGTTATTTGTGCCCTACTAAAAAGATTAATATTTTTCTATAAACATATTATAGTATAGCAGGGAGTCTTTGGTCCGCGAGGTGTCATTGATTCTAAAATCAATTTTTATCTATAAAATCAAATAAAATCTATACCTATAAAAGATTGAATTATAGTTATTTTCTTTCATTGCAAAAAAATGCATAAGACATAAAAACACACCATTTTTTTAAATCATTCATTTAAAAATTTTACTACTATTTAACATATCCTAATTTACAAAATCCATCATCAAATTAGTATAAAATAATAATTTTTCTATGCTATATTATAAATAGATACAGATTAAAAATCGCAAAAATAAATAAAGACATTATTAAATCATTTTTAAAAAAACAGAAAATAATAAGATTTTTTATATAACATTATCTTTCCAGTTTTGGATTTTCTCGCGTAATATAATGCATAAAGTCGACTAGGAGTGTAAAATAGTAAACCTCATATATAATAATACTTAATATCTACAAGAGAAACCGCTACCAGTTCATTGACACTTAGCTTCCTTAAAATAAATAAATTGTTCCAATATGAATTTCTTTATTCTAGTACATTATTTTAAATTGCTATATAACTTTTTTATTAATAGCTCAAAAAGGTGTTTTTTTTACCATCGATTGTTGTCAAAAGATAAATTACAAACAATTATAAGCTTGTGATCATACATTACATTATCGATTTCAAAATATTAAAATAGAAAAATCGTTATAAAACAAAAACGAACCGAGAAACTTTTAATTTCTTTTCTTATTTCGATGATTTCAAAAGAAGAAAGATAGCTTATAGAAAATTTCGCGTCCGCGAAAATAGGTAATTTTATGCTCTTTCAAATACATTTACACTAAAGCGATCATACTATTTATTTTTTTACCAACAACCACAACCGTTACAATAATACTATTTTTCGTGCTAAATAATAAATTGATACCATCAAATTATTATAATTAGTAAAACATTTAACTTAATGGAGAGTTAGTTTATTATATCACCACAATAAAGTATGGATTATAAAAATCGTTATAAATCAAAATCGAATTAAAAATTATTTTTAATTTTGAATCTTTATCCAAAAACAAAAAAAAATGAGCTTTGAATAGACAAAAATTATTGCTTAATACTCAAGAAATAAGTGACAAATAAAAAATATTTCATTTCTTCAAAAAACAAAAAAAAAGAATGAGCGATTCGTAAAAAAATACCGTAAAATGCCCAAGGAATAGGCAATAAAAGAATTAATAAACGAAATATAACCTCAAATATCTTGAAAAATAAAAGATTTCATATTCTGGTCAAAGAGGTTATAAAGATTTTCCATCATATGTTTACAAAATATCGCCGTTTAAAAAAAATGACGTTTTCGTGTATAACAAAAGAAGACAAATCCATGGCAGGGAAGATAGATAATTTTATTCACTTTCAAATGCATTTACACTGAAACGATCATATTATTTCTACATACTAAATTAATTTACCTCATAGATTTCAGAATAACGTAAAATAGAAAAGTCGTTGTAAAACAATAACGAGTCGATGAATCTTAAAATTTCTTTCGAATTCCTTATAAGTAAATGAAAAAAAGACGAACAAAAAAAAGTTTGAAAAAAAAACATATCAACAAATATCTTGAAAAAGAAATGTCCTCAGAATCTGGACAAATAATTTAGCCAAGAGATAGTTAAAAACTATCATTCTGGAAATTTTCGAAAAGAATAATGCCGTTTTACTGAAGTTATCGTTCGACATAGAAAATCGTTTTTCTTTTAGAAAATTATTTTTATGGACAAATGAAGAATCAAATGACTCAAAAATTTTGCTGAATATTGTACTCTATAATACTGATCATCACCATTTTTTTCAATATATTTCCATAATATGTTCTGAGATATAACTGTTTAAAAAAACATGATGTTTCCGTGTATAACAGAAAAAGGGAAAAAGCTTAAAAAAATTCGGGTTGGAAAAGATAGGTAATTTTAAACTCTTTCAAATGCATTATCACTAAATCGATGATGGATATTATTTTTAAGGCATTCAAAAAATACTAAAAACTAAAACTCAAAAAATGAAAAAACGATAAAAAAATAAAAACGCATCGAAAACAAAAAAAATATTTTTGAGCTACCTTTCTTTAAAAAAACAAAAAAAATGAGCCCTGACACATTACATTTAACCATAGATTACTCGAGATACGGTGCTACACACACACACACACGCATGCATGCACGCACGCACACACGCACGCACACACACACACACACATTTTTTACAACTAGTATATTCTGACTGTCCAAGATATAAAACACATTTATATCTTTTTGGGAAAGCAATTTTTTGTTATATGTTATTTTTTATTACGTAAAGCAATTCCGTTTGATATATGAACTCTTTGTTAGAGTTTTTTGCAAGAATTTTAATGAATCGCTCTGCTAAAGAGCGCTTTCATTAGAATTAGTTTAGACTAATCTAATCGTTTTTACAGATAGCGGTTCCCTCAAGAATTTGAAGGATCACTCTGAGACACGGCGCTCTCATTGATATCGGCTTTGCAAGAGTAATCTATTCAAGAGAGCTTTAAAGAGAGCGCTTTCAAAAAGAGTGTAACTATGAAAGAGTGATACCTAGTTTCAGCTGGGCCTGCTATGCGAAGAAGTAAAAAATTTGGACAGAAATGTATCTAGGTCCTCATAAATATGCGGTACCATCCGTATGATAGTATATATTTATAGGACTTGGACATTAGAATAGCCTGATTCATCGAGAAATAGATTTTAGAAATGCTTAGATCTTTCTATAAACATAGGATATCATCGTAATGATAGTACATGCATACATAGGGGAGAGTACCCTAGTATGACCACCCATAGATATTTTAGCTGTAACTGTTGTGTATCAAGGTGAAAAAGAAAATTTAAAAATGGAATTAGTTGTATGAATGGACTATTTTGGCGTATAGTAAATTAGTTTTGGCCAAAGTGAATAATCTGAGTTAAGTATTAATTCATAACGAAAAATGAAGATTTTGAGATTTTTAAAAAATGTCTGTCAGTACGACGAACTAACGTTTATAGAAGAGTATTTTTACTCTAAAAATTGTACTTTAAAGACAGATAAAAGTTATAAAATAGTATGTTGTTAAAATCTATTGTATAAATAGAAAATAAAAAGTAAATAGTAATAAATAAATAATAATAATAATAAATCATATCTTATAGGTATTAAATAATTAGTATTCAATTAGCATATATACAGGGCATGTATTTAACCCTCGGAAAATAACTTTTACACGGAAATTAACGACTTTTTCATTATTCTCGCGAGAATCTTCGAAGTTGTGATTTAAAAACAAAAAACTGGGATAAAATTAATAGAACTATAACATGCATCTAACCCAGCATATAAAGTACTGCCATCTAGCACCATGCGCCTAATAGACATGGATGGTTATAATGCGGGAAAGGGTCATACTGAACTGAAGAACTGGGAAAGTATCATAACTATAAGGAAAATTAATTTTGATAAAAATGGGAGAGAAGTTCATAGTAACTGCAGTTTGATTTCATACCTATGAATTTGTGCAACAGATACAGCGTATTTCATTAACATTGCTAGTATATGACGTATATATACGATACGTTAGCATTGTGCATATGATCCGTACATGCATACTGCTGTTTTTAGCTGTATCTCAAGTTCTAAGGCGTATGAGATCAAATTACGGATTCTGTGCTTCATCTTAAGGTATCAGCAGACATCAAAATCCGTTTACCGCAGGTATGATCTTCTCCTTGTAAGGCACCACAAGACTTGCACCCAAATAATAAATATATCTTCAAGAAGAATAACTCCTACACCGGGCAAGAGTAAGTCTCGACTGACACAAAAAAATATCTTTCGGAGTTATTCTATTTCCCGTAGAATCACTCTGACACTGAATAAGAGTAGATTCTCAGCTGACACAAAAGAATCGTCCTGGGAATGGTTTTATGGTTCTCTTTACGGGATAATAATTTCGTTCCTGAACTTGAATTTTAACGCATTTTTCGCAAATATAATTCACACTTTAAAACAGAAAGAAAATCGCCTACGGAAATGATTCTGCAAATCCATGTGTCTAGAACATAAAAATAAAAATGATTTGTTATCAATACGCAATGCAGGGTACGTATTTTACGCCGTGTCATTTATGCATTTATGATACGTAATTAATCTAAGTATAATATGTAGTATTTTAGTCTATTTTGTACGCCATTATGACGCATAATTTATGACGTAATAGGCTGAGTGCATCAGTCATATTTTATGATGAAATTTAAAAAAATTGAATAAGTCAGGCTTAAATAGGCTATAACTTTAGCCAATAATTTTGTTTTTTAAAATCCCACACTCATATCCTAATTATATGTCTGTGGCTTCCCGGAATAACCACCTAAGTCCACTTTTTGTGTTTTTGAGAAAAACAGGTTTTAATGTTGCATTGATCTGTCAGATCGTAGTTAAAGAAATACAGTGCAATACTATGCTTGTTTAATGGGTCATAATATACCTTTCTAATCATATTGATAAGTAAAGGAATTACATGGGTTACGTTTGTAGGAACGAGTAAATACTGTAAGTTAAGTTGTTATTTCGGAAACATGGACTTAAGTTGTTATGCCGGGAACTGTACTTTTTAGCCGTATTCTACTCTTTCTACACTCTGTATATGTCCGAATAACGTAAATTAGCATTCAAATTTAACTTATAAAGTATATCTATATATGCGTAATTTATAGATATATTTAGCAGGTTAAATTAACTCAATACTCTCTTATTATGAAATAGTGAAAATTCGCTGTACAACAGTGAATATTCACTTTTTTGAATAGTGATAACTCAGCAACTAAAAAACAGTGAATATTCACTATTTGAAATAGTGAAATAAATTTTCACTACTTGAATCAGTGAAATTTAATCATATTCAGTAAATTAAAAAAATAAGGCTGTTATTTAAACGCGTATATATAATTATTTATAAGGTTTATTAGATATTGATTATGTATTATCATTTGAATATTTGTATATATTAAAATAAGAAATAAATTAAAAATGCGAAAAAAACTTCTCCGATGGGGATCGAACTCTGGTCCACAAGGTTTACAGTCCAACGTCTTCACCACTTGCCTACGTAGATTGCCTACATAGAGTAAATTTTATAACTCATATAAGGTGCTGCGAATATAACTGATGTAAATATATTGATTTAAAATGTACTACCGATAATATGAATAAATTCATTAGTATGCACATTACAAAAAAGATTAAAGTTGAATTTAATTATAATTTTTCTTTTGAAAAATTAATAATTTTAGGCATTTGTCCAATTTTTTACACAGGGAATATGGTTCAGAATTCTAATTAAGACATTAATTGAACCATTTTTATTCATTAATTAATTAATTATTTTGTTATTACATAATAAAAATAATATTTAATGTTCATGAAATAAAAATAATGTCAACTGAAATTAGGTTATGAAATACCAACTCGATCCCTACCTTGCCGGCTTTTAACTTATGTATTAACTACCAAATTAGTGATAAGTCACTATTTTCCTAATAAATACAGTTTTCACTGGCAAAATAGTGAAATTTTCACTTTTCGCAAGTAGAATTATTTTCACGAGCTAAAATGGTGAAAGTTTCACTATAAAATAGTGAAATTTTCACTGTTTCGTAAGTGGAATTATTTTAACTAGCTAAAATAGTGACAAGTTCACTATTTCAAATTAAGAGAGTACTAATTCACAGAAACGGAGGACAGAGAGAGTACTTTTATTTTACTCAATTTTTTACAGTTAAAAAGTTCTAATACTCCAGGTTAATGCTAATTAAAGCGATCATGCGCGCTATCTGTGTAAAATTTATTTGTTATGGTTTCTACTATTCTAAAGTTTTGAAAAGGACCGTTGCAGTTGAATTGCAATTATCTGAAAATAGCCAAAATACTCTAGAAGATCCAAGAATAAATAAAAAATCACAAGAAATTAAAAAACAACCACCAAGAGCTACTAAGAGAATAATTTCCTCCAATTCTTTTGTTTAGTAACAAACAATTTTACCAGTTATTTAGATTATCTTGTAAATAGCAATGACGCTACGCTAAGCGCCATTATAAGTAATGCTCGTAGCGACCAATAATGTCTTTATTTATTTATCATATTAAACTTGTATTTCAATTACTAAAAATTTTTCACCTGTAAATCTTATAGAGAGCTGCCTCCGCGGTGGCTATGTTTATCAGTTCATCCAGAATTGTGCGTGCGTGCGTACGTGTGTGCGTATGTGAGTGTGTGTGTGCGCGTGTGTGTGTATGTGTTACGGACAGATAAGTGAATTGTTCTCATTAGAGAATCATATAGTTAGTTTCACAGAACGATGAGTAGAAATGGTAATAAGTGGAGTTGATAGTTGAGAACAATGGTATAAGGATTCCCACGTAGTTGATTTGAAATGTACAGTTGTATCGTGATGATTGAATTTGGACGGAAAATATATTCATTCTGCAATTTTATCTGTGTAAAATAATTAGAATAGGAAAAATGAGCACAACATGTACAAGTTAAACCGCGAGAAAGTGTAGAGAATGAAAGCAGTTTTAAAGCATACGCGATAAGAACATTTTCCAAGGAAATGCCAGATTGCGAAGAAGGCAGTTACCGGAAGTAGCATGCGTGGTTTGTCTCGCGTAGCACTGGACGGTAATCGGCGGTGCGACCGCACTCTTTATCTGGTTTGGATGGTCACGTGGCCGCGTTGATTGTGTGACGTGTGTGGTGGTGATGTCTGTGTTGAGTGTGTAGTATTCTACTTGGTAGCTTCATATCTGGGAGGGCTACCTTAAGGTACTTAAGTAACTTATTCCCTTGTTAATTTATTCCTCGCCTCCAAGGCAGGGTCTGCCTACGCCTTACTAATGAATCCAGCAGGCAGACTTGGGACGAAACGCTTCATCCCTTCGAATGTGTGACTGTGTGTCGTCTTTGCCATGCTATCCCCGAACTGTCGTTAACAAATGATGCCGAAACCCGGAATTCTTTACCGGTTTGTGGAGGATGGTTGCGTGTGAGTTTGGTTAGAAGGAGGGTGGTGGTTGCGTTTCGTATATGATGTGGCTGTTGTGTGAGGATCGGGCTGAGTCGTGGTATTGCGTTTGCGAGTCGGGCTTTACCGAAATTTCTATTTGTCTGTTGTTTGGTTTGAGGTTAAGAGGTCTGTTGGGTGTAATTTCTGGGTATTCTCTTGGAGTGTGGGCTCATGGATTGCGTATTTTACGTGATTTACGACTCTTGGTTCTGAAATGTTTCTTGTGTATTTGGAGCGTCATAATTTTTGCGAGGGCGTTGATCGCGATGGGCTTGAATGTGATTTGAAGTAGAATTTCCTTTTTCTTAGACACATGTCGAGACTGTCGATCAATGACTTCATGATTGCTTAGTTTGTTTTGACCGTTAGAACTTGTATAGGGTCGTTGCGGCGTGCGGTCGGTAAATTAAGAATCAGACGCTTTCGTAATGTCGGATTCAATTTCGTTGCATGGGCAATTAGAGGACGACTTAATTTCGAATAATCATTTGACATGGTCGAATACTTGCTTTTCAGTTTAACCGTTTATTGTTCATAACGATGATTTGAAACAGGACAAAATCGTGGGATGATATCGTCAAATAGGTACCCAGGAGGGGGTTTTTCATGTATGGACAAGTGTAGTCGTGTGTGGCTGTGTATGGCCATGTATGCTTGTATGTGGAGTTTCATTTGCGATTTGGTGTGCATTCATATATGGTCATGTGTGGTCGTGTGTGGTTGTGTATGGTCGTGTGTTGCTGTCTATGGTTGTATGTGGACATGTATGATTGTATACGGAGTTTTTGTTTATGCCTTGGCGTGAATCCGGGTATGCCCACGTGTGTCAGTGTGTGCTAATGTGTGGATGCGTGAAATTAATTTTTTTAGAGTTGTGTTTATTAGAAGAGGAATATTTTTAGAATGGAAATGTCGGGGCTTGGTCCGTCGGTTTGAGTGTTATCATCCGCATGATGAATCCGGAATTGGGCACTGGAGCTATCTACTGTTCAGTTTCTCAGGGATTGTTTCAAATACTCAAATCGGAAATACATGTAGGTCATGTGTGTACATATATGATCATATATAGCCATGTATGGTCATGTATGGAATACTTTTCCGGGTATGGTCATGTATGAAATACTTTTCCTGGGTAAAGTAGCCTGAAGCCTCAGAGAATAAGAGTAGTGGAGCCGTTTGCTAAGGTTGACTTCTGTATTTCCACATTTACATTTTTCAGGAATTGGAGAGTTGCCAGGGGAAGTAATGTGATGATTTGAAGGTGATTTCTTATACGCAGTTATGTGGTTAATCGTGAGTAATATTATTTTTGTTGTCCACCACTGACATAGGGTTTTGACTTTTACTGACTTTTAGCCTTGGTTAAGGCGCAACTATTCGACTTTTTGTTTTTAATGTTTTCAACGTTTCTTCACCCACCACTTTCATTACGTCCGTTGCTATCGTCGGAACTAGAATGAATTGAATTGTTGAAGAATTAATAAATGGCGGTTGTTCTAAGTTGAAGATAAAGTTGTGGTTGGTTTTTCAATACGATTTCTGCTGCTGAGTCGTGCCCATAATCGAATTATTTCTGTTTTAAAGCGCATATTATTTAGGCGAAAAAAGCATTAAAAAATATAATTTCATTATATTCTATAAACATTTATTAATAATTAGAAAAAAAATTATTATTTATACACTCTGTTTGTGACAATATCCAAATAAAGAATATTTTTTCATACCGCCAGGAGTGGAAAGATTCGCTAATTTAACTATGATTTAAATATTAAAATAAAATAAATTTAAGTCATGAAATAGGTAAATAAATATATGTGAAAACGTATTAAATATGATAGATATAGCATAGTATACACAAAACCATAAACTGTTAATAATTTTGTCATAAAACGTCAGTGAAATTGTATAAACTAAATGTAAATAGTTCCGGAGATTTGCACATATATAATCTATAGCCCACTTAAAATTACGAAAATAAATGAATATATAGACTAAAATATCTTTAATTGTAGGCTATAAGTGTTAAAACGCGAATAGAGAATAAATACACTTTTAGATTGCTGTAATTAGAGTTTATAATGATTGATAATTTCATAATTGGACACAATTGTGCACTTTAAAATTACTTGAAATAATTGTAAAAATTCTCTATATCTTATTTTGCTTATCAAAAACTAATACGTAATTGTAGTCATTTTTAGTATTTTTACGTCGTTTACGGTAATGATTGACGTATAAAGCGCAAAAACTAAATTCCCCGCTGGTGTAACTACATAATAACGTCATGCACAAAATTGCAGTTTCCATGTACATACCTTTCTCTCGTCGTTCGCTTCAAAATAAAAACAAAGTTAAGAAGTCTAAAAGACGAGCAGGATTCAGCTGGAACGCTCAACATAAGACAGATAAGAGATTGAGCAAAAACTCAAAAAGGTTATCGTATGCATGGCGTCAGCTCATAGTTTTGATCGAAGATAAAATACACATTGCTGCGGAACGGGAGAAAAAACTTCGTTGTCGAGCATTCGTGCTTATTCTTTCGTTTTCTTTCTTATTGTAAAAGTGAAAATACAAGTTTAAAGAAGGCTAGGATACACGAAGTACTTTGAATAATGTTTAGCTATACAAATTCAAATGGCTTGGCGCCTTTTTTCTCACTATAGTCGATTGTTTCGTAATACCTCGTGATCAAAATATTCCATGATTCGGGATACAAAAAAATTATTTTTGCATGTATTAGGCTAATTTATGAGTTGCTATATTATAGAACTGCATTTTTTCTGTTCAGAACGATTCAGAATTCCGAATGAATAATGAACAATAATAAGGAAATGAGAATTAAGTATATTTAAAAATGTTAAAAAATGCATATTTAGTATTAAGATTTTTTGCTCACCTATCACTTAAAAGAATTCGAAAAAGTTCATTGAAACACTCATCTTTGATTAATATTAATACAAATCGTATCTTCTTCAAGTAATATCTTTCTATTTTTAACTTTCTCGAAAAGTCTCACATTAGTTTTAGAACCACTTTTTTATCTTTTCTCAGTATAATAAGGTTTGATGATAGTAGGCTATTCAGATAATTTTCTGCTTTTGGGATCTTGCGGTGTTACTCTCATTAAAACTCATTCTTTTTAAATCACAGAGATTTTGTATACAAATATGTTAGTATTAAAAAATAACGTACTGTAAACATTTATTGCGAGTTGAAGAAAAACTATATACATAATGTAGTTATTTTAGTACCATATTTGGAATAATAGAGGACTGTTTATGCATTGGGTCCACCACGGTAATCAATGCAGCAGAATAGTGATATTTGGTAAGTAACGGATACAATAAAGATATCAACATTCGATATAAGTATATTGTAATCCTTCATTTTTCTATAATATTGACAAGTATTTTATAATAAAGCTTGTTTATAAATCTGCATAGTCAAATGAATCGTTAAATGCAAATCATTTAGGGATACATTTTTGCTCTCAATATAACCTTGATGGACTTCTTTCCTCACTTTTTTCACAAACCTGTTACAATCTTAGGAATTAATACATGATATATTAGCTACGATTTATGAGTTAAAGAAAAAATTTCCATAGAACATAATTTAAAAAAAAATTATATATAATTAGTTACAAGAATCTTCGGAAAAGTGATACAAATGGTTTTTATAGATTTTTATTAGAATCATATATTATATTTAAATAATAACGGTTGAATCAGGATGTGAATATACAGGTCAAGTTAATAGATTTCGTAGAATGCAAAAAACTGTTAATTTAGTTCGTAAATATTCACAATTAATTTTGCTACTGAAAAATCTTTGGCTATGTATAATGGAATCCCTACACTAAATAAATTATGTAACAAAATTTTCTTTTTTTTATATTTGGAATATTATAACAATATATGTCGATTGTCTATATAAAAAATAAACATGATTATAGTAAAAAATACCGTATTCATAGTATAACATTTAAATTACTTAGACGATTTTATACTATATAAAAAAGATAATTTTTATAAAAAAGAAAGAGTAAACTCTCCATGTACAAGCGTAAATTGTAATTTTGCTATTCATATTTTTCAATCTACATTCACGAATTTAAAAATATTCTATATTCAATCTCTAGCTGTATTTTTAAGTATAGCTAAATAAAACCTCAAGCACTCAAATATTCTAAAAATAAAAATGTATACTGTAGCGATATCCAGCGAAGCGCGCAGTGCCCCGCTCCTTCGAGTGAAAACGCCGACAAACGCAATGCGAACGTTCACCGTCTGCGCACAACACAAATCAAATACAACACACGCACCGCACAGAACTCCGAAAAGCCGCTGGAAAAACTCGCGTGTACACGGAGATATCCTCACGAAATATTCATCCTCGTATCCCCGAGGAAGATCCGCGAACGATCGGTACAAAATCACGCGGCGAGCGCGCGAACGATCCGCGAGCGATTTTCGATCGCGTATGAGGAGACTTTTCCGCGCGCCGCGCCGGCTTTCGCGCCACACGTCGTCGTCGCGCCGCTCGCGGTATATCGTATAGGTATATACTTGCGCAATCACTTTCATTCGATAGCGCGGCGCGGGCATCTAGACGAGTTCTGCAGGATAAAACGCGAGAAAACGGGCGAGAGTGACGCTCGTACCCACTTGACGTTTGGTTGAGATGGACACTGGACACACTATAGGTAATGCTACACTGTATATTGTTGTATTTTAATTTTAACCGAATGGACAGAGTATATATTTTCTTTTATTAATGTCGAGCATTGTTTGGAGTACGTTTGCCCCCATAGACAGTGGATTTCCATACAAAGACGCAAGGAAATGTTGAATTAGGCGAAAGTTAAGGTGACGCTAAACCCCACCCGTCGCCGAGAATTACGAGGACCCACTTTTTTCATTTTATTTTTAATTTTGAGTAAATATCTCTCTGGAACGTTGTTGACTCAATCAAAACCAAAAACGATCCAGAGAGATGTTTCGTAAAAATTGAAAATTAAAGGAAGAAAGTGGTTCCCCGTATTTGCCGGTAAGACGGGTGTTTAATATGTAATAAAATAACCCTGGTAGAAAATTATCTAGTATTATCGAGGTCCTCGATTATTCCCATGACAAACTAGATAGATCTACATAATTCTAGATTAATTTTCCGCCAGGGAAATAAGAAAAATTATTTTGATACTTTTGTCGAATTTTGATAATTCTTTACTCTCAAGTTTCATCCTGACTTTACAGGTTCAAACTTACTAAAACAACAAATTTATTTTACAATGCAGGTATGTTTACATATGTTTTAATATTTAAATTTATTTTACAAATATTTGTATTTTTTAACGTATTAAAGAGGCCCGAGTATATTATTATGTAAAAAAGACAGATACTAGATTAATTGTTGAGAACACTAGACGAAACAAACATCTGATACAATTTGTTTGAATTTTTTTAGGTACTTCAACTTCATTGGATCGGACGCTCGCTTACGCTAATTTCATAGGAATATTTCTAAGAAATTAAAACTAATTCGATTACATATTTACTGCTCAAGTGAAAAAGTTGCATTGGAGTGCGTTTGAAGTTATTGAAGTCAAAGTCAAAAGTTCGTTGTTGTTGAGTAATGAAAGTCTTTAATTATTATGTTCAGAAGTGTAGAGTGAAATGTCTTTTAGCCACAATTATTGTAATCTGGTTTTTGTATCATCTACGCGACAAAGAGTATTATCGCAATGATTAAATATTATCATTCGTTATTTACATTGTAATGTTAAATATGTCACAAAGATTCGAAGTGTTTGGAAGATATACTAATTTACACTAAGGAAAAGAACTAGTTATAGTCAAAGAATCGTGCATTTAAAATTCTCCTACTCGTACTATTTATAGTTAATGAAAAAAGTTTGCTGTGAAGAACGCATTCTTAACTCTTAAATTTCCAGATACCTATTTGCTACAAATGATTCGTTGCACTAGATGAATGAAACGCTTAAATGACGAACGGCACCTTAATTGTTAAAAACAGCGTAAGTATTTATTTCTTTGTCCATACCTAAAGTCGTATATCTGATAGCTTTAATGTAAAGAATCCTTACTCTCAGTGATAGTCATTTAAATATTAAAAATTAATCGTACTGACTTTATTTCATTGGAATTTGATTAATAATTGTTTTAATATTTTATTTTAGTCTATACACATAGCTACGTACATACATTTCTATTTCATTGCACTATTTTCATTTTAATAGAGCATCGAATCAATTTAAAACACAAATTTTCCGACTCAAATTTTATTTACCTATATATGTATAATTGGCTGTAAGTAATTACCAAATTTCTTTCTTATACATTAATCTATCATTCGCACACACGCGCACACACACACGTACACTTTCTAAAAGTAGTGTATTTTAATTCCCAGTATATCAAAATACGTTTCTAACATGTCTTTAGCAAAACTTCTTTTTTACCATCACAAAGCTTCCTCTATGAGGAAGCAATATAATTTATTGACCGCCTCCCCCCCCCTCCAAATTTTCCAGTGAACCACCCCCTCCTTTTCAGTTGGACACCCACAGACGGTTCGAGGTTGTTGCGCCCCTGGTGAAGAAGATATTACTAAAAATTATATTTTAATATTTCGACGAATGACATTCGAACAAACTCTCAACTTGAACTTTCAAGAGTCGAGCCTGGAGATTTTATTCGTTCAAGTATTGAAATAATTCTTTAATGTCACAGCCGTGTAAAACCTCAAAATCTTGACGCTACCCGTCACAATCTATAGCCATTATCAATACCTTATTTGTTGAAGAAACTTTTAGACGCGCATGATTCTACGTGACTCACTAGGAGAGTCACGTAGATTATCAGAAGTAGAGGCACCATTTTTTTACTAAAATAACGTACAATTGTAAATAACGACAAAAACACGTCTCAAAGTTTCAGCAAATATCGATTTCCAAACTTGTGACACTATCCTAGTCAATTGACTAGAACGAGTAAATTTTTTGAAAATGTATATTAATAATTTTCATTATATACTAAGAAAAGAATCGCTGCCAATTCATTGACATTTAGCTTCCTCCAACCTTATTATTGTTTATATATGTATTTATTTGTTCTATTTACTTCTGCGTTAAAAAGTCAAACCGACAAGTCCTTTTTTATAAATGACGAGATAGATTTAAATTTTTAAATTCCCATTTAAACATATGCAAAACTATAATTTATATTATGAAAAAATATTTGAATTGTATAAAGCCTTAAAACGTTTTTACGTATCAGATAACATTATTTACAAATGACAATTTTATGGAGTCGATTTGCACTATAGTTAGTGAATTGAAGATCTAGTTAGATCGAGTGAATTTTGTACTCTAGCAGAGCGAGAGAAGGATCCAAGCCATAATAATTTGAAATAAAAATAAAATTATAATGATTTTTTAAATTTATTATTATGCGAATGGGGTACCACTTAAAGCAATATTTTATTTTAATCATGTAACATTCAAATATGTATATATCTATCTAACAATTAAAAGTGAATAAATCAATGCTTTTAAGAAATATAAAATATTTACAAGCAATTTATAATATTATTTTATTAATAATTATTTTTCATTTTTGCAATAATTGCATAAAAATTACATAAAATAAACATTTTATGTTTCTTAAAAAATAGCGCGAGGAGATATCTACCTCATAGTAGCGTGAAAACGATATTGAAACACTGATTTACGCTTTTCACGAATGTAATTTAATAAACATGATAATCTGTTGTCAGATTTTTAAAATTCAATATGACAAGTTCATTATTGTTGACCAAAAAATATTAGAAATTTGGTCCACCATTTTGAATTTTGTATTTTTGTTAGCGAATTCGTGATCAGCGACTCTAAAAACACCCAATTAGCATCTTTCAAGCAAATACAGTTGATTTTATAAAAATAAAAAATAACAGTTCCAATATTAAACTTTTAGTTTTAATATTAATTAATGCTAATGTAAAATAGAAAAATTGTTATAAAATAAAAACGAATTGAGGAATCTTTATTTATTTCTTCTGATTACGTATGTTTATAAAAAAAGCAAATAATCATTCGATTGTTTAATAAAAAATGACCGCAACGATTCCGAGATATAAGCAATAAAAATTAAAAAAAATATAACGTCAAATATTTTAAAATATAAAAGACCTCATGATCTGGGCTAAAAGCTCAGCCAAGATATAGGGTAGTCTGCCCAGTAGATAGACACTAACCAGTAGATAGACGGTTTATAAATATTATTATATCTACGAAACTAAAGATTTTTCAAATTTCAAATTCTAATTGCAAATTCTAATTTCAAATTCTAATTTCAAATTCTAAAGTAAAATTTCAAATTCTAAAGTAAAATTTCAAATTCTAAAGTAAAATTTCAAATTCTAATTGCATAAAAGCTTGTTACCTTGACAATCATTTATCTACTGGGATATACGTGCTCTTCGCATTATTTTTGTAATTTCTAATTCAACAAAAACTTCCAATATTTCTAATGTTTCTTTACTGGTAAATTGAATTTTGTTATATTCGATAAGTGTCTAACTGTTTTAAATAAACAATATTATCATACAAAAATCTGACGTATAAAGTGAGAAAATCCTAGTAAAAACGTTTTCGTATATAATAAAAGAAGGCAGATAGCTTATAAAAAATTTCGTATCCGACAAGATCGGTAAGGTAAAAGTACCTATTATGGAATAGATTTCAGAGTGCATTTTATACTTTTGTAAAATTGGGATTGAATAAGCGTATAACGTTAAAACTTTTGATAGTACTCGAAGGGCAAGACCTTCCTTGAACAGATAATACATATAAAATACAAATTAAACGTTAATAATGAATTACATTAATAAAATACTGAAGTGATCCGTTGTACGTATTATAAAACAGTGCAATCGCAGGATGTCCGGGTATTTCATAATTTATGTCCCTATTATGAAACGTAATAAATATGTAAATATTACTTTATTTGACTGCTTTTACTTACAATTGCTATATTTCTCGTAAATAATGCGCCTAATATACACGAGGTATAGCGTCAACATAAGATTGGCATCCTTTTTTAAAAAGTTTTCAATAACAACAAAATGATCATATTTAGGGTTATACATCATAGAATCCGACTTCGTAATCTATAAGTTGCAGGTTAGGCTGCTAAACTCAATGACACATGCTTATTTTACTTAGTTTTCATATGTACGGGAGCTATATCATTAAAATGTAGTATTTATTGCTTCATAATACAGAAAATAATATGCTAATAGCTAAAATTATTATAAAAAAGCCCTTGCAAAGGTGTTTCTTAAATACCGACTTCCACTAACTCGCGCACCTAAAAGTAGCATCAACATTAAAACAGTTTGTAGATAATTTAAATCTACGGACCAAAGCTACAATTTAAGCTATTGCACATGATGTCAGGTCATTTATATTTATAAATGTAGTTAAAAAACAAAGTCGTATAAATCAGCTACTTCGGCTCCCAAAACCGCCGATCTGCACGAGTTTGGAGATACGCAAAGTTGAATGATTTTTCATAATACTACTTATTGTATAGCAATACTCATGTTCGTGTATTTACAGATGAAAAAATTCATAATTATCAATGAAAATTTTATATTCGCTTATGCATGTTATAATTATTTCTTATTTTATCATTTTTGATACTGTTTCATAAAAGAGACACAGTTAAGAGGGTGTTTCATAATAGGTACTTTTATCTTAATATCACGATCTTATAAACAGGTCTGGACATTCCGCTTTGAAAAAGTGTCCGCTATCTGAAGTTCGAAAAACAACATGGCTTCATGACTAGTAAAGACAAGTGCGCGTGCGAGAGCATGCAGTAATATATATATGTCTATCGTTTTGATTATGCCAAATGTTTGTATTATGCCGTACTATTATGCTGTGCCCGGGTAAAATACGAATCATAAAAACGTGGAGTAAAGCTCTAGGTATTTACGGTATCAAACGATAATAAGCGTCTTAATGAATGACAAAATGTCATGGGAGTGAAAAAATTAACAATTCACCACCGTATTTATGAGAAGGTGCGATTCACTTCAACACAACGATGAAAGTGATCATTTACTTGCTAAACTAGATATTTCTTTATGTATAATAAAAATATAATTTTATAATAATAATAAAAATATAATTTTATAATAATAATAAAATAAAATAATTTTATATTTTATAATAATTTTATAACACATGATCTGAAAATACTTAATTATTTAAATAAGATTTAAAAATAAATATCCCGGATATTATTTTATAAGATTATAAAATAAATAAAATTTTAACTTATGTTTCTAATAATTAGTATATATTTTTGGAAAACGTCAAAAAAATGTTTACTAATATATATTTACATATTTATTAATGTCAACGGTAATAAATGATCACTCTAATTTTATAATCATAAATATTTTGTAAATATTTTATTTTGAAAGCGATCGTTTTATAAACTATTTTAAAAACAAATACTTTTGATAGTATATACGTATTATGCGAATAATAATATGAAATATTTTGTATTTAAGATACTAAGTATGTACTCTCATTCCGCCACGCATGTGTAGACATATAGCTATTAGTTTACGAGACTTGTCGCCATATTGGGTTTATAGCTTCACTTGAGTAACACTATTCCTATGCCTTCAGAAATGGAGTGTCCAGACCTGTTTATATGATTGTGGGTAATTGTATGCTCTTTCAAATGCATTTACACTTAAGTGATCATATTATTTCTAACATACCAAAATAATTTACCTCATTGATTTCAGAATATCGCAAAATAAAAAAAATCGTTATAAAACAAAAACGAGTCGACGAATCTTAAAATTTCTTTTTCATTCCGTATCTTCATTAAAAATCGAAAAAAATAAGTCCCAGTTGACAAATAATGACCGTGCCGTTCTCGAGATAAGCGATAAAAATGTTTCTTCTTTCAGAAACATAATCTCAAATATCTTAAAAAATAAAAGTCCTCATGATCTGGGTAAATAACTTAAGCAAGAGATAGTTAAAAGTAACCTTTCTGATTATTTTCAAAGAGAATAATGCCGTTTTACGCAAGTTATAGTACGTCATAGAAAATCGATTTTCTTTACAAAATTATTTTTTTCTCGAAAACATAAAAGTATTAAGACTCAAAAATTTTACTGAATATTCCACTCCATATTCCTAATCACCATAAATTTTCAATAAATTTCCATGACATATTTCTGAGATACAACCATTTAAAAAAATAATGACAGTTTCGTGTATGACAAAAGATGAGAATTATCTTATAAAAAATCTCGGGTCGGAAAACATAGCTAATTTTTAGATCTTTTAAATGTATTTTATTTAAAATGATTATATTCATTTTAACTGTTAAAAAAACCTAAAAAGCTAAAATCCAAAAATCGAAAAATCGATAATAAAACAAAGAAGCATCCAAAAATTAAAAATGTTATTCAGCAGTCTCCTTTATACGTCAAAATCAAAAAAGTGAGTCCTGAAACATTAATTTTTACCGTCAATTATTCGAGATATCGAAGGATACATACATACACACCCACACACTCACACACATACACATACACACACACGCACACACACATACACATACACGCACACACACACTCACACAAACACACATATACACACAAATATACACACAGGCACATATATACACACACATACACACACACATCTATACAAACATTTTCTAAAAATAGTGTATTTTGATTGCCTCTATAAGGAAGCAATTAGAGTAAAGGAATACGTGCTCCACTTGAATTTTACTACAAAAATGTAGCTTATATTAAAGTTTCTACAATAAATAAGGTTTTGACAATGGCTTCAGATTGTGATGCGTGAGATCAAGATTTTGAGGTTTTACACAGCTTAACTCATTTATAAACTGATTAAACCAATTGACTCTGATTAAAAAAATGTCTAAAATAATACACTAAAATATGTGAAATGTATTTGATTTACGTTGCATATTGGTTTTTCTATCTTATTTGTGACAGAGAGACTTATTGCGATAAATTAACTACTATCATTCATCATTTACATTGCTATGTTGCGCGTGTAACGATAATTTGAAAAATTCGATTAATAATACCTAATGTCGAGACAAAGAAAATTATATTTCATGAATGACCAATCTCACTAATATCAAACTTTGCAAAAATTTTTGAAAAAATTTTACATAGTAGATTGCTTAATTTTCTTGATAAATATAAAATTATCTCAAATAGGCAATTTGGATTTAGAAAAGGAATAGGTACGACACAGGCATTAGATAAGGTAACAGAATTTATATATAAAGCTCTAGATCAAAGTAAACCCATTATAGCAACTTTCTTAGATCTTGCAAAAGCATTTGACACAGTTGATCACGCAATATTAATTGAAAAACTAGAGAAATATGGCATAAGGGGCATTGCTCTGCAATTGATAAAAAGCTATCTTTATAATAGAAAACAAATAGTCAAAATCAAGAATACTAGAAGTGACACACTAATTGTAAAATCGGGTGTACCACAAGGCACCATTCTAGGACCACTATTATTTATTATATATATTAATGATATTTTTGATTTAATGCCAGACGGTTTTATCAATTCATATGCTGATGATACCGTCATACTATGTATGGCAGAAAATTGGGAAAAAGCTATAAACTTAATGAACAATCATTTGTATGCAGTGAATGAATGGTTAGCAATCAATCAACTGGCATTAAACGTTGACAAAACAGTTTATATAACGTTCGTAAACTATAATGATAAAATACCAAATAATGTAGAAATAAGAATACAAGATAAATCGTTAAGAAGAGTACAAAGTTGCAAATATTTAGGGGTTACTATTGACATGAATATGAAATGGAAAGAACATATACAAAGTGTTGTACAACGCACTAAATACCTTGTTTATTTATTTGCTAAATTAAATAAAGTAATGGACAAACATTCTCTAGTTATCATATATTATGGTTTGTTTAACAGTCTGGCTAGTTATGGAATTTTAGTATGGGGTTCAGCGTATTATAATGCTATGAAACCACTATACCAACTGCAGAATAGATTAATAAAGATAATAAGAAGTAATTCAAAAAGACAGATGGATTCTATTTTAAAAGTTAAAAAAATTTATGTTCTACAAACATTATTAAATAATTACAATTTGCTTAGAGAAAAGTTTATAAAATCAAAAAGCAAAACTAGGAACAAAAACCTAGAACTACCTGAAATCAATCTTGAAATAGGGAAAAAAAGTAATATATATAATGCTACCAAATATTTTAACCAATTACCAAACGAACTCAAAAATATCAAGCATAGTAAGGAAAATATAAAAATCAAAATAAAAAAATGGGTGATATTGAATGTACAATTAAGAGATTTAGTTTAATAACGTTAATAGTTTATAAGTATTTAGTTGTAAGTTATTTTTATACAGTAATTTAATTAATATTAAATAATATTAATTTTAATTACACATAATTGTTAAGTTTTTGTAACTAGGGTCGTGTACAGGTAGTTAAACTACCTCCTGCGATCCTTGATGCTTGCCCTAATGTAAAGCATCAAGGTACATTGTACCTGGTTAATAATAATAATAATAATAATAATAATGTCTATCAAAAGACGAGATATTATAAAAACATTTGAAAACATGCAAGAAATGAATTTTCATATGAATTTATTATATCATATGATGATTGAGACCAAGGATTTTAAGACTGCTTAACGATATGGTTAGAATATAATTATTATTGTATACAAAAAATTGTATATGATTGATTCTACAAACAATTTCTTATATGTAACAGATGCCTTCCCTAATAATAGACAAGGATCGATTAGAAATATTACATTTGATGAAGCACCAGTTTTTAATAAACATTCTATATTTGAAACAAGATAAGAACAAAAGATACCTGGTATCTGTCTTATCAATAGAAAGTTTGCAACAAACCAGTCAATATAATCATGTATACGATAGCAGTAATAATACTTGTATCACTACAGTTAGCATAACTTGCGTGTTAGCAGCAGAAATAATTGTATCATCATAGCCAACATCACTAGTTGTCAGGAACAATTTTGGAATTTTTCTTTATTACATTTTACAATTCGCATAAGATTGTTGTATATATACATATAATATGTGATAATAATATATTTATGGTACGCAAAAATCGCAGAGAAACACTTAACATTTAATTTTAAAATATCTGACAATCATGTATTTACCCCAGATAACAGACTATAAGATTAAATGAAAGGCAAGTAATTATTATCGTAAAAAAATATATTGCGTGTTAAGCAATATCTTTTTATTCATAATAAATATTTAATTTTAAAATATAATATTACTTATAAGAATGAGCATAAATGTTTTTCATAACTTTTGCTATACAACAATTTTTGAAAGTATTTTAAAATAATTTTTAAGCTATTAATTATTAAGTAATTTTAAAATTTGAATTCTTCTCTAAAAAATAAAACAGTCAAAACAATGACAATTTTCATGTCAACTAATTATCTGAATACTATTCCTTATAAATATCAATTTTGAAATCTAGGTAATAACGAAGAGAACGTATAAATATAGTACAGAATTCTCTGAAAAAATCAAGTAGTCATTTTTAAAACGTTTGCATTTATGATTCGTTAATTAGTGACGTGTTTCATCTACAATTTGCTCAAAACTATACCATAAATAAGCAAACAAAAAAGTCATTAGGATTTCATGTCAGAAACCAATAATAAAAAGAAAAACAGCGCACACATTATAAGTAGCCATTTATCGATAAAACTCTTTAAGTTACATCTTTATATTACCTACTCTGTTAATTTTATTTTTAACATAATGTATCTTGCGGAATCTATGAATAGACTAAACAGAATCAATTTAGAACTCTAAATAAAATATATGTTTGTATTAACAGTGACAATGTTAATTTTCAATCATTATTACAGCGTCTATCTTTTTCTGTAATATAATATTTTAATAATACTAATAGTTATAATGTTTTACTGTGCATAACATTGCAATATGGCATAACGATTACTGAGAATTCTTAAATATTGTAGGTAAACTGAAAGAGTTCAAATTTTTTGAAACACATACAGTTTTAACAGATAGATTATAAGTAATAATAGAATTGAATAATTAACGAATCATTGGCTTCTACATTTAAACGACTTATGTTTTCATTGGTTTTATTGCCATTGTGAATTCAGCACATATAATTCATCTTTACTACAATTTGTGAGTCACAAGATCATGATTGCTACTCTCACCACCGCAATTAGTTACGCCAAGTTGCAATCACAATTCTAACAAAAATAAATGTTAAATCACAATTTTTCAGTCTCTCGATTGTTCATATAACCATATACATTGCAAAACTAAGGAATTGGCAAATAGAATTGGATAATTCCTTTTTTTTAATCCTGAGAAAATTAAGAAATATTGTAATCTTTTTTTATTAGCTTAGATGCAAACGAAATATTTTAGATGCTTTATTAATGACCCAGTTTTGAGTTTTGATTTAAAGTAATACCATCTGAAGAGATTAAATACATGAAAAAACACACCATTCTCGCTATAATTTAAATCATCCGGTATTGTTCGCTCACTCCTCAACTGTTCAATTTGAAACACATAATTTACTTTTTATTATTGATTTATATATGTAAACTGTAATTTTTTCATCCATAAAAGAAATTATTATTCTAAAATTATCAATATTATGTCATATGAATACATTTAACTAGTATATTATTTACGTAAGCCGCAAAAAATCTATAGAATATTTGACATAATAACTTGATATTTTTATATTACTGGAAAGAATCAAATAAAATTTTTGAAATTCAGACTTTACCTCCCTTCTCGTTCATCCATGATAACCGCGGCGATCGAAGCTCGATAAGATTGAACCAAATGAGCGCGAAGCACTTATTTCGCGGGCAACCGAACTGCAGGAACACGCAACGAAGACTGTCGCGAATCCGTCACGATCGAGCGTCGCGCACCGAATGACGTCTCGCGTTTTTTGCAGTGCATCCCACGCTAATAATTTACTTAATGCTGCAGCGCGCGCTCTGTCGGCGTAAGAGCGCTGATAATGCGAAGCGCTGTTACACACGCGAGACCTTGGAGGCTGCACAGGCCGGACTTTTTGGAGTTGGACGATTCTATTCTGCGAGTGTTGCTACACTAGCGGGGAGGTGTCGAAGCTTTCCGGCGCGATGTCACGCGAAGTGCACGGGATGCTTCTCATGCATTGTTGGAGTGAAAGGCCGAGGGAGAAAGAGAGCTTGTATGAGTATGACGAATTAACGTACGCATTTTCACGGAATAATATTTATGCATGGATGTATGCTTAGCTAAGACTTATTTTTAATTAAATTCATAGTACAAACTTAAGGGAAGGAAATACAGGTTTTTGGTCACCAAACCATTTCTTTAAATATTTTTATACTAATTCATATCCTTTAGCTTTCTCAAAGAGAAAAAATCTTAAAATTATTTTGTCATTTTATACGTTAAATAAAGAAGACGAAAATTCCTTCCAATTGATATATCTAATAATTATTTTAAAGCAATTTTTGTAAAAGAGAAATAAACTATAAATATTAAAAAATTTGTAAAAATTGTAAAAAATGTTGTCGTTTTGTACGTAAATATGTTCATAATATAACAGATAAAACAGGACGGATCCTAATGCAAACCATGTTAAACTTTACCAAAAATTATGTTATTTCTGCGCGTATTGACTAAAGTAAGTCCATCAAGCTAACCATAGCGAATGTGGGTGTGTACAAGAGTGCGTGCATGCGTGTATGTATATATGCGTGTGTGTATGTGTGTGTAGATGTGCGTGCGTGCGTGTATGTATATATGCGTTAGTGTACGTGTGTGTAGATGTGTGTGCGTGGGTGTGTATGCGTATGTGTCAGTATGTATGTAAATATGTGTGCGTATCTGTGTGAGAGGGTATGTTTTAAGGATATATGTGAGTGTATATATGTATGAGATTATTCGTATGATATATGTAAATGTAAGTGTACCCTACTAAAAAAAGTCACGTGGTAAATCACGTGAGAATTCACATGAGAATTCACGTGAGATATGAAACAATTTCTCACGTGATTTGTCACGCAATTTCCAATCTGTCACGTGATTTATCACGTAATTTCCAATTTATCACGTGATTTATCACGCGACTCATAGGAAGAGAAAGTGGGAGGGATTGAACTCCTCCAGGGTCAAGTAAAGGCCGTCGCCTGATTCCCAGAGCCGCCTGAGAAGCCGGAGACGATTTTGAAGAGACTTGTAGGTTTCAACCTCTCCCTAAAGACGGGCACATGGCGCATCGTCAATACCCCGACTGGTGAGAATGGAACTGGAAGTCCTCGGTCGCGTCACTTTTAAAGTGACACGCCGAAGGTCGCAGGGGTCTGGTCCAAACAATGAGGAGAAGCCTAAGCGGTCGTCATAAAAATGTGCGCCTCCTCACCTTCCATTCATTCAGATTAACTTGCAACACAGTAAAAGCGCCTCAGCCATTATGCAGAGGAGTATGACTCTGTTGCACACAGGCATCGCGCTAATCCAAGAACGTTGGATTATAGATGGTGCAGTAGAAGGTATGGGAGGCTTTATCTATTTCAGGGATCCCAAGGCGAAGAGGCCCAGGACCTGCATACTGGCCAAAGGAACCAACGCTAATCCGCTACTCGACCTCTGTACAAGGGACTTGACAGCGGTATCAACTAAAGTAGAAAGAATAGGCAAGATAATACTTGCCTCGGCATACTTCCCACATGACAGACAACCCACCTAGGAAAGTTTGTAGGTTAGTTGATTATTGCATGGAACATGAGATACCACGGATTTTAAGGTGCGATGCAAACTCTCATCACACGGTATGGGGGAGCGCGGAGGTAAATGCGAGGGGCGCCACACTTCTGAACTATCTGGTAGGAACAAACCTACATATATTGAATGTCGGCAACACCACCACGTTTAGCAATGCGATCAAAGCTGAGGTCCACGACATAATCCTACGTGTATGCTCTAACAACATTGCGCCGAAGGTTAAAAACTGGAAGGTACGGGAGGATCCCTCGCTATCTGACCATCTCCAGATAACCTTCGAGGTAGGTGTTCCGGGGCAGGTGCAGCCTAGATGGTATCGCGACCCTAGACTTACGCTATGGAACAGCTACAACATGGAACTGGATGTCCCCGTGGACCATTCCTAAACCCCCCGATGTGCATAATGCGGAAAGCATTATCGCTTGTGGATGCCTGGTGCAGACATACAGTACTGTCTGTCAACCCAGCAAAGACGGAGGTCATAGTCTTCACCAGGAGATACAAGTGGAACAGGCAATGTAACCTGGTCTTGAGTGGACAGGAATTAACACTCAAGGACAAAGTCAAATACCTAGGAGTAATCTTGTACAGTCAACTATCCTGGAAAAAACACCTTCGTTGCACAACCGGAGAGCTTACAGCATTCTGTGGCAACTGAGAAGAGCCGTAGGCAGAAACTGGGGATTGAAACCGGAAACACTGAAGTGGATGTATAAGGTTGTTCTTAAACCTATAGACTTACCTATGCAGCTATAGTCTGGTGTAATAGAACCGCCCTTTCTACTACAAACATCGTAATCGTGAGAGTAAGGAGCTTAATTCTTAGAAGTATCTCCGGAGCAATTAGTACTACTCGTACTACGGCCCTGGGGATGCTTCTAAATATCGAGCCTTTCAGACTGACTTTGGATGCTGCATTACATAACCAAGAATTACATGAGCTATACGGGAAGCCAAACATTACCAGAGTGATTAAGTCTCCTAGGATGGGAAATGAAAGAGCAGCACTTAGAGTGCTTGCAGGGAAGCCGATAGGCTCAAGATTCCCAGGCAGACCAAGACGAAGGTCGGAGGACAATATTAAAATTGACCTACGAGAAATAGGATGTTATGAGGAGAAGTGGATACAACTCACAAACAATAGAGAAAGATGGCGTGACTGTGTGAACAAGGCTATGGACTACACAGCCGCGAATAGCTAGCCCCAACAAGTAGTTATGATAGCAGTGGTGATGATGCAAGCATGTCTACAGCCGACATAAAGACTACACTGAAAGAAATAAACAGTTGTTTCTACCCGGGAGGACCTAAGCAGGATTTACTTGATTCTACAAGCCAAGCGCACAGTACTGTAATAAAAAGATTAAGAAAATAATAGGCTTAAGATAAAATGTTTATTGTCTTAATTGAATAAAACGTCCACAATTTGGTAATTTGAATTGATAATACAACTTTTGGAGTCGGCGGCAAAAGTTTTAGCTTATTACTAAACTTTTATTACATAAATCATAATATATGCCATGATAAATTATATCCAATCATAAAATGTGATTGAACGCAATTATTAATTCTGGCGCCAACTCCAAATAGTTGTATTTTCAATTCAAATGACCAAATTGTTGACTTTTTATTCAATGAAGACAATAGACATTTTATCGGAAGCCTATTATATTCTTAATCTCTTTATTACAGTAACTATTATTTTTTACTTTTTGAAGCGTTTTTTTTTAATTATGTTCTATTCTTTTAAAAATTTTATTAAACTCTTTATAGTGTTCTCATTATTGCTTGTACTGTCCCAGTACCGGTCAAAGCTCTTTCGGAATCATCTTCGAGTGACCATCAATTAAATTTAACCTGAATTTTTTAAATAGGTCAAAATCAGTTGCTTGTACTAGGCCAGTACTAACCCAGTACCAATTTAAACTCTTATGGAACCATTTTGGGGTAACACTCTATTAAATGCAATAAGATATTTAAAAATCGTTCATGCCGTTCCTAAGTATTCGGTGTCCATATTTCAAAAAAATAAATAGTGTATTGCTCGAATTGGCCATGTACTGGCCCAGTACGGGTTAAAATTCTTATGGGACTATCTTGGAGTGATACTCTATTAACAAGAAATTTTGAAATCGGTCAAGTCGTTCCTGGGTAATGGGAGTACACATACATACAAAAAGCATAAGCATCGAATATAGAACCTCCTCCTTTTTGAAGTCGGTTAAAAATAAAATTATTAATTACACAAATTTGTAAAAATCACAATTTTTATTTGACTTATACTTTTGAGAGTTAATGAAATTTCCGCATGCAAACATATAAACAATTATTTCGAGTTATAATATATTTTTAAACTGGTAATATTTAAATGCTTGTGTTTAATGAGTTAATTTTAGTATTCTTATTTTAAAGCAAATTTTCGTTATAAAATTCTTAAGGGGATGTCGGAGCCCCGCCCCCCCTTTTGCTGTCCGACCTATTTTGTATTTCTAATCATATGTAAAAACTACAAGTCTGATTAACTTTATCTTGTACAGGTCGGTTAATTATAGTAAGCACTACACGGGTCTGCTCCGGATTTTAGTGTAAAATGACGTTATAAAAAGTTATTGGCAAAAGTTGGGTAGGATTAAAATTTTGAGGTTAGGTATCCATGCGTAAACAACCTATCGTATTTCAAATTAATTAGAAAAATAACTTAACAGATCAACTTTATCTTGCATGCAAAAGCTTTATTATACAGAGCACTACGCGGCTCTCCTTTTGATTTTCCCATGCATTCTATTCTTCAAAAGTAATCACTAAAAGAAAAAACACGATTTTAGCTCCGACATCCTCTTAAACTCGATTTTTCAGGACCTCTCTTTGAGAAAGTATTCTGCTAAAGCAGTTAACAGCGGTTATTTCTTGATAATAAAAAAGGTTCCACAAAAAAAATTGACTTTCTTTTTTAAGCTGTTTTGATTTATTTTTAATATTTTCGTTTTTATCTAAAATTTAATGTTTCTTAACATTTGCGTGATAAAATTGCGCGACTTCTTATGTATTCTTCAGAAATGTTATTTACCTTCAAATAAAGCAAAACCGAAATAGACAAAAGAATTTAAAATAAGTTTTCTTTAACAAATTAATAAAAACGAGCTCGCCACGCGGCGCTGCTCCGGCGCTTCAGAGTGAACAAGCTCCGCTTTTTGCATATAAGACACGACAACCAACACTCTTACTTCACGCTCGCCTATCATATTTATTGATCCATGTTGGTTAAACATATTAAAAAGTAAAAAAAAAATAAATATTAAAAATCGCAATTCTTTAGACAAACTAAACTTTAACACATTAAACTTTATCATATTTATTGATCCATGTTGGTTAAACATATTAAAGAGTAAAAAAAAAAAATATTAAAAATCGCAATTCTTTAACAAAATAAACTTTAAGGACATTGTAGATACACAAATCGAAAATAAATTACGTCTACTTTATGAATTTTTGCATATTTTGGACATGTCTAACGCATAAAATAAACAAAAAAATTACTTTTTAAAACTTTTTTTTAATTTAATATTTTTTAAAATAAGCAGAAAGCTTCGATCATTTAGCTGGAAAGTCTAATCAGTTCTATGTTGGGTCATATCTGATAACCACCAAATTTGACCACATACATACACACACACATACACACGCACGCACGCACGCACGCACCCACACACACCCACACAACTACACACACAATCACACACGCACACACACCCACACACCCATACACATACACACACATACACACACACTCACACATACATACACACATATGTACATACAGACATTTTTTAACGCTATGTATTTCGATTCAGCGACCTCAAAAACATTGAAATACATCGTAATCTCAGATTTCCAAAAAATATTTCAATATAAAACAAACGCGCATCGATGTCTTTGAAGTATGCGGTTCCGAACTCCGTGGAACAGGCTTAAGGTCTGGGTATACTGGAGTACGCGAAGCAAACGCCCGATATTAGCCATTGTAGAACATTGGTTCTTAATAGTGAAATATTGTTTTTCGATATTGAAAAAATCTAGCTAAAATATGTGGAAATATTGATTTATTTATAAAATAATGCACGTACACACGCACGTATGCACGCACGCCACACGTAGACACACAGTCTCCTATCTTTTACACTTCGAAATTTTGAATAATCTGTTTCCCCTGTTTTGTTATACACGAAGTCGTCATTTTTTTCCAACGGGTATATCTGTGAAATATGAGACGGAAAATTTTTGAAAAAAATTAGATGATTCGTAATATGAAGAAAAATACTATGTAAATTTTTTTAGGGTTTATCTTTTTCCTTTGAAGAGAAAAAAATCTTTTTGTAAAAAAAATCGATTATAATGACCTTTACATTTAGAGATATTTGAGGTTATGTATTTATTGAAATTTTTTTGATCGTTTATATTTCGAGAATGTCACGGTCATTTGTGTCCAAACAGGGCTTACTTCTTTGTTTTTTATTGAAGATTCGAAATCAAAAAGAAATTTAAAGATTCATCGACTCGTTTTTCTATAAAATAATTTTTCGATTTTTTGATTTTTGATTTTTGTTTTTCGAGTTTTATTTGGTATGTTAGAAATATTATGATCAATTTAGTGAATATGCATTAAAAATAGCATAATATTACCTATATTTTACAACTGCAAATTTTGGATATGCCTCTTTCCTTCTTTTGTTATACACGAATAAAGACATATTTAGTTTAAACAGTTATATCTCGGGAATGTATGATTGTCACAAAATTGTCACAAAATTTTAGATGATTAGGAATTCAGTGAATCTTTGTAATAACGTCTGATTACATTTAATTTAAATATTTAAATAATTTTAATAAATTACGTACCGAGAGAAAATTGCTCTGATAAGGATTAGCTACAATAAATTCCTTTCAAACTAAAATTACACTTTTGAAACTAATTTCGTATGTAAGGTATCTAACACGAATGAATTCGTATTATCGAGAATCTCCATTTCTTTATTTACAGGAATACCTACTTGACACCAACTGAAATCCCGATTCTTTCCAATTCGTGTAAACGAGGAATTACTGTATAAATAAATGATATAAAGATTCTCAACTATTTTGTATTTCCGCCAGGCAACAAAAGTCTTATTTACTGCAGACGTTATCGAAGGTCACAAGAAATTAGGCACTATTATTAATTTTTTACTAAGACCTGTAAAACTTATAATTTCGTTCCCTATCCATCAAATGCAAAGATGGGCTATCTATTCTCGACGATTCTATAGCCTCCCGCGCGGCATCCTATTTTTGTTTCAACAAGCCGCGCTCAATAGTCCAATACTCATCACAAACTTGAATAAACTTGAATGTTATGGTGCCGATCGTATATTTCTTTAAAAAAATATTTGCACCTAATATAGTAAATAATACATGTTAAGTACATATTATCAAAATAAATTTCAAATTTATTTTTTAATTTGTATTCACTATCTGCAATGTGTACAAAAATAGCATTATTTCTGCTACACAAATGACTGCGAGGCAAGCAAGAAAAAGGCCTTGAGTTATATTTAATTTCAAATACTTAATATCTAATGTGTTTAACTAAAGTTCATAAAACTCATTAATGCACGCTTAACAAACTCATTTTATACCCGAAGTGCCTGAAATCGTCTCCAACTCATTACGCCGGGTCACGTAGAGCAGCCGCGAAAGTTCGGTAACCGCGTGAAGTTACGGCGACTCGCAAGGGCAGATCCTCGCTCGTCTACTGACCGTTGGCGAGCGGCAATATAACTAACTACCTATGAATAGTGAAATCGATACAGAAGGTTTACGACCCTTACCATATAGCCGATGAAGAGTCCGGCTGTATCTATAATATATATATATATATATATATATATATATATATATATATATATATATATATATATATATATATATATATATATATATATATATATATATATATATATATATATATATATATATATATATATATATATATATATATATATATATATATATATATATATATATAGAGAGAGAGAGAGAGAGAGAGAGAGAAGTACATAAGAAGCGATTTTCTCCTCTAATTTTCTTTCATCGATGATGTATTAGCAATAATATCGCATGGGTTCCTATTTTTTCCTCTTGTGAGTCTTAATTAAGTTTCTGGTATGCTAGCGATAAAAATAAACTTTGATTACTGTGACTCGATTTTTTTTTAATTTTCGCTTCTTTATAACTTTTTATGCTTTCTTTTGCATAAAACCGTGTTATTGAAATTTGAAAAATTTTCCATTTAATATATAAATAAATCATGACATTGGCAAGAAAATTAAAAATTCTGAGAATCTAAATAGATAAAAAAATTAATCTATAACCTGTTTTAATTATTGCTACAGATAGCCGGAGACAGTGACAACGTATAAATTATAGGGGAGACTGGGGTATATCGGGTCACTAAAATGCAATGACCCATAGAAATTATAAAAAGCATAATGAAAAAGAACTAAAATTGCATTTAGTTACTATCCAATTGAAGAATGTTATCCTATATTGAGATTAGTGTATAATGTTTCTTTCCAATAGTAAAATTCACTTTTAAATTACATCGAAAATATCGATTTAAGAAATAGTTGGGGTATGACGTTCTCAACGATATGTCTACTATTCTACAATCAAATGAAACGTTTTTATGTACTAAAAATGGTGGCCCATTATACCCCAACAAAAGTGTCCCGTTATAACCTATTTCCAATAATTAACGTTTCGTATCATAACATTTTGTAATCCTAATGAAATAAGAAGTTACAGAAAGCAAAATGAAGCTTGAAACATATCCTAAAAAAGGAGCATTATCTGATTTTTTAAATCAATCAAAAACATACATGGTTGGCGATTTGTAAAGTTTTTGTCGTTTTTTTCATATAACCTGATATTTTAATTTAAAACTTCACTGCGCTGTAAAAATTAGTTTGCTTGGAGAATTATATCTATACAAAGAAAATTAACTCACACTAGAACCACAAGTAGATTAAGACGCGGAACAAAAAATTGCGTCCCTCTTCTACAGGAAATTATGGCTAGTGGCTCGTTAGACCCCAGTCTCCTCTACATAAATTAATTTTGATGTAGCTTCTAAAAATATTTCAAAAGACATCAGATTCTTCAAATACATAAATTAGAATACGATATTCAAGAATCAATTCATTATTCAAGACAATAATAAACTTCAGTAGCTGTTACAAAATATTAGGTATCAATTTTAGAATAATCATATTCCTTATTAAATAAATGATTTTATTCTTGGATTATTAACTTAGATATATATATATATATATATATATATATATATATATATATATATATATATATATATATATATATATATATATATATATATATATATATATATATATATATATATATATGGTGGCCCATTATACCCCAACTTAGGTATATATATATATATATGACTATATATATATATATATACACCTAAGTTAATAATCCAAGAATAAAATATACACATATGTAGGCCGGTAGACGAAGACTGAGTATATATACAATATATTTTGCATTTTTGCATGTGCTAATATATATGCGATATTATACGTATGTGTCAAGAAGAATTCGACTCAGTGCGTATTCGCAGAATCGGAACATTTATATTTTTTGGCTCTCGCCTTTTATCGCGCTATGCGTCATATGTCATTTGAGCCCTTAATAGTATATCATGACACTGTTGTGGGAGATGGTTTTCTACCTTGCTCGAGGGTTTTCGCACGAGCGAAGCGAGTGAGAAAATCGAGCAAGGTAGAAAAACACCTCCCACAACAGTCTCATACGATATTTTATAGCACAACAACCTCAAAATCGACAATAAAGTTGGCATTTTGAGGTTAGTGTGCTATAAAGACTGTTCTGCTCTTGTTTAGCATATCCCTACTCCGAATTACTAATGTTCGATATGTAGCACAGAAAGAAAAGAAACGTTCTTTAGTCTACTGAGAGCAGTCACCGAGTGAGTACTTTTGATTTATCACAGCAATAAGCGATTCCAAAAACGCAGATCATAGATTTAATATTTATTCACATCCAAATTTCTCTCTTAGATTAAGTATTACGGAAAACCGCTATCATGCAGTGATCCTCATAATAAATAGAAATACAAAAATTGTGAAAATACATGATAGAAATCATTTAATTGATTAAGCATAATTTTATGAAATTACCCTAGTAAATATCTGAAATATGAAAAAAGTGAAAAATCTGTGGTAAAGTGATTAAAAATATGAAAAATTGTGATAAACAGTATATTTGGAGTTGCATTTGGAACAGGATTTTAAAATATATTAGAGGATATTTCCTACATCTTTTTACAATTTCTCACAATTTTCCACATTTTATAGCAATTTCTTACAGTTGCAATTTTCTTTATATAAGAGAGTGTAACAAAAAAGTCACAAATTTTGAAGAAATGTGAAATATTGTGCAAATTTTATTAGATAGAATATTTTCTTTTTATAAGTGTGAAAAACTGTGAAAAACCATACAAGAAATGTGATAAAATATGATAAAATGTGAAAGAATTACAATAATTCATCGAAATTATTTACTCCGTAATAAATACATTAAAGGTATATATTGATGATAACTTTCAAAATTAGATCATAATATTAAAAGTAGTTGCCGCTATCATTTGTATTAATAAAAATCTTCAAATTCACTTTTATCGTACACTCGACGTACAAAACATCTGATTCGAATAATTTGTTTTGAAATATTACAATTTCATTGGATTTCATTAGATCGAATGCACGTTTTAGCTATCCTCATTGGAGGATTGCAAGTACATTCAAATCGTTCGAATCAGATATTTTGTCCATCGACTGTACCTTTCTATCTTTCGACGTATTTTAAGATTAAAATGTTAAAATTAAAAATTAAAAATAAAATTATTTTTTTTAATTCTTCTTTTAGGAAAATGGGGAAAAATGGAGGAAAATGCATTTTCTGCTGCTTTAAGGTTTATTTACCTCAAGGCCCATTAGCTCAGTTGGTTAGAGCGTCGTGCTAATAACGCGAAGGTCGCGGGTTCGATCCCCTCATGGGCCACTTTTTTTTTGTTTTTAAAACAAATTGTATAACAAACAGTTTTTGTTGCCTTGTTTTTAAATTTTCATTTCTTGCAACAATCTTTTTAAACAAAATTTATAACAAATTACCTTGATTCCGTATTTTCCTATTGACCACCAATCGGTACGGTGTATTACAATTACGTTCATCAATTGGTTAATCAGAGTTCACTCTTATCGACAGATAGCAAGTTACACCGTGTTATCATCTAAAGAATACGAAATTCAAATGATCATAATTTGAAAGTACTATATGGAACAGATTAACAAAGTTACGGTCAATATTATATAGACAAAAAGTAAAATAGAGCAATATTGTGTGATAAATCGAATTAATCATCCACCGTCATGAATAATTAACAAATAATTTAAAAATATTCCAAGTGAAAAAAGACCCATTTAAACACAATAGACTGAAAAAACGGGCAAAACAAAGGATTGCCAATTCCGTCAAGTGGAGTACAGCGGCTGTTTCCAATCTAGACCTCGCTCACGGGCATCGAACTAATCGAGTTGATGTGCGAGCGAGGGCGATAACGAGCCAGAGCAAGAGCAAGAGAGAGAGAAAGAGAAAGCAAAGAACGAAGGCAAACGAAAAAAAACACAGGCATGCAGGGATGAGATAGCCAGGGCGAGTGAAAAAGCACATACAGGGGTAGCAGCCTACACATACAAATATACAAAAAGGAGAAGAGCAGACGAAGTCACCACCTGTCGCACGCATGCGCAGCAGCGCCGCGAGGTGGCACAGTGGGATCCCCCCGTCCTTGTCTCTCCCTCTGGGGAATCCCTGCGGCCGGACAAAGACAGCCTCTGCGCATGCAGCGCTCTCTCTCTCTCTCTCTCTCTCTGCCTCGGCCCCGCGCAGGACTGCGCGCGGCGCGAACACCTAGCGCTTGATGTAAAACTTGCCTGTGTATAGCGCGCGAGGCGAACTGCCTGGTAGTATGAGCGCGCTCGCCTGCACACGTATAGCACCGCACGGAGCACAGTGGTGTACATAGCCAGTTGTATTATAGCGAGGCAAAATGGCGAGCGCACTGACAGGCCGCGACAGTAGTCCCGTGGCGCGGCTCGACGCTGCCGCTGCTCCTTCGCGCGCGCTGTCATGTGAATATCCGTGAGTGCTAGGGTACAACAACAGCTCGTTACAGTGCTCGCCTACCCGTACGGACTGCCGCTGTCTTCGGGCCCTTCTCCCGTTCCCTTTACTTTTTCGTTCTGCTCGACGCAGTCGCCTCGAGTTTCATGGTGAGCTCCATGCTTTATTTGCCTACTCTGTTGTACGTGTGCGATTTTTTTTTCCAGGATTCTTCTGTTGCATTATTATTTTTTTTACTGTTTTGTGGAGGAGCCCTTTTCCTTTCGCTTGTGCTGCGTGAAAGCGAGAGCGAGTGGTGGTGCAGGCTTCTCTTGGACAGAAGTGAGAAAGAGGGAGAGCTGTCTGCATGAAGTGCAACTACTGATAGGAGAGCGTGCGTGGGGTGTCGAAATGGGCCGAGGGTGAAAGGCTTTTTTGCTTCTGCTGCTTTTGTGTTTGTGTGCGTGTGTGGGTGACTTGTGGCTCACATTCGTTTTCGTCTAATAGCGAGTTTAAGGTGTGATTTAGGTAGACGGTAGTTTTCGCGATGGTGAAAACAATACCTGCATCGCGATTTTCTGTTAAGGGTATCTGTGCGTGTTTGAAGGCCTGGTTGTTTTCATTGAGAACAAGTGGAGTGTAGAAGGAGTTACAACGTGCTCCGATTCGCATTTGCTCCGTAAAAGCATGTGCGCTTTCATGGTATATAATATTTTGTTTATATTATCACGGTCGTCTCTTTGCTTTAAACTCATTGAATATTGTATTATTAAAGAATGATAACACATTGACAAGAAGATCTCCCTGTTTGATGCATGCTCCAAAATTCAATTGCGCGCTTTTAATAGAATTACTATACAATTTTGTATTATTCTTATCCAATTAATATAACAGTATCCTAAATCATTATAAGTTTTTAATACTAAGAAGTATGTAGGGGTTATTAGATTAAATAATTTTTATTTAATTGCATTCTTTAAAATTATTTTGACAACTGCTCCAAAATGTATGATTTTTTATCTTAACATATTGTTTAGCCTTTATTATATTATTCATGCACGAGCTTTAAAAACATTAGTAAGACTACATTTGTGCAATAAATATGTGAATTATTAATAGATTAATACAGTTTTTAACATTTTCCCGATGTGCTTCAAAGTGGTTTTGTTATACCCTTGTCCATTATTAGTGTTTACTTTGATGTGCTTCTTACGTATGATTATATGCTCTATTCAATTTTCATTAGGGAAATATTTTTTACATTCACTTCCTCGTAGTAAATAAAATTTCACCCTGCTGCATAGTTGTCGGCATTGTGCAACACCTGACACCTGACATTGAACGCTATTTAATTAAGGTTTGTGTAAGTGTTTAACCTAAATGTTTTTGGTGCTCCGTGTAGGTATTAAGTGCACGTCAAATTTCGATTCATTCTTGTTCCTACGCTAATCTACTTGTAACTATTTGTGTTAGAGATAATATTAATAATGTGTGCTTTTACTTGTGCACATTAGAAATATTGATTATTTATTTTTGAACGAACCACGTGCATCAGTTATATAGTGAATATACACTTTCTCTTTATATACTTGAGTATTACAATCATTTTATTGTTATAATTGGGTTCTAAATTTTAAATTGTACATATTTTTTCCACAGAAAATTTCTAAAATCAAAGTTTATAAAACTTTTAATAATAAGTTTCTACATGTTTGCTATCCTAAAAAAAGTTTTTCTTTTAAATAGTAGGTACTATGAAAATACATCGAACGGTATTTTAATAATTTAACTAAAAAGAAATATTATTGACAACCGTGTTGAGTTTAAAACAAGGTGATTGTTATACAAATCCATACACTTTATACAGGAATTTAATGCATCACTAATTAATCATAAGTTTTGACATATTACAATAACCAAATCTGAACTGCGGGCACTTAGGAAGTTAGAAGGTTATCTCCTGTATAGTAGTACAGTTGTAAGGTCCTTAACAAGCTGTAACAAGTTATCAATAAGGGTCGTATAGATACTCAGATACGATTATAATCACTAAATTCAATACATCATATCAATCAGTATAAACATAATAGTATAAAATAAAATTTTAACTCATTATTTTTAGATAAATAAGTATTTTAAATCGTGCCATATACAAACTTTATTATTTGTAATTAATTTAAACGTGAAAACAATTAATTTGATACATATATATGCATGTAAATTATTTTACAGTTACTTCAGGTGACGTGGAAATTGTTCAAAAATACTTATTAATGTTTATCAATCAAATTTACTGAACAGCACAAACAAATTTTACTTATACTTATATTAAGGAAATGCCTTAATGGTTGTATTCACGTAATATATATGATTTGTATAACAGTAAGTTCTTTCTTAAATCGATAATAATTATTCATCGTTCTTAGTATTAATAATAATAGAAAAGATGAATTCGTTTTTATTATTGCAAGGTATCAACAAATTTTGGTCCATTATTTGCTAGCACATAAAAAATAATGTTTAATTTTTATTAATTCAATTTAATTTGAACGTGGCACTAATTGTTCACTTTAGTGTATTTTTTTAGTTTTAGTTGTATTTTAATGTACAGCCCGATAAAGTATTTTTAAGTGAAAATCTACGTTATAGTTAATTCAACCTTAATAATAAATAAAGCGTAAACTTTTTAATAGTTTGGTTACATAAATATCAGTTTTCAAAAAATCGATAAAAACTATATTTATTATAGCAAAACCGCCTTAAATAATATTTCTAGCATAGGGGTAAAATGAACAGTTTTAAATGATTATAACGTTTGCCATACTCTAGAATATTATAGATTTACTTATAAAGTTTACCAAAATCTACCAAATTTAGATTTAAACTATTTTAAAAATATACGATTCAAATGACATTTAACGTACGTACGTATTGCTAGTTACAATTTACATTAGCTTAGAGATTAAATTAGATTCAAATTCAAGGTGACAAGGAACCTGTCACATTTATGGGAAATAAACTTTGATGAGGCTTTGGTAGTGTTTTCTGATATCTAGAAATGAAATCTAACGCCTACAGTTTGTTCCAATGAACGCTTATTTCGAGATACGAGTTTTTCTACTCTGTATATACGTTATTCAGAGTGTGATAAAATAAGGTGTTTACTTCTTAAATTATAGCTATGCATGTATATTTAGAAGTATAAAAGTAGATGAAAAATGTTTTAATTTGAGACTTGTAACATTTAAAATTATTAATTTATTGTAAGATTCTTAAACATTGAAGATAATGACAAAAAGTACATGAAAATTCGCAGTATAACAACCTTGAAATAATTTATTTATCTGTGATGTTTAAAGATTTTGGAACAAAGTAAATAAATTCAAACCGATTACGAATCTCAAACTGAAGTTCTTACAGCCTGTTTTTTATACTCTTTCGGTTCATTTTCTAGTGTAAATACATGCGTAGTTTTAAACATAAGAATAGTTATCCTTACTTAATGAAAATAACATAAATAATATCCATCATATAAAATAACATATTTCGAAAAAAAGGCCCATTGAAACGGACTACGGGTGTTAGGTTTCATTACATATATATATATATATATATATATATATATATATATATATATATATATATATATATATATATATATATATATATATATATATATATATATATATATATATATATATATATATATATATATATATATATATATATATATATATATATATATATATATATATATATATATATATCCTAAAATACCTACCAAAGCTTCATCAAAACCCTGTTACTGATGACACTCATCTTGTAAGCCAAATTTCACTATATTTATAATCAAGTAAAATCTATCAGTGTTTACGAATCATTGTTATTTCATAATATAAAATAACTATTCGTATATTACACATACAAAAATCGCAAACACAACGGAAAATCCTCATTATCTTAAATCATGAATTCTTTAAAAACACGAAGTGTTCAATCGCTCGTCCAACCGAACTCCCGACATGTAGCTAATGCCTCGTCTGCATTGGTAGTTTAACAGAGTCTCGCTTCAACTTTCAATATCGAATAACATTTACGTTTCTAGAAAATCTAAACATTTTTAGTTTGAAAAAATAGAAGAAACAAATCTCTACGCAATAGAACTTTTAAAAATTTACCATCAATTATCACCGTATATCATTATATTTATCATTAAAAGTTAAAGACATCCGCTATTAAAGTGCCAATGAACACGAGGCATAAGTAGAAAAAAAAAACCCTCCGGAAAATCAGACGAGCGAGTTGTACTTGTAGCATCCTCGCAGCGCTGAAAAGTGCACGTGAGCAACTCTCTCCTCGATATATATTACACAGGGCTTATACAAATCTTACATACACACGCTTCTCCAGGGTAATAGACGACGACGACGCTGTGTCATGGCAGTGCGCGCGGTATAATCCGAAGGGCTCGCTCGTGTATGTTACCTTCCTCCGCTTCTCTCTGCGGGTTCTCTTTCCCTCCCTCTCTCGATTGGATTTTTCGGAAAAGAAACCGGTTACGTGCGAGCGCAAACGACTGGCTTCTTTCCTCTGCCTGTGTACCGCGCTGCTGCGCGCACGTTGTGTTTCGTTGCGTCGCGATCCTCCTTGGACGTCTTAAGGGTCCGTTCATAGTGGGGTATTGAGGTGATGCTCGACGCAACCGCTGGACACAATGACGAGGACGAGTAAATATCTTTTTCAAACGTTGTTGTCGCAGGTAAAGATAACAGTGCTATGGAGAGATGTTTTTTCAAACTTAATAAATTAAACGAAAAATGTGGTTTCTCGGATTTATCGGTGAAAGGGGGGTTTAACGTCATCTTAAGGATGGGACTGGTTGGATCTAGACCTGATTGGAGTATAAGTTCTAATTAGATTAAGTTAAGCATACCTGATTCGACAGGATGTTTTTTGTTGGCGTCACAAACTGTTAAGGGTAGAGTATGGTTTAAAGGGCTAAAAGAATCTAGTAAATAAATAACTTGACTCTTTAACAATTTCAAGTATTTCATGGCTGATTCGAATAGCTTTATAGTATTTAAGTACATTGGTTTATACGTAACTTGCAAACTTTAAAGTTGTTTTTCTCAAAACTTCATTTTTTGCACATGAAATTATGACAAAAATGAGGTATTACTCCAGAATTTTTAAGTAAATACTGGTCAATTTTGTATATATTTTGTATCGGTAAAACTCTTCGTTAAATTATCATATTTAAGCTCTCAAATAAAAGCTGAATAGTATACATATTCAATTTAAGAGAATATAGATGATTGCAGTGCAGATGAATGCAGATTTACATTCAATTAACCCTCCGTGGTTACACGTGGCGCAGGTAATTCCAATAGCTTTAAACGGCTGTCATGGCCAGAATTAGTAATTTCTTTAGGTTAAAAAAATGCTGATCATTCATGAAGCAATGTACAATATGAATAAAAGGCTTTTTCTCATAAAGTTTTATTTATAACATAGTAAAAAGTTGCGAAGCAAAAATTTCGTAAATCATTGACTTGTATCACTTAAAAAATAATAGCCTTTTAAATTTTTAATATTTGAAAAGATAGCAATTTTAAGAAAAACTTACATTCACATTGTAAAATGCTTCAAGAATGCAAATCAATTGTTTTTACTTGAAACAATTGACAGCCTAGGCATGGCATCCGGTTGAATACAAAAAGAAAATAAATTGCTGCGCAAGGAGGATTAAAGATGGCAAATTACACATAAAACAATGTATTTAAATACTGTAAAAATATTCAAATCAAACATAGGATGCTTGCAAATACAATTTTAAATTATTTTACACATAAAATGGACTTTAAGGAACATTTGTTGACAAAAGAAAAATTATTTTCAATTTTTATTTGCATGGAAATTACACTAAGTACACAAAGGTTCAACCTTTTGTAAAGCGCGCATACTTTACCTACATTATCTATAAACTGCAAAAAATGTCTATTTATTTCGAAATCTCATAAAATCTATCGACTCCTGGTTCTATGAAGTCGAATCTGGTCAAGTCTCGTCCAATCTTATGCAGAATAAAGAGATCTACACCCAACCGATATCCCACTATGAACAACCGCTTACACCTACGCTTCTCGGCTGCTGCTTCTTCTTCCCCTTCTTCTTCCTCTCCTCTCTCTCCTTCGCTTATATCCCTCCCGTTTGAGCGGGCGCGCGCGCGTGTAGAGTCATAAAGCAGGAATTGTTTTTTGGTATATCGATCCTTTCAGCATGGCGCGCGCGCTCTCTTGGGCTTCTCCTCGTCGTCGGCTTCGCATCACAGTCCGTTGACTCGGCGAGTATCGCGGCTCGTGCCACCGGTGCGGCGTCTTCGATGCTGCACGGGATACAGGAGGGTGTACGCGGCTCCTCGATTAGTCCCCTTGATATTGCGCGCTCGCGCGGAGGGTCCCTGAGGGCCTGGGGAATGCGCGGCTGATGCCTGGGACATGGTCATTTTTGGGAGGAGCGCGACGTAGCTCAAGAGAGGAGGATCGAGGTTTTCCCGATTTTCAAATTCATCGACAGATGGTTTCGGGCTTTATTGGGGGGAGAGGGGTGAAAATGGGGAAGTAACTATCTTGTGATTTAAGTTGTAGGTATTGGGAGGATATATGGATTTTCACAAGTATTGGTTGATTTCTCCAGGGATCTATTTTGGTGAATTATACCGGGAATAACATCGATTGTAGTAACATTTATTATTTCATTGTATTGTAATGTTAAATAATTTATAAGTAGAAATATTTTAATCGAAATTTAATTTTCATTAATTTTATTATTATAACTTCAAACTCTTCACTGTTTATATTTAGTTGAGAAAATATTAAATAATAATAAAATTAGTATAGGACACGTCACCCTTTCCTTAGTAACTGTTTTTGCAGCATCTTATATAATTGTACCGTTTTTGCATTGGAAGTTGTTAAACATTTTTAGTAATACAGTAGTAGATCAAATATACGTTTTTCTTAATATATGCATATTCGTCTTTATCGGTGCTCTTTATTTAAAACATTTTTATTTTGTAAATAGATACTATACATTTAATTATATAGCAGATATCATGAGCCTAAAGTATGTACTGTAGCCAGTAATAAATTGGAAAAGCTCTTGAGATCGATCAAATTATTATAGTATTTCTATATTGAGAACTTAATTACTTTATTACGTATTGAATTGTATGCGTATTAAGTATTTTAGTACAAAAACTATAAATATAATTGAAATAAACAAAAAGTACGTCGCAATGTGTTGACTTTTCCCTTAGTAGACAGTAGTCACAATTTTCTTTCAAACCAATTATACAGTTTTGATTGTACAAAGTACAGTATTTTCCTTTCAATTAGAGTTCTTGCGTATTATGAATAACAACATGATTTCTATTTATCCTTTCAATATTCACAGCATAAATTTCTCTTTACCTTGACTTCAGCAGACACGTATGTTCTCTTTGGAGTTTACGAGTAGAAAAGGGAGAGGCTTTAAAAGAACGTAAGCCAATTGGCGATCTAAGCTAATACTGTACAGCTACGAGAATTCTCTTGATTAAGGTGTAAAATTAAGCTTATCCGTTAAAAATCTAATAGTGCGCAGAGCTAAAATTTAATTAAACTTTAATTAAAAATCTATTTTTCACTTATTTAATCACGCGATTGTGTAGAATTCTTATCAATTTTTTTGCATTTTTATATAAAGGATGCGTTTTTTTCATGATTAAGGTATGAATTTGTACTTTTTCATGTTTTGCATTTGCAAGAAAAATTAATATTTATATTTGAAATTAAAAATATTCAAGTATTATTTAAATTTTTTATATTTTTCTATATTTTTTTATACATAATATTGCTTTGAAAAATTCATGATTTTCATTATTATTGCAACAATGGTTAACTACATTTAAAAAAGTATGATTCAAATAGATCCAATAAACTCGAAGAATTTCTGGCTTTCTCGGTTTTCCCGATCGTGTTTTCCTTGAATAAATATATATATTCTCTTCTCCGGTGTTTTGTGTACTTTATCTGTTTCTTTACTGTACATTTAACATTTCAGTTTTAAACATACATTAAAGTTTACATCCATTGTTTTTATTATTCTTTTATTAACATAGTGCAAATGTATAAAATTTACTGTTGAAAATTGAAAACAATTTATTAAGTTTTTATGAGAAGGCAATGAAACAGTACCCTGAATAATACTCATTTACAAATATATGTCATATTTGTCCGTTTGAATAAACTGTAATAATGTACAAAGTTACTTATGAAGTACGTAATTTAATTGTAATTCTAAAAACAATAAGAAACCAAAATTCAATTTTAAAACAATAATTCAACTTTAAATATTAGGTATATTACAACCGTAAAAGCTCAATGAAAATTGAATTTGTAACTTTCAGCTCAACTTTCAATGAGCCGTTGATTCCATTTCATTACGTTTATGTTTTCGTTATTAGTTATTAGTTCTCTAAGTATGTTAGATTTAATTCTCGTATTATGATTACGAGTACAAGTATTGAAATATTATAATGTACACTCGACGTAGGAAATTTCTGGTCAAATGCGTTTGAATATTTTTGAAATACTGCAATTTCATTGGGTCTCATTGGATCGAACGCACGTTTTTGCTAACCTCATTGGAGGAGTTAAAACGCATTCGAACAGAAATTTTCCACGTCGAGTGTGCAGTCGATGGACAAAATAACTTTTAATATGGCGGGGAATTTTCGGTTGTCTTTGAAAAGTTATGTATTAGGAGGTGCATAAATCATTCGTAATCCCAGTTAACACATAGCAAAAACTACCCGCCATATTCAAAGTTATTATGTCCGTCGAGTGTACTAATTAAAGCAATATCGCAATAATAAAAGATTATTCAATTAGTCGTGTAAGTTTGCAATTGACGTATCCGCTAGAGTACATTATGTCTCCCCTACATACATTTACAATATACATACATTATGCTACTTTTTAACGCACTTCATATTATATTATCTCTTCAAGAATGAAGTAAAATAACAAATTTTAAATATGGATCTATGCTGATATAATCATGAAAGAAGTTTTGACAAATAAATATCATTGTAACACCTAGTACATGGTTTATTTATGTATTCATCTGTATACTGTAAATATCATAAGAGCAGAAGTTCTATTTTTTGACGTTGAATTTACTGGGTCATCTTCAAGTTCCGACGAAAAATATTGCAAGAAGATAAAAAACTTGAATTTTCAAATTATGTATTTGATCATTCTTAAAACGATTTGAACTAAGGTTTTGACTTTTAAAGAACTTCTGTTACTAAAGGAACTTACTCTGTCCTTAAAAAATATTAGGATATCATAAGTCTCATTTTATAGTCGTAGTTATTAAATGTATAAATATCGAAAAATAAAATGACAAATAAAAGGCTTTCCATTACTGGTCAAACTTAACTGAACATCTTTTGTGCATCTTATTTTTGTTTTATTTATAATAGCTTTTTACTCAAAAAATCTCAATATTTGTTGATTAAAGACTATTCGAAATTTTATTTTGCAATGAATATAAAAACATTGGTCATAAAAAATTGATCTTTCAGCCTTGGCAAAAACGAAAACTGGAATTATCCGATTATGTTCGGACACTCCTCAACTACAAGAATAAATTTTAAGAATAAATGTTAGTATTCGATATCCATCAATAAAGCCTTTTTATTTGTCAACAAACTTTGTACAAAAAATCTAATATCTCTCCGTTCACATTTAAACTAAATTATTATCAGTTTACTATAATTATGACCGACTCAGTATAAATGATTATACTCTTCTAATCTTCCCAATTCAATTTTAACCAGAGCCATCTCCAACACCCAATTCTTCTTTTTCATCATCTACCTACCATTAAATCGAACCCCGCAGGATTCAATCAACTTTTTCATCGACAAAGTTTCCTCCTAATACCTATTCGGAACTCGCGAAGCGACGGCAATGTTCGCACACAACAATGGACGCTCATAATAATGATTGGCCCCGCCGCGCGCACAGACACGTTTTATACACAGTCCGACGGTCATGTAGTCAACGGCTTAGCTACTTTTGTCGGTCGCAATTATCTTCGTTACTCGCGCTATATGTATATAGAAGCGTCGAGCGCGACTGCCGCGGACTCGATGCATAATGCGGCGATCGCCCACGCGCGTATACAGTCGACGCACTCGCCCATCGGCCTGTAAAATCGAACAGTTTACCTTGTGCTCTACGGAGCGACGCGCTTAAAAGTAAAAACGAGGCGTGCCATCGTGTCTCGGCGACTGACGTTGCTTGTGCGTGGATCGCGCTCGGTTTCTCGCGTGCAGCGCTGCACTTCCCATTTAGTAATTGTTTATATGGTCTGGTTTTTTAATTCAGTAGGGTATGGCGTTTCGTTTAGCTTGTTTGTTTTTTTGGTCGCGTCCGAGTTGTATTCGCACGCGATATGGTTTTAGATGTGCCTCTTTCTTTTTTATCGGGATATTGTTTGGAAAGAATTGGGTCACTATGTTTGGTTACGCTGGTGTACATTTTAGGGGAGAGCTAGCACGGAAGTTGGAGGCGTTTAAACACCTTACTAAGTCGTTGTTGAATTAAGAGATGGCATGTATACCGAAGATTGATTAACATTGAGTAACTATTGATAATTTCAAGTTGATTGTAGACGATAGACGTAAAGTATTGTGTTATACTTTGGAATACTTTTGTTTAATCTAGTTATTGTTAGTTAGAAGAAGATTTAAAAAATAGTACTTTTTCTGTAGTATTTTGAATTCAATATTGTTGAAACTACTTATATTTGTTAACAATGAAACCTCTAGAAAATTTGACTAAAGATTCCTGGTCTGATTACGAAGGACGTTTTCTCCGAGAGATTTTTTTATGCAGAAAAAGAATTATAAAAGTTAAAAGTGAGTAACGTAGAAATCGGATCGATGACGTATAATAAGTCTAAGATTTCTTAAGTAAGCAATTTATAATGAAGTTCAAACACCCAAAATGCCACCGATGTCCATACTTGGGAGGTATCAAAACTATAGTAGTAAACCAAAGAGTCCCAGAATAGGCGATCATCCCGTATGTCATTTTATACATATATATGGATCCATGCGGATAAAATTTTGTTCGGATTTCGATTGCTTTTAGATTAAGAAAAGCGTTCTGTGTATTACCTGTTTTAAAAGCACTTACTAAAGGATGATATTATCGAGATCCGAGACCCTGGATTCTGCTCAAGAGGCTGCCTGCACACTCCAAATTGATCGATACGCTTAAAACTGAAATAAAGCACTTATCTCGAATGTAAAAGAAGAATCTTTTGAAAATAATTCTAACAATAGAAAGAGGATTAAATTAAAGCTATCGGATATTACAGTTATTAATAAATATTTACTTTTTAGTACAAAAAGTTACTTTATCAATTATGGCGTAACATAATTGATTTAGAAATCGCAAGATCAAATTCGTATTTTAACCAAAATTAATCTGCGATAGTGCGATAAATGTTATAGAAATTAACAGAATAAAACCTCTTATTCAAAAAAGTACAGAGTATTTTCTTGACAGTTGAGAATTTATTTCCCACAAGTGCAATTAATTCTCGGATAAAAAAATTTTAACGAAAATTCGTCCGTTTAATGTTATACTTCTTTTTTTATTAAACTTCAGTATTTTTGACCGAATTATAAGAACTTTATTCAGTGATTTATTTAAGCGTGGGAACGAAGGCAATAAAATATCAATGTTCTTTTTACAAAAGAACGATCGATTACATTTGGCAACGACCCAATTTCAAGCATTCTGCTTCATATTAGTTTAAAGTGTAAGTTTTCATTCATGAAAGCAATGCATTTGTGTATATTCCTAAAGGTCATAAACATCATAAATTCATTCTGACAAGTTGAAATTAAGAAAACTTAAATGGAATGAAAATATGATATACTATTTTACCACTTTCTGTCCTGATACTCCTGATGATCATTTCTATTTTATTTGTAATATAAAAACCGAATGAATTTATTTTTATTAAGTATTAGTACCTGTAATACGTATTTTTCTATTTTTATATATCAATAGAAATAAGTATAAAGTCATAGATCATAAAATGTATTTCTCTGTTGCAATTAGAAAACTATATGAACTCAATAAACCCATGCCTTTTTAGCTTGCTGTCAATCAACCTTTGTTATGGCTGGACGGACTATTGTTCGTGAATTTCAATTAGTACGAAATATATATTTAGAATACCATACCATCCTCTGCATACGTATGATGTTCCATATTAAGAAATGTCTCTTAGGAAAAGTCGTTTTGTATATATACGAACCTAAAATCAATTGAGATTGAGATCTACATATTAGCATGTTTGGATTTTATTCATAAGTGCTTTTGATGCATGTTCATTAGAAAAAATAGTAGGATGTATTGATTTTCAAATCATTCTCAAAATTGAATTTAAATACTATAATATCATATAGTTTTGAAAATAATTTATAATTTGATAAATGCGTAAAAATAAAGATATTTGTTTTTGTTCTATTTTGGAAGAGTTCATTTTAGCATAATTTGAGACAAATTTAGCTTAGTTATTTCATACGTGACTAGCAACATAATGCGAAACAAAGATGTTGACGCCACACTGGTAAAGACATTACAGTAATATACAATTTTCGTTAGTAAAAAAGTTATATTTTTAAGAGCATACTAGACAATACATTTATTAGTTTGTAGTTTTATATACAAAAATATGTTTTTTATTTTATATAAATACACATTATGAGAAAAAATATCGCGGTCATCAAGATAGATTCTTACTTTATAATTATTAGTGTTTAATTAGCGTTTTCTTTTCGCACTGCTTGGAAGAGAATGTGCAGTATTTCAATAAAACAATGAACAATTGCAACAATCTTCTTTAGGAAAAAGCTACTTGTTGCTTCGCTTTTAGGCCATATACAATGAGAAATAAAAATCAGAAGAGATTAGGTCGATTAGGCTCATTAGAAGTTAGGCCGATAAAATAGGAATTGAAAATAAGCCGGTAACCAGTCGGCAACTTTATTTGCCTATAAGCTATATACTATCAGAGTATTACACAAGAATGTAGTAATAATTATTGACATTCAAATTATATTTAAAATTTTAACTATTAATGTTTATAATTTTAATATTTTTGTCTAGAATAAATATTTGTCTTTTTCTGTTTAAATTATCAGTTTTTTTATTTTCAATAATTGTTAATATTGTATTATTCTGAATTACGTAAAGTGCTTAATTTAATTATAATTTATAATGAAAATAATTTTCCATAACTTCAATTACTAATTATTTATTTATTATGTTATAAATTATAAATAATTAATTACAGTATCAACTATAAATTAAAATATTACATTAAGATTATATGCATATTAAACATTATAGGATAAGAAAAAACTCGAACATAACAGAACAAATAAATCTATAAGCAAAATAGTAAAAAATCGATTCGAAAGCCTAGACCAAATGCTATTCAAAACCCTCGGCAGCTGCTCGTAAGCGTCTGACCGATATTCTAGACCCCAACGTCCAACACGGTCCTGTGGCGCAACGGATAACGCGTCTGACTACGGATCAGAAGATTCCAGGTTCGAATCCTGGCAGGATCGTAATTTTTTTTCCTTTTTTGTCTGCTACCCGTCAACGCCGCGACAATGTCTCGCGCTTGCGAAGGCGCAATTCGCGTATTTTTTGTCCACTCTTTTTTTCTTTGCAGCCGTCCATAATGCGCGATACGCTCGGTCGAACTCTTCGAGAGCGCCGCGAGAGTTTCATAATGCGCCACGGGGCGAGGAGATAGACGAAGTAAATGTCGATAGTCGCGGTCTTTTTGTGCATTATCGAGTGGTGTATAGGTATGGGGTATACAGTGTAGAGTGGTGTGCGACCGCCGACGAATGGCGATATTTCTATTTCATGTTTTTATTTGTGTTTGAATAAAGGATTTATGAGGAGAGACAGTTGTGTACATTTATGGGCGGGAAAATTGACGAATGCTTACCCGGCGAACGGTGGAGATTTTTATGCGCTGCGTTGAGAAAAAAATTCAATCCGTTTCCGCTTGTTGTTAGAGGCTGAACGTTTTTAGCCGGTTTTAGTAACTGTCCATTGTAATGATTTGTAACAGTATTTTAAGGCTTCTAATGACTTGTTAGATTTTACGTATTCTTTGCAGCTATCTATCTTATTTCTTATTACGTATTATTTCTAAATGTAGATGTTTCTTCGTTGTAATAGATACTTATTTTATGCTATGAACGCTGCACAGTCATGATTTTCATTTTAATAAGATAGTCACTGTAAAATATGTATAGAATTAATCATATAACTAGATATATTTCTTTATCTTTCACGATAAACATATATCGCATGTTTAATAACTTGATTAAATATATTACTATAATTAATGGCATATATAATTTACAATCTATAGAAATATTTAAACAAACTTTTTTATGAAATTCACTTTTAAGTTCTTGGATTTACAGAAAAATATTTAATTTTTATTGATTTGACGATAAGCAGAACTAATTCCTTTATCTTCGATCGATTCGATTAAATATTACTTAAGCCCGTATCGATTTATAAAATGTAGGACATATGTACATGGAAATAAAATAAATTGTTGTGCAATATATCAATGCGCGTCATGCATTATTTTATTTAATAGAAGCTTTCAAATTTTCGTCAAGACAATTTATTTGACGATTATAAATTTTAGTTTAAATTAAACAATGCTATTTAAGAAACTAGCATATCATAAAGAAAATAAAAAAAAATTAATATATGGACATGCGATGATCCAGTTATACTCTGATCGAGATTCCCGCTGCCAATGAAATGCTTGCTATTTCAAGACTCGCTTCTTATAGATCCCTCACGCACTGGAATTTCGAAAAAATAAAAGCACACAATTTTGGGCTAAAATAGCGCAACAACGCCTGCCTGAGCGGTTCCCATTATTTCCGGGTCACATAATCGACATTTTGTTTAATGTTTTCAATTTATTTTAAAATTATTATGAGAATTAATATTGGGTTGACGGAAATATTATATTTGAGAAATTTTAGAATTATTAAAAAATTATATTCACGCAGAAATTAGATTATTTTATTCAATTTTTTTTATTACTAGAAACAATTAAGAAAATGTAATCCTAATTGTTTTACATGTTCATAGAAAAATTTGTATTCGGGACCTAAAATGCATAATTAAAATCTGTCTGTACTAAAGGGCTTATTCGCAAACACAAAATTACATTTACAATAAACCAAAATCTTTCATTCAACCACAATAATCCACCAGAATGGCAATATGCAAATCGAGAAAGACAATCCACTTGTGGAGTGATTACAAATACTACATTAATTAACATATCTATACTACAACAATCTATGCACCAATGCATATAAAAGTACGTTATTAACAATAAATGTGCTAGTCTTCATAAGGGATGACGATATGTATAAGTATATTATAATATTATTATGCATACGTAAATATCTATTAAAAATACGTAATATATTATAAAGCAAATTTGCTTGAGGATTTCATAAGTACCAGAAATACGTTGGGTTTGAATGAAGTTTTTGCACACAGTTTGGTTATATTATATCAACTGGTGTTTGAGCCAAGATGAGATACACATAAACAAACACACACACGCGCGCGTACACACACGCACACACACACACGCACGCACGCACATGCACGCATGCACGCACACAAACACACACACATACAGCGGACACTTTTTGCGAGTAGCTTATTCGAACTCCCCATTAGTCATGCAGTATGTTTTTACGTTAAAAAATGGCACACAAATTTTTTATCATTTCTCTTTAAGAGAGCAATACCACGACTGTGCAACAAAGTTTCTCGACATTTCTGACTGAGAGCCCGAATGCACGTCGGAGGCGCGCAGTTGAAGCAGGCGCAGCAATGGTTTAAAAAGGGTATTTTTAGCGCGCTTCGCGCATTCCCGACAATGGCCCACGTGTATGTGTAAGTGCGCTGCCGCGGCGCAATTGCGCGAGGAGACACGCGCATCAAGGTGTGCACCGCTGCTCCGCGCCTTTGATGACGCCGAGGAGTTCGGTTCGTTTTTTTTCTCTACGCGTGTAAAGCGACAATCCGTACGAGGAAAATGAGAGTGTACAACGACGTAGCAGATTGTGAGTCAGAGGGATATTGAGAAGATTGACTGCTGCGACGATTTTTTGAATTCTAGGGAATAATTGCATACGTGAGATGCTTAAGGATTTTTATGATTAGAATCTTTGTATGTGCATGGGAATTGACTTGATAAGCATCTTTAGGTATTGCGGTGATTAAGATTAATCAATTATGGTATAGTTATAATTGCGATTGAATGTAGAGTCGATACTATCTTTGGGACACAATTTTACCCAGCGAGAGTTAAATTTTGTAAATGAAAAGCAATGTTAGGCGTGATTAGAATTTTTTCTTAAACCTTGCTTAGGCTGAATACAATATCTGATGAATATTCAAAAATTACGACGATTATCTCATTTAAGGTGGTACTATAGTGAAATTTTACGAAAAACTCGATTTTATTAAATTTTATTTTCTGATACTTTGTACATTTTTAGAACAGAAAATAATTTTGTATTAGCAATATTGACCGTAGAAATCATTTTAACGAACTTAATAGTTATTTATACGTATTTCTACTCCAATCTTTATTATACATAATCCAGCGTGATTATGCATTAACCGAATCCTAACCTGTGTCCAAATTTACTCTTTACTATGCAAGCCAACTTCAGAAAACATAGAAATTATTAAGAAAAATTTGGATCGATATTCTGCGATAGGAACATTGTTTTGAAATCATCAGAAAATTATTTCTTATTTCTACAAAAGTGCGGTTTTCTCCATTTATGGTATTTCAATGTTCAGCCAGGCTTATGCGCATAGGATTACAATGAATTAAGAAAGTGTTGCCCATGAATAGAGTTAAAAATGTCTTTTTTAGGTTATTTTTACAATGAAAATTCAATATAATTTTATTTTTCTTTATAATTGTGTTTTTAAAAATTTAGAGTTCACAGTTCTGTGTGGTACAGGTGTTACATAATTTTTTTTCAAATGCTATACTTGCATTCCCATGCACACGGACAGTTTGGAAGAAATGTCAATTTTCATTGAAAATTGATAGGTTTTCCTACATAACTATGGGTATACTGTCTAAAAATTTATGAAAATTTACAAAAACCTTTCTTTTTTGGTAACACATATAACCACCAATTTAAAACATTTTTATCATGTAACTAGCAAATCTTTCAAAATTTACTATAGAACTACCGTAAATGATTTTCGCTAGATATATGACATAAAACAAAAAATTATATGAGAGTTTATGAAGGTCCTATGATATAACTTAATAAATGTACTTATAATAATAGTCCATAACTACATGAAAAGAAAATTGTTCCAAGAAAATCGTAACGTCACAAGTGTAAAATTTTATAAACAATTAGCTTTCTCTTATTACAGCTACATTATTTTATAAATTTCTTTCGTTAACTTTGTAGATAAATGTTTAAAGAAAAGAATAACCCTCGAAACCTTAAAATTGATTAAACAATAAAAACAATACTTGTGGTTTAACTAAATATTTTTTAAATTGATAATACTTACACTTGTGACGTTACGATTTTGTTGGAACAATTTTTTTTCTTGTAGTTATGGACTATTAAGTACATTTCATTAGTTTTATCATAGGATTTTATCTTTATAAACTCTCATATAATTTTTTATATTATACCCTATATCTAGCGAAAGACCATCCTTAAGCAGCTTATCTCTGATGAAAGACTAAAGTTTGATTTTTAACATTATATTTCTAGGGACATACGTTTATGGAGTCAATTTTTAACGAATGTAACTAAAATTTTAAAGCATATCAAAAACCTCAAAATTGTATGTTTTTGTAAAGCCAAGGTCAATTCTTCGTGATGTAGCAGTTTTTTACTTGAATTTTTTTATTTTATTATAGTTTCTCAACTTTTTTCAACTGAATCTCGAAGTGTTTTCTGCGGGTTATTATTTTCATACCAGCTATTTTGTGTACGAAAACCGAGTTGAACAAATTTTAAGTTGTCATTGTCTTTTTCTGCTGGGTGTAATATGAGCAAATCTACGGAATAATTCAATTTTTTAGCCCTAAAATATAAAAAATGAAGTAAAGTACCGAAATAACTGGTCCCGTTGATGGGCCTTAACATTTTTTAAATGTTTTGGAACTAAAAGAAGGGATGTCTCTGTATATTTGCTTATATATATATATATATATATATATATATATATATATATATATATATATATATATATATATATATATTACTCTCGCTAGATCGTGGAAAATATCAAAATATTAATTTTGAGTAAAAAATGATTACTATAAAAAATCATGAAAGTGCCGTATAACGCATGAAATTTGGATAAATCGACTAATATTTGAACTTAAATTTTATATTTCAAATAAGCTTCCTTCATAATGAAATTACAATACGTAAATCACCAGTATCGCACAAGCTTGGAAAGTATAAAAAGCAGTATTGTCCCTCAAAAGAATGCTGCCTTAAAGTGAGTTAGTCTCCCCTATTTGTATCACTTCCAGGTATTATCAGTCTACCGACTATCGTCAATCCCTAACATTAGGGTTTATAGCCTAGTTGAATGCCCATTAAATTCGTGTTACGCAATGGAATACGTACTACTGCGAGCCGAAAGTGAGACTAAATCTAATCGTTGCATCACAGGTTAACGCGAATCGCCGGATCGAGGTACTATAGATGCTAGCGTGACGCGGATGAGAAGGTCTCTTATGGAGTTGCTTATTTGTGTCCTCGATTGAATTCCTTGCTTTTTAATTAATGACAAAAATGAGTAAATTATAGAAAAACTGAAACAGTTTTAGCGAAATATTTAAAAATGCGTTATTTTTCTTACTTTTCTCATTTATTTATTGTACCTTTATAAAATTTATGAAACATAGAGGATCATTACACAATAAAAACCAATTATTTTTGTTATATAGCTTGTGTTTTATTGGCTTAACATTGCTTACATTGCATTTCCTGTTGCCTCATACCTTGAAAAAAACTTTATGATATCTTGTCCAAGAACATGAAATATCTATGAGGTATTACAATAACAATGGAATTATTACCGTCCAAATTGAACATAATAAAATCATACCTAAGCTATTTCAACTGAATTTCATTGTTATCAATCGAAATACCATTTCTTTAACATGTTCGAATAATTCAATAACAAAGAAAGACCGTAATGTGTTGTATTATTAATTTCATATTCTATGTTGTCATTATTGATTTTTATTCGACCTCCCGTCAATTCAAAGTTAAGTAAAATTAATGGATTTTCTTATTTTCATGCAACGTTCCAATGATGCCAGTGCCTTTCGTGACTTTGTATAATTACTTTTATGCTACATGAAGCATATCATATTTTTCTTGATTTGTTTATGGACATTAATATTTCCTTCCGCTTTTATAGTCATCGAACATGGCTATATTAATGATGTTACTAAAATCATTATACAGATAATAATATATATAAATCAAAGGATAAAAACACATAGGATAGTGCATTCAAGGGGAGAAAGGTAAAATATAGATTGATAACATGATTTATAATTTGTGAATTCTAGAATACTTATCCAAACAAATACTCATCCATTTTAAATGTATCTATGTACAACTTATACTACAATATCGCCGTTGATAGTAAAACGTGCTGTACTTGTAAGTATATCTCTATCGGATAAGAAAGTGGTTCGTGAAATACTTAAGGTATGACGCAATTTCAAAATTGACCGATAGGTCATATGAAACATCGCCTGTAGAATTGCATTTACATACTACTTTTTTGGATCATCAAGTATTTCATTAAATTTTGTACAAATAGATGGAAGTTATATAAAAGAATAGAAATACATTGTAGTTATAGGCAACATCTACGTCATTCGAAAAATATTACTAATAAATAGTTTCTTATTTTATAATGGCACGTGTACATAATATATATGATATTTTAACTATTTTTCTCTGATAAATATGAGAATGGAATTGCTTGAAATTAATCGAAAAAGTAGTCGGCCATTAATGGTCATTTATAGCTATAAATGACCGATTACTGGCTCAGGCTATAACAGAAGGTTATTTATAACATTTCGAAAAGCGTAAAAATATTTTGTAAAAAAAGAGAAAGTCAGTAAAAGTAGATTCGCAAAGAATTTATTTACAAATGCTGATAAAACTGCTTTTAGTACGCCTGAAATATCATGAATAATCTCTAATTAAAATATAATCTAGTCCCATTCATATTTGCTGCGGAAAAATAATAATTTTATAAAGTTCCCTCGAAAGTTCCGTTTCATATCTATTTAATTTCCAAAAAGTACATTTATCCTTATTTTTTTTAAACTTAAAAAAGTGTAAAATTTAATTTAATTTCGCTACGAATAAATCCTGAAGAGTTTACATTCCCTAGGGGCAAAAGTATGTAGTTTTTGAACATCCTTCTTTCAACTCTTTTAATTTAGAATTTACGCTCGCATCGACTCAAATTCTCGATAAAATCTATAATAAAATTACAAATATAAATATAATATGAATAGTCAAAATTCAAATTAAACTACAATAATTCAATTTGAACACCCCATCGCGGGCAGTGGGCGAATCAATGCAGCAAAAGCACCGTATAGTACACACAACCCACTGCGCACACGCTCGTTTCGACTAGGTCAATTTGACCCGCGCTCGCTCGCGCTCATATCTCGCCTCTCTCGCAACCGACAATCCTCCTCCGCCTGCAATTCGTCACGATTTCATTCCCCCGCAGACGAGCAACGAGCCTCTTCATACTTACTCGCGTATAATACGCGATCCGCTCGCGTGCATCTTCCGCGTGCGCCGGCTCTCTTTAGTTCTGCCGTCTTGTTTCTCTGCTCATTCTGGCCTCTGCTCCCGTTTTTTTTTTATTTTTTGCCGCTGGTTTACGACTCGAGTGCTCGCGGCTTAATTAACCACCCCGGAATCGCGACGCGAATTAAACTGTGATTCTGCGTGCTAATGCGCGCGCGCGTGTTCGGATTAATTTTTGTGCGCGCGGCCGCGCTGGATGAACGTAATTTTCCGAGGTGGGTTTTTTTTTCTCTTCGTTTTTTTTTCTTAATTGCAGGTGTGCGGAGTAGCTGTCGTTGTTGGTGCGGGCACGCGGTAGTTGACAGTGTACGCGGCGGAGTAATTGCGCGTGGACGCTGTTATGTGTGTGATGCGCGGGGAATTTTTATTTATGTTGCAGTTAGAGTTATAGTTTTGTGGCAGCAGGTTGTGACGTTACTTGTGTTCTTTTTTAAACTTATTTATTGTATTTTATAAATCTTCAAGTAATGTGTGAACGAAACGAATTCTTTTGTAATTTATTTAATCTTCATTTGATCTTAATTTTCAATTTATGTATTGGAGAGTCGGAAGATAAAAAGATAAAGCAAAATTTAGGAGATAATTGATTGATTTGTAACTATTAGGACAAACATAATAAAAGTTAGATAGTTATAACACTTTTTAAGAGAATAATAAAAATGACGTTATGATTTTCTACGTTATTTATATATTTGCAAAATTTTAAATTTCTGGCTCCGTATCCAAAACGCATTATAATTATTTCTGACTGACGTGGGTAGTTTTAGAAACTATTCTACATTCATTTGGACATTTTCAAGCTTTGGTGACAAAGAATTTGTAGTTCTTGCAAATGGGAAAACCAAAGATTGTTAATACACATTTAATTATGTAGTTAATATAAACAAAAGTTTTAATAATATCTTGCAATCTTAAACCAGTGTATCTATGGACTGAACTTTTCTATATTTTCTATCTGCGTATACAATTTTAATTATTCTGAGCCATGGATTATCCAAAAGCGGATTATGCTTATTAGAATGCTAAATTCTTTGAACCTTCCGTTTGTACTACCTTGAGTAATAAATTATATAGAGTTATAAATAAACTTTATGTGGTAATTAATTATAATATTTTTTATTTTCAAACACATCTATTGTTCTCTTAAAAATGTATACCGTGAAAAAATATTATTATTTTCACAAGTTAAAGACTTCCTCTATGCACTATTTAAAAGTGCATATTCCACGCGTATCTAAATGTACTGTTCCCTTGCAGCGGTCATTTAGTTATATAATGACAGCAGCACAAAATTCTAATTACACATCAACAATTTCCGTATACGCAGTAGCTAAAAATAAGAAGCCTGGAAGTTTCCAAAGATACCTTTGGAAAAAACTTTTTTTTTCTTTGTAACGTATATGTTAAAAGTATATGTACAGATGGATTTACTAGGCAGTCTAGTACTGATTACTAATTTTTCTCCCAGCGTGGCGATTTATACAAAACAAGTGTTAAAAAAATAACAAAACGTACTAAAGATACATATGTATTATTTTCTTATAAGATTTTAAGTAAACTTTACTAACGCCAAAAACTCATTTTATGTTAACCTAACAGTACGTACATTAAATGAATTCCAGAAAATATTTCAAACAATTCTCGCTCTGTATTTTTCCGGTTCATACCTTCATTACACTGAGCAAACTCTGCTATTATTCCCACCCAGATTTCCCTCAATCAATTCTCCTCGCTTCCGCGATCACCGGATAAGTGATATCGCAACTGTGTATACACTATACACAACTACTTTCAATTTTTCGACTCGTAAAACACATTTCTGTAACAATCAAACCGCAACGAAAAGCCAATCGAATCCAAAAAAAAAAGGAAAAAAAGAACGAAACGAAACGAACTCCGCGCGCGTGAATCGACCCTTGAAATCAGTTTTCCGGTGCCCGTCACCGCGGCACGCGCCCGCGGCATTGTAAGCGCTCCGTGAGACCTTGGGAGAACCTCTTCAATGCTCGTGGCACACTGCACGACTTTCGACGCGTCGCACGCATATGATAATCGCCAATTATGCCGACGCGTCAATTTGCAAATTCTCGCGCCTGCTGAGGGGCTTTTATCGCGCGCTGCGCGACGACTGCGATTGATTCTCATCGCTGGCATTGGGAATACAATGCTGATGCGGGAGATCTTTTGTTGAAGGGATATATATACACTGCGGTTGAGTTTGCTGCGTGTGATTGATGGGATTTATTGGTTTTGCGGAATGATTGGATTTGTATCAACGAGATCTGGTTTAATGTTCGATGGGTATCGATTGTAAGTGAGAAGAGTGTAGTGCTCGCGCAAAATTAGTTGGCACTCGAGCTGTTCGTTTGAATTAATTGATTGGATTCTATGTTGGTTGATTAAATGCACGAAGAAGATTTTATTGCACGTTGGTTTATTATACGTATTTGACAAACGTGGATTTATTGTAATTATCGTAATTCGGTAATTCATTATATTTATACATACTGCATACTAACAGGTAGTGTTGAAGTTTGTCTGTTCGATAATTAAACTTGTTTTAGTCCTATAAGTTATGCTTTGTAATGTAAGGAAGCCATTTGTTGATAAGTAAACTTCATTGTCTTTTGATAGCATTGTCGACTCACATCCAAGTTTAAAATTCATGCGGGAGAATCTTCATGATAAAAGGTGTTGTTTCGATCGGAGCATTAGAGCTCTAATATAATTATATCTTGTATTTGAAAATTAACTAAAAATAAAATTGTATATTTCACATTTAAAATTTTTTTAACTCGACACAACTGTTTGAATATTCCAATGTACATAATTTTCACAAATTATATAAGTAAAAATTACATATTACTAATTCGATATATGGATATACTTTACTACTATTTATTCGCCATAAGTTAAGTACAGTAGAAAGTGTGATTGGTGATCATCTATAAAAATTAAATTAAAGTAAGGTATTTCTCGTAATATCAGTTTCAGACTCTCAATTGATTGAGTATAAATGCTGTAGTAGATGAGCATGCTGATCAAATTGTTGCATTAGAATCTGATTGAAGATTCCGCACAATAAATGCAGTTAATAGACGTAATTTAATACTGAAAAATATTATGTGAAAAGGTTACAAAATATCTTAGGAAATAATCGTAGAAATATAGTTATTGTTCATAATTTATTTTTAAAAAAATTCTCTGAAGTTAATGCAATCATTCGTCTCATAAATCTTAAAGTTGCAATCTAACGTACACGTAAATCGAATCGAATCCTATTTGTAGCACCCTCATACCCCTATGCTTTTAAAGAATCTTAGAACAAATACAATTAAATCCAATTAGTCTAGCGACCTAATTCGTGCTCTACATCGTAACATCATTCTACAAGTGTATCCTATCACGTCTTTTATAACTAAACTTTGCTACTAAAAAAGCTTTCAAATAATTACGTTTTTTTTCAAAATTCAAACAAATTTGTATATTCTATTTATAAAAAATAATTCACTTTTTTCACTTTTATCTTGAGTAGAAATTCCCAGTTATTTACATAAAACGCAAAATTGTATTAGTTATAATTAGAGTTAATTTGCACTCCAATTAGAGTATTAATAACATTCAATTTTCATTCTTTTTTTCTAACGAAGCTTAAGTATACACAAGAGTCATTCAAATAAATGACATTCGCTAAATTTGAAATTTACGGGTTTAGTGTTAATAATACACGTATGGATACCTTAAGTTTTTAACACAATTAGTAAAACGTAAATTATATCGAGTAGTTACAAGATTTTTTAATAAAATTTACTATTCTGTTGTTATATAAATGCTTATGAAAAGTAAAAATGTATTCTAGTTATTTAAGAAAGTTGAAAAGGGAATATGTTAACGTAAACTCAGCTTTTCGTGATTTTTCACTGCTATATTTTTTAATTTTCAAATAAAAAGTCAACTAAAACAATAAATAGCACTGATTTTATAGTACCGTTATCACACATCTGAGAACAAAAATCTGTAAACAAATTTTAATTTAAAAAAAAAACTATTATGTACTTTTTATATATCGGGGCAATGTGCCTTGCACAAAAATAAATAATGGTTTAAGATACCGAATTACTGGTTTCATTGAAATATTTTCTATCACCCTAATATTTTTTTGTAAAACGTTGAAAAAGCTTTTCATCTGTGAACTAAATGATAATATCTATTAAAAACTAACATTTAATTCGCAAATGAAACAGTTTCCGACGTTTAACAAAAACATACCAGGGCATCAAAGAATAATACCTAAAAGAAGCCTTTCTATCTATATATTTGTTAATAAGAATTACTGTGTTCTTTTCTCTAGAGAAAGTACTTTACTGTTGAAGAAAAAACTTTGTAAAAATCTAACAAACTTAGTAAGTCGTTACATTCACCAAATTATTTCTGTTGTTTTCGAAACCTTTTAGGAAAGCAGCGAGAACCTTATCAGTAACTCCTGCAAATCAAGCACTTAAACAAACTTTCGCTAAGTGAATTAGCGCGAAATCGACAAACTTTACTCCCATGAAGCTCTCTGTACTACCTCCATTCGCCGTTACAATATAGGATCGTTAACGCTTAGCATAAAAAAGCAGCGAAAACTACATTTTTAAGGTGATGCTAAAGCTACCTGTGACCCACAAATACGATGATCCACTTTTCTCATTTCATTTTCAATTTTGAGTAAATATAGAGATATTTACTCAAAATTGAAAATGAAATGAGAAAAGTGGATCATCGTATTTGTGGGTCACAGGTGGCTTTAGCATCACCTTAAAAATGTAGTTTTCGCTGCTTTTTTATGCTAAGCGTTAAAATATAGAGATATTTACTCAAAATTGAAAATGAAATGAGAAAAGTGGATCATCGTATTTGTGGGTCACAGGTGGCTTTAGCATCACCTTAAAAATGTAGTTTTCGCTGCTTTTTTATGCTAAGCGTTAACGATGCGAGTGCTGATGGGTGGATCCTAACAGAGAAATTGTTCGCGTTGACGCGATCATGGGATATTGTAATCCGATTGATAGTAAAAAAGGGAAGGAGGGGGGACCGAGCTCAGGGAAGGGCAGGGCAAAATTAAAAATTCACTTCTTATTTTTTTAACGAAGCTGGTTTATTCAACACTCGTTGTAAAGCACAAACCGAACTCGGACGAACAATCACCGCGATGTGCAGCGAGATGAACGAAATTAGTTTATTTAACACTGTTTGCAAAGCACAAAGCGAAACCCGGACAAACAATCACCACGATGTGCAGCGAGCTCACAGAGCTCGAAGCGCCGATTAATACTTAAAAAAATGAATGAAAATTTAAAAATGAATGAAAAAAGTGGATCCCCGTATTTACCAGTAACACGGGGTTTAACATCACCTTAAAGACCCAGCGCCTGTCAGAGCTAAAAGTTACTATACTGATATAAGAAAAATGGTAGGCATCTAATCGAATAGAAATTTGCAGAGAAAATAATTACCATTTCTCTTAACTATAGTGTAATTTACATGTTTATAGTACTGCCTATAGTATAATATATATAGCACGATCATACTTAGGATAAATAAATGGCCAGTATACAAGCGGACAGTATAAACACTTTGTGAAACTGCTGAGTAACTCTACAAAAACAGGTTTCAAGTATAGAACGGTTATAAACTTCTTGGCAACTGTCTACAAAATGCTATCAGCGAAACTATCATCGCGCAATTAAACAGGCAATACAAAAATAATAAGTAAGCAGTAAGCACGGAATCAAATTCGATAGTGAAAGCAAGAACAAAAACTTGATTATAAGTGGTTATGATAACTGCATTAACTTACTAAACTATAACCTAGATCTTAACTTTATAATCCACGATGTCCTATAAAATAACACCATTAACTCCTAGGAAATTGTTAGTAAACTGCTCTAGGAAATTGAGACATTTTTAATAAACCGCTGAATAACTGCAACGCAATGCCATGCCACTTCACTTTCTCCAGTTCTTCAGCAGCACAACTACTAAGAACCCGGACATTTACATCGAAACTGCAGCTCATTAACTCTACCGATCACCACCCTTTTATTTCTCTCAAGCTAACGAGCCAAGCTGCGTTACTTACAAAAATCGCGCTTTTCCTAAGTCAGACTCTCGCGAATCCCCTAAAAAATTCATTAAAGCGACATTCGCGCACCTCGAAACCTAAAGAACCGCCACCCGCATAGCTCTACTATTAAAGTCGGGCGCGCGCCACGTGCGTCACGCGAGTGAATCGATCGAGCGCCGAGCGCGGAGTCGCAGCGCGAGAGATCGATTAGATTAGATTAGATTAGCGCCACACGCTCGCTCTCGCGATCTACCTGTAGTCCGAGCTAGCGTACCTAGGTACTATGCTTTTGTTTCCGCCAGTCGCGCGAGCGCGCTTTCGACTGCTATATACTGTTGCTGTAGCGCGCTGTTCAATCATTGAACCGGGATCCATTAATTATAGTGCGCGCGGTTCGATCCTCTTTGTATTGTGTTTTCCCAGCTGTCTTGTGCTCCTTCGAGAGAGGATTTCATTTGTTCTCGAGGACTCGATCTTCTGCTGTGCTCGTGTGATTGCGAATGGCTTTTTTATAAGGTAGTGGCGTTAGAATTGCGCTGCTCGAAATTACTCTTTCGAAGCAGAAGTTCAGTGGATGATGAAATTTTGTGCATGGAATTCAGAACAACATTTTCAAGTGTTATAGTTTCATTCGTAATGTTACTTAGTACGATAAAATAAAATTAATTATGAGAAAAGTTATTTGATTTATGTAGCAACGAGTTAAGCTAATTTTTTAGAAGTAATCGGAATTGACATGATGTATTACAAACAATTGCGCTGAACTCGTGGCTTTTTGATTACATATACCTACTGATTGAATTTTGATCTAAATTATATTTTCATCCTAAATTTTCATAAGAGCCATTTTAAATACTGAGAATACGATAATTTCAAAAAAGAGTATGTCGAAAATCATGTCCATTAAATTCAAATTTAACTCACATAAACATATTAGAATTTTTATAATTTTTTGATGAATTTTATAATGAAAATTAAAAGTATGTTCTTTGTTACTTTTTGTAATATAGGATTCTTGATTCATACGAAAGCTTCATCACTGATTGATTTTCTTTTAGTTTGCTGATGCATTAGAGCATATCGATAATTCACTCTTGCGATTAATTGGATTTCAAAGTGGCACGTGACTTCGCCCTATGAATAATTTGAATGATGAATTTACTTTGAAGCATTGAAATTTTGCATTTTTTAAATTCTTTTACAGGTATATACTCATTTTTACTTATGTACCTCTCAAAAAATCTTCTTTCAAAAGAGTTCGGCGCAATCCTGTAAAAGAGATCGTAAAAGATCGGGAAAGTAACCTACTCAGATGGAAAATATAAATCTCTTTTTCTCCAAAAGACTCTTTAGTTAAAAATTTTTTTAATGTTATAATTTATATTTTTGTAATTAAAACTTAAGGTTCTTCAAAATAAAAAATTAGCAACCGTTTACTAAAGCTACTTTATAAATAATAAAATCAGATTGTGATTTTCAAAGTTAATTATTTTATATTTTACCTTTTATTGTGATCAAGCGAAAAATTTAAACGATTTGTTGATGTTATGAAATTGGGGACTAGAATTTTACTAATTAATTTTTATGCAAAAGACACGCCTTTTCCGATACCCGTCGAAGACACCTGTGTGTGAATTAGCGAAATATTTGTGTACATATCTAAACCGTCGACTAAAACGCAAACGGTAACCATAACCATTGTAAACTAATACTTTTAGTCAACAAAGACATTCACGGTAGTGTGAAGATATCAACTCTCATAGGCATCTGTTCTTAAATCCAGCTTCTTAAAAATCTTGTGGGTGCAAGTTCACGGTCAGATGTCCTCTACGGTTTCGAAATACATCGAAAATGAAAATAGCCTGCACACCAATGATCTTCTCCTACAAGCCCAACAACTTTTCATAAGAAACTTGTTTGTACAAAAGCAACAAATGCAATCAGCACTCAAAATTACCAAACTACGCATCGCACCAGCCAACCGCAAACGCTTGCCCAAGCAGTAAACACAACACGCCTTGCAGAAATCAGGAGAAAAAGGAATCCCGCAACCTTGACTCGTGCGACCACCCCTCGATCTTTCAGCAATTCATTCACTCAACTTTCTTCCTCTTCCCGCGCGCTGTGACTCACTGCTGGAGCTCCGAATCCAGTTTTGCGCGTGTATCGCAGTTCATACATACACTATACCCAGCCCAACGTCACGCCAAGAAAGCGCGCGCAGAAAGCAAATGAGAAAAAAATCTCAATGCGGGTGACTCACCTCGAATCCGGGGGCGCGCGACGCGATAGTGTTCCGCGTCTCGTTTTTCAAGAGCATGCTTTCCTTCCGATCGCGCGAGTAGGTATACACGTTGCCGTTCGCGTTGCGAAACAACAAGCGCGTAGGATACAGTCGCTGGGTTTTGGGGGGGGGGGGGGGGGGGGGCTTTGTTGCACGCATAGCCCGCTTATTAAGGCTAAAAATTACGGACGGGAAAATTGCGACATCCTCTCCGTGATGGCGCCCGTCGTCTTTCCGGTATCTTCCTCGCACTTTCTCTTCGTTCACTTCGGGCTCTTGGTGTCTTTTGTTCTACCTCTGTGCTTCTTCTTCCCGTTTTTAAATGGTCTTTTTTAGCTTTTGCCTCGCGAACGCCTCCACTGATTGTTCGCCTCGTTTGTAATTCCGTGCTTGGCCGTTACCTGGATTTCCTTCGTGCGCTTCTTTGTCTGAGGATCGATGCAGGAGGAAAAATTTTTAAAAAAGGTTTCGAGAGAATTCTTTGTAGAAAACAGGTTTATGTTTATACGGATTTATGGTGGTTTTATTTTGCGTCGTTTAAAGAGGAATTGTTTAATTTGTTTTATTGCAGCTAAATAGAAACTATACCATTCGTATAATATATTATATAAGTGTTTTAAATAAACTGTAACTTAACTTATGTACATATCTATGCATGTGATCGAAGTTGATTTGCTAATGATAGCAATTTATAAATAACACGCTATACGCTGCAAAGAGTATAATTTATACATTTCTCAATATACACTGACTGCAGGTTGCCGAAACAAAAGAATTTGAAAATTTTGTAAAAGATTTGGTAAGAGTTTTTAAAATTTCGTATACCAATCTGAAGTTTTTGTTATGTAATCGAAAGAATGATTGCAAAATTTTCTTTATTAAATTACGAAAAGTATTTTTTTCTTTTTAATTATTAAATTTTGTCCTGTATTTTTATCCTTTTAAAATTATATATATATAATCTAAAGATAAAAAGCTCTTTATAGATTACATATTGATAAGGACTGATGCGCAGCAGATTTTCCTGGAAGAAGAAGTAAATTGATAAATATTATTTTTTTTTTCAAAGTATAACGTTTTCAAAGGATTTCATAACGAAGCAAATTATACGCTTCATCAGCTTCTTTTAAGATTCGAATTGATAAATACAGAGCTTACCTTTAGCTTTGATGTATCAATGCGATGAGCCAAAGACCTTCTAATCATAGGTTTATACTCTAACCCAATTTCTTTTTGTTCAACAAAAGAATCTTGATGAAATATGTTACACAGAAAATTTTGCTATGGTTGATAATATTAATATTTGTTCAAACGAAAAACACCTCATTAAGATTCCGATCATTTTTAAAACGACTTATTCTTTCTCCTAGCATTTTTAAGACAACTTTTAATAAAAATATGTTTCCAATTTATTACAATTTATATATAAACATTTTAATTGTTAGATTTTTATATATTAGACCAACCGTAATTTATTGTATGAATTTATTAGAATTTGATATTAATTTTTTTACATTTCGTATGAAAATAATTGGATCTTTAACTAACACTCATTATGCAGGTAAACTTATCAAGTTGAATTAATCTTTCGTTATTATTTACTCATCATTTTTACATAATATTTCACATAAGATTAAACTGTTTTCTTCTATTCACTAATTTATTAGTTTAAATACTAAAAACAAGTTTTTGAAGAATTTAATAGGTTCGAGACGGGTAATGTGTAAGCCGATTTTCGCAATCTTTTTCAAAATTAATTGAAATTTGGAATAATTATTAAAAACTCGATATTTCTACATTATTCTGAGATTGTTAAGGATAACGAAATCGGTTACCTAAATAGTTTTATTAATGTTTACTTTTACAATGATAAGAAATTAAAATAAATTTACAACAATTTCTGATCCATTTCTAGATCATGTCTGTGTATATCCGTTAAGATCAGTATATATTAAAATTTTTTTTAAATCTAAACATATTACATAAAGACCTGCAATTAATTATTGACTTCTATTACTTCACAAGTACATTTACTTTAGTGCTAAGCATAAAATTATTCTAAATATATAAGGCAATAAAATTTTATTTTTAAATTTGACCAAATAATCTTATAAGTGCTGGACGCTCCAAACGTTCATAATAATTTTTCCACCCACTGCTATAATACAAAACGAAAAGACTTTTGTATTATTTATCTAAAATATACATTTCTATTCAAAGTAAACCTCACTCATTTAAAAGCAAGCCAAAGAACGCGGAATAACGTCTGCTAACTAAATCAAATTGCCTTTGGCCATCCTCACTCCATCCATGCACCTATTTCCGCTTCTTCCTCCTTCCAGAGCACTGCGCCAGCTGCCCACCTACCCTCTCTTTGTCTATTCGCCTCGAGCGCGCGAGCCTTTTTGTCCATTTTTTTCGCGTTCTCTCTCTCTCTCTCTCTCCGCGCTCTCTTTACTTCCTCTGCACAGCCAACCGACAACACTGGAGCATGACCATCGGCCTGCAATGACCCAACTGTTCGCGATCTGCGCGAGATAAGAGCGGCTGGCTGCGGCTACGGGTTGAGAACTCAACAGCTCTGGCAGTTGGACGATGCGCGAACGTTTCCATTTTCTTTCTTTTTTTCGTTTTAGGGAGAGAGCAAGAGAGGTGTTCGCGAAAAAAGGAGGAAGAAGAATTGGAGGAGTTTGAAGGGAAAACAGGCTGATAGATTCGGTGTATTTTTTTAAGGTAGAACAGGATGATAGATTTGGTGTAATATTCGTTTTTGTAGGAAGGATTCACATAGTATGACTGCAGGAGAGTGTTTTTATAACAAGTGTATATCAGTTATCGGCATTACTATAAAAACATGAGAGAAATAATACTAGAAAATGATACATGTGTCTTTACACGAAGAACTAATGTTTCTTTTTTATTTATTTGATATTTAAATATATATTGATAGTATACAGAGTTCCAATCCATTTGAACACGATTTTGCAGGTATAATCACCACTTAATTGTTGGTGTAATAGTTTTTATATTTTGTACACGATGTATAAATTACAAGAAATTTTAAATATGATCTCTTTCTTCTGTTTGCGAACTTTCGGAACTTTCTTTGTTAAATAATCTATTTGTTATAATATTACTTTATTTATATAACTAGGACATATCGGAGCAAAACGGTGTATCAGTAAGCTTCTATTTAATATTTGAATATTTTACTTATAATATTAATAGTGTAAAAAAATATTTAAAAATTTGTTTCATTTATCGTGATGGTATTTACACAAAAAATATATGAAAGTTTCCGAGAACGCTTAAGTATATGTAAATAAATAATATGAACAATTTTTTTTTAATTAATCAGAATTTTGCTTTAGTCCGGCATTTCCTATATTATTTGAAATAGATTACATTTTATAACAATAAATATTCTGAGCTGTAAATATATTTCTTTTAAATTAAAATAATATCTATCATAGCTGCAAAGTTAAGGCATTTCTTAAATTCGCGACAACTTATATTCTTACATTACTTCAATAAAGCAGCTTATTTACAATGCAATATAATACACATAATCTACGTAATGTAACTTACGTAAGTTTGCGTGTTATTTCTTAAGTATCAAACAGAATTAGAAAGTATGATTTGTTGCATTTAGTGAGTTTTTTTCACGGTAAACGCATATTAACACTTGACGATATCCCGCAGACATGGCAGTAAACGATGGTGCAAAAAATTAAAGAGATACGATAATCCAGTTTCATTAAAAAATCAAATTAGTAAATGTGCGTCTTACAATTGTAGCTTCTCTTACGTGAGTCTACAACTGTAATTAACGTTGCACTTAGTTGATTTTATTTTTAGGTTTATAAAAGAATGTACTAAAAACAATACTGAATATAGAATGTTATTATATTATTTTATTAAACGATAATATATTTATGTAATTATAGATTAAATTAAATGCACGGACATACAGTGTTCTTTGTCTCGTTCATTTAATTGATTATTTGAAATTCTGCTTAATCGTAAATTCAGTAATCTGAATTTAATGAAACGTAAATACAATGCAATGTTCAAATAATTTATTACGAATCCAATCTGTATTATAGTCGTTAAATAAACATTTCATTTCATTCATTATTTATACATTAAGTAGGGATTTCTTCATAGAATCCGTCTATTATTTTGTACGTCATTACTGTGAATCATCTTTTTCTTTCTTTTTTCGGATGATCAAGTAATTAACGGCAATTGAGACTCTTTTATCGCGTGATGTCGCAGCTGTATATTTTTTGTTATGACATTGTGTTGTAAAAATTTTTAACCACCTGTACTTCTTATCGATATTTTACGGTGACTAATCAGGAAACCAGCGGTTTAATATAAGCAGACTAGATTATCGAATTATAACATAATAAATAATGCTGAACTATACGTATTAACATAAATATATAATATAGAAAATAATTAATTATTCTATCTAAATACTCTTTTATAAACACTTATATCTTTGGTTGTACACTTTGCATATAATAGTTTATGATATATATGTACACAAAAAGGCTTTATAGCTTTAAAGCTATTTAGATATTTATTCTGAATTATGTACACACTATAATAAAAAATTTTAAATAGTGCATTTGTAATATACATATATGTACGTTCATCAGTTTCATAAGATGAAATGATTATATTGCATTATTAGATTATGTGGTAACACAATTGATATTTGATTCGAAAATCTGAGAGAAAATCTACACGAGTCCTGACCTTCGCGCTGATGAATCACGAAGCCCTAGGAGAGCCGCGAAATGAACGTTACTCATCGTGAAATCCGGTTTTCAACACACACGACGAGGTGCAGTGTCGTCTTAAGATTACAAAACGACTTACTTACTTTAACTCAAATCATTGTTACACTTGATTGTACTCGTGAATCAGTTCATCATATCTTCCTTCGTAGAAGTCAAAGCAAACATTTTTTATGATAATTTATTTTTAATTCGCCTGTATGTTCTATTATAAAATTCAAATTGAAGATAAATGTGTAGACAGTTAAGAAGAATAATTATTATTTTATTATTAAGTTTGAATGAATTGTATTGGGCTGTAATATTATTATTATAAATTATACTTATAAATTCGATAAATCTGGTTTTTGAGTACCTTAATCTTTTTACAATATAAGTAATATGTATATAAAACTAATAACATTTTATAGAAAATTAAATAGTTTTTAATAACATAATTTTGTTTTTCTTTTGTTACAGGTAAACATTCCGATGACGCGATGACGCTACATTGGTGGATGCATTGGTTCTGGGTTACGGCGCAAATTGTCGGTAAGTTTTATGTAGTCGATTTTATCTGATAGACACTAAAATACAATTACGAATTCTGAGGAAGTTTATGACGTCCATTGCAAGGCTCTTTTATTATACTCTTTTAAAGTCGTATACCATAAAAAATATACATGAATAGCTGGTGTTACCTTATCTAGTGGTATTTTTTGGGTCAGGGACTTCCCATTTAAAATCAATTAAGTGTCACACAAATCGAAGTACTACACTGAATATATTAAATCCAAATAAGTATACTTTGTCAAATAAGTAGTGTATATTTTAAAATATATGTATCAAATAAAAATAAGTTTAAATTCTGTTATATCATTAATTTTAGAACGTTTAATTATATAAAAAGTAAGCCATTTTATGAAGTCTAATTATTACTATAATTTATCTACGAATCGAGTAAAGTCAAAAAATTAAATACCGATGATAGAATCCTACGCTATTCCCGGGATGATTGCACACGCGTCGAGCGAAAACATTATTGGGAAAACTTCAATGCAGTGTATTGTAGTTCTGGTATGTATTGTAGAAACGCAAAACATTCTGATGTGTTATATTATCCGCATGTACGTTCGTTATACAATGTTGGACAATATTGTTGTATTAAAAATACATTCTACTATTAAAATATGATGGCTATTAGTGTATCATCTATAACGATTAACTGAAGTTTAACGAATAAAATTTTTTTTTGAGCATAAATTGTATTTAAAACAATGGTGGTATTTTTTCCACTCTATATCATTATAGGACATAAAACAATCTTTCTTTATACTTTATATCAACCTCTAATCTAAAGTAATGAATTTAGAAATGCTCGAAAAAAACTTATTTTAAAACTATAAAGTGCATCTATTGAGTTTTTCATTCAAGTTTCCGCTCTGATTCTTAACCATTGAATTGACTGACCTTAGAGATCTGGGTGTAAAGTAGATACTAAAAATTTCTAAACAATGCTTTAGAATTGTTCTTAAAACTCAAGAAAAAGAAATTGCTTTCCACCCGAGCATGACATCTTTGTAAAAAAGTTATGAATGAAGTTTCAATGATAACGCTTAAAAGTTTAAATTATGTTTTTTTCAAACTCTGCGAAAAACATTTAAAACCAATTAGTGTTTTATACCTTTAACTCTTTGATTTTCAATATGGCTTCCTCAGAGAGAAATCTTTGTAATATTAATTTTGTAAATAACCAGAAATCTATTATTCTGTATTGTTATAAACATACTGTAAAATGAAATAAAAATGAAAAATATTTTAAATTATGACATAAAAAAAACAGAGTTTAAGTGTTACATTTATAGCTGTATCTTAGATTATACTAAAGATACTCTAAGCTTAAAAATAATACGACACGTGTATTTTCGTACTGATCTAAGCTGACAATTTTTATAGAATATTTATTTATATGAAACAGGAAAACTGTTTAAAGTCAATAAATTAATGTGCAAGAAAAATACCATTAGAAATCAAAGAGTTAAAAAGCATCATAAGTCAAAAAGCTCATTCTGTCTGTTACCCATTTATATAATGATCAAAGACAAAATAATGAGTCTTACAAAGTGTCACGTGATATTGCAGAGATAATATTTTATTCCGTTCTTGAATATATCAATACATAAGTGCGGCTTTATAAAAATCACTTTATGCTTTTATTTCACCAATCTTCTTATGTAGTATTCATATCAATATCCAAGTTAAAATATTAAAAAATTTAGCATTGATTGGGTTTTAATACATTTTTTTTCTTCATCGATATCTATGATATGGGTAGAAAGAATCCAAGCCGATTTTAAATTATATATAATTTTTCAAAAAATGCTTAATTAAAAAGAGTTCAAATTACTTTTGTTCCTTTAGATGACAAACATCTGTTTAAACCGATTGCAATCATACATCGCTTGTTTATGCTTTCTTTGTAAATTACTTTTTGAATGTTTGCAGTATATGAAAAACTAAAGAAGAAACTTATATACGAATAATTGTGCCGTCATTTTTCAGTATCGGAAGCTTTTAAAGTATACTAAGGAACTTAAGCTATAACTTTCTTTAATATTGTTTTAAAAAAGAATCGAACCGATACAAATCAGCTTAGTGGTTCTATTCATATCATTAGCACCGACGAAAAACATACTTCATGCGAATTAGCAATTCCACTTACACCCCTAATCTTACACTCTAAACTTCAAAGAATAAAAATTCATATAGAAACTTAATTAGCAGTTTATTCTTGTGGAAGCGTAAACTGCTTGTTCTCTACTTTATAAAAGTATAAAACTTCTCTTTATATCCTTTTAAAAGAGTACTTTAAAAACTCTACTTTATAAAAGCTTAAGCTATTATATAACCGTTCAAAAGGAGTAAATTAAGCAATTTATTATTTTCAAACAACAATAAACTCCTAAATTTCTACTTAACAAAATTGAAAATTTAAGAATTTTTACTTTTGTAAAGTATATTTTATACATTAAGGATTCCATTATCTTGGAAAAGAATAACTTGCTTTATGTATACTCATTCAAAAGGTTTTTAATACAATAACACTTTCCACTTATTAGAACCATCAGTTTACCCGTCCAAAACAATCACCCCCCAAGTATCCACTCCCTTGCCTACTGCCATATACCCAACCACATGACGTGTCGCATGCACCCCGCGCTCTATCTCAAATTCTCACCCATCATTCCAGTATCCCTGACGAGTCCCACGTCGGAGAGGACGCCGAGCCCGACAGAGGGCGATTCCTCGCTGCCGAGCACGAGCAATCCCGAGGCCACGAGAATGCAGTACACGACGGAGACGCTGGCGAGGCTGCAGCAGAGCTACAGGATAGCGAAGGCCATCGGCATCCAGCCGACGATGAACTCGGCGGACGCCGCGGCCGAGAGCCTCGGGCAGTCCGTAACCACGGATGCACCGCCACCGCCACGGAATCTCCAGCAGCAGCAGCAGCAGTTTGGGAGATTTGCGACCACTGAGATGCCTCCAGGGTACGAGAGAACGAGGTATGAGGGTCGTGTGTAGTTTTATTCATTTGTCTGTGATCTTGTAAATATGTTCACGATAATAGTTTGTTTATTACTGTAGCAACAAATTTTTTATCCTACACTTTATGATAATTGCATATTTTGTACTTGTAAATATTCTAGTAAGGTAAATTAGGGTAAAAAATCGCACATTAAATACTTGAAACCCATAAAAATGTACGAATTTGAAATAAAACGCTTTCATTGGACTATCAAATTATTATAAATAATCTTTGGTTAAAATTTTAATAAGTTCAGATCTTCTTAATTTTTTAACATAGTACTTCTTGATATATTAAATATTGTTTAATACCTTTCGTCATCATAAAATATGTATTCATTTATGTTTCAAAATTTTGTATACATTTTTAATATTATATTTAAAATTGTATATTTATTATACCTGTAATTTCTTTAAATATAAAGTAATAAAATTGAATAAGCTGAACTGAAATTTAAAATATGAGACAATTCTATGAATTGCTAATCCATTATTACGCGATGTGTAACTGAACTTAAAAAGTAGAGCAGAAAATAATTTCAAAACTGAATGCAAAGTGGTAAGCTACGTATCTTGATAGCAGAAAGTTCAAGTTAGGTTCTACAAGATATGTGCAGGAACTGGAACAAAGTTTCCAGTCCACCCAACTAATCAGAGAATATCTGATCATAGTTTTGTCAATGATTGCTTGGATACGAACTATAGAACATTGGTTAAATTTGAGTCAGTCTTAGTGGACAAGAAATGCTAGAAATAAATGTTTTATTTACAACTGATTAAATAATATACGTAGCTATTATCAATTGATAACTTCGTTACTGAATTACACAAACATTAAAACACTGGACTTTGATGGTCATTACATTCTGTTAATTTAATTTTCTTGTTATTTCTTAAGTAATATAATTATCGATGGATTATTTATATTAAAATATTATCCTTCTCATCTTCACGATATATTCTATTTGCAATTTTAATATTTTCCTCCTGTATGTGATAAATTCAAAACTGTCTTTTTTATAAACGTTTATTAGTTATTGAGTAAATGTGTCTATAGTAAATACTTCTTTTTAAATAGTAAATAGTTAAAATACACCATGAAGAAGAAACAGAAAATAATAATGTAATATGACGTGCAACATAACAAATTTTGATACAATATATACATGGCACTACACATGATAAAATGTTTGAAGTGGGTGGCACACTATAGTCATCAAAACGACATCTAAATAACATCTTACTAAATTATACTGAATCATTAAAACAATCTTCAAGACATCCTAAACTAATATGATACAAGTGTTAAGAATAATAATTCACGTTAAAGAAGCAGGTGCGTTATTGACATAATATATGTTGAGAAGTCTTCAACCTATTTTCTCTAGGTAATATTAATAATACTATGTCACCAAATCACTTCAAAATGTAATATGTTATTCTAGTCCGAAAATAAGCAGATACGTATTGCTTCCTTCTATAGACACCTTTGTAATAATAAAAAAAAATGTTTTCTTAAAAACATGTTACCAAATTTTTTGGGTAATTTGGAATCAAAATACACTATTTTTAGAAAATGTCCATAATTGTGTGTCCGTGTGGATGTGTGTATCCATATGGATGTGTGTGTCTGAGTGTGTGTGAGCGTGTGTGATTGTGTGTGTGTGTGTAGTCCTCTATAGTTCGAGTAATTCACGGTGAAAATTAATATTTCAGGGCTCATCGTTTTTGTTTTTGTTAAACTAACGCGGCTCAAAAATATTTTTTATTGTTTCTCGATGCCTTTTTATTTTTTAGCGGTTTCTCGATTTTTGAGTTTTAATTTTTCGAGTTTCTTGATACCTTAGAAATAATATCATCGGTTGAGTGATAATGTATGAATCAATATTTAAAAGAGCATAAAATTACCTATCTTCTCCGACATGAATGAAAGATTATTAACAAGTGCATCGAATAAGCTTTTAACTTTTTCAAACTCCTGCATATTGGCGTAATGGCATCATTAAACAAAAAATTGTAATGTTGGTACAATGACAATAATAAAAAACACGTGTCCGCTTATTTTCAGAGTAGAATAACATATTAAATTTTGAAGCGATTTGGTGGCAAAAGCACAGTCGGCTTGAATGATTTGAAATGGAATTGGTCAATTGAAATTTTAACTATACTGGGAGTTTAAAGTTGTAATGCAACACTAGCGGACATCGCGTGAACTACGCCAATAATCAGTCAGAGTATACATTTTACATTGGATTTATATGGGAGATTTATTTCTAAATTAAAAAAGCAGTGTTTTATATGAAAATAAGTATTATTGCTACAACTGGAGACTGTATGCTATTGAAGAAACATAATAAAATCCTCCAGAACTGTGGTAAAATGTCTTAATGTAATTATTTATGGATTAATCAACGCGCAGTGAGGCGCAAATTTCAAAATTTAGGTTTCATTTCTATTGTTTTCGCTCAGAAATATAGTTTATTTCAATACTCTATTAAACCAACGTCCTGCATTTATGAGTTTTCATAATGTTTACAATTGAAGCGATAACCATTATTTTAAGGGGACAAACTTTTATTTTATAAAAACCTACAATTCCCATATAAACCCTATATAAAATATATACTTCGACTGGCCATATGAGCTAGTTAATAGATAGTTACTTATGATATTTCGCAGGTCCTATAAGAGTACTTTCATCCAAATAGTTTCCAATTAAAATGATAATATTAAAAAAGAGACAAGCCAATAAGGAAGATTCCTATACAAATTTTCATGACTTTTGGAAAAAACTCTGTGTTAGGATCTGCAGAATATGGGACATTCAGAACCATAACGAAATAAGTCAATTTTCGACATTTTGCAAACTGTCGCAAACGTTTCAACACTATCGACATAAGATACATAAAACTTAATGAATTTTATTACATATACAACTAATACTTGAGTATGCTATTTATCAATTGCACAATTAAAATCAGACAAACAATATCATGAATTATAAACAGTTGCAGAATTTGAATTAACGTTCACGAAATTTTGAAAATGAACTTATTCCTTTATGGTTCTGAACGCTTCACCACATAAAAGTCCTTCTAGCCCAAACCCCCCTGAAGACTCCTTCGCTCACCATCCTTCTCCCCCGCAGGTCATCGCCGTCCCCACTGGACAGCCCCACGGCCCAGGAACTCCCCGAGAACAAGCCTCCTATGCAACCATCTTCGCAGCCGGGTCGCATTCCCGGCAAGAAGGAGACCAAGATCACGTGGGTCCACGCGTTCAGCAAGCCTCCCAGGCTCAAACAGCAGCAGCAGCAGCAGCAGCAGTACGACCCGGATAAGACGTCGGTCTCGCCCTCGCCCCTGGCGCCGGTGTCGAGCGAGCCGACGCCCGAGGAGCTGCTGACGGTGATGCCGCTGCGGGAGGCAGTCGGGGCCCAGGATCCGAACGCCATTCGCAGGGAGCAGCTGCAGATGGCGGCAGCAGGGGCCAATCGCTCGGACGAGGGGCAACTGCTGGGCGAGGAGACAGCCGAGCCACATGTCGTCGCTACCGCGGCTTCCGTGCTCGAGGGTAACGAGGGGTTTGGGGTTTTGGTGCGTCGGTTGGGATGAGTGAGATTTTTGCTTGTACGTGGGTACGTTGGGATGTCTGTTGATCGAGGGGAACTGATAGCAGGAGGAGCTGATTGGATTTGATTTCATGATTGACTGTGATAGTTATTTTCTTAACGAACAAAAGTTTAGGTGGTAAATTAGGTGGCAAAGCAGGAGAAAAGATACCTGATGTTTGACATGATAAACCGCCTTAAATAATCATTTTATATGATGACCTGATGATATCACTTATTTATCACCAGATTAACCACCTAAAAATATATTTATGAAAAAATATTTTCGGTAAATATTAAAGTCAAGTTAGATAGACAGTTTTAAAAGATAATTTTTGTAACGATATTTTTAGGTGATTAATCAGCTGATAAATTTCGAGATTTAATCAGGTGATATAAATATAATCGTTCAGAACAATAGTGAAACAGATCCATTTTGGAAGTTTTGCAATTCTAAAATCATAATAATAGCAATAATAATCAAATGATAATTTGAGTAATAGATTAATTTTGTAGTAAATTATTTGTAACAATAATTAAATCAATACAATGTTTATGATGTTTGCCGTAAACATTGAAATAATCAGAAACATTTGCAAAATTTTAAATGGCACTAGGTAGGTATACCACTATAGTTTTGAACAGTTCATATCAGCTGACATAATCAGGTGATTCTATTAGGCGATTTATATGAGATAAATAATCGATTGAGTCACGTTATTTAATCGGTTATTATTAGTACTAGTACCTTATTTTTTTCAGCAATTATTTATTCTGTCAATAGACTTATTTTTCAGTTATGTAATTTGTTTAAATTACACTATATATTTTATAAAAATAAGGCGTTTCTACCTAATATAGCTCGTGAATTCAATAGGTCACATCCCGATATGATAATTAGTATGTTGTTTGACCAATCGCATGTAGCTCAAGAAATTTCATAAAATTAGTTTTCTTTAACAAGAACGTTATTTATGGTTTTGTTATCTTATTTCCTACTTCTATACGGATCGGCACTGTTATAGTTTTCAAACTTAAAAATCTATTACAGGTGATTTACAATAATAACAAAATCTTGAAAATCTGATGTAAAAAGAGCAATAGAGGATACAAATATAATTAATATGATTCATTCTATTGAAAAATAGTGGGCCATGTATTCATGTCCTACAATTGGTCAGGACATATTAATTAATTCAGATTGATACGCGCGAAATACGCGATTGTCAAAGTTTATCGCAAACTATATACTGATGAGATACCGGACCATATGGGACTAATATAGCCCATTTTCATTTTTATGTCAAATATCTATCACTAGTCTAAAAATGTAAAACTTGTAATAAAATATTAACTTTATACTTGATATAAAAGTAGATTTTGATACCATGATTGTTATAAATTATTTTTTTAACGAGCTATAATTTAGTAGAAAGTTTAAGATATAGGTAGGTAGTCCATATTGGGCAGAGATATTTGACATAAAATTTGTGATTAACAAATTCTTAAAACTGCATGGAATAGATACATATTTTTAAAAGCAATAGTCTAAAATTCTACTATTAAAATAGTTATTAAATTTAAAAAAATAAAATCACAAAAGCATGTGGAAAAAAGCTGTAACCTTATTAAAAATAGTAGAACATATATATAGAACACTTACAGATAATATCAAAAGGACTCGTTCAGACGTTGCTTGACTCGCGCCAACGTCACATCGACTTTTCACTTGAATAGTTGGATAGTAGACAGCTGTCGTCGACCTCATTTTATTATTTTACATAAAACTGAGAGAATTTTCTTGAATTTCAAATTGTTTATTCATGAACAAATGTTTACCTATTGACAGCAGTATTAATGTTTTAATGATGCAGCGGTATATATGAATAAGTTTAAAAATATAATTTACAGTACAGAAAATTTTATGTATTTACAAATTTAATTCAATGCCGTTTTAATTTAAAAACTGTAAAAAAAGTATGTTATTTTTTTGTCATTTAAAAGTTTATAATATATAACTTTAAAGTACCAATTAAAGCAAGTATATGAATAATTTTAAAAATAATTTAACTTTTGCATATTATTATCCAGTATAGATAATCCAAAGTATTTACATATTAAATTCACTGTTGTTTTATTACTTTAAAAACGTTTCAAGCTGAGAATAATGCGAATAAGAACATCTTTATATGCCAAATTGATTTTTCGATAATGAATACTCGATCGAAAAAGTACTTCCTATTTGCATTCCTATCTGTATATTAATATACCGCATACTTGCTTCACAGCTGGTCTGGCCGATTCGACGAGGCTGGGCCGGGCGAGGGGAACCTTCACCAGTGAATTTCAGCGGGATCAGCTCTCGCGCGACGAGCATCACACGGAGGGCAAGGAGGAAGCGATAAAAGAGACTGCAGAAACCAGTGCGAACGTGACGGAAATCGCCACTATCACCGGAAGTTGTCTGGCAATAATAATACTTTTAAGCACGGTCGGAAGTTTAGGTTTTGTCATGTACAGGTAATTACGACCATCGAACTTTTCGGCAATTTCGGGCTTTTATAATTGGATGAGAGTCTCGTTATAATGGAAATATGAAAGTTATGAATATTTGAGAAAGAATTATACGTATATGAGTGTTATAATTGAATTGACAACTGTTTAATGTTTTTATTGATTTAATGCCTCTAATATTTTTTAAAGTATGTATAATATTCTATATGTACATTTTTTTACAGACGAAGGTATCTAAACCCACCACAAACTTTAAATAGCGACAAATGCAGCAATCCTGATAGTTCTGGATATATTGACGACTCCACGATACGGGTATGAATCAATATAATATTATATTAAACCGACTTTTCATAGAGCTTAGAAAATGTATTTACGAAACTAACACTTGTATAATGTAGTAAGTACTTTTATTAATAAATAGTACTTACTTTTAAAGTCTCAATAAGAAACCCATAAGACGAAACAGTTAATTAAATTTTTATAATCGTTCAACATTGCAAGTTAAAGACTATATGATTATGAAGTCACTTTGATTACATAATAAAAGAAATATTCTGTTTTAAAATAAAATTTGCGATGTTATGCATTACTATCATGAATATTTAACAGTAGCACATATCAAGTTCAAGGTCGATTCTTCCAGTGTAAAGCGTATTTTACATAACAATTCGCAATTACCATGAAAGAAACATTTCATAAAAAATTATTAATATTTCAAAATATAGTTTAGTTATAGTGCAGCATATCGAAAATTAAGTTTTAAAATATATATTTAAGAAATCAAAATTCTTATAGCACAAAGTTTAAAATCTAATGTATTCTGACAATATATAAAACTAATAAATGTGTAAATAGCTTCATCCCCTCATTAATTTCGCAATTAAATTTATTATTATTTTGAATAAATTTTGACCACATATTTTCGCAGATTACAGAACGTACTGAATATTTTTTTAAATAAATTTTTTGAATACTACGTTCTATTGAAATGTGTAAAAAACAAAAGTTAATTCTCTTTGAAGAATATACTAACGGAATCATTAACGAATTTTCAGGATAATTCCGAGGAGATGTACAGCCTGGACAACGACTCGTTCCTGAACTCGCTGGAGGCGATGACGATACAGAACTACTGGACCGACAGCGTCAAGCACACGAAGCTATGACACATCGCCACCTTCTCCATCGAGTGAACCGAAGAAGAAGAAGAAAACGCATATCCTCGCTTGCAAAATACTCGCGCGCACATGTAAATGTTGCGCGCGTGCATTCTCCACACGGTGGGCTCTCATCTACAGTTATATATATATTTTTTCAAGAGAATTAGCGATCCTGGCGATCTGTCATATTGAATTCTTCGAGCTGCTCCACACACGTTCACAACAACAATATTGCAAACGGTTTATATGTATAGACGGGCGATCGTGGTATTAGGACGATCCGAACGTTCCAAGTTTTAGCTTCAAGTCGTTATGTATTATATATTACGAAGACACGGTGATTGGTGATGACTCTTCTGGGGATCGCGTGCGTGGGGAAGAAACAGTGCGGAGGTATATAAAGTATATGCAATGAGGGGGATTAAGAAGAGTGCAATAATTCGATGTACTTGACTATTCTAATTTAAATTTAAGGCGAAAGCGAACTCTTAAAGCGATAAGTACAAATAAGATGGGCACAGGTGATTTTCCTTACTTGAAGATCGATATTTTTTAATTATTTTTATGTACTTCGTTTCTCGTTCATAGAAATGTGGAAATTGTTTATTTAAGCTTTAAAGTATTGCACTAATTTTAATGCTAGTATTTTTAAGTAATTTATAAGAGAAAGTATACAATTAGAAATAGCAATCGTTGTTTCGTTTAGCTGCTTCTAATTGAAGAATTTTTGCTTACAACCAATACAAATAAACGTATGACTGTACTTATCCAATGCATGTCACATTCATAAAATGAAGTGAATAGTTGGATAGCTAAATATCCTTTTTTGAAGTAAGGAAAGATTCCCATGCCTAAAATAAGACTTTAGTCTTTTACTTGATTGAGTGAGAGCTACGAAAGCGTATAATGTGTGCTTGTGAGCATGACTGAGAAAACGTGGAATGAAGATGAATGAATGCTTAGTTTTACGCAATATGCACCGCTTGAATATATAGAGTTTTCCGATTATTTGCCGGTGAAAAATCGTCGAGTGACTCGACATATGAAAAGACTAGAGATTTTTTTATTTTGTCAATTCGAATCTAAGTAGTATTTAGTTGCATCACGTAAAATTGTTAGATACGAAAAGAGACTGTTTTTATGCTAAATACTCCAAGCACTTCCTTGTAGAAATATGTTTGAAAAATTGTGCATTTCTTGCGGAATAAATTTTTTACTTCGTTTAAGCGATTATTTAGTAGGGTATATTGTATACAGTGAATTTTGTATTACACTGGGAGAAGGATTATTCGAATACATAGTGTTAGACTGTTTTTACTTTGATATTCATTTTGACTGTCATATAGCAACATTTGTGGTATTTTAGAATTATCGTATACATTATTGCGATTGTTACTGAACGTATACCTAAAATATATATGACTTTTTCGGAAATATTATAAATATGCATTATGATAGTAGATTTAGAGTAACAAAGTAATAATCGGTAAGGAACTTATCTGTCTAACTGATTCCAAGAGAAATGATGCTTCAATTTCTAGCTTACGTAATCATAAAAATTAATTTTTACGATTTCGTAAAAATATAAAGCTTTAATACATTTATTTTATACATACAATTCTAATTTGTTTAGTTTATGTTAAATGATATTTGCATTATTTTAATACTGAAAATTTATATGAAAATATTAGTCTTTCGAATATTTTTTTTTCTGCGAATGCTAGATTTTAAACACCAATCTTGTACATATATTTAAATATTTAATTTATATTAATCGTTTTTACATATTTTAGTATTTGCACTTTTTCGTTAAGAAATAGTTAATAATATATTGTTTAAAAATGATTTTACAAGTCGCAATTTTATCTTCCAATGAAGCTTCAAAACATCAATGAAAACTTAGAAACTCGAAAACGTTGTTTTAATAATATGAAATTATTATGTGTACATATGAAATTTATATTTTTATATAAGTTATAAGTACTGTTATTTATGTTAATAATAATTAGCTAAAATAATTTCTCATGAAATATTTGAAATAATTTCTCATTTTTCAAGAAATATAAAAAGAAAAGGTTGTTAATTTACAATAACGTATTTCATACTTTTAACACCGTAATAGTTCAAACCGAGAAATCTTTATAAGCTTTATTGATATGCATTTTAGCAAGCCGTTTAACGCAGTCTTGAAAGTAATAACTTATAAATCGCGGCATGCTTGGTTTTCTTAATGCTTTTTACATCACAATCCTCTTAATTAATTAATAGTTCACTTCAATGAAGTGAAAAAACTGTTTTCGTTGACGAAAACGTTTGCGTCGGACCAAAAACAGATGTTCAACATGTAATTTTTAATAGCTGGAGCGATCAAACGCCTTTCATGACACATATCCAGCGCAACGCTAATTCCAGTCAGATTATTTAGATATATTAGAATAGCATTACACAATTGAAAAGAACGTGACAGATTCCCGATTTGCTTTTTAGTCGGATACAAAATAGTGAAGCAATTAAGCAAGAAATCGCATAAAATTACTGATTCCAAACTTGAACAATTGGTATTTTGAAAACAAATCAATATTTTTAATTATACGTTCTCACAAACCCTACATTTGTAGCGTTTAAAGTCAAAAAAGTCTAGCATGAGTAACATACCTGTGTATACATATGGATTATGAATGTTATATAAACTTCGTTCATCAGGTTTTATTTTCTACTTGTGTAATAAAAATTTAATATAGTATTTAGATTTTATAAAAATATAACAATAAGTTCACAATACTGTACACCGTTTTACTTTTATATTTAATATGTAATTTTACAATGCTTTGAATAATTTTTAGTAATTTGTAACTTTAAAATACTCCCTACACCATTTTTCATTTAAGTGATATTCTGGTACTGGGTTTCAAGAAACTATTTTTTATATTTGTTGAAAGTAATTAATTGTTTAAATAAACTGTACAGTTTCCAAAAAATCTATTTTTGTTAGGATTTTTCACTTCATACGTCATATAAATTATACTCTAGTGTTCTCAACATTTGGATTTTACAAAAGTATTTGATTATTAGATCATATAATAAAAGTTTGAAAGTGGTCTCTTCATATGGCTACGAAAAACACTGAAGCGCGTTTTATTCAAACTGATTTATCAACATGATAGATAACAACAAAACTATCCAACTAATATCGGTCTAAAATTTTTTTAGAAATAATCTTCAAAGATTGCTTAAATTTTTGCCTAAAGTACCAGAATACTTTCTTAAAGAATACTGTAGAATTACTCCTTTTTTTCCAATGGATATGCTTTGGTATTTTTATAAAAGTCATTTAAATAAATTTCGTTTAAAGTATCGTTGAAATTCATTTGTGTTTAGGTTATACTGATTTTGTTCTTCAATTTATTAATTTTTTTTGTACTAAATAGTTGATAAAAATATAAAAAGGAAGATTTTCTCCAAAAGCAATGATAACCAACTTTGACAAAATATGTACTTAATTTAATTAAACTATTAGAATATTATTCATTTTTAACTTATATAGTTTACTATAGTTGAATGTATCGTTAAAAATATTATTAATAATAATGTTATTATTATTATAACATTATTATTATTATAACATTATTATTATTATGATTATTATTATTATTATTTTTACTATTACTTTTATGATTATTTTTATTATTATTATCATTATATTATTACTATTGATATTGCTATTCATTTATCACATTTGTATAATTATTATTAATTTATTGTAAACCTCAAAACAGAAGCTACTATAATCTGATATTGCGATCTTAACTGTTCTACCAATCTGCTTGAACATTACAAATTTATTAATTTATTACGTTTAATATTTTCACAAGTAACGAAGTTCAAAAGTGAATAATGTAAATTATTGTTGCTCAACGTATTACAGTGCAAATTGTTATATTCTGTAAAATGTAAATTGAAACAGCTAAATAACCACTGCAATTGGGAGTACGAAAAAAGGAGAATGAGGTCTTAAAAGAAAATTAAATTGATACGTAAGACACTTTTACATTAATTACATAATGTATGTATTAAACATATACACACGCGAGCTTTTAGTAATCATTCTCCAAACTATTAATTTTTAAGTAGTATAGAGCTTAGCTACGACTTAAATTATATTTCTATACCTGATTGTAAATGTTAATATGCAATGAAGAAAGTATGAGAGTGATCCGAATGAGAATGTAGAATTACGTTTGTTTTTTATATAGAAATGGAAGTATGATGATGCGCGAGAATGCAAACATTTTTCATTTGTGATTGATAGACTAGAACGACAATGTGTTATATGCTCGTTTTATTTTACAATCATAATTGTAAATAAATGGAAAAACAAGACTAAAGATGTTTTTTTATTTTATTAATCAGATTAGTTAACCATTTAATGAGAAAACCTTAATAAAGCAAATTTATTTATTTTACTAATTTTATTTTATTACTATATTTAATAATTTATATAATTATAATTTTTAAAAATTAGTAATATTGTATTTCTTAATTAGTTTAGAATTTCTAAACAAATCGGTATCGAATAATGGAAACACAAGAAGTGATAATATCATCGTCCGAATATTGTTTCGCTATAACCCCAGTGGAAATAAATGTGTCTCGTTATACCCCAACATTTTGAGAAGCCACTATTTTCAGGGTAAAAAGTAAATTACAGATTTTTATTACAATACAGCATGTAATCTAAAAATGAATACATGTCAGTATTCTTTGGATAGTTAAAAAGTAATAATATATTGATTTTTTTTAAATAATGCTCTTATAAAAATACTGGAGTCCATTTCATTTTACTATCTCGTTATACTTTACTATCTCAGTCTACCCAACACTTGTGTATAGTTGTGAACAATTTTATACATTTTCATACATTATTAGAAAAAAAATAAAGCTTCACTTTTTCATCGATAGGTGGCAAGGCATACATTTAAGTCAATTCATATGTAAAAAACTGAATCGTTTAATTACTAAGAAACAATGGCACTTAGGACATTTTTTTTGATAATTTAATACTATGGAAATCTAGTTCAAGGTTTCTTCGTGACCAGAAATTTTTGTAATGAAATACACGTAAACATTCACAGTGTAGCACAGAATCCCAATAAAATAACAATTTTTCGTTCCAATTAAAACTAAAATGTACACTTTTGTATCTTGGATCATTGATTTCTTAAATAGCTTCTGATATTTTACGGGACATACAGTTTATAGTATATTTCAAACCACTCAAGTATCTAGCATGTTTGTGCTCTCTTCTTTCTACATTTCTTATTCTATTTTGTTTCTCGGTCTTGGTATAACGTTCTTATTTCTGCTGTGATGAAGTATTTGTTGTTATTTTTGTCTAGGTTTTGGTTTATATATCTATATCTTCTTCATATTCTTCTTCTGTTTCGAACGTTGTTTCTTCAACAACGCTCCTATAAGTATTCAAATACAGATTTTGCATTATTTAACTACTTTAAAAAATTATTTTTAAACTATAAATATCACATGACGCTGTCAATCACTGGCCTTTAGGGAATTATTAACTGGTAAAGTTACCGTACATTTACGTATATTTTTTATTACGATAGGGGAAAGTGCTCGTAGTTTTATATTTATACATAAATTATATTATAACTATTGTTGATTTATGCTGCAGAACGATTGCAATGTAATGTGTATTAATCTATATATTAATTAAAATATTGTTACTTTAATACGAAATCTTCATAATAACAGAATTGCTTGTTCATAAGCAAACATTTCACTGCGACACGTGTAATCATTCTGAATAAGTAATCATATTGTATGTAAAATATTAGTTTATGTTAGTTTTCGTCTGAGGCAAGAAAATTGTATACTATGAAATTATACAAGAATAAGTGAATTATAAATATCGAGAAAAACTATTACATTACACTTCTAGAAGAACTACCAGTTGTTACAGACTAAACTTGAATCTTGAGTATGTACGTTCACATACGACGCGTTAATTCTTTCAGTATAAATTCATAACATCAAAACAAATTTTTTAGAATTATAAGTTCATTTGATAATAATGTGTTCAAAAATAAGAATATTTTTATTTTTATGTGCATTTAATACTTTATTTAATAATTGCTACAGTGCTAACAATGAAATCGATCTAATGAATCGTGTAATTAAATACATGGCAGAAGACATTCAAGCTCGACAAGTGATAATGATCATTACATCGCCAAAAGATATTTCATCAACATCTACTTTAATTTCAAATAAAATTTTAAATACTTTTTCATCTTTTACATTAAATAAAACTATAGCAATAGATCAAGATTTATTGCTGAAATTTAATAAATATTCATTATTATCTAAAATAGAAACTTTAAACTTACACGTTCTAATTATAATAGTAGACGTTACTAAAACTAATAATAACTCAACTGATGAACTTTTCGAATCTATTCAGTTACCAATTCATCTTCTGAAACGATTTGTGCATCCTAAGTGCCTAATTTTTCTCATCAATCGAAGAAGAAGTTCCAAGACAAATTCAAATCTATTGAATTTTTTTAAATTCAGTTGGTTACAAAAGTTTCTAGATCTAACCGTGATTGAGCTAAATCTAGATGTCGCCACAAATCAAAGTTATTCCAATTTATTATCTATAAATGAATATAGTATCTCAATACATCAATATAATCCGTTCAATAATAGTTATGAAGTTGTGCCGTTTACAACAAATACTGAATTGTTCTTAGATAAATCAGAAAACTTACACGGTTACTCATTAAGAATAGGATTTTTCGAGAATATACCAAATACTGTGATAAATACAAATTATGCAGGAAAAAATGTATGGAATTTATTGACAGGTAAAGACGCTGAAATAATTAAAATCATTGCAGAGACTCATAATTTTTCAGTTAATCCCACCATAATTTTTTCAAACGATAACAAACGGTATATGGATTCAAATAATCCAAGTGTATCAAAATTGTCTATAAAACCTTTAGAATTCCAGCACCTATATAATGCAATTCTTATTGATGAGGTTGACTTTATTTCAAATTTCATTAATTTCATTATATTACCAATGGATTATACAAATGCACCTCCAAATATGATAATCCTACGAAGCTCTCCATTAAACCTTGTTACACAAAATATAATAGTCAAACAGTATGGTTTCTTAAATATAAAATTATCAAATGTAGCATTAATAGGAAGTATTTTCGCAGTTTTAACAGTTTGCATTCACTGTATTAAGCTGTTACGCTTCAACAAAAATTGGACAACGTATCATGTCCTAAATATTTTATCTGGTACACCCGTAACATTTTCAGTGGAAAAATTATCAGAGAGAATAATTTTTCTCTGTTTAGTTGTTACATTTTGTACATTCTCGCTAAATATTTTAGACCATTTATTGGCGATCTATCACCCTCAATTGGAATATTCTGATTTGCAAACATTTCAAGATCTCATAGATACTGGTATTAAACCCACAATATTGAAAGAAGTGAAAGATACCTTAGCTTTAGATAACGATATGGAGATGAAAGAACTTTTGGCAATTTCGAAAACGTATGAATTCAGCGAATCTCACAATATATCGTGCCTGAAATCTTTACTGAACGAAAACTCTGAAGAAATGGCATGTGATATTATGGATGTGGCGGCAGCATCCATAGTCAAACGACATTCAAAGGGTAACGATGGATGGATTATTACTTCTGTAAAGAAACCCCTATTTTACGCTACACAATCGATAGCATTTCAATTAGCGTCGCCGTATGTGCGTATGTTTGACAACAAATTACGACGTCTTTTTGAAGCTGGAATAATATCTCTTTTAACAGAACAAAGTCAAAGAAATATAATTCTAAACTCCCCATTGACAGAAGAAAAATTAATACTGACTGAAAGTAACGATTTAATAGATGAGAAGCTGCGATTAAACGAAAGTATAATTTTTATTTTATTGATTGGACACTTATTATCGTTGATTGTGTTTATAGGAGAAATTATTTATGAAGGAGCAAAGAAAAATATTTTACAAGTGTTACTAACATTCACATAAGAATTGAAGAAGTAATTGCGTGATTATTTAAGTACAAAAGAATGTTGAAGAATTGTATTGTTTGATTCTAATTCAGAATGAATAACTGTATGTATGATTGATAAAATCTATAATTAATAAATAAAACTAGACCATGTATTTTATAACGGCACACAAATTATAATATTTGTTATTAACAAATGAAATCTGAAGAAGTTTTCTTAGTAAAATTTAAACAAACCATGATGTGTGTTTCTGTATTCCACGCATATTGATTGCTTATTAACTACCAACAGTCACTTATTAATTTTATTTACAGATACATTGTTATTTTGAACAATAAAAAGTAATGTCATACAGTGTACGCACTACCGATGACATGCATTTCTATACTAAACAAACAGTTGCGAAGAATATAAAAGGAGTAAATATTATATACAGCACGTGTTAGAACATATTGACATACAGTAATTACATGATGAAATTTCTATAATGATAATTTTCTAGCTCGAATAACGATTTTTTCGTTATGACTAATAAGTAATAACACTTGTAAATATTCAGAATACAAAGATATTAATGTATGTAAACTTAAGATAAAAAATATGACAAAGTATATTGAATTTTATACATATGTATAGTACAATAAACATTAAATTTACATAATTAACACAGTTGTCTAACTTTTTAAATTTGCATATAAGTTTATTTATGAACATGCAGGTAGGTGTAATTACAAAATACATGTGTTGTGAATTTCACACTAAAAATGATTTTAAAATATAAGCTTTCGTTTTCCTTCAACCTAATGAATGAGACAAGTTTTAACGTAAAGGATCAAAAAAATATTAAAGTACATTAACGCAGATTATGCAGAAATCAAAATGCGTTCTGGAGCACCTTATTTTGATACTCAAGTCAAGGATCCTCGCGAGACCCTTACCCACTTTTTCCGTATAAGGTAATACCAATCGCAATATATCAGCGGCGTTTCAATATCTCTTCCCGACTCTTTCTGTCTGAAACAGACTCCGCTCGCAAGATCTGGACTGTTGACCTTGCGCACAATACGCGGCAGTCTATGTTTTAAAACTCTTTTCTTTAATGTGAAATATGTGCTATTAAATTACAAGAACACTTGCACATTTTAACTCGGAAGCTTTATATAGCAATAACAGATTATTATCGATCGGAAACAGTGGGCAGTTTGTAACAAACATTGTTTGTACGTACATACCCCCAGTGAATTCAACCTAGTGCGTTATTTAAAATTTCTTAAGGGTATGCCGGATACCGACATTACAGTTTTTCGTTCCATTCAGTAAATATATAAGATTTTCAAATTTCGCAAACGTATGCACAATCTATTTATAATTTAGAATGTGCGTACGTTCGTAAAATTGCGTTAAAGGAGAAATTGACTGCATAAAACGAAAAATCGATAATGTCGGTAATGGGTACAAGGTATAGGACTCTGATCTCCCCTTATATCCATCAACAAGGCTTTGTTACGTCTGGCGTCATAGCACTTATACCTTCAACGTTCTCGACATTTGATTGGCTCGCCATTTGATTGGCTGAAGCTGGTAACCTGATATCTTCTTATTTTATCTCCAGCGTTCTTACCGTCTGATTGGTGTGACATCAGGCGTGAAAATGCCTAATTTGAAACGCGTTCAGCCAGTCAAATTCATCAGAGGGTGCTTTATTATTCTACTCATGAACTACAATCATAGATATCTTAAAATTATAGTGAACTGTCAGGTAAGTTTGGCTAAAATTTTACGGGTATCAGATATAAAATACGTAATTTATTATAAGAGCATTAATTTGATAGTAGTTTTATAAAACAAGTTTCTATTCTAAAATAATAACATTAGATTAAGGATGTTCTATCATCATATTGACCTCAAAATAAAAACATTTCTTACTATAATTTAATCACTTTTAATGATATTTATATCAATATATTATAAAACAAGGTATCCTCGCCTATTTAAAAGAATTTTTTTATCGATATTCCGTTATTGCAAAAGTGGTGGAGACTTTTTTGTTTGTTATCTGATTTGAATTTTAAAGGTCTCATTTTGTTCCTTGAATAATTTCAGGGGTATTTACCCATATAAAAATTGTATATCATCCGATAACCTGCAAAGTTACGTCGGACTATTTATAAAACACATATACCATTTTATAAACAATTGAACATTTTCAAGATTCATCAAATTGTTTTTGTTTTATAACGTTTTTTCATTTTTTATGATATTTTCTTTTTCAAAAATTTCTTGATCGTAGATTTCTTGCGTATTACGCAGTAATATTTGACCAAATGTAGCTCATTTTATACGATTTTTGATGAAGATTTTGAATCAAGAAAAACATTTAAGATTTATCGATTCGTTTTTGTTTTATAACTTACTATTTTATGATATTCATTTTTTTTCAAAAAAATTTTAATAGCTTTTTTCTTTAGTATTATGCAGTAGTTTTTGACCGAAATGGAGAAGAATTTTTAAGATTTATCCGAGGATTTATCGATTCATTTTTTTTTATAATTTTTTTTTCATTTTAATGATATTCATTTTTTCTTAATTTTTTAGTAGTTTTTCTCGAGTACTGTACGGTAATTTTTGTCTATTTAAAGCTCTATTTTTATTTTTTGATGAAGATTTTAAATAAAAAGAAATTAAGATTCATCGATTTGTTTTTGATTTATACCGCTTTTTCATTTTTATGATATTTTTGTAATAAATGAATCCGTTGTTTATAAACTCGATCTAAATTATGAAAACAATTTATTTTTAAAAGTAGAATACATTTACTATATTCATATATTAAATTTAATCAACAATTGTAGTGTTTCAACTTATTTTTATTATACATTTAATAATGAAAATTTAACCAGAGATTTCTACTAGTATGCATGCGGAGGATATAGAATCGCGTTTTCCCGAAAAAATTATTTATTATAGAGATCGAGTTAGAAAAGTAAAAAATCGATAGGGTAGGAATCGAGTCGGTATTTCACATACCCGTCGGCAATTTTATTTACTGCATCAAAAATATGAGGTCAGATTTGTGATACCTATTTAAGATCATGTTACCAAGGTCTAATCAAGGTCGCTTTACTCCAATTTTCTCCATTAAATGAATAAATGTTGGTTTGAAATTATTTTACGAAGTGCTTACCAGAGCGTTTTTTCTTAAATTCTTAAAAACATCTTTTCGAAATCTATGCCTTAAAGAAAACGCTCTGATAGGATCTTTGGAAATATCGTAAGAAATATTCTGAACGTAACACACTTAACATGGACACTAACACTTTCACGTTCCCTTAATTCCGAAAACGATTCCCATTATTCTTCATACACGCTGCAAAAACACGTTCTCAAGCTAATGATGCAAGCAAAGCACACGCGAACCATCTGATAATGACTCACGCAAAAATGCAGCTATATTTACAATCGCGCTATCAACTTTCTCCAACAAACTACATACACACAAAGCAAGTCCCCAATCTCGTCCACTCTTGACACAAGAGTCCACCAAACCGCGCGAAAAGACGGAAAACAGTGAAAACGAGCTCGCCGAGAAAAGAGAAAAATGATTCATATAAACATCGATGAACGATAAACTGCCGGGGCTGCATGCTGCAGGTGATTCATCGCCAGGCGGTCGGTCCCTGAGCAGCAGTTTTCAACATCCTTGAGCAGCAGCCTCGGGAGACGCCGCTCTTTCTGGTGCTTATATGGTCAAATTTCGGGAGCCCATCAGCGGCGCTGCGCGATCTTGACCTCCGCGCGAATGCGCGAAAGTGTATACGCGGACGCACCCTCCCGAATGCCGATAAGACTCGTTTCTTTTTCGTGGTTTCTTTCTATTTTTGTACCTTTGGGATTGGGTCGAAGGATTCGATTGAGGACGCGGTGTTTTCCATTGGGGATGCGATGATTACGAGCTTTTTAAAAAAGTGTATTGATGAGACTGCAAAGAGTTTATACGAGCTCTTGTGAGCTTATCTGGTTTGGTGAATCAGAATTTGTCTGCGTGTGAATGTTCTTGTTATTTAAGTTTACAGAGTTTTCTTGAGTGTTAACGTCCTTTTCATTTAAATTAAATTACGTTGGTTTTCTATAAGAGAAAAACGTACAATTTTTTGTATAATCTTATACTTAAGTCATTTTAAAATAAAGTACTGTTGTTGGTTGTTGAAATACTATATAATGTTACGTCAAAATTCGTTGAGAGTTAAAATTTTACAAGTTTTAAGAGCTTTGGTACGTTTTGAAGATCTTACGCATTTAATTAAATTAATAGTTACTGTTAATGAAACATGTATAAAAAGGAGTGGGATTATGATTATGGATTAATAAAGATTTCCGCGAAATGTATTGTACAACATGGATTTCTATAAAATAAATAGCATAATTAAACAGGATTCAATAAATTTTTTTTAAATGTGTACGTCCTACCACATCCGACTCATTCTACTGAAAGAATATAAAAATGTATTTTAAGGTAGTATTTAAACTGTATATTGTAAATGAACATATGTAACAGGCAATTTCATTTAATTGAACAGTATAATATATTTTACAACATTACATTATTACGGTAAGATGAAAACTTAATTAAAGCTGACGTTGAAGCACCAGCTTTCTTATTATATAAACTCATATTCAAAAAGAATTTTAGTTATGAGTATTTATTTAGTTAAGAATGTTGTTATCAGTTCATCTCTACTTCTACTATAATATAGATATATTATTTTTAACTTTTATTTATCCTTTGTTTATTATTGATCCAGATAAAAAGAATATATTACATTTTCATTGTTGCACTATTGTATATAATATCATTATCTGTTAATCTATAAATGAATCATTCCTCTTGATAATCAAAAAGGATACATATTAAAAAAAATTCTACATTCTGATAATATTGCCATTTAAGGTAACAAATGATTTTGCGAAGTTTTTTTTTCTTATAAGCAAGTATGTACTTAAACTGTTGAAAACTTAAAAATACCGTAGTTACGTGCAAATAACTACTGAATGAAGATTATTATTCAATTTATAAGTAATTGAAGTAATTAAGCTAACATAAGTACTTATTTTCGTAATGAAATGGCAAAACGAATTTAGGTGGTCTTATAGTAAAACTGTACAAAATAATTGATACTTTTATTTAATTTTTTGATACCTCCCTGGTAGAAAATTATCTAGTTTTATCGAGGCCCTCGATTATTTCCTTGGCAAACTACATAGATCTACATAGTTCTAGATTAATTTTCTACCAGGGCTTATACATTTTTATAACAAACAATGATTTTGTATTTGCGATGTTAGTCATAGAAATAATTTTAATTAACCTGTTAGTAATTTATACGTATTTACCCAAACCGTAATTGTACACAATCCAGTGCGTTCCTAAATTAACCGAAACGCAACATGTGTCCAAACCTACCGTATACTATGAAGACAAATATTAGAAAACATAGAAATTATTAAAAAATTCTTTATCGAAAAAAGGTGGTGGGTCTCTAAGGTTGGTTTTTGACCCATATTAGATTTCCAAAAAAATTCGAAAAAATATCCTACAATGTCTTCACTTTATTAAGCAAATACAAGTTTGACAGTGTCGAATCTTTCCAAAAACGCTGTATACAAGCTGTGAAGTTTTTATTTTTTGATGGGGTGGTGGGGGTGAATAGGGGGGGGGGTGGTCCGTTTAGGGTAGAAATTACTTCTTATTTTTAGTAGACACTGTAGGAATTTTTATCGAATTTTTTGGCTCAAATCTAATTTGGGTCAATAACCGGCCTTAGAAACTCCCCACCTTTGTATCAATATTTTGCGACAGAAAAATTGGTTTAAAATTATTAAAAAATGATTTCTTATTTCTACAAAAGTGCTGTTTTCTCTTTTTACAGATTTCGAATGATTAGCAAGTCTTATGCGCATATGATTACAGTGAATCAATCTGAAACTCTGAGAATATCTTATTTGACTTAATCTCATTACAATCACAAACTCCGATTTATCAAAGAAAATATATATTAAGAAAGTGTTGTCCATGAATAACGTTAAAAAGTTATTTTTCAGGTTACTTAAATAATGAAAACTGAATATAATTTGATTGCCTTTATAAAAGTATTTTTAAAAATTTGAAGTTCGCAGTTGTGAGTGGTACAAGTGTCAGTAATTGCATGATTTTTGTCAAATGCTATACTTGCAGCTTCATGCGTAAGGATAATTTTAAAAGATTATCAATTTTCATTGAAAATTGCTAGTTTTTCATCTACAACAATGGTATACTGTCTGAAAAATTATAAAACTTTACAAAAAACTTTCGAGAGGGGATTTTACACGAACTTTTTCCACACCATATGTTCTACACAGATATCTTTGAATACATTAAAATTCGTCAAATTTTATCCTACACAACGATAACTACCGCGTGTAGAACAGTAATGTATAGAACATTAAATGTGGAGAAAATGCAGTAACGAATTTGAATATTGTGTAGAATCGAATTGTGTAGAATAAATTGGTGTAGAAATATGAGGAAACAGCTATTTAAAATATGTACACTCCTGAATAAGGATTATCTTTTAGCACCATCACATGATAATATCAATAATAAAATATTTGTGTATGTGCGACGGTACATGTGTTACCCATTTTAAGTTTGTGATACATTAAGTTTTAAACATTTTAGTATATTATATTTAAAATATGTATCTTGTACAATTTTTGTAATGATAAAAAATACGTTATCTTTTCTAGACATTTGCCTGTATAACAGAAACGGAAAATTATAATACTTTAAACATATTTTTTTTTAAATAAAAATAAGTAATTATATAGTTGAATTTATAAAATATTTTCTATCGGTTAGATATTTTTCTTATGTAGCTTTGTAATTAGAGAGAACATTTTATCAATATGTATGTGATAGTGATAATTTACGTTGAACATATTAGCTTATTGATATAAAATAAGTTACTAACAAGATTGTTCATTGTAATATCTTTCTTTTCAAATTCATTCTCTTTCTTATTATTAAAAATTGCTTCTACCTAAACAAGTTGCTATTTACTTTCGCACACCACATCCATTCAAACACTTCAAACTATCCGATTCCCACCATTTCTATACGGTGTCACCGCGTAATTCTCATCCCACCATAAATCATACCTCACACCAACACCTATCCATTTCCACACGAACGTAACTCCATTCGGTCAAATCATGTCCAGACACTCCGTCAGACACCTCAAATCGCGATTCCCTCATGCGCCGCAAATCTACAAAAGGAGCCGGACAATACGATCACTTGACTCAGCCACGCACCATCAACTCTCAAGTTCAAGCTCTCTTTCTCTCTCGACATCGCGGGCGCGATTAATATGATAAAGCCGGTCCATTTATAGGAATCTCGAAACTCTCGTTGCGCGCACCGCCGCCGCGAAAATAAGGAGGTATAAGGAGAAAACGCGAACTCGACCGTGACACGCATTCGCGCGAGCCGCGCGACGCATCGCGCGCACCGCGCTCTTGTGCACTCGGGGCACGAAGAGGAAGAGAATTTGCCACCATGTGACGCCTCGGCGCTGTCGAATCGGAGTCCCCCGAAATCGGCCGCGAGGCGCCGGTTCGATTATTCGCCGATAAAAGATTTCGCTGAGAAAGCTGCTGCGCGCGCGCGATTACGCGATTACGCTGGTACGAACGCGCAAGACCTCGTAACAGATGCGAGGCGTGCGCTTTGTGGCTATAAATGGTCGAATTGTCGGGGAGAGCCGGGTGTTTATTTTTATTTCTGCGCGCGAAATGATTTTTTGTGTCGGTTGGATAATGATTGCACGTTGAGTGGGATTTTTAGGGTCGGTTGGGATGGAAATTGGAGGCGTGGGTTTCATTCTGTTGTGATTTTATCGGGTTTTTAGATTTTATTGATTTATTTTTAGTTGGTTTATTATTTGTTTTTTGAAACTAAATTGTACCTTATAACTGAAGTAACAAGAGAAAGTATAATGAAAGGTTTTAGAACAGTTTTCTCACTGCCATTTGAGAAGCTTTAAATGTTACCTTTTTAGATTCATCTTAAGAAAAGGCACCGAGTGACCTCACTTCATCTTCTAAAGGTCAAAGTGAATTGAATCGTTAAGATAAAAACGTTGTTCTTAGATGAAGGCAAACATATCGCAAGAGTTACAATGTAGTTTCTCTATTATCCAGAGTTATCAGTAAATGATGATACTATAAATGTTACCGTGATAGCATAATCCAATTAATACAGTGAATAAATTACATTATGTTAATTTCTTAGATATACACTCAATGTACATTGTGATGCTATAGTTATTTCCATGATAAAAAAAAGAAAGTTTATGATAATTTTAAATATAAAATCTACGTGCCTATTCTCTAATATTTTTTTTTTTTTCATTTATCTTGTATTGTACTATATTATTATATTGTACAAATTTCGATTTTTTATTGCGGTATAAATTATTACATAATCTGCTCGAATTCTTTAAAATCCCAAACATCTTACCAAAATAGCTGTTTACTTCAAAAACTAAGATTGAGACCAATGTAACCAGATGGCAACACCGGTCTCTCTTATTGCTTTAGAAGCACTTCTTCTAGCCCACGTAACCATCTTCTTGACAAAAATGAGACACTAATAAATGTATTATAGATGCATTTATTTTTTTGATACAGAAAATTTAAATAGTTTGCATTATAATTATATCCATTGATATATATTTCGCAATATATAACTTTTTTGAATTATAATTATTTAATAATTTTTATTAAAGACAATCATGGAATGTACAGTTTTATTCAGTGCTTTTTGAAAATCTCTTATTTTATAATTTACAACTCATATTTTTAACATTGCATTCTATTATAATATAGATTATACTATAAGTAGTTGAAAAAAATGACATTTTATTTCAAGATGGGAAGCAAAATTCTATTACAGTTGCAATATCTGACATGCCCCACCTAGCCAGTCTGTTACTACTTAACGTGTACATAAAACCATATTGCTAAAGTACCTATAATAGTTCATCAAAATTTAACCACAACTCTATTATATTTTGCAGTAGATTCTTCATTATTTAACATTCCAACGCTGCTCCAAATTACATTGCCCAGAAACGTTACACCCAACGTCCGCCGAATCTCGTAAAAGATATCATAAAGCTTGGCGATCTATTCAGAGCTGACTGTTGACTAGGGAAAAACGAAATTCTCCCGCATGTATAATGTTCCCGTTCGATTCCTCGCGCGCGCGAGCAACTCAGTTCTGCTCCTTTTTTTTCTATTCTCTCCAACGCTCTTCTTCTTCTTCTTCTTCTTTTCATCATCTTTCCTACCTTCTGCCTACCGAGCTGCTTCCTCCTTCCTCCATCCTCGTTCCTCTCGCGCGCATTTTCCCCGCCGATACACGCGTTTCAGCATGCGTGCAGCGGCGTCTCGCACTTTCGAAACTCGGAGACTTGGTTAAGCTCTCTTTCTCGCTTCTTCTGATCTGCTTCTCTCGCTCCGAGAGGCGGGAGTCTCGCATGCGTCTAAAGATACTCGGGCATCGAGAGTGAGAAAAAGAGATGGACCGAGAAAAAGAGAGACAGAGAGAAAGAGAGAGAGATAGAGAGACGGAGAGGAGGAAAAGAGTGGGAACGTAAAAGAGAGTAGGAAAAAGCGAGATGGTATGAGAGAGAGAGTAAGACAGTTTGTATGTATGTGTGTGTGAGAGAGAAGAAAAATCAAAATCGGAGAGGGAGAGCGCTGTAAATTTACAGATAACCCAAAGGAGAATGATAATAACAGAAATGCATTTAAATGTTTTCGTAAGAAAGTAAGAACAAGATAAAATAAAATCTGCCATAGTAACAAATAAAAAAAACAGGAATATAGGTTTTTAAAAATATTTAAAAAAAGTAAAAGTACTAAAAGAAAGGTTTACACTGAGAGAAACTGTACAGCAAAAATTTATATTTTTGTTTGTACACTGTAAACACTTAATATATGGTAATTTTTGTAGAAAATCCAGCTTGTCCCCAATGTATAAACAGTAATACTAAGTTTTGCTAAACAATTTCTCCCAGTGTATAAATTTGTAACTAAGCACATAATACAGCAAGAAGAAAATCATTCAAAGTAAAAACTTATAGTAAAAATTGAATAATATTGAAAAAGAACATTAGAATAATGAAATGTACGTACACCCATAAATTATCAAGAAAACAAGAAGAAAAAAACGGAAATGAACAAACAAATTGTATAATGATGCAAATATGCTCCCAGAAAGAAAGGAATTCCTCACTCGCATAATAACGCCACATGAACAAACACGCACCGCGCAGTGGGAGATTTAAACATATTATTTTCCTCTCATTCTTCAAGAATAAAAGAGAGCACTTTCTGTCCGCGCGAATCAGGGGGTATATCCAACAAACCAGACAGAGACAGCACTCGAACGAGAGCGAAGAAGAAGAAGAAGAACAAGAACAAGAAGAACCAAGAAAGAAAGAGAGAGAGAGAGAGAGAGAGCGAAGGACGAAGAAACTCTCCTCGCGAGCGCCTCACACCCTCTCTCGCTCCAAGGCAAAGGTGGGAGCGCGAGCGCGCGGCGACGAGCTTTTCGGTCGGCGCGACGTCTCGGGCCAGTCGCGGTTAAACTCGCCAGTTGAGCGCGCTGCACCGTCCGAACTCGCAACGAGCCGTCAACCCCGGGGGACAAGAGACACACGAGACTCTCCTCGCCGCCACGCACGACACAGCCACACTTCGTATATCTCTTTGAGCACTGTGAGTAGAGCTGCACGTAAAATCGCTATCATTGCCGAGAAAGAAAAGAAAAGAAAAGAGAGAGAGATAGAGATCGCTCTGGATAATTTTTCTGAAATAATGAAGTGCGATTATATGTGTACGATACTTATGCGTACTCGTGCTTCGGTTATAAGTATCATACGGCTGAGGTGGTCTTTTTTGGATTCTTCGTGGACCGCGCGCGCGCGCGCTCTCGGTTATTTTTAGAGGTTCTTATTCCGTGCGCGGCGTGCGCGCGTGTGTGTGTGTATGTGAGAGCAAAATTCACGAGAGAGTTGTAATAAAACTACGACTGCAGTTTTCTGGGTGTTGCATGCACGCGGGCGTTAACGTATGGTTTTGGTATTTGAACGCACGTGCGAATTGAATTGAGATCGGTTGTTGCACGCTTTTCATTGAAGCTCGCGCGGCGCGTGCTGCTATTGTATATCGGAGCGAGAACGAGAGAGACTGTGTGTGTGTTGAGTGTGATATCATATAGATACGAGTTGAATTTCCATTGTCAGTGTTTACAGTGCGAGGCACGGGTGATCGGTTTGTTATATACACATTTGAATCGGCTTCGTAGAGTGGGATCTATTTCGAACGACGATTGGCTGATCGCGGGCATAATTAATTTATTGCTGCACGATATAGTCGACGCTTTTTGGGTACGTGCTGCTTATATGCAGTGATCGGTTAGCTTGGATATATAGCACTTTTTTTAAATGTGAATCTTATAGTTTATTATGGGTTGGCTGTTTTTAAATTTACTGCAGAGTAGCTTTACCTTAACCTCGTTTCGCGGTGCCAAAATTAAAAAAGGTTATTTGTCGCGGGTGTAGTTTTTATGTTTTATTGTAAAACTCTTTTGATATTCTTAGCTAATATTTCAAAGTGCATGCTTCAATATAGGTAGCCATTAAAAAATAAAAAAATTTAAATCACTTTTTAATTACTGGTAATGAAAGGTAATGGTCAGTTATCGCACGGCAGTTGATCGTTTACAGAAAGATTTTAAAACGTGTATTTAAAAATCAACTTAACAGACTTGACCCATCATTTGGGTTTATAAACGTTAACGATAACCGCGAAAATATAATCAAACGTTTAAGTATACGTGACTTTAGTAAAAACTGTAATATAGTATTTGTGTATTATTTGACAAAATTTTATAATCAGCGCGTTATTGATTAAAAATAAATATTTACTTTTAAAATATCTTTTTTAAATCAACAATTTTTATTGCAAAAGACAACTAACACACAAACATATGAATAAATTGCAATTCATTAAAAACAAAATCGTACACAAAATCTTCAGTACTCGAGCATTATACACAACTATTTTTTGAATAATAAATTTAAGTTTACCAGATATTGAAATTATATCATGTTAAATCTTACTTAATCTTATTTACGACTAATTTAAAATCAACCTTCTCCGTAAGTAACAAAAGTACCGCTTCTCCATAAAAAGCCGGCCGATTCGTTCCCATTTAAAAATAAACGAGCCGCGCGTTCTTGTATTTCCACAAAAGCGCTCTACATACTTGGCGCTGAAACTCTACACCCCGCTCTAATCTTCAGCGACTCGTCTATGAAAATATCCCCCTTTAAACTACTTAAAAGCCATCGCAACCATTTCCCAAAAAATGCCTCAACCAACATCTCACACTCCAAAAACTGCACCCTCGTCCAAAAAGTACACATTCAACGCAATCGGTGTCGAAACAGCTCCGCGCGCATCGTTAACAAATCGCGACCTCCTTCGTCGAAAAACCGCTGATCGCGTTTCCCGAGTACGAACGAAACAATTGCCGATCATAATAGGGAGAGGGGGGGGGGGGGGGGGAACCGGGAAGGAGGAAATCCTCTCTCCTCGCAACGCAATTTCCGCAAAAGAGCCGATAAGCTAGGGGAACAGATCCGCAGCGAGGCGGATTTTTCCGAGCGCGAGCGCGTGTAAGGGGACACCAGCACCGGGCGCTCGCGGTGCCGCTAACCCGAAATGGTCCGAAGAAGTCTCAGACACCGAAGAGCCTCGTCGTCGTTTCGTCTCCTTTCCGCTCGTGCGCGCCCTCCCTCCGCTGTATTTTCCTTCTCGCTCGCGCTCGCTCTTGCACAAGTGTGAGCTCGTCGTCGTCGTCGTCGTTGCTCCCCCTCTTCGTCTTAATCTTCTTTTACGCGCGTGTAAAAATATCCCTTTCTCACTCTCTGTCTCTGTCTTTTGGTGTTTCTTCTTTATTCTTTTTTTTTTGTTGCTTCTTGCTTTGATTTGGGTGAAAAGTCGGTGAAACGCGGTATTTGGGCGCGACGGCATAGGCGCTGCGGCCGAGGATCGAATTTCAATGTTGTTGATGTGAGACTGTACGTTTGATTGATGATGACGGTGGTGATGATGATGATGGAATTTGGTATTTTTTAGAGGTGGAGATGAAAAGTGCAAAGGGTGGTAGTAGAGTTTTATTGTATGTGTTTTTTTAGATTTATGATAAAGTATTAATATCGCAATTAACTTTTTTGAGGATGGAGAAAGTTTAAAATTAACCGGCTAAATTTGTGAGATTATGTCACCGCGAGCGTAATATCCGGAATCCTGAAATAACAAGCTGAGGCTTTTATATTATTATTAAAAAAAAACCAATGAATAATTTATAAATGTTATTTGTGTTATTTATGTTATTTATCATTACTATTTAAAAATGTAAACAAACTTAGAATATAGATATTCTTAATTTATTTAAATATATTACTGATTTTATCCGTGCTCTATAAAATGATTAAAAGAAGTAACTTATGTCTGGTATCAAGAAATTCGTGGTCGTTAATTAAAAAATCGTGGAGACTTTAGTTATTGTAAATGCTTATAAGTGGTACTTTCTAAATTTTAATAAGTCACTTTGCGAATCAGTGGAATGACACTGTATGATACTAAATAGTCACTGATTCAAATTTAGAGAATATCAAAACCAGAATTTGGAAATATAAATTTCGAGTCTGAGTTTTTCATCAGTTAAGGGTAGTTTTCAATCAGTTAAGGGTAGTTTTCAATCAGCTAAGGGTAGTTTTCAATCATATATTTATGTTGATAAAAATAGATTCCTAGAAGCTTTTCGAACATTAGCTATACTTTTTCGAGCAACCATCTATTATCACATATTGTTTCATACCGATGAATCAACAACTATATAAGTCATATTAAAAAATGATCAAAAACTGAGTTCTGCTTAATTACTACACCCATGACGACATCACATTAAAAAAATTCATTCCTCAAAAGACCATTCCAAATTATCCGCCGAAACACCGGCAATCGTTATCTCGTCATTCTCCACTCAGCCAGAAAATGCCAATAATTCCACGCGTTCCCTCGACAAATCCCCGCATTATCCTTCGAAAAAGAGACCTTCTCATCCCATTCCAGCATCCGACCGAAACTGGAGCGCGCGCGCGCGGCGCGATCTCTCGGGGGATATCGAAAGCCCCGCGCGCGCGCGCGCTTGCTCGCTATAAACCGATCAGCAGCGACGCGACGGCGGACTATAAGGCGGCAGCTAAGACCTTCCGCTATAAATAAAGCTCGCGCGCAAGCACCCGGTCGTTTACTAATTATATACTTCGATGCACGGAGAGAAAACGCCGGCGCGCGCGCGCGCTTCTTCGCCCGCTACACCGCCGCTGCTGCGGAAGAATGTAAACGAGAAATCGCCACTTTTTCTCTCTCTCTCTCTCTCTCTCTCTTGGGAGCTTGTTTCTCTTGTTCTGGGCTCTGTCTTTCTCTTTCGGGCTTCGAGGTTTTTTTCCCCCTTTCTCGAGCGAGAGAGAGTGTGTGTAAGGTGTATGTCGCGTCATCGCTCGAAGAATTTCGGAGCGCCGTTAAATATCGGCGCGATGTTCGCGATATTGCGGAATTGAAGCTCGGGATGATTGTGACATGTGGTTCGGATGCTTTGCAGGGGCTGGGGATAGGAGAGCTTTTGTAAATGTGTTTGTGGGTGTTGAAGAGAGCAATTTTTGTAACAGATTTTGAAAAGGTCCGAATTAGTGGTCAAAAATTGATGAATAAATGAAGCAGTGATATTTTATACGAAATATCTAGTAGACACAATTATTAGAACATTTTTTAGATAGAAATTAACCATATTTTTGCCGAAATTATCAATTTCTGCCTTTCTACCATGCAGGAATTAGTTCATTTTAAAAATAATTTTTTTTGCAAGAAGTAGACTTCGATTGTCTTCATAAATAACGTTAATATTATAATAATCTATTTCATTTAAAGGTCTTAATAATTTAATCAATAGAATGACGGAAAAATAACAAATAAAAAAATCATTTTAATTAAGATTATTGTAGTGATAATTGATATTGAATTTCATTTGCGCATGTAAATTAATTATTGGAAAATATGGTTAAAATTCAAAAGTTTAACTAAAAATGCAGCACTTGTTTTAAACTGCTGATGCAATGCGATTATTTATAGATTCGAAAACGGAATTAACTTTTTAACTGGAGTGTAGCTTAGAGAACTACCTTAAAAAAAGTAATGTGAGATTGAGAGCGGAATCGTTTGATGATTCACGGTTTGCACAAAAGTAAAGTTCATGGACGACTAACTATGAGCTTCGAAAAGACTTATGACATCTTGTAAATGCAAAAATGAAAATAAATTATGATAAAATTCCAAAATATTTAATACCGGGAATAATTATTATTAATAATATAATCAATTTAAAATTTTGAAATTAGTAAGCCCATTTAATTTTAGTATAACTCTTACGAATAATTTTATCGCTAAATATTTATAATTTAAAGTAAAAATAAAGTAAATATCCACGTTTTTATTTGTCATGTTACATTTTTATTTAACTTAATTTTTATAAATCAATTTTAAAGTAAGCACGAGTTGTTGGTATAACTTGTATTTTTATATAGTTGCTGAGAAAATATTTGTGTCAGTTATTGAACTCAGCACCGAAAGATATTTTAAGGTTTTAGATCTAAAAATAAAACCATTCTTTTAAACTTGATCTCACATTCAAATCTTATACATATAACGCGCCTCTGTCAATATAAAGAAATTAAAATACTGGGTCGATGTTGTAAACGGAAGAGCAAACTATCTATTGAATCATAATTAATAGCTTTCTTTCCATGAGACAACAATATTCATTAATATTTCGAAATATGTAAACCCAAAATATGAAATATGTATAAAAACCTGCAAATTAATATTTTCTTTAATGTTAATTGCTTAGAAATAAAATAAAAAGTTAATCTACAAAAGCAGACCTTTAAATATTTTTATTTAAATTAAAACTATTTATTTGTATTTTAAATTAAATTTTGTCATGTTAAAGTATATTTATCAGTAAAATAATAATATTGATAAATCATTCTAATAAATTATGGGGCGTTATTCATTAATTTCTATGTAAGACAATGAAATTCGAATAAAAATATACTTTTTATTTGAAATAAATGTTTCAATCCTATTTCTACAGATTTTAAAATAAAAGAAAGTATGGTTTTAATTAATTAAAATTCAAAATATTTAATAGATTCTGCTCAATTTAATAATATTAAGCGTCTCATTTTTAAAAGCCCTTGTATGCAACTCAAAAGAACGCTATATTAATCAAGCTTTCAATAAAGACTATATAACATTTCTTGGTATCTAAGCATCCAATATTGTAATTCCTATATGCACAGTCTTATATTTATGCATTTGATAAATCTCAAAAATATACTCTTTTACTAATTACGCAAATTTTACTTATGTTGCAGTTTGTCCCGTAAAAGGAAAAAAAAGCCAGCACCATGGACGCGATCAAGAAGAAGATGCAGGGAATGAAGCTGGAGAAGGACAATGCGATGGATCGCGCATTGCTGTGCGAACAGCAAGCACGTGACGCCAACGCGCGCGCTGAAAAGGTGACTTTTCACTTTCATTGTAATCTAAATAAGGCTAACACAGTCTGCAATTGCGTTAGCTGGTCAAATACTGTTACTTCGAAAAATTGATTCGAGTTGTTAATCTTAATGTGTATGCAAAATGCATACGTTTTAATCTACTGGACTAAAAAGTAAATTTATATTCTTTTAATCCTTTTTTGTATAGTAAAATTTATGTTAGTATTGATCTATTAGAATTTGAATGTTTAGTATTAATATGATTCTTGTTTATAAGTTTATGAAATCGAAGTAAATTATTTTGATCGATCGTCAATGTTTGTTGATTCAGTTAATCGAAAAATATCAAAATGTAATGAAAATTCTCGTTGTCAAAAGCGCGCGTTTCGTTCGAGGAAGCTTGAAAACGGTTACCTCAAAAGAAAACACAACCTGACACGAAACAGATTTGTCAATTCGATCATTTCTTCGAAATGCAGCATACTCGAAATCAATAAGCCACCAACAATAAGATTTTGCTGACACAGCGTCATTCAATATTATTGCATAATTTTTTACTCTGCGTACGCGAAAAAACTAGTTCTCATAAATTGCGAGGTGTCGACAAATTTTACATGATAAATATACGAACAATTCGATAATGCTTTTTCTTTTTTAAATTACGATATAGGCCGAGGAGGAGGCCCGCGCACTCCAGAAGAAGATCCAGACCATCGAGAATGAGCTCGACCAGACCCAGGAGGCCCTCATGCAGGTCAACGCCAAGCTCGAGGAGAAGGACAAGGCTCTCCAGAACGTGAGTTTCTTTTTTTGGTTTCCCAATCTGACCTATTTTCATTTGAATATTATTGATGCAGAGTGAATTTTCATTGTCTGAAGATGACTGATTCTGTATCGATTTATAGTAAATTTTTGTATGTAAAGAAAAAGAAAGATTTTATTAGATTCTTATAATAAAAATTTTTATATAGAAAATCATTCTGAATTAAGATCAATTCTTTTGAATAACTCAAAACTAAATTTGCTTATAGTTTTGCAATCTTTTCTGAATTATTGATAAATATGATGGTATTGTTTAATTTTTTGTCACGATTGAAGGTCTTTGCATTGTGATTCAGCTATCAGAAACTAAAAATAAAACAAAACTTTGATTCGTTATAATGACAAAGAGTTTTGTACTTTATTATTGTTTAAAGATTTATTCACATTGCTATTGCCATTTTTATATTTCGCTTAAATAATATTAATCGAATAATCTATGAACGAGCTATGATAAATTGATAAGTCATCAAGTTTATAATTTATATAACAAAATTTTAAAAATCAGAAAGAAATGATAAGACAGGGTTATATTTTATTTTCTGTATGAGAATAAATCAGAGAATACTTGCAACAGTTTTTAATCGTAGAAAGCTATAAAATGTTCAAGTTGGTTTTATTTGATAATTCAAAAAAGTTTGAAAATAAGAGTTATTATTATTGACTATCCATGCTGGTTATGTATATTTGACTATAAATTGATTCAACTGTAAAGGATTCACAGTATAATTTGCGATACTGTACATAAAACTCACATATATCCAATCAGTAATTTCGTTGTCTCAGTTTTAAAATTTGATTAACCCTTAAAACTTGCCGTAAAGTAATTTTAATATCATTCAAGCATCTATATGAATATAAGCGACTATATTAATTCAATAAATTATAGAGAGCAATAATAATTTATATGCCTGTGTTGCTCCTCAATACACCCCATACGAAAAATATATTAGAATGTCTTAAGCACTGTTTAAAATCTATTTAAGTTTATAGACAGTTTATTAATAATTTAGTTATTACTCAGTGCATTTCTTACAATAATAAAGATGCGCTTAGCATTCTTTACGGTTTATTAAATGTTACGTTATAATACAACTAATGAAAAAATGTTTGCATAGCTGTAATAAAAGTATTTATAACTTTTAACTATTATAATACACCGCTTATCAAATTACATTTTTTAGAAATAAATTGATTCCGTTTTATATAATTATGTTGTAACATCTTGTATCAAAAGGTCCCCATCAAAATTATATATATTCCCATACTAAATTTTAAATTCAATACCATTACAGGTAAAAAGTTACCCATTTAATCACGCATTAAGGTGATGCTAAACCCACGCGTCGCCGACAACTATGAGGAACTTCTTTTTTCGTTCAATTTTCAACTTTGAGAAAATATCTATGTGGTACATTATTATCCCAATCAGAAACAACAATTTTCCAGAGATATTTTCTTAAAATTAAAAATTAAATGAAGATAGTGATTCCTTGTACTTTCCGATTACACGAGGGTTCAGCATCACCTTAAGACTCCTCAAATATCACTTTAGTCTTATCCTGCACATTCAGAGTCAATGTATCACTATCTTCAAATATTACCACATAATTATCTCAAATACCAAACAACGAAGAATACTAAATGAATCATTTATAAAAGCCATTCGCAAAATAGCGAATGCAATTAAAAAAGAAGAAGACAAACTCAGACACTGTCTGATGCATAACATTCACCGTTAAACGAGCTTATACGCACACGCGCCGACGTTGTTTATGATACACGTATTATAAGTGTGTCTGCGTGTGCGATATTTGTCGTAATGCAGCAAGAATGTCATGACGTTGCGCGCCTGAGGAGAGCGCCTCGCGGGAACGAGAGAGGTGTCGCCTTACCTCGAATGCAGATGGTACCGAAAACTCGTGCCCTGGCAAATTGATAATGGCAATGATAGCGCGCTGTCATTGTTTCGATATTTACTCGTTGTTCCCACGACGAGTGCTTGTGAAAAAGATATTTAGATCTTTGGAGGACGGAAGATAAGAGTTAATTGTTTTTTGTACACGAACGTTTTGATGAACTTTTATTGTTTTGTACAAATATTTTATCAATATTTTAAATTGGATTTCTTTCGAAAGAAATTTCGATTTGAACAAATATTTTGTTTAATCGAAGTTATTACAATTTACGTCTTTTTCTATTTGAAATTAAAATGATTTTCTAATTTCAATTTTAATTCTAATTTATTTCAGTCGTGTAAAAATAGATTTTCGTTTTAGAATGAACTCTTTTCCAAATTCTTGGCATTGCGTTGGTTTTTATGTAAGCATGTTTCGGTATGTGTAGTTATGTATACGATTAAATAATGACTAGATTTAAGATGACGAAAGAGTTTAAAAGGTCTTTTAACTCAATTAAGTTGATGATAAATATGTACCTACTCTTATATTTTTGACTTGAAATAATGCCAATGTCTTACATTACCTTTTTTTTAGTCATTTTCATTGTATTCATATCATTGAAGCTATTAAATTATTTAACACAAATTAGTGAGTATAATTTTAATATTAAAGTCAAGTTTTATTTGTAAAAAACGTTTTCATTTTCAAAAAACTTGTGAAATAAATATTTTTCTTTGCAAATAATGAGTGACAGATATTTATTTTTTGAATAATAAATGTCAAGTTATTAAAAATTTAACAAAATATTTGTTGGCAGATTTCCAAGTACATACTAAATAAACAAAATAAACGTTTAAAAATCTTGAAATTTTTCAAAAAGTTAAAGTATTTTGCAAACATTTACTAATGTAAAATGTGTGAAAAATATAAATAATATGTATTTTTTTTAATTAGAGTATTTTTACAATATCATATTTTTTATTACGGGTTAAAATAAAAAACACACTTTCTAAAATTCTTTGAGTTAAAATTTCACTCCAGTGACTGTGTTTTCACAATTTTGGAATGAAATCACACCCCAAAAATGTGAAAATACAGTCACTAGAGTGAGATATTCACTGTAGACACAAAAACTGAAAGTTAATATTAAAACTTATAACGCGTAATCCAATAAATTATCGCATTTCATCATTCCGTCCATTCCAAAATTAGTCATGAATTCTTCACCGTTGTTACAACAATACCCACACTGTACACTGAAAATTCCTATCATCCAGTGCAAGCGCGAATCCCCGGAACACGCGTGCAACTTCCCTAAATAGCCCAAAGCAAGCAATCCCAAAATTTTCCATGAACCATTCGAAAACTAATAAAAGTCCAGACCATCGGAGCTCGACCAGGCTGTCGAATGGCAGTTGCCGCCTTCCTCGAAAATCCAGCAGCAAGGAAGTGAAGCAGCGATCGGTACAAGCCCTCGGCTATACATACACACGCACACTGTAACATCTGCGCTCTCGTCATCGCCGCGCGTCCAAATTCGTATCCGCCCGTGTCTCGTAAACGACCTTCGCTCTCTCTCTCTCTCTCTCTCTCTCTCTCATTTTCTCTCCTCCTCTCGCAGAGAACACACATACACGGTGCAGGCGATGTTGCTAGGTCCCTCCTCCGGGCGATCCGCAGTCGTGCCGCGCGCACCAAACTCTTCGCATATTCTCTCTCACTCTCTTCTTCTTCTTCTACTTCTACGTCTTCGCCGAGGGTAGAGTGTCTTCGGCTTGGAGCGACGCCTCGGCCCGGTGTTCCACATTCGAAGATTCCCGCGCGTCGCCCCGCCCGCCGCGCCTCGATCTACGGCGCATGCGCGCGGAGCCGTCGCCATCTGTCGCGGACGGGCCGAACCTCCTGATCGAGGGCGCCTCGGTCGGCAGTTCAGATTAAAATGGCGACGAGTCGGGTGGCGGTGGTGCTGCTGGTGGCTCATCTCACCTCCGTCGACTCATCGTCTCTACGTGTACCGTCAACAACAACATCAGCTGAAAAGCAGAGAGTAGATTAGACCTTTTATTTACCTTTTCTCGCTGCTTTATCTCGACTGCGATACGCCGAGGTTCGTGAAACAGAGAGAGAGAGAGAGATACACGAGCGACGATGCTGCAGAGCAGGAACCTAACCTGTACAAGAGCGACGTTCGGAGGAGAAAGTGCATCAGTTCGTGGTTATGCCAGAATAGCAGAATGCAGTCTCGAGCAGTAGTGGCAGCAACGGCAGCGATGACAACGTGAAAAGGAAGACGGAGAGTAGGATTATTATTTTTTTTTCTTTCGTCGACGCGCGAGAGAAGAGCCACGAGGATAGTCATTTATGGAGCCAATACTGTCGTCCACGACGAGACGTCGCGGGCACCAGCATCACCCGAGACATGCGACGAGACGTCGTCTGGACCAGACCTCCTCGACCTTGTCCCCCTCGGGCCCCGACAGAGGACCCGCGCAGTGTGGCACTGTCGGGGTTGGGAACACTGCCATCACCAAGCCAATCAAGGAACACCCGGTAATCGAGTCCTCGCAGGAGAGCTCTAAGTTGTTGCAACAACAACAGCAACAGCCTAACCTCAACCTCAATCTGGGCTCGCCCAGGCGAGTACCAGGCTCAACGAGGCCCTTGTTGGACAACAACAAGCCCAGCTGTGATAACAATAACAAGCTCATCCTCGTCAAAGATGAAAGACCCGCGCAGTGTGGTCTGGATGAGACTGCTGCGCAGAGCAGAAGCTCCAAGGCTGACCTGCGCAGCAGCAGCAGCTTCTCCGATGAGGAGGACTCGATGGGTAAGAGCCCCGTGCTCGAGCACGCGGTCGCGAGAGCCCGGGGCGATGGCAATTCCGACGAGGAGGGTGTCGCAGTCGAGGAGGATCCGGAGCAAGCTGAGCTCGCAAAGCTCAGGTGCTCCAGCGAGCAGACAGAGGTGCAGGCCGCCAGAGAGGCCAGGAGGAGAAAGCGCTGCGCCGATTATCCGGGTCTGGCATTCGGATGCTCCATATTCTCCAGTGACACCATGATGAAGTTCAGTCTGATTAAGAACGAGCTGCAAAATATTATGGGCAATCAGCTGAAAAGGGTCAGTATTATCGGTATAGCTTAGGTGATTATTTAGAGTAGACTCTGAATAGATAGTTCAAGGCAGAGTAAGCTAGGCAGCCGAGTTTTTTTTAGTTAAAATGTTGAGAGAAAATGAAGATGTGAAGAGGTTAGATTTATTTGCAATGCTTGTTGATTCTTTTTTTATATTTTTCACGAGATTTGAAGGAATTTAATTGTAAAAGTATTATTTCAACTAAATAAATGTTGATAGTAAGTTGTATTGATTTAATATTTAAATTGTACAACTTGTTTTTGATTGCATCATATTAATTATACTGAGAAATTCCTTAGTTCGTTCAACTATAAAATTACTTAAAGGAAAAAATGTGTTATAGTGTATCTGCAAAGGAATTTCTGGTTATTTCTTGCACATGACTAAGCAAGGAAATTGATTTTGAACGCTGCGATTTTTTTAGTTCGACAAGCACCAGGCAAAAGTTACCTTGTCTGACGTAGTATTGCCAACATTCTATAAATAATTCTCGTTGATGTGATCCAGTGCCTTTGATTTCAATTGGATGAAGGCATTGCGTAAGCACAACTGCTTAATGTAGGCTTGAAAGCAAAATGTTGCTGTTTACGTGTTACTTTTATCGATGAGTTGCAATATCATTTTAGTTTTACTTTCGCTGAAAGTATTTGCTTATTCAAAAATATTTCACATATTGCATACGGTATACATTTATCGGCAAATTGCAAGATTATTACAAAAATTTCTTCAGTTATGTTTGTTAAAGTTATGTTTAGATTACATATTCAATTTTATTAATATTATTTAACTTGTAAAAAATGTAATTTAAATGTAATGTTATTTAAATTTATTATTCGGTAAAAATAATTGATTTTTATTGTACTGTTAAATCATAAAAGAATATGTACTGAGCATTTCTTCATATATTTCATCTCAATTTCATCAAATTGTAATTTTCTACTATCTTCGTCAATTACGTTTTGTAATTTTATTTATTTTTTTTTAATTAATGTTTGGATATTATGTAAAATTTTATTGTTTTTAATAAAATTATTGGAGATTATTTTAACAATGAAGTCACTTTACCATTATCAGTATAACTAATCTTATCATTGCTAATGCATTTTCCAAGACTACACAAAAGTATCACTGGGACCTATAAACTCCTTATCATATATTATATGATAAAATTTACAAAGTAAAGCTTACAAATTTACTTAAATGTCAAAAACATTTTGAATAAAATACTAGACACTAAATAATCACGTTATTGTCAAAATTTTATTTGCAAAACTTATTTTTTTTTGTTAATAAAAAATAAATGAAGTCTTCATACATAACAAAAAATTAAATGTAGTGTCAGTTTAGTAACCTGTCATCCAATTAAATAATTATTTTTTATTGTCACTTTTAATTTTGAAAACTTATCTCTATCTTATTTTATAGCTGTATTTTTTTAATAATTTTTTTTTTATTATTATATATTTTATATATCACATATTAAAGATCATTAAAATTTGTATTTCTAAAACTTATTTTCAACATTAATTAAGTTGCATAATTTTTTTGGACCTGTAAAAATGTCTGTCCATTTACTTTCTTTACATAATAGAACAAATAAAATAAATCATTGTAATAATTTTGCAAACATTAATATTTGCAATTTTTAACTGAATATTATTTGTAAATCTTTTTAAGCTTACATTACTTTAGACAGCAACTCAAAAAATATTTGTTTAATTATTACTCTAGAATTTTATATTTTTTAAATAATTATTATACATATTGATGTAATTGAAAGGTAGTATATTATACTTCTGTTTCTAATTTTTTTTAAATATCTCCTAAGTTTAGAAATTTAATTATAAGTAATATTTTTATTGGTTGATTATACGAATTAAGAGGAATTTCAATATTATCTCTTAATAACTCCATTATGAATCCCACAACGATATACATTCATGCTAAATATCGCGTATGCAATATCAAACCGCAATTCTTGTAAACAATACAGAGCCAACATTGTACATTTGTACCGTCAACCACACACAGTCTCTCTCTCTAAACGCTCTTTAAATTCATTATACAACTGCTTAAATCAAAAATAATGCTGCGAAGTCGAAGCGCGAGGCCCTCGCTCGATTTAAACAAAAAGAAGAGGCAATCGAAGTATATATAAAAGCCCACGATTCGTCAAAAGGCAAAATGACCGAGAGAGAAGCGCGCATTCATTAATTCCCAAGCATCGGAGTCGGCTTCCAGTTCCGGCTGTAATCCCGCTCATTGCGACACATTAAAACACGCGAAATAAATAAAGTGAGCGCATTTACACACACACACACACGCATACACACACATACACACACATATACATACACATATAAACAATTCAGAAAACCGGAACGGAGCGCTTCGCCGCCTCTCGATTCAAACGCCATTTGGGCGCGGTATTTCCGGGGTTTTCATGCGCTGTACGCACGCATTATGCGTTTCCATCCCACTCGTGAGCCACGCACAGAAGAAGCGCGCGAGAGAGAGATGGAAGATTATTTTTATAATGCGGAGAGTTACCGGCGTTACCGGCAAATGTCCGTCCCACCAATCAATCCTTTCCGAGAGACAGCGAGAGCCCTAACCTAAAAAAGAGGATGAAGAAAGTGGGTTTCACCTTTTCTTGATTCCTTCTTTCGATCTTTTGTCGCCCACGCGCACGCGGGCATTCGAAATTTCCGCTTGTATAGGTACTTCTGCACACCCGCGAAACTTTACGTCGTCCGCGATGTAGAATTCGCCGCCGAACAGGGACTACTTTTTCCTCACTCTCTCTCTGTCTCTCTCTGTCTCTTGTTCCCCTCTCCTTTCGAACCGTTTGTCTTGCCGGCAGCGGTTTATAATACTCGTTATGCCGTTGCTCCACTTAATTTCATGCGCGTTAAGGTAATTGGGCTGGATGATAGTTGACGCATCGCGGGTTTAGGGATAGTCGCGTGTTTTGGTAATGAGCTGTAAAAGCGTTTAGTTGTGGAATGGTTGGAGAGAATTTTGTTGTTTTGTTTGAATTTTTTGGGATAAAAAATAGCTTTTAGCAACGTTTTGATAGTGTTATTAATTTTAGATAAAACGAGTTAATTAGGAGCGATAACAAAATATTGTTTTTATACATATCGGTGCTAATCTTTCGTACATGATAAAGCGGATCAATTTTTTTAAACGTAAAGCTTGGGACTTTGTTCTTTTACTTGCTTAAAAATAGAACGTATATAATAATTTAGTTCATTAAGTTTTTTAAGAATTAAAATAAATTAAACAAGTTACGTGTCTGTTACAAAGTTATTTCCTTAGAATTCTTTAAATTGATTATAGAAAGAAACTTAAAGTTAGTTATAAATATGTTAAAATTTTCTAGTTCTATTATTTCATCGGAACAGAATTTATAGTTTATCACCTCATTAATAAAATTTTGTTTTTATTCATAAATTATTTGAAGTGATTTACATAATTTGTTACTTTTTCGTATCTTTCTAAAGTGTTTTTTTTTTATATTTACGATAAGAAAACACCATGAACATGTGATTTAATTAACTAATTCAAAACGTTCTTGAGAAAAATGGACTAAACAATTGAAATTGGCGCCAACAATTTATCTCAAACCCGTTGGCGCCAATTTCGAGTTTTAATTCCGGTTTTCCCCTTCCAATATAGAACCGCGCCCTAGTGCCTGGTCAACTAGACATTGTCTAGGCCTATAAAATTTAACTTGTAGCTTTTTTTAACACATCTACCTTTACGTTTATACAAGTATTTAAAATATTAAGAGTATTTTTGGATTATTTTTATAATTTTAGTACATATACTTAACTTTTCAACTTTAATTAACTTTTATTTCAATTAGCTACTGTTGATTTAGCCAAACTTATAACTTTACCTTCTTAAAAAATACAAAAAATTTTGTCATAATATATTTATCAGAATTAAACATTTTATTTTATTTTTGAAATGCGTTATGAAATTTTAGAAGCACGCGCATATTCGAAGCAAGTTAGATTGTTATGCTTAGATAAGCAATATTAAAACAATATTTTCCAATATACTCTAAGAGTATTTTAAATTAATTTTTAACGAAGCTTTATTTAAATTATATATAAGTGATTTGTTACGGATTTTAATAATAAGATTTTCAATTTAATCGGTCCTACGATCGTTCATTATGTCGTTTTTTGATAGCCAAGGTTTCGACCGTTTTATGGACAGTCCTTAAAAGAGATGTCGGAGCTAAAAACCCGTTTTTTCTTTTACTAATAACTTTTCAAATATAAAATGCAAAGAAAAACTGGAAGAAGAGCCGTGTAGATATGAATGATATCAATGATACTGTTCGAGGCAAAGTCATTCTGTTGCGTCATTTTTATAAATAATTGGAAATACTAAAGGTATATTTCAAATCTCAGTTCAGTATAACATAACCTAAAAATATTTTGTATATCCAATTGTTTGTAAAACCAACGCAACAGAGTGACTTCTCTGTGTACATTAATATTGATATCATTTATATTTAGGTGACTCTGCTTTCAGTATCTTTTTAATTATAAGCAGTCAAAGATAAATATAAAAATCGCGCTTAGACCGTCTGAAACCGACTCCACCTAAGCTCCGACATCTCCTTAGGCTTCTAATCTAATAAATTCATAAATAGGATATATTTAAAAATTTATAAAAATTGTAGTCAAAGGTGCATTACTAATCGCAAAAATCGGTTTCGTCAAAGGTAAAGTTTCTGATATAGAAAAAGCTAAGAAGAAACGACTTTTGTGAAAATATATAATCACGATATTATTAAATTAAAAGTATAGGTCCTTGATACCGACCGTCATTAAATAAATGTATTTGTCTTAATTACAATTATATTAATTTTTTAATAATAAATGTATTATTAGGTAGTCAAAACCTTTTATTTTTAAGGAGTTTTATACAATTATTACGAATGATTTTTTGCCCAAGTTTTTAAGATGTAATTGATCTTAATTTAAGATTAAATTCTTAAGACCTATAATTGGGTTAACAATTATAATTGGGACGTATAATTTTATCTTTAAAATACCAAATCACTTTAAAATTAAAATAATATATATTTGAGGTAAAATTCTACATCATATGTTACTTGTTTTTTAGGTAAATTAGAATATATGTTATCAAAATTTAATAAATGAAATACTTTTTTGAAATTAAAGGTCATTTTTTGAAATGTAAAGATCGTTAGTTCCCTTTAAATGTCAATAATGGAAACCTGTATATTTCTTGATGTATGGTTTTTAGAGTCAAACTGAACCGTTTGGTGTTTCCAAGGTTTTATTGTACTTATTTAAAATACATATCCTTAGGTTATCAATGTTGGGTTTTAAATAAAAAAAAAATATTGGTCGAAGTTATTATTTACGTGGCATTTGGAACTCAAAAGTTCATTGCCTCATTTACCTAAGACCGCCTTGAAGCCCGATCTTGTGCTGACTCTATCCATAAGACATGAATTTTAACCCAATTTCTTGAAGGTCCTAACTTATAGTTTCTAAAAGCTATCTATTATGGCAAAAATTTAAAAAATCAAAGGATGTCACTATAATAGGCTATAATTTTAGCCAATAATTCAGTTCCTCAAATTCCCATATCGATGACCTAAGGATGTGTATTTTGAACACAATAAAACCTAACAAATACCAATCTGATCAAGAAACATTCAGGATTCCATTATGGCAATTCAAGCGGACCTAGCGTCCTTTAAATTAAAAATGTTAAAAACAAGTAACAAGTACATCGTAAACTTAATGTTCAGCTAAAAACATCCAACCAACAAATTATAATTAAAATCAGCTTTATCTCTCTGAAACAAAACGTCACATCAATCCAACCTCACATCAAAAAAACCCTCAGAAGTCAAAGCCTCGCCACATCTACTCATAACCATTCTACCATACATCCAGTACACACTGCCATCCTATCCCATCCGCTGTTGCAGGTGGCCTACACCCATAACACACACCGCAATCCTCTCTCTCTCTCTCCTGCTTCCTCATCGCTCGGTGGCACTCGGTGGTGATCGCTCCTCGGCCGCGCATGCGCTCTCCGCACACCTCTCTCTCTCTCTCCAACTCCAAAACCCAGTTCCACGGTGTCCCTATCTGTGTACGTATGCGTGCCTCCAGCGCGGCGGTGGCGGCCATCTTGAAATCGCCCGCCACCGCCGCCGCCGCCGACAAGGACGCACCCATGCACGCTAACCGCGAGTGCGACGAGGATCGCGCGCTTCTCCAGAGCGCGAGAGAGAGAGAAAAAGAGTCAGCCAGGCAGCCCGAGTAGAGCCATCCAATTCCGAGCAGTCAGTGGTCGCGAACGAAGGCACCTCGCACACGTCGGCCCCCCCTGCACACGCGCGCGCGGCTCTCAAGGCGGACGTTCCTGCAACACTGGTCTCCGGAGCACCCAGCCCTTTTTTTCTTTTTCTCCTTCTCGAATTCGAAGAGGGAAGAAAATCGCCGCAGCGCATATCAGAGAGATTGCGCGCGTGCCCGTCCCTCTCTCCGTGTGCGCCGGGAAGACATAATATATTCCACAAGGCTCGATAGCGAGGAATCCGTCGAGCGACCCGGCGTGGCGAGTGTGGAGTAACACGCGCGAGAGAGGAGAAAAAAAAAGCGGAGTTATACACGCGTGTACGTGTACGGAGAGTGTGTGTTGTACAGTGACTGTACCGCCTGTAATATATATATATACATATATATATATACACGGGAAGAAGCGGCGCGCATCGGTCGGTGGCTGCAGGCAAGGGTGAATTTGTCGCGATCGGAATATAGAAGGCAGGGGGATACATCGAGGAAGGAAGGAAAGGAAGATGTCGACCCAAGTGCAGGGCACGCTGCTCGACGTCCTGAAGAAGAAGATGCGCCAGACCAAGGAGGAGATGGAGAAGTACAAGGACGAGTGCGAGGACTACCACAAGCGGCTCCAGGTCGAGGTCCTGAGGCGCGAGGAAGTGAGTGGATGAGTTTTTTCTCTTGCAGTGTCCGTGTCTGTATGCCTGTGTGTATGCGTGTGCGCGCGACTTTCTGTCTCGCTCGCGCTCCCACACCCGTGAGCGGCGCGCGCGCGCGGGTGCGTTCGAGAGAGAGAGAGAGAGAGAGAGGGAGAGAGAGTGAGTGTGGGACGTGTGACGACGACGACGACGACGCCGCCGGCGAGGCACCGATCGCAGCTGTATGTGTGCGTGCCGGAGTTGCAGTGTGTATGATGGGCACCGATGGTGAATTATAAAGATGTGATAATTGGGGGATGTATGTTGTGGTTTTGAGGGCTGATCGCAATATAGGAGCGAGGTTTTTCTCTTTTTTCTTGTGGGAGGTTTCGTACTGTTTGCACGGAAAGGAGCACTCGAAGTGTTGGCAGTATTTACCGAGAGTAGAGTGGGAAATTCGGTAGAAATTTTGGCATTGTTTACTTGAATGAAGCTGGCTGTATTTCTTCCTAAAATTTGACTAGCTCCATCTTTACTGTGGTTTATGGGGATACGGTGTGCTTGACGTACTAGTTGTGATATGTAGCTCAATGCTCGTTATTCATGATTTTGTTAGATTGTGCCACTTGTTCAGTATGTGATGCACTCGCCAGCATTTTTTGAAGTACGTGCGAAATGTGCAGTAATTGATCACAATTTATCTTTCAAATGTTCATATACATGGTGGATCGTTAAAAACTCACGTATGCTCCGAAATGTATTTTCATATATTCCACCGATATTCAATTTTTAACCAATGTAATCTATTTTCATTTATCTAAAGCTAATGTACATATATTATTATTGATATTATGTAAATATTTAAATCTAAGAATCTCGTGTTGAAGCAATTCGGAGCATAAGCGAGTGTACGTCATTGGTGGGTGTAGTCTTCGATTCATACATTCGACACTGTACCTCTGCATCTCTAAATTTCAGTGCAGTGAACATATTTAACAGTGTCACAATCACATCCCATAAATCGTCCTTCCGCTGTGTGCTTAAAAAAAAACTCGCAATTCGATCGATATAGGTTATAACCATCCTCACGAAAGCTCTCCATACCAACGATGTTTTTTCTTTTTTATTGGCTATCGTCTAGTCACACACGCGCGGAATGAATCATCGTTATGTAGGTACTACAGCGTGCATACCTTATACACTTGCTGTCGAGAAATTCGAAAGATATATACGCTTCTTTTTCTTTTTCACTGTGCGCCAGCTCGGAGTCTCTCGCTCCGGCGAAATACGTGACTTTTGCGTGACCGCCGCGGGACGTCAGGTTTCCAAAGCGCGGCGCGAACGGAACGCACCTTGTGCGCGCGAACGCGAGAGAGAGAGAGAGAGAGAGAGAGAGTTGGATTTAGGAAAACTAGACGTTTTTGGGCTGTCTCCTGTCTCGCTCTTGTTAGCCCAATAAGGCTGAGAGATGGAGAGTTGGGAGGTTCTCTCGTTCCATTTTCCGTAGGAATAATCGCATGCACAGGCTGGATTTATATCGAGATTGCGGGTATAAATAAGCGACAGAATCAGGTTGACGTGTGTAGCTGTGCTGTATTTGCTTGGCACCTGTTTGGAATAATTGTTTTAACGGGGTGTCGCTGTTGTGAACGTTTGAAGTTCCTCAAATATTCATGAAGAATCTTACAATGCAATGCTTATTCAGCAGTTATTGAAAAATGGTTTTAAAAGACACTTGACTTGTTACCATGCATTCTATTGTTATCTAGACATTGACTGTATTTATATCAAGATAATTTAAAGATACAGTTTTATATATTACTAGTACTATGTTCTATCACAACTTCAACTGCTTTTATATAAAGTAGATATACTTTCAAATAAAATTTACGAAGATCGGGTACTTTTTAATTCATAATAATGGTTGTCAAATTTTGGAGCGATTATAGATGCAATTATAATATAAACATATATCGTTGTTTTTTTTACACTTTTCAAAACGGTTTGATCCTTAGCAACAAAGACCAACCTCAATCTTTGACAACTATTTTCTTTCGTTTTATATTTACACCATCCAAAGAATTTTTACTTGTATTTTAAGATAAAGTTAAAAGATTGTATTCTTTTTAAACAACTGACATACTAAAATTTATAAAAATAGTATTTTAAGATGTGCTTATGATTGATGATAAACCAAAAGCTTTCACTATTCTATATTTTTATCATGTTGAAATTGAAAATCTGTTGTTATGTTTTACTAACGTTAAGCGAAGTTGGCATCAAAATTACTCTAAAGCATGTAAATCCTTTCCACAGTTGCCAGGTATGAGCTGGAGCTTATCACGGACTACATAATCGATCTTCGTTTTCAGTACTCTAATTGTCTACTATAGCGCAGGTGTATTCAAATAATTATTAAACAGTGCAACTTTATTGACTTTTAATCTAGTAACGAATATGAATAAGAGGGGTAGACAAGTAATTAATTGAAAACACGTGCAGTTTTCAAAGCTAATTACTATACAAATAAAACATTTACAGTGTCCTAAATAAAACTTTCATATATTATAACGAAATATTATTATTTTTATAATTTCATTACTATATATCAAAAAAGCAAAACATACTTTACTGTTTTATTTTGTTGATAGATACTAGTAAAATAAAAATAAATATATATAGATATGCACACGGGAAAAATTATTTATGCCCGACCTAACCGTAATGGCCACTTTATAGACCTTAAAAGCGGGATAAAAGTAGCATATGATTCCCGTAAATCTACTTCTATCCCGCAAGATTTTCCCCGCAAACGCCTTTTTTTATTTTCCGCTAATGCTTTCTCCTTTTTTATTCAATTTTGAACTATGTCTTTCTCTTTCCGTGGAGCCTACTCATTAAATCAATAAAATGGCCACAGTTAAGTCAGAAATAAAGTTCTATACGCAACACTGGAATAAAGTCGACTTTATTCCCTTGTTGTATAATGTACTATTGTTACAATTACTAAGTCCCTAAACTCAGTAAAAATTCAATCAAGTGATTTACTGTTCTTGTATATTGATTCATTAATGTGACAAGACAATCTTTGTAAAACTAACAAATTGTTTAACAGGTTGAGCGCGGCTAATATATAAGCCGATTTTTTACGAATTTAATTCATCAAATATTCTTGTAAAAATTGACGCAAATCATTAGGGACCGTCCATAAATTACGTAAGGCTTGTGAGATCGGGATAAAACTCCAAACAAACAGAAAGTAATCGTCGCTTCTGATTGGCTAGAGTCTTATATCACCGTGCTGCCCTCTGTCACAAATTGGGTTAGGTCGTCACCCTCATATGGAAACAAAAGAATACTTAATACTTAGCAAGTGCTACCAGAAATCTAAATTTTCAGATGAACATTTCTTTTCTTTTTAAATAATACAGAATACGATATCATTTAAATGAGATATTATAAAACCCAAAACTATAGCTGCATTGTATAAACAATAAAGATTTATTTTGTAATCGAGTGATAGTTCGCTCGAATGGAAGAAATCGTCGAAAACAAAACTGTCGTGTATTTACAGTAACTTACAAAAATTCTGAAAAAATAAAAAGATAAATGTTAGTAAAGTGTCGGCACTTTCAACAATTTCGTCCTGATCTCTATCGTTCCCATTTAAGTCTTCATAATTTTCTTGCTGCAAACTCATAGCCTTATTAAGTAATTCCTTCAGTCATTATCAAGTACTACTCTTCATTACCAACCATCCAGCAATATCACCTCATACGCATCATTACGCTCCTCGAGTCAAAGTTTCAATTGCCCAAAACAAACAAAAAAAGGAATGTCCATCTGAAACTTCAATTCAGCCTTCCCACGGCATATACCTATATACACCCATTCCCCCGACTGAAAAGGAGAAACCGACTCCAGCTCGTCGCGGCAGCCGCCAGCGTGTATATATATATCCTCTCGGTTGATCGCGAGCAAGCGCGCATACCTGAGCAGCAGCAGCAGCGTGTGCTGTGCCATGCACTGTCTTCCAGTTCCGATGCGCCGAGGGAGAAAAAACTACACGCACACGCACTCGAAAGAGAGAGAGAGAGGTGATGTGCGCGTGTATATAGACGCATACAGCTACGGAGCTTTCGAGTGGGTATATTATAGACTGCGGCGCGTTCTTGAACCTGAGCCGCTGGCACCGATCTCGCGCCCCACGTACAATGTTGTACGTATATGTATGTATACATGCGTCTTTCGTGGAGTTTGTGTTGGTGCTGTCGATCGATCGACGCGGGCATATAATGCGAGAGTTGTTCTTTCGCGTTGCTTGCGTGACACGCGACGACAGTTGGTTGTAGGCTCGGGGGTTATTGGTGTTATGTATAGGGGTGGTGGCGATGGCTGGCTCTGATGTGATTAGGTTGGCTTTCGGTTGTTGATGTTGCGAGGTCTTGTGTTTCGTTGGGAGAGATCGTTATTTTGGGGGGGGGGTGAAGTTTAGAAATGGAGGGAACGGCTTTATGGATTGTCTTGAAAGAATTGTATCATTGCGAACATTAATAATATTCGAAATGAAAACCATAACTGGTTCTGTTTGTACAAGGTTACGACAGTTCAACATTTTTTAGCTTGATTTTTGTACACAAAACAGCTCGTACAAAAATAAGAGCTTTTCATATTTCATGGAAAATTAATTTTACTTACATGGTTTTAAAAACGCATAGAATTGAAACGCTCATGTCAAGCGAGTTGTTACTACCCGGAGACAGTAGCAAGTAATGCAAATCTTATTTTCGCCGAGAAATAATTTAATTATATTAAGTTTTCCGATTGAACTAGTTTTATATGAATTACATTTATTACCACACAGTTTTAGTTAAAACTGGGTATTATTGATAAATTTATTAGGAAGAATAAATTATAACTTTCAATTGAAATAAATGTAAACATTACGAAGACAATTAATTGTAATTAAAAGGGAATGCTCGTAAACTAATGTCGCAAATAAAAACAATGAGTGTCGTGGTAATTTTTCTTAATTGTAAGGATTGTATTAGAATTGCAATTAGAGACAAGCTAACTGCTTGGTGACTTTATCTCTCACACCCATTTGTTTTGTTCTGTTCTTAAGATAGGAGAAGGAAACTACTACAAAGCGTTTCTTTTTAGTATCATTAAGAGTTGCTAATATGACCATTACACTAGTGAATCTTCTTTAATTACTTCATTACACTCCTATTTTTGAGAACAGTCAATAATGTTTATGTATTCTCATATATTCAAACCGCTTATCTAGAATTGTATTTTCTTACCGTATAAAAGATTAATTTTTTTATAATAAGCATTTAAGTTCCTTTTAATTTTATACGTTTTATTAAATAAATGCAACACATTTCTTTTCTAAATTTTGTACATTCTTGGTTAATTAATAGAATGCGTGCGCATTTTTAACCAAATGTTACGTTTCTTAATTACTTGATCCACATTTTCTGCAGTTTATGCACTTTCTACATACAAAAAATAAATAGGTGTTCACCACGATTAAGCAATTAGTTCATATTAAATTTCCCTCTGGTAACTTAGCAATTTAATTGTTTTAGTGTTATGTAAAAGGCAATTGATCCTTTAGGAATCTTTCAATTTTCAAACATTGCTTTAGATTCTAACACTCTCATGAATCGTTTACTTTTCCTATTAAGTGACTTCAATATGTATACTTCATAAAAAATAGAATATTTAAATTGAGAAACTTTATTGTCTTTTTAATGCTTCGATTGTCAGGCTACGAAATCTTTAGTCCAAAAATTAAATTTAATTCTGTACAACATACTTTACTTATCGCTTTGCTTGGTATTTTTGAAAAGTTTAATCTATTTTTATCAATAGACTAAATGAACTCCTCTAAATTAAACATGAATCTTTTCTATAAGGAATAGCAACATTGAATTTATGAAGGGAAAATTCCATAGCACAAAGCATTCGCACCACTAATTGTAAGATTCTCATGAATCATTTAAATTTCCTGTTGAGTTACTTCATTTATTTCATAAGGATATCAAATAACTCATAAAAGCTTCATTGTTATCTACTTAAAGTGTACGTTGAATTTTAAAATACTTAGATTAACGTACATCTTGGAACTTCATTCTCTCAAACAAAATTTGACATTTTAATACTTTATAGTGAAAGAACATCAACATCCACTCCAGAAAGATCAACCTTACGGAGTATCCTTTGGTCCATTTGAGTGGCTGCAAAATTTTACAATCGATAATCGATAACATAATGCTCAGGCTCCAGATCTATTATAAATAAATAATTCAACAATAAGCTTCAAAATCTATTAGATCGTTAAACAGAGAGAAGTGTTTTTAAACTGTTGTTAACTTTAAATATTTTTGAATCAGAATCTTGAAAAAATTGGAGGTAAACCGAAAGGTGCTCATTTAATTCGGAATTTTTAAGACTACTGTGAAATAGTGAATACTAGCAATAATTCCCAGTGATAAGTGCGCAACTGATTTAACGAGATAACTTACTTATTATCCGAAGTAAAGTGCATATTCACCATTTCAAATTCAGAGGGTCTAAAGTATCAGTAAAAATATAGGCTCCTATATAGAGTAATCAAAGTAAATCATTAAAATCAAGCAACAGCGACATTCTCCTCCAAAAAGTCAGGCCTCCATCGAAAAAAAACATCCACACCTCCTGACTCATAACCACACACTCATTCTCACTTTACCGGCAGTACGTAACCATCATCGCCCGCACCATCATCGTCTTTTACTCTTTCTCTCTCTCTCTTTCCATATCGCTTCGCCTCTCGACTTCCCTTTTACCATCCTTCTCACTCCCTCTCTCTTTCTCTCTCTTTCTCTCCTCTCTCTCTCTCTCTCTCTCTCTCTCTCTCTCTCTCTCTCTCTCTCTCTCTCTCTCTCTCTCTCTCTCTCTCTCTCTCTCTCTCTGCGCCTCGCGTCCTCTTTCGCGAACTGGAGCGATCGATGGCGCTGCTGCCGCTGCTGTTGCCGTGGCTCTGCGCATACGTTGTAACGCTCGGCCTTTATTAAAAACGGTTACACACCGAGACTCGGAGAACGTCTTATCTCTTTTTTCTGATGTTCCCTCCTCGGCGGGCAGCTACACACACCGGGACTTTCGAAATCCGAGCGGTGACGCGCCGCCGGCCGCGCGGAGCGTCGCTCTCCGGCTCTCCGGCTCTTTTGGAGCCGATGCCCGTCGAGACGATGGCTCGCTTCGTGATTCGCCCGCGGATGAGAAGCGGGGATTGTGTGTACGGTTGTTGCCGGCTCTGTATGGGACCTGTGAAGATTGGATTTTCTTTGAATGCCTTGGTTAATGGCTATTGAATTTTGTGGGAGAGCTTGGGATTGATTGAAAGGTTATTCGATGGGTAATAAGAGTATAGGTTGAGCAAGAACGAACATTTTTGTAGACAGTAAATTTGGAATTGTGTGTTATATATTTTATTATCTAAATCTTGTAAAGTCAAGTTGTATTTTATTATAACAAAAAATTAATCTGAAGAATTTAAGTAATAAGGTATTCACGCCAATAACAAATGAGTTAGTGAAGTAGTAGAGCGCCTAATTCTCGTTAAAAAGAAACCAGTTATAGTTTATATTTGAATAAAATTAAAAAAAATTTAAAGTATATGTTTGTTTGAATGTATTAAAATACGTTAAAATATAAATTAGGTAATAAATACATTTATAATTAAAATGATTCATTCACATTAACAATCCGAATTACGATTCCAATAGTAAATTATTATTTTCTTGCTTTGCGATGAAAAGATTAATGATAATAAAATGGTATTTAAAGTTTTTTTTATTACATTCTTAGAGAAGTGTTAACTTGTTTTATGTCTGTTGCGTAATCTTTTTTTGCTAATATATTGTGTAAAGCTTTTGCATTTTTTTACCATTCTGACATAACAGTACAAGATTCCAAAACAAAAATACCATTCTAATACAAATATTGGACTCCTAAATTAGTAAAATTTGTTAATTATATAATAACAGTACAATTTTTTTAATTTATATATATTATAATAAAAGTTTTCTATAATTTTGTATTTTAAAACAAAATATTTTATTTCAATCTACTACATGTGTTAAAATTTTTATTGGCGAGAGACAACTAAAAATTTCCATACTGAAGTAGGTTTCGAGAAAAAAGTGTTTTGTACGCACATGTGTAGTACATGGTAATGTGATATATGTTACGCATAAAGAATTCGTGGTATATGGGCTTCATTATGATTTTTGGCACGCTTTTTCGGGGCATGTATGCGTCATTAACACTCAAGGGGTCGGAAATAAAAGCGTAACGATTTTATTCTCGTACCAATTTTGATTTGTTGAGATACTTATTCGTGTTAATAATTGCGTCAGAAATAAATTTGCTTTAATTACTGTACGTCAAAAATGAAGTACTTTAACACAAATATCGATATCAAAAAGGTATTTTTATCTGCAATACAACGACCTTTAAACAATCAATATCGCTCAATATATCGATAACCGAAAACAAAAGTAAATAAAATGAATCGGGTTAATGTTATTAATCGAAAATCTTGATACAATATTGCATTTACTTTTATTAGCCACTACACAATCAATATGCATGCACACAGAGAATATCTGAAGCCAAAAATTACTAAAACGAAGCTCGATATGTCTTAAAAAGTCCACTAATTTAAAATCAAATATTAGTCAACACTCAAACATTTATTACCGCGTCGCCGTAAAATTTGCTCGCAAGCATTCTTCGTTAATTTGAAACATTGAAACCCTCGAACAGCGCGGCTATTCACAGATTCAAATTAACCGCACTTTTAATCAACCCGATTTTAATTAAAACCCAGCTGAGATTTTTACGTAATTTTCACTCGAGATTTTCCCCTCGCGGCTCTAATTCAATAACTCGTGCACCCCCTCACTCCTCTCCTTTCCTCTGCACTTTCGCTCGCGCGCTTGCACATCAGAATGCAAAAGTTTCATTTTTTTTTTCGAGGGTTATACGCGCAGCGCAGCGGCGATACCTATAACGCGGCTCCCGTCGAAGCACCCAATTATTTTTACCCGCCAAGGACGAAGCAATCTTTCCCCCGCTCGCCGACGCCGGTTCACGCGCGCGCGCAATATCGCGAGGCAGGAATCGCGTGTACGCGCGGAAAAGAGTGTATGTACGGCAGTGGTATAGTCGAGTGCTCTTATTCTCTTTTCTCTTTTTTTTCTTTGCACCGGCGCGTATTCCTTCGTCTTCGCTCATTCTTGTGGGGCCTTTGTGCAAGCTTGCGGTATTGTGCGCGGGCAACCTTTGATAGTGCCACGGGCGGGATAACCGATGATAAAAAAAAGAGTGTGCGCGCAGCGGCCATGGTTGCGCCGCGGCTTTGACCGCGAAGGCGATGAGGAGTCCGAGTGCGACGATTGCAGCGAAAACGTTGAGTTCCGCCGTGCGCGTTTTGCAAAGTCGCGGAAGTGAAGTAATGAGTAGGCGTTAGATTGATAATAGTTGTAGTTGTTGTGTTGGTTTTGTTTTTGGTAATTTACATGAAAGTTTATTGAAATAAAGATAAGCTAGTAAAAATTTAATATTTTTGAATTGCTTACATTATCACGTACGGATGGAAATTAAACGTTACAATCGCTGTTCATGTCAGAATTTCCTTTTTTTTAACTCTTTTATAAGCTTCATGGAGATCAGACCATTAATAAATATTTTCTAGACTACAAGCAAGCCATTTTTTAAAAATCTTTAAATAATGGTTGTATACTTATTATACTAAAATTCATCTAAACCTCGAAACAGCCAATTTTCGATATAGGTGAGGTATAACCACGTGTATATCAATATATTCTACTTTTTCCTTCATGTGCACTTCAAAACTTAATAATTATTATATTATACTGTATTTAAAAACAAATTAAAATAAATTTCTTTATCCTAAAGTTCTACCATAAAAATGTATAAAGCTCAAAATAAATTACATTTTTTGTATCGACGACACACTTCTCAGCCAACTTTAACTAACCGTGTCACCTCAATTTGGCAATAATATTTCCCCCCAAACAACCCACCTAGAAATATCGAACAAAAACTCGAAACTCACAAGAACGATTGCCCTCTTTTCACATGCCCAAATAAAGTACACCTGTCTGGCTCTTTTTTCTTTCTCTATACCTCTACTGCACCATCGCGTCACTGCACTACTGCTGCCGTTGTTGTATAATATAATCGTCCCTAATCGATGCGAGCGTGCGACAGGTTGTGCGCTTTGCCGAGCAGCGGGGTCCCATTCTGTCTCTCACGTGTACACACTTTGCCCTGCTCGTCGACCAAATTTCATTATGCATTTACACGTACGGGATTTGTGAGAGAGCGGTGTAAGTACGGAGGAAGCGACGCGTTGGAGTCACACCCACGTACATTGCACGAGAGAGCTCGGTTATACACGCTTTTCCGTTAGAAAAGAGGAGCGCTTTATCGGACTGTTGCATTTCAGGCGATAGAGCTTCTTTTTTGTATTGTCGTTTGATGTTTGTTGTCGGGCTAGCGGATTGTGGTATAATGACATTTTGATGGACTTTGTATTTTGACAGAACAATGAAATATATACTAGGTATATTTTGTATTTACATTACTCTCTTATATCATTAGTATAAGAAAGCAGATCATTTGTGAAACGCTTTTAAAAGTAGATGCAAGTCATTTTTATAGAGAACATCAGTAAGAAGTGTAGTTACTAAACTAATTAACCTAAAAATCGTTCATCTAACTTCAAAATAATTTTTCTATTGATTCTATACAAAAAATTATGGACGACGATTAGTTCTTGTTTTATTATAAAATAACTATTTTATTTTGAATAAAATATAATTCTGTGGGTTCCCGGCATAACGACATAAGTCCACTTTTTTTGAAAATTGAGTTTTGAGTGATTTTGGTATCCATACTTGAAAGTGCCAAATTAAGTGATCATATCTACTATTTATGAATTCTTTTAACATTGGTTTAAATGGAAAATACAAGCTTTAAACCTTAATATCTCGGAAAAACAAAAAATGGACTAACGTAGTTATGCCTTTCACCCACAGAATTATAGCGTTATTAGAATAACGTAATGTTATTTGAAACTTTGTACTCGTGATGAAAAAAATTCTTTGATCAATTCAATGTCGCAATTGATGACTGAATGAATAAATCCTTGCACAACAAGATTGAAGCTTTTCCGAGCACTCGCGTAATTCAATGTACTTCTATTCATACTATTTACATCAGTCTAATCAAATGTTAGTCTAATAATAACGCGGAAATAGTTAAACCACAAATTTCAATCGCTTTTTCAACAATCATTTAAAAAAACTTCGATCGATCACTCACTAAATTAAACACAATTCCACGCAATAATACATTGAAACGTATGCGCGGTCACCGTTCATTTTTTCGTACACAATGCCGCGGGGAAAAAGAAACTAGAGCTGCAGCAATTATCCAAGGATGGGAATAGACTCTCATGATTCCGTGGTAAACGCGCGTGCGGATATCCGGAGACCAAACGAACGAACGAACGTAGACGGGGAGAGGAGAGCCGTGAAAAAATCGATGGTGCGTGGAAAGGCCGTTGCCACGCTGCGTCAATATACCTAACGTGTACGAAAATAACGCGCGGGTAACGCTTGATTTTCTCATGTCGATTCGCAAAACTCGGTTCCTGAGCTCACACGCACACGCACGCGCGTAGACTGGCGCATTTTATGGGTTTTCCGAGTATGCTTCGCTCCTTTTCGCACATTTACATACAAACGCACGTTAGAATCCCTTCAATCATATTCAGAATGCGTAAATTCGTATGCGTACATGCATGAAATAACTTACACGTATTTCACACTCGCACAAGCACTCGCACAATTGATATATCTTCGGTATGAAAGAATGACTAGTTATTTTAATTAATGGCATAGTTAGACGTAGCGTAGTTCATTTAGCGTAACTAATTCAACATATAGTCTCACAAAGCATTTATTTATATCGATTCATTCGTGTATATATTTTGTAACTTCAGACATTTTTAAGTTTGGATTGAATCGATTATACATATGATATATATAGATCATGCGTTACAGAATTCTAAGTACAATAAAAGTCTGGGCACTGTGAACAAAGCGGGCAGTGTGAAAAATTAGACACGGGTACCATTATGAAGTTGCTTAAAAAAAACCGGGATAGTTTCCTGGGATTGGTAATAGCAGTTAGGTTAGATCAATCTATCAATTAGGTTAGGTCGTTTGCAGTGTCTGCGTCTTGGGGCTCTGTCATTGTTCACAGTGCCCATACTTATTTTATTGCAAATTTAAAAAGTTATTTACTTAGGTAAATCGTAAATTATTTACTTAAGCAAAACTTACTTGCATTGTAGCCTTAGCAAATGTAAATTAAATTCAATTCCGGTTATTATTTCTTGCATTTTCCCCCTTCATCTCGGCTAATTAGACCATTAAGTACTCAATCCTACAAATATATGAAATCCACAGATCGCGGCATTACTCGAACCCCTTTAAAGGACCTAAACCTCACACCAACAGACATCCATCCACCTGAAAAACTCAGAGCAGTCCATCCCCCTCCCAACCTCCAGTCCGGCACTTCCATTCGTCCATTCTCATTTTCCATTAATTGCCAGTGCCTCTCCGCTCTACTCCGCATCTCTGCTAACGGCCGGTATACGGCGAGCGAAGCGCGGCGCGTTACGCTGCCGAGCGCTCTATGGTCGCGCTAAATGAGCGGGGCAGGGCCGATTTAGCTCGTTGCCGCGCGCGGCGGCGGCCAAAGCTGCACGCGCACCGTTTTCAATCGCGCTAATTGAACGCTACTTGCACCCAGGCTGCGAGAGAGAGAGAGAGAGAGAGAGAGAGAGCCTTTGAATTCTCATCTAATTCCGAACGCGTATATGGTCGTGTAGGCTTTGCTGTGGCGTACAGTAGTTTGTGCAGCAAGCGAGCAGAATATATTGTGCGTTGGGAAAAAGATAGGCGAATCGTCCGATTGATTTGTGGGGGTATTTGATGGAATAGGAATGTTTTAGGATTGTATATATTGGTTCGATGGAGATTATGCGTGTTGTACACGCGGAAAAAAGGGAGTGATGGTTACTAGACCGGATGTGGAATTCGGAAGCGATAGGATAAACTTGCACTCGTTACCCAATCGGCTATAGGATTGAGTACACAGAGAGGAAGTTGAATAACCATAAAAAGAAAAAAGTTACTGAACCTAACCCATTGCTACCCACTGTCTTCATCAGTGACATCCAAAATTGACACTTCCACATTTACTGTAGGATATTTTTTTAAATTTTCATTCTATTGATCTTAAAATTTGTTTTACATTCTTTGTATATGTATTAATTATTAATGTCCGTGGCCTAAAAATTCAAAGTTTATTGAGTTTGACTCAAGAAGAAAATAATGTTTCAATTTTAATGTAAGAAATGAATAAAAGTAATGACTTTCCAACTTAAAATAATCTTTTTTATCAAATTCAATAAACTTTACGTTTTTAGGTCACAGACATACCTGCATATTCAAAGACTATATACAAAAATTTTTAGATCAAAAGAATGAAATTAAAAAAGAATATCCTACGGTATCTGAGAAAGTGTCAATTCTCAGAGTCACCGATGGAGACACGTAGTAGCAATGGGTTAGGTTGCGTAATTTTTTTCTTTTGTTAATTTTTCAACTTCCTTGTAATGTATAAAATATAATTAAGCATAAAATTGAACATTAAAGCTGTTTTTAGCAAATATATACACTCATTAACAAAAATTAAAATATTACACTCATTAACAAAAATTAAAATATTACACTCATTAACCTTTTTTCAAATTTTCATATTTAGACACCTTTTTACCCCCGTAACGTTTACTCATAATTAGTATATACATTCATTGTATGCATATTGAGTCAATTATTCAAGAAATGTTCACTACTTTTAAATCATCGAGTCTGAGTATGCTCAATCCCATTTTATTATCATCTTTGAGTTATTCATCTTTTCGTATATGATATACTTATGATTGAACTACATTTAATTAACTGTTTAAGAGAAAGTTGAAGCAAGCAGAGATGTGTTAATGACAGTCGGGATACAGGACATATATAGCGTCAAACATGGTAACGCGAAATATTAAATCTCTGATTTGTCTGGTCAAATCAGACATACAAACTAGGACTTATAAAGCATGAATAATTTTAACTATTGAACAACTAATTCTGGGTAATTCGTTAATAAAACATCCATTGTACTAGATATTTTAATGAATAGTCATTATACATTTTAATGCATTTCAGAACACTTTTTTACAGCATAGAAAATTCGTTGTTTATGAATCGTAAATTATTTAAAGAAATTATAATGAAGTTATTAAAAGTTAAGAATAAATAGTGAAGTATGGAATCTATTTTTCTTTCTACACATTGGGCTATGCTTATGGAAGTTATTGAGTGTTATAATTTTCTGTGACATCATGCGTATGATCGATTTAGCATTATAACGTCATCGCGATGTCATTTTTAAACTGCTGTTGCTTATTTTATTCTCCGAGAGGCTTAAAAATAGAATCACATATTAGAATACTTATAAAATTATGTGTAAAACATAATAAATATTTCATGAAATGCCTGTTTCCGGACATGTATGGTTGTATTAATAATACATTCACTTGCTAATGTATAATTTAATAATTACCGAGTGTGTTATTTTAGTATACTTCATGCGAAACAAAGCTTACAATCAACGTATTCTCCATGTCTAAAAATACTTATACTCTATAAGTCTTGTTAATGATTAACAATTAGACTGTACGTACCATATTTATATCTATGTAAATGTAAAACCAGTGAATCAATTATCCATTAAATATATACTCTCTTTTATTCATCCCACAACTTAAATAAAACCAATCCAAGGAAGCTTAGAATCGATCGACATTCACTTTTCCCACCCACGAGCAATACGGACAAAGTAGAATCACCCACATAAGAGCAACAAAAAGAACTTCTAAATTAGCGTAGAACGGCGAGCGAGCGCAGAAACGTGCCCACGAACGGCAAGTTAGAAAGTCACGTTCGCTCGGCCGCGAGAAATATAAAAGAAAAACACACGTGCGTAATAGCCGAGGATGACGCGTGAATGACGAAAGTCTTCCTTGATTGTTGCAGGCCGAGTCCGAGGTCGCCGCTCTCAACCGGCGCATCCAGCTGCTGGAGGAGGACCTCGAGAGATCCGAGGAGCGCCTGGCGACCGCCACCGCCAAGCTCGCGGAGGCCTCGCAGGCCGCCGATGAGAGCGAACGGTAAGGATCGACGATCGAGGAGGGTGGGATTGGAGATTCCTTGATGATGCACGAAAGAGAAAGAGAAACAGAAGTTGAAATTGCGGAATAGTGCTTAATCTGTTGGAGTGAAGAACACTAGATTGAGTGACTTTCATTCTAAGAGTTTAGCGTGGAAGTAAATTTAGGTACTGATGAGTATCCTGATCGTGACTCGTAATTTAAGATCATGTTTGAAAATAAATTGGGGTCTCAAATTTATATATTTATTGTTACCAAAATATTGTTCTAACGATTCAAAAACAGTTATTGACTATTTAGAAATGTGTGTTAGAGACTTAAATAGATAATGTAAAATTTGCTTTAGTCTAACTGGGAACTGATCAGAAAGTATTCTTAGATGGTGAGAAACTGGGTCTGTGACAGTATTAATATTTCAGTTAAGAAAGTGTTAAAGTCAATTTAAATTCAAACTTCCTGTCTCAAATCTTACAGGCTGAGAAATGAATAATTGGTTACAATTAAATATGTAGATCGAATTATGCAAAACTTTAACGAATATTATTCTAGCAAGAGATGCAGATTTTATTCGAATAACATTTGTAGAAGCACTGTAATATTTGTTTGAAACTTTGTGTAATGGTGCATTATTATACAAAAATTTTAGTCTGTATAATTCATTACTACTAAGTTATCGGTCAGTGAGATTTCCAGCGGGATATTTGAAGTTTTAATTGACGTTAAAAGCTTTTTAAGTTAAAATCTTGCTAAAACGTTTCTAATCTAAGATTGCATTTTGTTATTGTTAAAAAATTTTAGCAATAACAAAATGCAATCTTAGATTAAAAATGTTTTAGCAAGATTATGATCATTGATTGTGCGAAAAATATTGTGTTCAACTTGTATAACAATAACATTTTGCTTAACGCCAAGTAATTTTTACTTCTGTTTCTTTTCGTGCATGATGAGAAATTAAAGCTGAATACGATATTTTGCTGTTGTACATTAGAAAAATTCATGATAATTATTTTCACAGCTAATATAAATTGTTTAATTCAATCATAATTGGTCTTTGATACATTTCAACTTTTAACGAATATCGTTAAATTGAGCATTGAAAAATATTAACGAATTTCGTTACATTGAACGTTTAAACTTTTTAACGAATTCCGTTACATTGAATATATTACATTTTTAACCAATCTTGTTACTTTAGCCATTGTAAATTTAAAGATTAGAAAGAAGCTGAATGAATTTTAATATTTGTGATAAGAAGTCGTATTTAAACTTCTAAAGTTATCTGGAACCCCGACGATCCGAGATTATTATTGACTGTTTTGTTATGTCTGAGGTTCGTAAATTCCAAATTGTATAGCTTTTAATATATGCTATGCAAAAAATTTTAACAAAAATATATATAAAAGTAACATTAATCTCAAGATATATTATGACAAACAGTGGCTTATAATAATAATTCATGTCAAAATAAGCTTTTTTCTTAAAAAAAAACATTTTTATCTTATACATTTTAATGTATTAAATTGCTTCGTTATCATTTGAGTCACTTGATACGGTCATATTTCAATCAATCTTCTCTCGAAGATGTTCGCAATTTTCAAATTGAGCCTCAGTACTATCTTCAATACTAAGCACCTCAAAAACTATAAAAATAAAAGATTTTCTCGGATCTTCCCGGAACTCTCCAGATACAAATCCAAAGTCCATAACTCATCGCCGTGCAGAAACCATGTAAGCCGTCACTTACTTCGATGGGCAAAGCGAATCGCGCGACTCTCTTATCAGTCCTAATTATAACTTCTGCGTGCGCGTGTTACGCCGCTTGTCGGCTAATTGTTTGCCCATCCGAGTGCTTTATATGGTTTCTCCGTGGCTTGGTTCGTATAGCCTCGCTGTACAAGTCGAGTCATCGCATCGCTCGCGCGCGCATCTTCGCATTCCAGGATCGTGACGCCGGGTATTATATGGCATGGCTATACCGCTCGGCTGATTTATTCAGTGGCCGAACGATGCGCTTTTTATCCTTCTGATATTTGCAGCCTTGTCTTTTACGCGGAACTCGCGTTGCAAGTCAGTATACGCAAGTGACGATAGTTCGACTCTTTGTTGAAGGATCGGCTGCAATGCTTTGGCTATGCTTCGAAAGCGTACTGTAACGAAAAAACATTGGCTCGACGTGGAGCGCAAGGGATTTGACGCGTTCAAGGACGATTTATTGAAAATTTGCTTTGAGACATTTTGTTTTCGCGTCAACGATGCGGATGACTCGATTTGAGCGCTGTGTTACGTCCGGAAAATTGTTTGATTGAGTGGAAGCCTCTTTTACATTTTTATTGAGCGTTTTTCTTTTAGCAAAGATCTTTCACTATCTTTTTTGGTGAATTTCAATTTTAATTTGAAAAATGGAATATATGGATTTTCATTTATAAAACTATATAGAATTCATAATATAGGCTTATACTAAATAAGACAATTTTCTGGATTAACAATTACATTAATTTTAATTTTTGTTATATTACCAATGACTATTATTTCCTTATTCCCTTTTGGAGAGCCTTTGAGTTAACAAACAGTAAAAAAATTTCATTGTAAAACGATAAATGCATATAAAGTTATCTATTGCCTGGCAGAGTGCCATTTCCTGTTACCTTATCTTATTAGATTATTTTAATGTAGAAGACTATCCTTTCATTCAATTGTATAATACCAAATATGGGTACCATCTATCGTAAACAAACGTTGACTAAATTATCTGATTTAACTACTACAAAAAGAAAAAACTTTTTATTAATTAAATGATCGTCTTTTATATAAATTTATTTTGAAACATAAAGAATGCAATAGCTTTAAGATATTAGTATATCATTATATTCGTAAAGGATTTTCTAGTTAACTTATTGAAACAAGAACGAATATAGTATATGTAAAGAGATGGTTACTTGAAATAGGCTACTCCAAAAGAATCTTTAAAATAACCCTTATCCTCCACTAATTGTCCTTTAAAAGACGTTGAAAGAAAAAAAATCTTCAATCAAGCACTTGAATCTATCATCTCTACTTTTTCACATTTACATAGTCTTCACATTCCATTATTTTTCTTTATTCTTTTTCATATCAAAACTCACGTAAACAATTATCAATTGTCTTTCAACGTTTCAAACCATTATTAAAACCACGACAATCGACTTTTCCCCCCTAAACAACAATACTAGGATACGCAAGGCTCTCGAAAATCGCACAAACATGGAAGACGATCGGGTGGCGCTGCTGGAGCAGCAGTTGGCGCAGGCCAAACTTATTGCCGAGGAGGCGGACAAAAAATATGAAGAGGTGGGTTATATCGATGAAGATAAGAGAACAAAAGAAAAGAATACATAATACACCCCCTGGTTATTATCCTTCCCTTTGCCTCAAATACCCATATAGGTGGTCGATCGATTTGTTCGTCAGTGATGGAAGAAGCGATGTAAACAATTTTATTAATTGATATTTGCGTTTTTGCTATCGATTTGGAAATTTTATTAAAATTACGTTTGATGGATTTATTATAGAACCAATAAAATATATGTGTAGACTGATGGGATATAATGAGTTGGTAAATAACTACAGATTTTATATGCGGTGCTAAATATCGCTCAGTCATGAAAGAAGCTTTTGTATACTGTTCTTCTTCTGCATCTTGAGTCATTAAAATTGTAATTTATTTTCATTAACTTTTATCGTTAATGTAATTCTAATGAAGTTGCAATCTTAGCATAATATCGCCACCAACAATTAACTTTCTCAACTAGTTTTTACGCTTTGTAATTACGAACAAAAACTACTTTGCTAGACCCTGACATCACATCAAGCTTCTTCCAATATAATCACAACAAATCGTTCTCCATCATACGAATTAAGCGATGCACAAAGATAAACCATTTCTCCGACATTCAGGTGCAGCTCCAGAAAACAACCCATCATCATCAGTAGCAGAGCAGTCATCGAAATAATAAAACAAACTGCCTTCTTCCACTGTATCCATGCACTTTTTATTAATCACTGTTAATTCTATGGTGTAAAGCGCCCGCAAGATCCTTGAGAACCGCAGCTTGGCGGACGAGGAGCGCATGGACGCCCTGGAGAATCAGCTGAAGGAGGCGCGCTTCCTCGCCGAGGAGGCCGACAAGAAATACGATGAGGTTTGCGAACCCACGGGAGCATCCATCGGTGCTGCTGTTGCTGCCGCTTGTGGTGTTGTGGTTGACGTGAAAGAGAATGATAATAACAGCGATGGTTCCTAGTCGATAGTCAAAATCGAGAGAACGCATATAGAAAAGAAAGTGCCTAACAAAATGAGAGAGAGAGAGAGAGATGTTAACTTGGTTTGTGTGTTTATCTGTGGGGTTTATCGTGATGATGATCGCGGGTCTGCGAAAATATTATATGCTCGCGTTTCGATACGGAATTTATACAGTTCGGGATTTTAATTGTTGCTTGTTTTAATTTTATGTTTTGGAGGCAGAAGTTGTGGATTCTGCTTTCGGCAGCTTATACGTTTCTTTTTGTATACGATCGGTGGTGCTCTGTGTACATACAAAATTGTACATAACGTGAGTTGTTGTTGGTTCTTCTCCGCCTGCGCTCGGTGATTGCGAGCGATTGGCGGATGAATTTTGGGTGGAGAAAAATAAGTGTTGGTGCTCGAAAAGTATATATATTTGTATATATACCTGGTTTCGCTTTTGGTTATTTGCGTGAAGAAAAGAAACAAATTATAAGTGATATAGGGGAAATATTGTGATAAAAGAAATATTTGGATTTTCTTTATATCGGGTTGGAAAAAAATGGTGCTACGCTGCTAAAGGGGTTTTAATTGGGCTTTTAAAAAAATTTAAGATGTGTTATAAGGTTTAAGGCAAGAAAACTATTTTAATTGATTATTTTCTATTGATAATTGATGAAGAGTCGAATAACTTTTAGTTTTAATTAAAAACTTGTGCGCGAACTGTCCGAAGATGATCGAACCTTTTCTATTTCGGTTTTTGACTCTTAAACCTGCTTTAATCGTGAGATCCGTGTGCAACTCCGCAATGTCGATGGTCAGTTATTTTGGGGCCGTAAAACATGAGGCAAGTTATTCGCTTATAGAGGGAGCCTCCGCTTTTGCAATTTTCAAAATTAAGACATGTTTGAATTGAGATAATTAACAGACGTAAATTTTTCACTTATGTGATAAAATCAATTCAAAGAAGTGCACGTGATACATCAGTTTTAATGACTGCAAGCTATTTTCATTCTGAAATACGCACACGTGAAAAGAAGATTGCACTTCGCGCGCAATCTGGCAAAGCTCCAACCTTTTGAAACGTTCTAAATATTGGAGACTGTGCTTCGTTTCCACACCTGGAAAAATCACAGCTTCACTTTTTTCTCGCATTTCAAGTACGTCTGAATTTTGACTATTCCGAAAGTAGGATACCCCCATTGTTTTAACTTTTAAGGAAAAAAGATGTATAGGCGGTTTTCGAATTTCATGAATATTATAGACGCGCACGTTTGCTTTTTGACCCACCTATACGAGCGCGGATTCACAAGTGGAATACACGCGCTACCGCACGCCTACACGAGAGCATGGGAAAACGAGCGTAACCGAGGTCTCTCGTGCTCGCGTTTAGCGCGTTCGGCGCATACTGAGCGGGAGAATTTGTCACCGGAATTTTTGAAACGGTTTCTGGCCGTTTGGTTTTGGGGGAAGGCGATGCCACGAAATTGGTAAGTCTTTACTCATAGGTTGAATTTCTTATAGAGGTATCCAAACGTGATACACGCGTGGAAATTGTTTGTTGTAACGGCAAAGATTTTTGCTGAAAACGACGAAAGCGTAAGTTGGATTGATGCAACAGCGTCATTTGGCGAGAAAAGCTAATATTTCTGCTATGGTAGATGAAATTTGCATTGCTAAAATATTATCTGTCAGCTAAATTGATCCAGCCGAAATACTTTGCTGTTTCGGCAAATTAATTCCTAGCAGTGAACAAAACTTTGTTTCTATTTTATTTATTCATAACTTTCTTTCATTTTTTGTATTAAAGGTGATACATTCCCTTATCGTAAAGTAATATTGACAAAAAAAATTATTTAGTATATAATAGAATTATTTATTTGTGTTAGATTTTTATATACCTATAAACTGTATGATAAACACGTATTCTCATAGTTTTAAAAATCTATTATTACGACAACGTTATTACATTGTAATCTTTAAGTTTTTAAAAAGTATTAACAATTTAAATAAATTATTCATAATATTATTCAGGATCTGTTTCAAAATTTACGGTGACAAATTCATTTTTTTAGAAATATTAAATACAGGTGGGTTTTGTTTTGTTAACAAATATACGTGAAAATTTTGGTTTACCTTCGCGTGTATCAATATTCACAAAAACAAGTTAAATCGTTCTAAATTTACGTTTTGTGTACTGTGACTTTTAACACAGACGATGCTGCAGAAATAGAGCATATAATCTCGTAGAGATAGTTCTGTGTTGCACATATATTGCTCAACATTTTTTTTCTGCATTGGACTAATCGCTGACATGGACGAGCATGGTGAGACCTGGACGGATGCAGCCAAATTAACACATTTTTTTTAATAATTCCTTTGAGTAATTTTGGACGATTGCAGTGATCACTAACACAATGTGTTGCCGTTTTGGATTCCCGAAAACAAACCAAATGACTTTCCGGCATAATTCCTGTTTATAGTTTTGTGATTTTTTCTAATTTTATGTTTTAATTATTAATTGGTTGATTCTTCGAGACTGTAGTTTTTACTTTATTCTTTTATTTAGCCAGTAGATAATAATTATCAAACTTTTGTAACTAAAACATTATTCACATAACTGATGAATTAATAATTCTCATAATAAATTCACATAATCTAAAAAGTACAATCTCGGAAAGTCATGAAATGTAAAAGAGACAACCGAGTAAATTAAGATGATATGAACAACTTTTAATGTTTTGATAAAGATTATGAGTTAAATTGATACATTATTGTTTCTATTATCTAAATTAAATTTTTAAATTCAACTAGTTTTGTAAATTTCGTCTGAGCATTTAAGGGGACACGTCTATAATATATTACGAAGATTAATTATATAAGATTTGTACATATCAAACCATTTAAAAAATTAGTAACACTAAAAGACATTCAATGTAAGCAGCAAAGAAAAATCTTTCCATTCGTCTCATCGCCGCGACTAAAATTTAACTACACAGACCGCGGCCTTGATTGTACAAGCTAAACTTAATAGACAATTTGCACAAACCGATCTACCAACAAATCGTTACGGCCAACGCGACGTATCCCCTTAACCGAACACGCAACAAAATCGAATCATCTCGTTTGTCTCTAACAATCGCTACACAATCATGAAAAGAAAGAATAAAATTCTAAAATAAAAGAAAAAAAGAAGAATCTAGAAGATTGAGAGTGTACAGAGGAGTCGAGTATTTCAGTGGTGGTGACACTTTTATGTCCTTAATGCAGGTTGCCCGTAAATTGGCCATGGTCGAAGCCGATCTGGAGCGTGCCGAGGAGCGTGCCGAGGCTGGCGAGTCGTAAGCACCACACATATATTCGCTATGCATATAACCTTTTCTCTATCCGGGCGTTTTATTTCGCCTGCTGTGTGTGTGTGTGTCTTCGCTATGCGTTTCGAAAAAGAGGGATTTCGTTCCTCTTTCTCTTCGCGCACGCCGTGCGGCACATGCCTTCTCGCCGTATTTTCTCTGTTTTTTTTTTCGCCTTCCAAGTGCGCAGAACACGTCACTCGCTTAGAAATAGACATAACCGATTGGATAACACGTTTATACATGTGTGTTTCTTCTTTTAAAATTATGTACTTATTAGTCAGCGACACTAATTTTTTTTAAGTTTACTTACAAGTTTGATGAGTTGTTGAGAGGTTATAAGTATTAGTTTTGGCTGTTGTTAGTATTCATGTTGAAAGTTATGAATACAGATGAAGAATATTTTTTATTTTGTACGTGGAAGCGTATATCCGCATTACTAAAAAGTAGTTTATCGAACACAGATAAATTCAATATAAACAGGTAACTAAGCAAATCAGTCCAAGCTAATGCTTTTATCCTATAATCCAAATCTGTAAATAAACAAAAAGCCAGAAGCGTATCCAGAGGATCCAGGACCAACGAAGCCAACCATCAACGATGCACCCAATTACTTCTAATCCTCTTTTTTTTTCTCCTTTACTTTTTAGCATGCGATTTAGTGCTATTAATTTGCTCCCTTTTATATCCATACCACCACCAAATACACATAATTAAGAAAGAAAGATAAATAAAACTCGCAAGCTTGTTTGGCATTTAGCATGATTTTTGTGTTGGCAATTGCTCGCAGGCCGCCAGAAAGCTAGTCATGATAGAGCAGGACCTCGAACGCGCCGAGGAGAAGGCTGAGCTGTCCGAGACGTAAGTTTTCGCACCGAGCACACTTACCCTGCATGCTATCTTGTTCCTTATTACACCTATTGCGCTTTCGTGTACTTTTTATCTTAGTTTTTGTGGCTTATACATTTTTTACTTTGACTGGGAAAACGATATGTTTGTATTTATTTTTCAATTCGGATAGGGATGATGTGATGACGTTTATTGACTTTGAGGGTGTAACTTTGTTTCGTTGATGTACTTATAAGTGAAGTATTCTTATAGGAACAAAAATTGAAAAAAATATCTTTTTTTTTTCATTTTTAGAATTTACTTAAGTACATTAAAAATTTCTAATACAATACACTTGTTATAGTATCGAGTAAAAAATGATAAAATTGAAAGAAAAAAAGATAATTTCTTAATTAATGATCTTTTAAGATTCAACTGATTCTTTATTAGAAACGTTTTTATTACAGAACGCATCAATTAAAGAGAACAAAGTTTAAAAAAGAAAAATAAAATGTTAGTAGCGACATGTTTCTCAGTTATAAGTAAATCGTTTTCTCAGTGTTTTTTTTAGTACATGTCTCTGAAATCTCCAAACGCGACATAAAGATTTATTGGAATAAATTAGGTGACATATAACATTAGAGGGAATTATATGCCAATTTACAGAATACTTAATGATAATTTGAATTGTCGTCTTCTCTTGTAAAATTTTCTATATTGGAAATGGTTCAGTATTGTATAGTAGCGAATGGAATGAGATGTTTAAGTTATCAGACTGGAGAGCAGATTCAGGTCATCTATTTTAACACAGAGTTACTAAAGCTGCATAATTTAAACCTTTAGCATCAATATATTTGAATCTTTGATACAAAAATCTACATATTGAAAAGAGTATAACTGCACTTTGATGACGATTACTTACTACAAATATTATAATACAAAACGTATATTAAATATAATGATAACTTATTGGGATACATATCATCACTGTAAAAAATGACTAAATTTAATGATTTTTTAAGTTACAAACTGCAAAAAATTGCATGTACACTTAACAAAAATGTAAATGATGTACATGAGCCTGAAATGTAATGCTAGTTACACAAAATTTATGTGTACTTGAATTAAATTGAATGTACTTTAGCATTCAATTTCATGAAATGTACGTTAAATTTCATGCACATCTACATCATTTACATTTTTGTTACCAGTAACCAAAATTTTTTGCAGTTTGCAGCGTAAAAGTCCATTAAACTTTAGTCATTTTTTACAGTGAAACCAACTTTAATACTATAAAAAATGTTTCAGAAAAAATAGTATCACAGAAAAGCAATATGAAAGGCTTGAAACTTATTTAATCACTCCACTACAATTATTCAATCATCACTTTGCATGCCTACCAATCAAATCACCTAGCAATTAAATCCTCAAAGAAAATACGCTAAACTTACAAGCCAACGAAAAAAAAAAGAAACCGCGGATAAATCCGCTTGGAGAATTCAGAGTACAGTCGAGTCCGTTGCTCGGGCTCGATCGCGCGCAAAATGTAAAACGAGACGAGAAATAAAAAAAAAAGAATAGAACCAAGTTTCCGTGGGCATAGACGCGCGCGCGTCGAACGGCGCCGATGAGTCACGCATCGCCGTCGCCGATCCTCGCGTGCGCCGAGCCTCGCTGTACAAGAGTCGCGCCCTTATTTACCGATTTCGTAAGCGCGGCGGTAGGCCGATCGCGGCCCCGAATATAGAGAAATCTCTCTCGGCTCATGTGTGTATATGTGTCTCTCGTTTTGCAGGAAAATCGTCGAACTGGAGGAGGAGCTGCGCGTCGTCGGCAACAACCTCAAGTCCCTCGAGGTGTCGGAGGAGAAGGTATGGGAGTTGTTTTTTCTCTACTACTCGTGGTATGGGTTTTATTATAGCGATGACGTTTCGCGATGAGTTAGAGCTCTTCTACACTTGTACTGTTTTTGTTGGGTAAAACTTTAGTTTAGATTTTTAGAAATTGTGCTGAAGAGTATTTATTCGTTTTTTTTTTAATAACGTTTTTTAATTGGATTATTTATAGATTATTGAACGTCGCACCAGTGAATTTTAATTTAGATGTCTGATTTTGATAAAATGATGGAAAAGAAGTGGTATATATAAGAAAACAGTGCCATCAGTGATAGTATTTTTTGAAGCTACTCTCTAAATGTGAAAAAGTGAAAATTCACTAATTTCTAGTGCATATTCACTAACAGAATTAGTACAAAGTATGCAACTAGAAAATAGTGAATAGTCACTAGATGAAATAGTGAAAAACCTTCATTATTTGAAATAAAGTACAAGTGTTGATGAGATAAAAAGAATGATGAACAAGTTTTTGTAAAGGAATATGAAGATATTTACACTTAAGTAAAATACAATAACGAATCATTTAACGATTTTGAAATTCTGTAATTTAACGATTTGATATTAAGGAATGCGTTATAAAATCTATTTTATTTTTGAAAGCTATTGTCGTGTCTCCATGAAAAGAATTATTTTTTTAACAAGCAAATAAAAAGTAGACGGGAATTTAATAAAAGAGAAAAATTGAAACAGGAAAAATGTTAGTGTAGGAAAATAACGAAAAAGTAAAAGCTGTTATTTCGGAAGAATAATGTTAAAATATTGTAAACAGGCCAACCAACGTGAGGAAGAATACAAGAACCAAATTAAAACCCTGACTGCTCGTCTAAAGGAGGTACCCGTCGTTCGGGAGTGCCTTTGCTGTTTTATTTTTTGTTTACCGCTCTATTTTTTGCAAGCACGATGCTACGCGTCAATACTAACGTAATATTTATTTAAGGATATAGATATACACTAGAAGTGAACCATTTAGCAATTTGAATTTAATCTATATATCCTTAGATAATCCCTTAATACTCCGATATATAACCGAAAATCTGCACGACTTGAGCGATTTATTGAACTGCGATATAGCGAGAAATTCAAACTAATAATAATAATGCTTTTGAGTGCGTGTGTTTTTATACTAAACAAAATATTTTTGTCTTTTTCTGTGTGTTCTACTTACTACCACGCCAGGCTACGCAAAGGGAGGAATCCTTTGAGGGACAAGTTAAGATTCTGGACAGTCAATTGAAAGAGGTAAGCTTTTTACTTCGCTAACCAGCCGGTAAATTTGAAATTAGTGTCTTTGATAGTCAGAACAAGACTTTTGTCGATATGATTCTTATATTTTGTATTTTAAGTGAAGTTAATTATACACGATATATATGTAGTAGATTAACACTTTTTTTGACTATCTGTAAAAGACAATTTATATATTACATTATTATTATTTTATTAGAAGAAATTTATAACATTTTATTTAAACAATTTTTTGTCTTAATTACATATTTCTCAGTGATATTTGCAAATTTGAATTTTAAACTTTGTATTTAAAATAAATATTTGCATTCGTTAAGTACACGAAGTACGTTTCTATATTTAAACTATATAATCCATATTGAAATAATAGTACAAATAATAAATGTCGTGCTAGAAAATATTGAGGTAAAGACGAAATCTGGATGATGAGGTCAATAGTTTGAGTCAGGTACGAAGCATGCGTGTGCTGAGTTTTGATTACACACGTGAACCCTATTAACAATCAAACATTTAATATATCAACAAAAGATTAAATATAAATCTTTAAAATAATTATTATAAATCTTAATATTATGCATGAGAGTGTGATTACCCTAATCAATAACGAAGTTTTGTTTTGCTGAGTTTTGATTTTTTTTAAAACCAATAATAACTCTTATACAGAGATAAATGTAGCTATTAGAAACAACTATTTAATTGAATAAATATGATTATTTATATAAAAAAAAAAATCAAATGAAATCAAATTAAATTTTGAAATGTTGTTTTAGTAGCTGCTTTTTTCTCAATTTGTGTTGCAATATTTTTTGGGTTCCACTACAATAAAATTGTATTTTCCAGGCTGAAGCTCGTGCTGAGTTCGCTGAGAGATCCGTGCAGAAACTCCAGAAGGAGGTCGACAGGCTCGAAGGTGTGTATTTCTCCAGAACAATAGCAATAATAATTTCACAAGTACACCAGAATATAGGCTGATAATCGAAAATCGTTAATGCGAGTGTACTTTTGCAACGATGACTGGAATAATTTCATTGAATTCAAAGAAATGTTTGGCTAAGCTCTCAATCGGCAGATTCATTAATTTAGATAGTAATAGGATTCGTTTAGTTTCTCAAGAGAAACATTTTACAGTTTCAGTTTTTCATCAAACAAAATATTCCTAATGCTATAATATTTTATTATTAATCGAACAGAAATTGAATAAACGATGAAGTATCCTATTTATTTCCACACTTAAGATATGTAACTGAATATACGGATATAGAATATTACAATTTTTACACTGTTCACAACGAATTGACTTTATATTTGCACTTGGTAACAATGAATTATGACACACAAGTTGTGAGTTACTGTGCTTCAACGTAACCGTAAAGTAGAGCATATAAAAATGAAAATTTAACGCAATTAGCTCGAAGCAGAACGTGAAAATGCCACGTAGCAACAGTAAATCAATGATATATATTTCTAGTCGTCTCACAGAAAGCACTTTCAAATTGCTTTATCGGATTTTCGTTATCAGCATATATCTCCACAATGACCGATATTATAAAAATAGAATCTAGATAGACTTGATAGTAATTTCTCAATATCGAGATGTACAAGTAAGTTGACGAGAAAGCCTTCCACAATACTCCAGTTACCTGAATTTAATCATGCCACACTTGCAACTAAAAAAGCTACCTTCTCCAAAGATATCGATAGATCCTTTATAGGAAATTCGTTTTTTTAATTTTAAATAATGTTAACAAAATAATAATAGATTAAAGTTCTTTACGAAAATTTTACATTTTATAATGCAGAAAGTATGTTACTAAATGCAATATATGGTTTATTTATTTTAAATAAAATTTGTTTTAATATCGAGAGTATCAAGTATATATAATACTGATTTATACCTATAAATGCAATTTTCTACCTTAATGAAAGCGTAAACGAATTCTGTTTAAAGGATCAATTTCGATCTCAAATATATATGTGCCCTAATTTCTAGAAAGAAGCTCAGTTTGTTTAATGTTTAGTTGTTGTTTTTTATAATCAAAAATTAACGTGAGAGAGAAAATAATGATTAACAATCAAGCGCACGTCGAAGTTACGCTTTTCTCATAATTTTACGCGAGAGTGTCCCTAACCAGTGATCTTTACAGACGACCTCGTTGCCGAGAGAGAAAAAAACAAATTGCTGCAGGACGAGATGGAGGCGACCCTGCATGACATCCAGAACATGTAAAACACGCTCCCGAATATCCCTGCCGTGGTTTACATTGTGGTGCAAAATACCTAAACAGAATAAGGGACATGAAACAAACAAAAAAAAACTGCAGTCTTTAGGCTTAGTCTTTGCTGCTCCTTGCGAGCGAAAAGAAAGAAAACTTATGGAAAAGCAAGCAATGCGACAGGCACAAAATGGAATATAACGAAAGACGCTCGATTTGAGGATTCAAAAAAAAGAGAAAAAAAAACGTAACCTAACCGTCCGACAAACAAAAGCAAACGATCGTGCGTACGACTCTCCCACGCGAATTAAAGGCATTGATAACGCAAATAAACGATCTCGAATACGCAAGTATTTTTGCATGGTTATCGAGAGAGCTTTAGGTTTATGCAAAAACAGAAATGGATCATCGCAATAATTGTTAAGGGTTATGAGAAGTCCGGACAAACTTGCATTTCGCGCTTAATTTCGATTATCTTCGTTGAGAAACAAAACTGCCTTTTTATATATTGGCATTTCGAGCGAGACTTGCTTCTTCTTCGACGAATGTTGAGAGAAAAATTTTGAACAGTAGGCAATAAAACATGCAATACTTTGTATTTTTAGATTATGGCTTAACGTGATTTTGAATTTATTATTGAGGGACTGTAAAAGTATTACAGTTGGCATAACTGTGTTATATTGAAAATTGAGTTTTTTTAATACTTGAACACATGATATTTTATAATTTCCAAACTTCATTAGCCATTTTATGAACCAAAATAGTCTTTTCACAAGTAATTCAAACACTTTTATCATAGATAATGTAAACATTAAAATAATCATTTTCGAACATGCTTACTATCATCTGTGCGGTGCTAACTTTTGGAATTTGTAAAGTAACTTGTATAACTAGAAAAAAGAACAATTTTCATATTAATATAAGACAATGTCGGTAAAGTAGATTCCAGTAAACTTTGACAGCCTCTCAGAGTGAGTATCGCTTGAAATGTAAGATTCAGATGTAAGTTCATTAAATATGTAAAGATAAAGTAAAGCTATAACGCGGTGGACTGATAATTGATTTCGCGGGACGAATTCGCGCATCTCGTGTATGAAAATTTTCGATCTTTGGTAAAAATTTATAAATATACAAAGTCTGTAAAGGGAAAGAAAATTAAAGTTAAAAACTAAAAAAAATTAACGCAAACCGCTTCAACGTTGCGTCGTGCAATTTATAGATAAAAAAAATGAACGCGAATAATCACTCCGACTCAAGCATTCCGTCGATCGAACTTCCAATAAATGTATTAGTTTGTAGTGTACTGCCGTAATTCTCGCGTTTCTCTTTCTTCGAACACGACACCGCGTGCTGCGATCATTGTTGCCCCCGATGTTGAGGCGAAGCTGAACGTGTGCTAACTTCTTTTTTCTTTGCGCTCATACAAACGAAGAAAATATATGGTACGGTACTGCCTTACGTGAAATTCATGATAAAGCATTCAGACACTGTTTATCAATATTTTTATGTTATACAAATGAAATAAGTTGAACTCGAAAAATATCTGTTATTTTACTATTACTAAAATAGTAAGCATGAAATTTGTATCTGCATTTATATGGGGCTGTATTGTACTATGTTTTTCTGTCGGTTTAAGCTTATAGACGTTCGTCTTTTCTTCCGTCTCGCGCGGAGAAGCGTATCCCCGTCGATGTTTGCATGTACGATTTTGATAAAAAAGATGAGTATATGAGTAAAATATATGGTCGAAAAAGAAACGGTGCGGAGGAATCACGACGAGTCTCTGCGCGCTCTATCGTTATTTTTTTATCGTTTAATTGAGAATTAAAGAGTCCTACGAGAAGCCCCGAGGTTATATCGTTTAGTCTATTAATTTACTTAATAAACCATGAACGATTGGAATGATCATAACACTAATATTGTAATATTAATTATATATATTGCTATTATTATAAATATGTTTATAATATATATTTTGATTTTGAAGTGTGTGTTTTTATTTTATTTTCGTTGGTTTTTTATTTCATTTATTAACACTAACTTTAAGTTTGACGCTGAACTCCCGCACTAACATGAACCCTCGATAAATTATCCAACGTCTAATGCGTCTATTAACAATACAATATTTAATGCTAAGTGTGAAGACTAGCGTTTCTTTAATATTTATGTAAAAAAGAGCAAAGGATAAAACTTGCGTGAACCAAGGTTGAACTTTGTAAGGTAAGTACAGTGTTATTAATAGAAATATATGCTTAAGTGTTGTCTTGCTTGTTAGTAGCTTTTAGAAGCTAATAAAACATGGGTTAATAACTTATAAAAGCAACATTGATTTTTCTATCTTCTTAATGTTTTCATAATTATATTCATATAATCATTATTTTATCTTTTTATGTAGAAGTATTTAATATATGTTTAGTTATTAAAATAAGAACGATTTAAATTCAAAAAATTCAAAAAATATTTGAGTAATTGTGACTGGACAATTCTAATCACACAAAATAGTAAATTTAGACTTTTGATATTTGTTTGTATTTTTGAAGTTCATTTCTTTTGTCACAACAACCCATACAGAATTCGCTATAATCAATGCGCTTATTAATAACTTGCTCTTTGCTTCGATTAATCCCATTGAACGATAAATTCGCAATTGCTTGCAGATGAAATGGTGGCGGAGAAGGAGAAGTACAAGGAGGTCGGGGATGGCCTGGACAATGCATTCTTTGAACTCTACGGCGTCTAAAATCAATTTTCTAGCTATAACAACTAACGCTTCGTAAAAAATAATCGCTTTTACACTTTCCGCTTCATTACTATCTTTTTAACATCAGTAAGTTCTTATTGCCCTCAGAAACCCGGTGATCCCGCAATTGCTTAAAATCACGCTAAAATGAGTATCCATGGGAAAAGTTGGTCTCACTAATTTTTGGTATCTTTTCGGGGTTCTTCTCAAATTACTTCAGCTCTTCATTACAAATGCAATTCGAAATGTTTTAGTTACTACAATAGTTAAGTTGGGAATGTTGTTTACTCTATCTGGGTTGGAAACTTATTACATAGTAGTAATTTACTAAGATGAAAACAATTACTTTTACTATCTTAAGATACCTACAGATATGATAAATTTGTAAAAATTACAAATGAATGAAGGAATCAACCATCTACAATTATTGAAACAGTAACTTTTTAGTTAGAATTCACTATTTTTTATATTGAACATTTAATAAAATTTAAATTTATTAATATTCAATAAGGTAAATGTATAGATAAGAATACATTAACTCAATACTTTTTAAAATAGTTAGTAAGCATTTTGAAATATTAAAGCATTAAGTTTACGAAGAGTTGAACGTATACGAGAATAAATTTTATTCTACAAAATTTTACCTGGTAGATTAGCGTACTAAAATTACATAGTGGAGAATGGATAATTATGTTCAAAAAACTTACCTTTCAAATTTAAAACAAATTATATTAGAGCTTAAATTCGAGAAATTTTTAATTTAATGTAACAATATGGAACTTATAGATAGATTATACGTTGTCATCCATAAGAATTTATAATTGAAAAATATTCTAACTCAACTCTGTAGAATTTACTTCGATTTTCTCTTAGAAGATTAATAAATTAGCTTTTCGGAACTTTAATTACATTTTAATTAAATATTATATAATAATCCATCTCTACTATGTAAAATTTCAATTGAAGTACAATATCCTCAACGATTAAAATGCAAAAGAAAGAAAACTTTTACCAAGGAACAAAATCGATTGCGAACGAAATGATTTACAGACGAGCTCGTCCACGAAAAGGAGAAGTACAAATACATCTGCGACGACTTGGATCTCACTTTCACCGAATTGGTTGGTTAAACCTCGCGGCATCGAGGATCTTATTCTTCGGACATCAGAAACAACGAGAGAAGAACAAAAACAGTTAAAATGTATATCACAAAATCGCCGCAAAACGCCATACGCATCGATCACTGAAGAAAAAAGAACAAACAAACAAACTTTATCGAGCGGCAGATCAACGGTCGCACAATATTTTTGGCCAAACTTCATTATTATTATTACTTGTAATATTGTAATTAAAACATAACGTATTGTAAGCACGAATTTGCGTGATTTGCCCGTTTCATCATCCCATCTCCATATCCTCGTTGTTTCCCCTCACAACTTTTCGTTGTTATCGTTATATTTATTTATGAGCATTAAAAATAATAATATATTACATTGAAAAAACATGTGATAGATGTAAGTCTATAGTTGACATGTAAAAGCATTGATATTTATAAATAAGTAAAGTCTATACCATGCGTGCGGATTTACCTACGAGATTTCCGAAAACTATATTAAAGCTTCCACTTCAATTACTATTTGATTGATATAGAAATAAATAAATTCAGTTTACTGTTATATATTTATTGTACCAATTGTAAATGTCAGATGATTGTTCTCCAAATGCAGTTTTACTGGATTTTATAATAAAAAGTTTTTGCAAAATAATACGGTTGATTTTATTTTTTGGTCGAATAAACGAACTTATTGATTTATTTATGCAGTCTTCGTTATTTCTCCTATCATCTTTTAAAATTAAAATAAGACAATTTATTAATATCGTGTAATACAAAAAAAGAATATTATAAGTCCTTAATTTTACCTAATAGAATTAGGTAAATGACTAAGAAAATGGTTCATTATTGACAGTAAAGTATTTTTCAGAAGTTTTCTAACTCAAATTTATTGAAAAAAATCATTATTTATGTATGCTATTTTAAATTCCGCGCGAATTGTTTCTAAACGATTCCTATTGACCAGTCGATTTGTGACGTCAAGATGGTATAATTTTGGAAATTTAGTACGGGAAAGTGATTAAATGATAAAATATCTCATGAAAAATATTTATAAACAAAATAATGTGGCACATATTCTTTATAATTTTCTACCAGGAATCCAATGGTAATATGAGATTTTGGACCCGATATATTTTTAAGGCCCATTTAAGGCCCAAATTAATTTTTTCAAATAAGAACATATCTTTTTTATTACAATTTTTTATTTGAATTCCTCGTCTCAAAATACATACGGATACATATTTAGTTTATTGATTAATTGTATTATTCATTAAAATTTAACCTTTTTAGTTTGGGCCCTATCAAAATTCGGTTTTCCTCTATTTTGAATCAGGCAATGTACTTATATAAACTAAATACGTATTCGTATGTATTTTGAGATGAGGAATTCGAATATGCAATAAAAAAGATATGTTCTCATTTGAAAAAATGAAGTTTGACCTGAAATGGGACTTAAAAATATATCGGGACCAAAATCTAATATCACCATTGTAACCAAAAGTATACCATCGTGACGTTACAAATCGACTGGCCCATAGGAACCTTTTCCAAACAATTCGCGCAAAATTCAAAATAATTGGAAAAATTCTGAAAAATATTTTATTGTTCATAAGGAACTGTTTTCTAAGTCATTTATACATTTTTGAAAATCATGCAAAATTCTTATTGTATTCAGATTAAAGTATTATAGGTAATATCTTGGAATATAATAACCCGCATAAAAATGACTTCATGTAATATGATATATACTTATATATATTATATATGATCATATATGATCATATATGATCATGTAAGATAATTTGTATGAATATATATGATCATATATGATCATGTAAGATAATTTGTATGAATATATATGATCATGTATGGAAATATACATTCATGTATGAGCATAAACGAATTATGACAACGTATAAGCAAATATGAACGTTTATGGTCATGTATGCCCAAATATGGCTTTATACCATTATAATATATATATATATATATATATATATATATATATATATATATATATATATATATATATATATATATATATATATATACCTATATGGACATATCTAAAGTTTCATTTGGATGTTCAGAAGGATCCATATCACAGTCATATATAATCGTATATATATTCATATGTGGTAATACATTATTATATATGGTTATATATGACATCTCATTTAGCTTTTATATAATCATTTATAATCATATAGGATCATATATGGGCATATATAAAATCAATTTTTCCAATTTTCGGATTTCATTTTTTTTTTAAATATGCTTGTCAGAAAATATTTTTAGATTCATAGTATCATAGCTTAGTCCCTCAATTTGAGTGCTATCATCCGGGTGCTACTTGCGTAAAAGATAACTTATATCAGTTAGTGCAGTTTCTTAAGTCATATAGTGAAAAATCCTCCCCAATAAATATTTTAATGAAAAAAGTCCGTACACGAGCATATATGATCAGATATGTTCATGTGTTGCTAGAACTCGTTTATTATCATATATGAAATATTATATATGATCATATACGAGCTATTTTTACCCTCGGAAATATGAAAAATAATTTATCAATGGTTGTACCCTTATGAAATCCAAGTAAAAGGGCAGTAATGCTCGTAAATTAATAAATTAGTTAATAGATAAATAAATTAATTTATTCCGGAAATGTAAATAGTCTAAGGATTTATATATCTACATGCATAATAAAAAGTTACACCTTAAATCAATTAACCCACAGGTTTTTATGAACAAATGAGTATTTCTATAATTATAAATAAATAATACAATTACTTTTTTTAAAGTTCTGAAATTTCGATGTAATGTAGAAAGACTTAACTATATTCCATTATGAAAGCCGTATTAGTAATAATACTGCTTTGAACTATGATTTATCGGCATAATATTAGATGTGCATTTTAATCATGTTTGTTCTGGGTTTGGAATTCCGTATGAAAATACCGGAAAAGATCGCATGTTCGATAATCTGATAATTAACACCGACCCTATAATGCATATAAAACGCTTTCAAATTCTTGAAAATTTTTAGAATTTCAAGCATAGATCTATTAATTAGTTATTGAAAATGGACGTATTATAATGATAAATGTTTTATTGTGAGAATAAGCGTTTAAAGATTAAAATGTATGGCGTGTTTATATAATTAACGGGTTAAATGGCTGAATATTTTCAAAAGGTTTTGTTCTAAAAAGTAATAAAAAAGATCTGTTTTTAAATAGATAATTTATCTTTTTAGATAAATTTATTATTAGTTATACACCTAAATAAACAAATGATTGTTTCAAATCATTTTGAAGCTTCTTATTTCTAATTACTGTCCACGTACAATAATGTCATCGTGAAGAAAAAAGGTATTTTATTTTGTTGTGTTTTATTTGTTTTTCTCTTTAAATTGTATTATTTTACTTTTACATAAAGTAGTTATCTCAGATTTTGCTCGTTTGATAATAGTAGATCACAATTTTTGAAAAATAATTCATATAATGATATACTATACTTTGTTAAGAATATTGGAGTATGATCAAACTTGGGATCACTACTTATTGTTATTTAAGTTCTGTTTTCCTTTTATGCTGTAAACCTAAAAAGATTAATGAACATTTTTAAGTTTCAAATACATCCTTTTACAAAAAAGATTCCTATGAAACATTTTAATGAAAGAATGGTCTAAATCTATACGATATAAAATATCGTATGCATAGAAGACAATGAAATGCGAAATAAGTCTCGAAAAAGGTCAAATAACAATTTTATCCCTACTTTATTCTAACATTTAATAAATAAGACTCGTAATAACAAATATAAATTTTAACAATGTTCCGCTTAACTAACAACAAATTTCTCGTTTGTGATTGCGTTGCAGATGAACTGCTGAACGAGCGCAGTAAGTACAAAGCAATCGCCGAAGAAATGGACCAGACCTTCGCTGACCTCGCCAGTTACTAATCGCAACCCGCTTGTTCAACCGAACCTGTCATCAATTATCAAAGGGAAATTAAAGAAAAGCCGAAAAAGGAGGACAAAAGAAAGGAAAATAACAGTGGAAAATGAAAGAAAGAAAAAATAATAAAGTCAGATGCACGCACTGCCTATATAATGTATGCGAAGAACGATGGGGATGCCCTGGGGTTACATATGTCCATCCGTTCGCTGATCCAGTCCGACCAGAATTTTTAGGGGATGGAAAAGTCTAAATGATTATCGACTGAGTAAAGTCAGCTGGAATGTCGTTTGTTTAATGGTTTTGTCTAGCTCCTTAATTTTAAAGGAACCTTGTCAATTACTTTACCAACAAAAATTTACTTTTGGTGATCAATGCTAGAAAAAATAATTTTTAAAAAGGTTTATTACCTATACAAATGAATACTAAAATATGATTTGAGTACTCGTTTTATACAAATAATAAAAAATACAATAATCTTTTTTACACTAACAGTCGGTGACAAAGTTTTTTTGTCATAATTATGACTGAGTAGTATTTTATAATATCATTCATGTTTGTTTAGGCAGCATTAAAACGCTTCATAATAATAACATTTTTGTTTTAAAGTATCAAATGCGGCATTTATAAAAATTTGATATTTTTCTTTCTATTCGAAAGTTATTCTGTAAAAAGAAACAATTTTGGGACATAATATTCAGTCGTTAATAATCGATTTTAACATCCACTATGATTTGTTCGAATCGATAAAATTTATTCATAAATTATGAATAAATTTAAAAAGAAAGAAGGTTTCGATTCGTAAACAGTCATTTTAATGCATTAAATATTCGCTTTTATAATAACTTTTCTTGCAACGTGAGGAAATAGTAAAGATGTTGTTTGATTTTAACAATCAGGTATTCAGATAATCTTGTCAAAATATTTATTTCGTTTTACTTTTATACTATTTTCGAAATTAAGGTGATGATAAAGCCACCTGTCATCGACAAATACGAGGATCCACTTTTCTCATTTCATTTTCAATTTTAAGTAAATATCTCTACGGAAAGTTGTTGTTTCAACCAAAAAGAACAACTTTTCATAGAGATATTTTCTTAAAATTGAAAAATGAATGAAAATGGTGGTTCCCCGTATTTACCAGTAACACGGAGTTTAACCTTTAAAAAGATTTGCCTTTAATGAGTAAAATGAAATTTTACTTCACATAAAAATAAAATTACATTTAGGACTGTTCAGATACAGAATTGTTAAAATTAAACAATCTTCAATCATGTTATAAGAAAAATTTTGTATCAATTAAGGTCATTCGTTCGAATTTTGGCTTCGTAAAATGATAACGGGAATATTGTATGCGCGTTAAAGATCATTGAAGTGCTTTGCTTACTTTGAGGTGCGTAAGAAAAAGGATCTTAGTATAGAAGATATAGCATCTTCTGTACTTGAAGGTATGTAATAGGAATTATTGTACGAGTTACAACGAGACTGTAGAGTTAAGGGGATTACGCGAGTTGGTATCTAAGATGCGCTTCTTAAAGAATTTTATGAATACTTTTGCAATTAACTTCCATTTTTTAACATGTAACGTACTATTTAGAAATATATATTTAATCAGTAACATTATTTATTTATTCCTTTATCGTATTATATATTGATAATTTTTGATAATTTAATGCTTTGTTTATAAAATTTTTTTATAATGATTTGTACTATTAATATTACTTTTCTCTTACTTAAGATAAATTAAGCATATATTTTTATATAGATTCGTTTTATATAGTATTAATATTTAGTATTAATGGCAGCTGACTTGATTTTTATATTTTATCTTATACTAACAGAAGTAGTATAATTTAAATTAAAATATACATTTTTATAAACACCAGTCATAAGAGTAATATGATATCAATAAAAATTATTATATATACGATATTAACCCCCTGCGTGTTAACATGACTTAGACTCGGGATGACATTTGTGATTTTGGCTTGCGCTTTTTAACATAACTTTAAGATCAATCACTCTATGAATATTATTATTACTCTTTTAAATTGAAGCTAAATAGTTTATCTTTAACATTGAAGGTTGTAGGAGTTTTCATAGCAACTTGTTGCTGAATTGTACATGATTCAAGCTAAGTATATGAAAATGAATTAAACCGTAGGGGGTAATTCAAGTTTCATAATGTTTTATTTTTCTAAAAATAAATCAGTTAATAAATTATTATATTTTAAAAGAAAGTTCGTTCAATTTTCATTAAGAAGCGCATCACCGCTTTGTCGTTTGTCTTGCAGGCCGTAAAAATTGTCCATTGTTCATTAGACAAAAGCCCTTGTCTACTTCCTCTCACCATATTGAAAAAAAGCTTCGGCACACACATTTTGGCGCGCTTAGTAAATCGCATGTAATCTTAGAGTATTCTTATAAATTCGCTTGCGTTAAATTTTTTTATAATTTCAATATATTACATGTATACTTTCGTGCTGCAAGTGTTTATTTTTTAATAAAAAATAAAAGATGAAAACGTCGCTCGATACATAGTAAAGCTGGATAAAAATGAAAACATACAACTTGAAGACGGAGTTGTCACTTTGAAATGCGACAGTGCCAAAAATATATAATGTACGCAAAAGTTAACGAGACGTGCCGTGGTAATATACAAGCGAGGAAAACTCGTGCAGTTGCACAATTATTATTACATACATGAATAAATGCGCGATCTATTGAATAAATTGTAAACATCATTTTCATCTTGTATAAATGCAATATGCAATAACTGAGCGACGTGCAGACGTTCAGTGAATTCCACGTTCGAATCATGTAAATCTCCGATATTTTCAGATTTTTAATATAATATTAAATTAGAACTTGAGATTCGATTTGTATACTAACAAAGTAGGACAATTTATCACTGTCATTTATCGCTGAACGCATTGAAATGTACAATCCGTCGTAAAGATAGCGCGAAATAATCATCTGGATTTAGAAGTAAAGAATCTTAAACTTCTAGGCTTCGTATAAATTCAATCAAAAATTTTCGAAATTGGTTTTAAAATATTTTCTGCTTGTATAAATTATATCAAGTATGATATTTACACATCTACAGGTTCAATATTTTGTATACATGATTTTCATATTATTCTTAAAATAAGGACTTTTTACTTCTAAATTCTAAAGAAAGCGTAGAGTTTTTTCCACAAATCTATAAACTATATGCGTTGTAAATATTTATATTTAATTATTTGTCAGTAAAAATTAACGATTAATTTGCATATAAAAAGTATATCGATGAAGAAAACTTTACATTCCGGTGCACAAAAATACCTAAGGGTTATTTTTGTTCTGCCTGATATCGCTTGAACGAACGAAAATGCGGTAAATAAAGCGTTTTAAAACAGAATTATACTTATGTATCTTATTTATTCTATTACCATTCAGAAACTGAACCTGAATTTTCATTACTTCCATAGTTATTTTATTTATTTTACAAATAAAATTAAAATATATTGAAAATTTCTTAATTGTAAAGTAGTTGAAAGGTATGTTTAAAGTATTCATTTTAAAAAATTGACCTATAATCGGTAAACAAATTAAGAATAAACAATAAAGTAACGTTCAATCTATATTTTTAAAATATTTTCTTAATTTTTTCGATAAAAATGTATACCATTGTTAGAAACAATACTCATCATTTATAATTATTTTGATCGATGATCTTATGACAAGCAAAACATCGTATTAAGTTTATGTATCTATATCACATAATAATTAAGTCATTCCTATACATAATGCGACTTATGAACACAAACAGTATTTTTTACACACTATACGAATAATACGCACAAAACCCAGATTAAATGGAATATATTTATTTACATTTTAAACAATGTGAATTCTGTAAATTCAATGTCTCACGTTCAAATGTCACGTTTCAACAAAATTTTAGTCCCGAGAATACGCGAATGCAAACGAAGTTATATTTAGTCAATGATTAGAAGCACATACTACACGCGATCGTAAACACTGTATTTCTCCCATTCGCGCATTTTGTTCCGTGATCCCAGGCATCGGCCGAAAATTATTTCGATTCCTTCCCTGTCGGCACGCCGGGCTCTTCCGTCTCCATATTTTTTTCTTCGATATTAAATACTTTGTAAATAGCCCTGCGGTCCGGTGTCGTTCTCTCTCTCGCGGGCCTATTCTTAGGAATCGCCCCAATAACGTTAGTGGGTCGTTCGGCGCGATGCCGCGACATTATAGACGTTTTATCACTTTCGCTGCATTCTTTTTCACGTCAAATTGATTTCGCCATTGTTAATTAACCTTCGAAGTAATTTTGAATAACGCAATTGTAAATTATAATAAATTAATGCAACTTTTCTAATTATTGAAGTTTGCAGTCGAAGACGTTTATTTTATCAAAAGGAAATGTCAAAACTAGATAAATATAATTAATATTAATAATATAAAATTAATTTTTACGGTCTGAAAAAGGTATTTGTATTATATAATAGAATTGCAAAAGAGACGGAAAAAGTTTAGTGGAAAAGGAAAGAAAATAAAATAAATCTCGCGTTAAAATAGCTTTCCTATTTTTCTATTGGTAGATATAGCTATAAGCAGTTCAACGAATTTCTTTTATTGAACTGAACATTATTAGAATGATCAAAGAAGTAATAACATTAATAAATGAATCGCTCTTTGAAACATATTCAAATTAAATAGGCGTCCAATAAAGCGTACTGGTATTTATGGCTTTAATCCGTAAGTCGTGCGCGTCACGATTCTTAAAAGAATCGTACGAAACTTGAGAAGATGAATGAAATGCAACAACCTTGTAACTGATACATTTCGTAAAAATGGAGATTGCATCGTGAACAAAAGAAAAACATTTTCCAAAAAAATATTTAAATAATATTGAAAATAGCCAATGTATAAATCTATCGATCCAAGTAAGATCCCTTAAAAAGTACTAAATATAATTTATTAGTAAAAATTATTTTATTTAAAGAATTTTGTTAAAAGTAAATTAGTGTAATAGTCAAGGCATATTAATATTATAAATTGATAGGTTATAAATAAATAAAAAAGTATTGCAACTTTTAATAAATCAATTTTCGGCTCATTATGGCTTACTATGTCAGACTGCTTCTACTTAAAACTGAACGTTCAGTATTTTCTACATCTTTAATCAATCTTTATTTTATCTTTCTGTTCATTTTTAAATGTAACGTTAACGTGGTTAAATATTATTAGGCTTTATAATGAAAATTGTAAAATCTTTCTTATAAGTTTAGTATATTACATTTTAATCATTTACATATTTTTTGTACAGACATTACATTATAGAAATTAGTTATTTCGAAGTGTTCGATAGTTTTTAGGAGTCAGAATAATGACATGTAATCAAGAGATATTAAAACTGGAAATGTAGATACCCCTAGAGCAACAATTTTCAGTTTGCAATAAATGGTTAAATAATAAAATTGTAAACCGTGTAGACCTTAAATCCGGCGGCTCCGACTAATCACTCTATGGGGTACAGTGTTCAATTTACAATAAATGTTTAAACATAATAAAACTATAAGTTTGCTACTCAAGGAAAGTAAATTTCTAACGTAAATACGTTCTTACAAGTATTTCAAGTAATTTTTCATTCATAATGTTACTTAACTCTAAACTAAACCCATAAACCCAAATATCCCAAGTCGAGCAGTTTACAAAAAAAAAAGAATAAAGTTTAAACAATATAAAAAAATATAAAACATAAAACATAAATCCTAAACTCGGAACCTATCTATCCCAAGCTCAGTGAACCCTTTATGACCCAAGTGGTTATCGAGTTGAAAAAAATATTTTTTTTTAGTTATTTTAAATATGATCTTAAAGTGTAAATTGGACTCTTAAAACTCAAAAAGAAAAACTTGGATATATGAATATCGGACGTTTAAGCTAAAAATACTAATTGGTAATATTATCGTTGAATTCGATGCAGTCAAACTTTTAATACGTCAATATCATAACTAAAAGAGTTAACTTTCTTATTCTCGTTGGTTTTTATGTAGATAAATATAACAATATTTAGTTTGATTTTTAAACAAAAAACTGTAGCTCCATACGTATTGCTTTGGCGATCGTTGTCGTTTTTTTTTCAAAGACGTTATTCTGGTACTTACAGCAGGTTTATACACTACAGGTTCAATTGTATTAATTATGCTGTCGGAGAGCGTACTATACTAGATCTGATTATTTTGAGAAAGGTTTGATTTCTATATGATTTCAAAGTCATACTGAGACTTAAAGGGTTTAGGTGATGTTAAGCCCTTTTGTTATCGGGTTTAATTTAATTTTCAATTTTGAGAAAATATCTCTCTGGAATCTTGTTTTTTTATTTGAACAACAACATTCCAGAGAGATATTTATTTAAAATTGAAAATTAAATAAAGATGGTGGGTCCTCGTAGTTGTCGCTAACAGGTGGTTCAGTATCATCTTAACCCATTTCTTCCCAAGCGGCCATTTTATAGTCAATTGGTTCGTTGCCTAAAAAAATGTCGAAAAAAAAAATAATAATAACCAATAGCACTTTTCTGGAGTAAAATTGTCCGCTCTTTCCGATTCTGAAGTAAGAATTTTGAAATTTCCGTTGGAAATTTTCAAAATGGCGGTTTTAGGCAAAAAACTAATCGACTATAAAATGGCCGCTTGGGAAGAAATGGGTTAAACCCTGTAAATCTTAAACCTTAAACGCAATTACCACAAACTAAATAAACCCCTAAACCGTAAACTATAAACCCATAAAATAGAAAAATTGCTAACTCTACACCCAATTAACCCAATTAACTGTCTGTAGTAGTTAAGTTTAATGTTTATTATTTACCTTTTAAATAATGAACATTTACAGTCTGAGGTAGTTGCTTAATGGGAGGTCGGAGCCGATTACAGATTTCTGCATTGCATTTTACATTATTCTAATTGAATTGTTCATAAAAGTTAAAAACTTTAGATGTCCGGTGTTCTCAATCTACAATGGAACACCGGACAACTGAGATAATTGAAAAAAATTAAAAATTGAATGAGAATACTGAAAAATACAAAATTGACGATAACTACGTAACTGCATGTAAGCTCTGACCTCCCTATAAGGTAGGAATATGGTATATTTTGGCCAAAATATAAAAAAAAATTATTTAATTTTGTTAATCTTTGCAATTGTAAGAATGTTTTGAAACGTATCAGATATCAAAACTTGATATATTAACAAAGTTATACGCATTTAAGTAAAACAATTTACACTAGATAACATACAAAACTGAATCTTTAAACGGGTTTTTCTCGCAACTAATTTTCCTAACTTTAAAAAGTGGCTTGCGCACGAGGTTTTTATGAATATTTTTGAAACTTTCAGAAAATATACCTTAGTATATGCAAAACATAATCTGTTAACTATATTTAATTCTTTTTCTTCTTATCTCATTTTATCCATCAGTCATTATAAGAAAACGTGACTTTTAATGCTTTTTCATAAGTCAAATGAAAAATAAATAATTTTGAGGAAGTAGAAGACGATTTTTGAAATCTGTCTATCAACAGCTTATATTGTTGACCAATTTAGAAAGTAACTCAGTTTTTTTAAGAGTTTTTTCTCAAAATGCTATGCGCAAGTAACACTTTGACAACTGGTCATTTTCGTTTTAAGAAATCGTTATTTATCAATAATTCTGCAAATAATCGATATCTTGAGCTAAAAATTGATATAGGATTTATTAATCTCATCCTATACATAAGCCTACAAAATCTTGACTCATAAGGCGGAATATGAAAGTTTGTCGTTTCATCATAGTGCTACCTTAAGGTCATGCTAAAGCCACCTGTCACCGACAAATACGAGGATCCACTTTTCTCATTTCATTTTCAATTTTGAGTGAATATCTCTATGGAAAGTTGTTGTTCCAATCAAAAAGAACAACTTTCCATAGAGATATTCTATTAAAATTAAAAAATGAATGAAAAAAGTGGTTCCCCGTGTTCACCAGTAACACGGGGTTTAACATCACCTTAAGGAGAGGTCGGAGCTTACATGCAGTTATGTAATACCGACAATTTCATATTTTTCAGTATTTTCATTCAAGTTTTAATTTTTTTCAATTATCTCAGTTGTCCGGTGTCGTTAATAGATTGACAACACCGGGCAACTAAAGTTTTTAAGTTTTATGAACAGTTAAATTAGAATAATGTAAAATTCAATGCAAAAATCTGTAATCGGCTCCGACTTCCCCTTATTAGTATTCGCCTTGAGCATGACCGGTGGCGCCATCCAACAGTTGGCAACTCGGGGGGTATATTCAACATACATATATCATATGTATAGAAATACTTTTAAGGCTCCCTTTATTTCTATATTCCGCCACCTCATGCGCTGCGATCGTTTCTTTTATCCCCTCCAAGCGGATGCTTACAGCGAATATTGTGCACCAAGGGCGATAAGTGGGTCTGTTTTGACCGAGTGTGGACTTTGCAGTACGAATTGTAGGCGTGTGCGCATTGTGAGCTTGATGCGAGTAATGCAAACCCACGAGGCTCGACACAAGGTCAAAAAAGCCCACTCGTCCGTAGTGGACACCATATTTTTTGTAACACATGTCTTGATTACGCGTTTTTCTTATGCAAATAGAGTGGAACTAAAGTATGCCGTTTTACGATACGGATCTATTAGATTAGAGCATTAAAAACATTTGTATGACCTACACATTTTACACAAATCAGGCAACTAGAGTGTTTAGCCCCCCTAAACACGTGGTATCATCCTGATGGTACGACATATGTAGGGGGGCCTAAATGCTTTTTGGCTAAAGTTTTGTCTTGTTAGCTAAACAGCTCTAAGCGGGCAAAAAAGTCAGAAGTGGGCAAAAATGTTCCTTTTTTGCCCGCTAATCGAGAATAAGCGAGCAAAAATAGTATATTGTGTATCAAGGGTGGAAAGTAGGCGATTACCGCGAGTGCTCATTGCAAGCCGAGCCGAGGTCAACCAAGAGGTTTATCGATGTCGAGGGTTACCGATGCAAGGTCTGCAATCAGCAAGAGCGTAATCGCCTTCCGCCCGTAGTGCACATGATACTTTTTGTCCTACCTGTACTGACAGGATGATTTTTCGTGCATATATGAAGCGGGTGGAAAGTGCGTTATTTTTCCGCCCTAGGGCAGAAAACACTCACTTTCCGCTCTAGAGCGGACATGTACCACACTTTCAGCCCACGGGTTTTACTTTCCGCTCGAGGGCGGAACAGAAACACTGTCCGTTCCGCTTTATATGTATGAGAAAGTACGCTTTCGAAGCAGATAGGACAAAATAGTACCTTATGTATAAACTAAAAAATCTGGAGCCTCATAGTCACTTCTAGGGGATCAACGTGAAGATGTTAGTGTATTAATGTAAAAGAGGGCATTCGTTTGAAAATTTTATTCAAATGGTGGTCCCGTATATGAAAATAAGTTTGGGACAAGTCTGGCAAAAGTCTGGTTCAGAAAGTCTTGCACAAGTCTGACACCGGAGACTATTTCAGACTATAAGCCAGATTATGTACCAGACTTCTGTTGAATTATGACACGGAAATTTATTTTTACATACAAATAATTAGGACACTATACTTATTGTTAATATCAATCAGAATCGTAGAAATAATAGTTTTAAATCAAACCTTGGAAATTTGTTTTATTTAATAAGATGGGTGCAGGTAATATGGCTACCTTAAAGGGATCACGGAGCCAAATGCAGATTCCTACATCGTATTTTTCGTGGTTTGCATTAATGGTCTCGGTCATCCAGTGTTTGTAATACCTTAAAGAATACAGGATGACTGAAGTAATAAAAGAAAATAAAATCTGAACAAGAATAATGGAAAATACGAAAATGTCGGTAAGTACGAACAGGATACTGGCACCGACATCTCCTTAAGAAACTTTCGGTTCTCAGTAAATATATATCGGATTTTGAGGCTTCAGAAACTATTGGCACTTGTTATTTGAACCCGTATTGCTAACACCTCACGAGCGTTTTTGCAAACAAAATTCACTCTGAATTATAATTGAACAAGTTGTAAATAGTTGAAAATTGGCCATTTTATCATGAGTGTTGGTAAAATGACCACATATCAGTTTTAGCGGTAAAATGGTATAGTAAGTGCTTCAGAAAGTCAAGACTAGCCTAGCAGAGACGTCCTTTCTGTGTTATTCGACTATTATGATGCCGTATGTACGCCTTGGTTTCGGTATTTTACGCGTTTTATTTGGTTAAGGATTAGTACGCGTAGGAATTTTAAGGGTGGAACCAATAATTGTAGAAGTTATGGCACCCTAAAATACCTCATAAAGCGGGATCTCTTATAGGTGGTCATTTTACCTGCATGGCCATATCACTTGCATCCATCTTATTACAATCTTCTACAAAATTTAAATATTTTTCAAGAAAGAGACATATATTTATGCTACTGCAGACTTGATGGAACGGTATGCTTTTGTTTTGTATTTTTTGCCAAAAGTCTGGGATAATCTCTGTAGCTAGACTTTTGTAAGACTTTCTGAGCCAGACTTCTACCAGATTTGTCCCAGATTTATTTTTTTATACGGAATGCCATAATAAAAAAGCGATGTGTATGGCGGAAAGTAATGCGTATGGCGCTATAAATGTTTTCTTAAAAAATTGGAGTATTTTTTGTTGTTGTTGAATTCTTGTGATAGATACTTGTATAATAACACTCAAACTAACTAAATACCATGCTGATTGTCAAACTTTAATTAATATAAGAACATTAACGGCATATAGTAGGTACATCTCGAAAAATTATACTCAGAACACTTTTTTCTTTCAAAAACTATTTGTACACTTCTCTTAGACCATTTTTGGGCTAATTATTATTTAATCAGGACCGTGGGACTTAAAGTGTTAATATTTGCTAAGCATAAGTTAGATAATGTAGGCCTTTTGAAAAATGGAAGCCTTATATTGATTAGTCAGCCTGAAAGTTTAATTCGGCCCTGGTTGATGCGTTCGGACCGACTTTCATGCTCTTAAAGGGACGCCAGGGAAAATATTGCCCAAGAACACCAGGGGGCTAAAGTCAGCACTGAGCGTACTTCATCATTTAAAACATTTACACAATTTTCATATGACATACACTTAACAAAAACATAAGAAAATGATTTGTCGTATATATAATTAAGTGCCTCAAAGGTCTGAGCGCAAAATATATAAATTACGGCAGAATGACCCATCGCACATGTTTCTATCCTGTCATTGAAGCGAATTTGCGAGTGATATAAAATATGTATACATCATTTTTTAAAGGGCAGGTACTTGCAGTGATAACATTTGTTATTCTAATACCACGAACAATTTAAATGAAACCTCTCTCAATCGTGTCTGACCGCATCCGCCTCTTTCTACTTGACGCATTGACATGCCTTCTTTGTTATACGGGAGAGTTGCCCAGGATGGGACAGCACCCAGGATGGGACACTACTAGCTTCGATACTTTTCAAGTATATGCAGCTGCGGTGGTTCGGGTATTTGAACTAACGTTATAGCCTATTCATATAATTTTAGATTTTTAGGTAGTTCGTACAATAAATTATTCGACTTTTTATATTAAATAATTCAAATTCGCCGAGTTTGTTGCTAAGTTTGGGACACCCGTGCAACATTACGTTATTTCATTTGGAGCAAAGGGTGGCGAACGCTGGAAGAAAATAGAAAGGGAACAAATGTTTTAAAAGTTTAAATGACGGTGTGAGGATCAAATAAATAGAATAAATAAGAATTATTGATCTTCTAATCCGTGCAGATCTACTATATATATATATATATATATATATATATATATATATATATATATATATATATGAATCTCAATAACATTAAATTTCCACAAATTTTTTAATATATTTATATTTTCCGGTACTCTTCATCCAGCGTTCGCCATCTTTTGCTCTAAGTGAAATAACCTAATAAGAAAATAAGCAATAAATATACCTCTATCAATGCATATATGAGGAATTCTACAAAAAATCGATCGATAAGTAGTTCGAAAAGTGACGAAAAATAAATGATGAGGAATGCCTCTGCAACTTAATTTTTCTAGTTGTATAAGTTCTAAAAAGTACAAGAAAATTTTCCAACACGCGAAAAAGACCTTGTGACATACTTTTGTCTAATCAATTATTCTTATGGGAATTTAACATGCGAGTTATGAACAAAAAACGGTCATAGTTGATATAACAATCGCTTGGCTTCTACGGATGTACAAGTTTTTTCATGTAACAGAATATAAAGTAGAAAAAATGCTTTAATTTGAGACGCGCCACGTTAGAAAAGATTAACAATATCAAAAGTTATGAACGATCAAACATAGTGAATAAACACGAAAATATTACTAAATGTCATGAGTACTCATTTTTGACTATTTGTTCGCGTTTCTTCACTATGTTTGATCTTCATAACTTTTGACATTGTTAATCTCGTTTAACGCGGCAAGTCTCAAATTAAAGCTTCTTTTCTGTATAATACTTTATATTCTATTACATGAAAAACTTTACTTTTCATTTAAAATAATGCGAAAATAGTATTATATTTACTTTTTATTATACGTAATGACAAAAACGGTAAATCATTAGTGGTAAAAAAGAAATATCCTATATTGCTATGAAAACTTTTAGAGTAATTCTGCTATCATGCCGCGGATCAATCCAATATTAATTTTTTCTAATCAGCATAATTAACATAATTTGTATGATATTCACTCAGGGAAATGCGTCATCTTAAACTAAGAAGAATAATCTTGTATAAGTTGCTAATAGGAAAAGTATATGAACCGAAAGTTCTTCTATTAGTTAAAAAGAAATCACTTTGATTCAAGTAAAATCACCTTGAATATATCTTTATCAAATGTTGAAAGAAGAAGTTTCTTTCAGATTTAAAATGATTTCTCTTAATTTGGTAGAAAGATTTCTGTGAGCTAATGGATTATTTTTTCCCCAGAATCTCAACAAATCTGTCAAAGCTCAAGCCAAAAACCGCGCATCAACTTCAAAGCGAGAAACTTCATAAGTGAGTACCACCTTACTCCCCTTTCAAATCATCCTCAAATTCCTGTACCTACACACCCTCCCATTAAACACACGATTAAAATCCAACTAACGACTATACACCCTCGCGCGCTAAACCTTCGAACCAGCGCAAAAAACCATCCTCCATCCATCGTCCCTCCCTTTAAAAAAGAAACTCCAGGCTTCGGCCTCGGCTTCCATCCCGCGCCCAACGAGAAACAAAAAGGAAAGAAAAGGGGGAAAAAAAAGCGACAGTCCAACGCCGACGACGAGGAGCCGAATCGGAGAGAAAAAGCGAGGCACTCCGCGCGCCGTGGAAATAAACGGCGGTGGCGGCGGTGCTCGCCATTTTTGGATTCCCCACCCGCGAGAGCGCGCGCCGCTTAGGTCGCCAGCAGTTGAAGAGCAGAGCTTTGGCCGAGCACGACACTCGACGCGCGTAGCTCCGAACGCTCGGGTAGGTAAGTTTTTTCGGAGGGAATTCTCTCCGCCGCTCTCTGCCGCTCCGCACTGACGAGCCTCAACCGCAACAACCGTACAAGACGAAAACGGAGACACGGCCCTTTCGCTGCGCTTTTTTTCTTGTCTTTCTCGCTCGCAAGCACGCTCGACTGTTCGCTGAGCTTTTCTCAGTGCGAACGGAGGCTTTCTGGCTGGATGTAACTCGCGGAGTGCGCGTGGCGTTTAATCTTTGTAACTATGTTTGAAAATTGTCTATTTGGCTATGTAGAGCTTTAATTGTAGTTTGGCGGTGCGTTTTCTTTTGGCGTGGATGTGACTTTCAGAGATTCATACTTCTTATTGTTCTTGGAGTCCTTTGAAGAGAATTGAAGATACTATCGCAATGCTTTTATACGCTACTTCTACTACTACTACTACTTCTACTACTTCTTCTTGTTACTGTGAGAGAGTTTGGCAGTAAGTACTAAAGCTTTTTAACACGCATCTGCGCTTTTCTATATACATCTATAGACTACTAATGCATTAAAATAAGTTGATCATAAAATTTACAAGCTTTCAATACAAAGTGTCGAATTTCAGTTTGAACGTATTAAAGATTTATACAGTGATAGAAATAATGTGAAGCTTTTGATATTCCGAATAAACCGAGTTCCAACCATGAAGAAGTTTGCCGCAGTTAACGCGAAACGAGCCAGTGCTGGATCGGTACTGGGGCTGGAGTTTGGACGCAAATAGATCGGGGTACAGTCATACGGTGTTATTCTAGAAGCCAGCCATACTATCGTAAAATCATTTTTGCTAAAATTATGTGTGTTTTCCGTGGGTTTTAAAAGTATTTTCTCGGGAATATTTGGGTTATAGTGATTCGGGACGGATTTTGTGAAGCTAATAATAATTCTCAAGTAATTCAATACTGTTCTATTTATACTTTTATACGTTGGGTTTTAGGGAAAGTTTACGAGAACTTTTTTCTGTAATAATTTTTAACTACAAGTGCAAATCAGTGATCTATAAAAGTGTTTTTAAAAACATTAAATTTTTTAATATCAACAAGTGTAAATGGAAGTTAACATACTTGGATATTATAATAGTGAAATGAAATTTTACGAATACTTTCATTTTGATTACTTACTGAGGTAAAATTTTTATATTAAAAATTACCGAATTTTTTATTAACTTACATTTTGCTTCAACAGTAAAATAACTTTCTTCTCAGTTACTGCGTTCATAATTACACTACTCTAAAAATGCGCTATTTTACTGTTATAAACAAAGACTAACAAAAATATTTTTTTCTCATATTTATCAAAATGTTTGTCTAAGAAACTAATCATCAAGCAAAACTGTTTTCCGTGCTGCCCTCAACGCTTCTTCATTAACAATAACAACAACGTAATACCAACAATAATAATAACAAAAAAAAAACAAGTTTACACGCAGTCTCTTAAAAAAAAAGACGATAATCCGGGAAATCATCATTCGTTCGGTCGAGAATTAGGTCAGAGACGCGAAAGAGAGACGGAAACGCACAGTGCGTACGGGCAGAAGAGAAAGAGACAGAGAGACGGGAGAACCTATAGAGAGTGTACGTGTGTGTAACGGGCGGAATGCGCGCATTCTTGCCAAATTCTATTTTAAAGACGCCTTCGCGCCCTCCGCCATCGTCTCCCACGGAAGAAGACTCGCGCGCACGCGCGCACTCGTCACAACCAGGCCGCGGTTGGCTGGTTGAAACAAAAAGAAAAGGAAAATCCGGTACACGAAAACCAAAATGGCGGAAAGTGAGATAGGAACGGATTTCTGGGGCTGCGCGAGCGGTGTCGCAAGGTCGCGGACCCTCGGGCCGAGCGAGAAGAGTATCGATGGTTATTATGGTGGGTGGGGTGGGATTGAGTACTGTCACCTTGTGCCTATTCGATGCCAATGGCTTACATTATCAATTGTCGTATGATTAGCGTGGGAAATGTTTGTTTAACTTTTTTACTCTGATGTATTGGGGTGACGGTGATTGGGGGTCCTACCCTGTTTTTGTTGGGTAAATAAGACTTTTAGTGATTCTAACTATTATTATTGTTTTTTTTATTGAATATTAGACATGGTTATCAAAATAAATATAATTAGGAGCTCTACTAAACAGATTAATTGATTTGACTATTTTACGTAGTTGTTCGGCTTTTGTTTACGAGGCTATTAAAATAACGAACGACACGCTATTAAAATTGTAGCTTTCTTGAAATGGATTAATTTAAAATGCACTTTTATTGGAATTTGGAAGTTCGACAGATGGCATAAAGTAAATATAAACTTGAATTTTGTAACTATTGGCAACGTGAAATTAAGTATCTGTCAAGCACAACACGAGTGTCAAAGATAGACAATAGGACGAGAGGGTTAACTGTCAGCTTAAACAATGATAATAAGTTACTATAGTTTCACTCCTTGCGAAATGAAATTGTTAGCCAATTTTCATTTTCACAATTTAGTTAAAATTTAATTCAACCTACAGAATAATCATACCGAATACTTCTCAATTGAAGGGCTGGATGAAATTAATAGATTAGCACTTTTTAAAAAAATTGTTATCTTTAAATAATAATTCTCGGTCTAGCTCATTTTTTTCAACACTATATTCATCGTTCAGTGATAATAACCCGCGCGAAGAAATCCTATATACTGCACATTATACTCTACATTACATTGCGCAGTATAGTATTTTCACAAAATATAATAGTGTATACACTATATTAACTTCCTGGTATTTAGAATTATCATAAAAAGAGATATAAAAACACAGAACATCTGCGATTCAAGTGCTTTGAGCTTTTTTTTACATCTTTCAACATGACACTTTTCAATACTATAGGGTAACTATAGCGTACATCGTACTATTTGTCAAAAATACCATGGCACTGCACTACATCCCATAACGAACCCAATGGAACTTGTTCGCACGGGACCACCGCGCGTGCAGTACCATACACGAGGGTGGCAAATGGCGCGCAGTACGGAATTCGCGGGGCGGCTCGCAGGCACTCGAGGCATTCGAGTCTCGCGCCGTGCGCGACGACAGGCGCGTCAGGGGGACGTCGAACGCGCGCGCGCTCCTCGAATGCCGAGAGGCGCAAGGTGGTTCTCGCGCGTGTATACCGAGCTGTGTGTGTGTGTGTGTGTGTGTGTCTTGTAGTTGTCAATCGATGTGCATTTCTTTCGCCGGCGTCGGCGTTGTTTGGATCGCGACGGGAATGCACACCTGTTGATGAATGGAATCGAGTTGGATGTGCGTGGATTTTGGATTTGTTGATGCTTTGTGTGATGAAGATGGTAGGGATTTTGGATACATATTGTGCGATGCGTGTAAATGTGATGTTATTAGATAGCTTCTGGCACAGCGTGTAAAAGTCATAGAAGTTCAGAGCTGAAGATGTGTCTATGCTATTCAAATTTAAATTTCGCTGTTATAGCTTACCGATTAATTAATCGAACGGTTTTTAAAGACAAGATAAGGCGAACTCTTTTTAGTATAGGATTTGCTTATAATACGGTGATGAAACATATTCATACATATATATATATATATATATATATATATATATATATATATATATATATATATATATATATATATATATATATATATATATATATATATATATATATATATATATATATATGTAAGTTTTTGTAATAATAGCAGCTGTTGTTAAGATGTGGTTTACAGATTTTAGTTCTTTACATTCATTATATACTATTCAGTTATCTTATTTCTTTATCATTTTAAATGAGATTGTTACTCGTAGAAGAAACATTTTGCGTATAAGTTTCACCTGAACTAAAAGTTTGAAGTATTCATAAACTTTGTGTTCTAACTTTAGTGTAGTCTGTTGATTTAATTTAGTCAATGCTCTCATTCAAGGATACTTCTACTAAAATTAAGCATGTGATATTTTCTCTTTTTATAAAAACTTACATAAAGCTATTGACTCTTCAATCAGTTTCAAAACAACAAAAAAATACAAATTCTTTAATACTTTCTATTGTTTATTAGTCTAGTCGTCATTTTTGGGTCTTCCGTTTCCCGATTATTTTCCGAGTAACTAAACTGAGCATGTTTCATCACCGTATTGTAAACAAGTTTGCTCGATGTTTTCATAGGGTAATGACGGCTAACTTAAGGTCGCACCACCCCCTAAACTTTGTACTTGACTTTCACCGCAGACAATGCACTTTTCAAATACCCGTATTATACAGTCGCGATTCAAACCATCTCGATTTAGACGGTTCAGTGTGTCATGTGATCTGTGTCACTAACCGCGACTCTGCGCGTGCGCGTTCGTGACGTAGCGAGCCTCTCATTGGCTCTACCTCGTAGCACGTCCTGCTGTTTTTAGGCGACACCGAACACCAGCTGTTGACCATATCGTGATCCTACTGTACAGCTTATTAGCTTACACATTTTCGAACTCATTGCTTTTGATTGATTTTAAATAATACGAGAACTTAACATAAACCTTAAAAAGAATTCTTGTAACATGAATATTACGAATTGATAGAATTGTTTACTTTTAAACACTATAAAAAGTTAATGTAGATCTTTAAAAATGTTTGACTTTATGCAGCGAATGTTACCATTTGAAATTGTTTTATAAATTAATTCTACCGCTTATTTATCTTGTAATGAAAGAAGAAACATATATTTTTAAAGTCCATTTTATGCGTAATAGTTATAAACTTATAAGCCGTTGTAATTTTGTTATAATAAAGAAGTGATGCATATGAATAAAACACAATAGACAACGATAAGCACGAAAAGAAATGTTTTTTAACTTCAGTTAGATCAATCAAACAGTCAGTGTACGCAATTGCCGCTTTATTTACAGAATTTTAAGACAACTTCATCGAAAGCTAAATTCAAACGTTTATCGCCATACACCGATCGCTAAAATCCGCTTTCAGAAATTCAACTCAATTTCAAAGTGACTCAGTCTCAAGATTCATTCCGCAATCATCACCACTGCCTATACGCATTTCCTTTCATTTCCCACCACTGCCAACGTAGAAAACAATCGATCGCCCTCCATCCTTCGATCACGGCCACGTCGAATTCCAGCCAACGGGCCACCACCATAAAAACCGCGCTCTAGAGCTTTACAATCCAATCCGCTGGCTCGGCGAGGACGCGGGAAGGTGAAGCACATAACATCTCCTCCCCCTCTTTTCCTCTCGCGTTGTTTTGCAAAAGTCATATCCCTCCGGGAACGCGTGTCGCGTCTATAAATAAAGCCTCCTCTCGTTCGCCTCTCGAAAATCCCTCTCTCTCTCTCTCTCTCTTTCTCTCTCTATCTCTCTCTCTTACTTCAGCGAGCGCGCGTGAAAATCTCGCGGAGAGTAGAGAAGATCGGGTGTCGGCGACCAAGTAAAGCTCGCGGCTCGCGGCTCGCGGTGTAGGAAGCTGGAAAGAGAGAGAGAGACAGATAGAGAGAGAGAGAGAGACAGATAGAGAGAGAGAGAGAGAGAAAGATCCACGCACATCCCTTCGATTCTCCGTCTCGCTCGCTCGTGGCATATAGCGTTATAATAGTTTCCCGACGACGACGGCCGCGGCAGCAGCGAGGAGAGGGGTATTAATAGACTCCGGCTCTAAGGCTATTTCCGTAGATATCCGTTCTTGTGTGCGTCTGTCTTTCTTGCGCGCGGGACCCGCCGCGTGTGCGTGTGTACGCGCGCGTGATGTGGAGAGAGCGAATTTTCGGGTGTTTTTTTCTTTCTTTTTTCGGGGCGATATGCAGCTGGAGAGAGGAGTGGAGGTTGCGGGCGATTGTTCGCTTGTGCGTTGGATGCGAGCGCGCCTGTAATGATGACAAATGAATGGTTCTTTTTGTAGCTTGGTAGCAGGAGAACTGAGAGCGCAGTTTTGTTCACTGTGATTTTGTTCGTAATACGAAGTTTTGATAGATGATTATGTTGCAAGGATTAAAGAGTCACTACTGAAAATAGGTCTTTCAGACATTTTTCTTTTTTATCTTTTGATCTAGGAACTAATGTGCAAAATCCATGCGAGAAGTTTTTTAAAATGATCTAAGAAACTTGGACATGTTTATTTATGCAAAATCACGCATGTTTATGCCTGAAACTTGACCAGGGATATACACGTATGATCGTAGACTATCGTGTGCTTTTTATGAAAGTTCAGGAATAATTCGACGCCTCGTACTAAGACTAACCGATTTCAGCTTTTTAAAATAACGTGTAGTTTTCATGAGGTGAAAAATTAATAAAAATAACAAATAAATTTTCCTACAAAGTACAACAATGAAACATATCGATAGAGTGAACACGTTGATATAATTTTGAATTTTCTAAACACATTAATTTTTTTATAAAAGTAAAATGAAATAGTGTCTTTATTTCTGGAAGCTGAAATCTTTAGTCTTCGTATGAGGCGTCGAATTATACATAAAAATGCATGAATGTTTATGACCAGGAACGTTTATGATTATTCACGATGGTTCATGATGATTCGTGAACCTACCTCAAATCCATTTTTACCCGGGACAATTGTTAGAACTGTTTTTACATGTTTATTAGATGATTTAAAAAAACGTAAAGATAAAAAATAAAAATGGATAAAAAACCCATTTTCAATAGTCCCTTTAAAAATTTTTTTTATTAAATATCTGATATAAGTCATGCACCCTGCATTTTATGTAATTTAACATACTGGTACTTTTTTTTAAATATTTTAATGATCTTCACTCGAAGAAAATAAAAAAATTTGATAGTTAATTAAGGTTCCAATAACATGAGATGTTATTTGAAAATACTTAAATAAATCTTTGATCTAAAAGGAATGCAAAACAAAGCTAGACTTTTCCGATCATTCTTTTTTGGAAAGTGTTAATCCAGAGCTGATGCTATTTTTGTAGATATCTATTCTTTCTTTCTGTCTCCCCCACTTGACTGCGCTTGAACCGGTGTCTTTTTCGAGAGATTGGATTACTCAACTTCCGAACATTTTTTCGACCCACAGTTTAATAGTATATAAAAAAGAATATAAAACTGTCACACATTGATGCATATTTATACAGAAAACAGAGTACATACGTATAATTTGATTATTGTTATAATATGCAGTTAATGTGCATTATATAAAATTTCTTAAACTAAAAAAATAATTAGCAAATATAATTGTATCAATCAATCCTATTAGCTATTTCATTACTTGTCTGAGTATTAACAATTTAAAAAAGAACAACTTTTAAACATACACTATTAATTTCATATTTATTACAAGTATTTATCTTTCTTACTGTCATATTTGCATCTAATTAAATATAAATTAAATCACTACAAATCATTTATGTCTTACCACATACAACTATTATCTACTTAGATTAGTATTTAAAATTGTGATATGCATAATTTTTAAGCGCCATCCTTGAAGATATAAAAATGTTACAATATTGTTTCTATTATGCAGTTTCAGTCTTATTTATGCGAATTTGTTTATGAGTCACTTGACAGCCACGAACTCTGCCAAATTTCCACGAAGTTTTAGTAGGGTTCGACGTAACCGCTATAATTGGATTCTTTAAAAAAAGCGAGTTGTAATTGAATATTTTTGTTCGTTATAGAAATACATAAAGTTGTAAATAAAGATTAAAAATAAATTACCACTGCGTAATCATTAATTGAAGGAAAATTATACGAGTTATGTGGGTATACAATTAGTATAAATTTATAATACGCGTAAACCATGTTATGTATAGAAATTTTTCAGAAAAGAATCGGAGATAGAGTTAAAGCGTAGAGGCAAAGCTTTCCATAAAAAAGTATATAAAACACTAACGTTTTTGAATGATATTTTTGCGCCAAGCTACAACTGCAAATGCTTATGCACAAACCTTTAGCTTCTTTTATTGCATTTTCAGAGAAAAACATTTAAAAAAATACCATCAAACTATTTTATTCAATTTTTCCAAAAAGTATCCCCCCGAATAATCAAACATCCTGTTTCTTCGCAGCAAGACCGTTAGTTTTTTGAGAAAGCGAGAGAAAACAAAGCCGCCACCATGGACGCGATCAAGAAGAAGATGCAAGCGATGAAGCTTGAGAAGGACAATGCGCAGGACAAAGCCGATGTCTGCGAGGGACAGGCCAAGGAGGCCAATATGCGCGCGGACAAGGTCAACGAGGAGGTGCAGGACCTGACCAAGAAGCTGTCTCAGGTCGAGAACGACCTCGTCACCAACAAGTCCAACCTCGAGCAGGCCAACAAGGACCTCGAGGAGCGCGAGAAGTCCCTCACCAACGTAAGCGACTTTTCTTTTTACACGTGATGAAGTAGGTTGAAGCACCCCCAGACAAATTTTTTCAAATTGATTTTTATACTTTAAATAGCTCATTCTGACATAAAAGCCCTCTCATGCACATTGAAAATCGGTTGATAAGGGTTAAGAAACTGTAATATAATAATGAAATGCAAGTACAAAATTTTCATTCATAAACAATGCACGATACTTGCTTGGTTTTACAAATAAAGATTTATAAGTTGTCATAGTTTTGTTCTAGGGATACTCTTGTACCAATTCTTTCCTACGAGCTATTAAATAATCACTGTTTCGTGATGTGTGAATTCAAATATCGGAAACGTTGATTTTTAAGTAAAAAGAGAATTATCTTTATTTCAAAGTACAAAACAGTATTAAGATTTATAAAGAAGAGTCTTAAGAATATAAAAATATGATTAAGATTCAACGATTACGGAAAAAACAATGTATAACAATATATTTGATCGATGGCTGACAGTAGCCGATCTTATCTACTTACATGCAAATATATTTTATTCCATCTATACTATATTTTCGTATCGAAATATGTGTATTCTATATATATATATATATATATATATATATATATATATACTTATATATATATATAAATAAAATATATAAAAGTAAAGTAGGTATGCTACACATCGTATGCATATTAGTAGTAAGTAGAAAAACTCTGGTCGAGTCAGGCAATCAATTAATATATTGTTAATTATATTATTACATCTATGTTTTGAATTTTTAAATTTATATATATCAAAGAAGATCATGCTATATTTTCTGAAAATACAAATAATGAAATAGTAAAGTTAAATAGTAATACATTACAGATGAAATCAAATAAATTCCAAAGCAGCTGAAGTTTATAACTTTATTTATATATAACTTAATTTACGAGGCAACGCGAAACGTTGAATAAACAACTCTTAAATATAATCAAAGTATAAAATGAAAGATAGTTTGACAATAATCGTCACTGAATTGTCGATGAAACGCAGGCCGAGTCCGAGGTGGCCGCTCTGAACAGGAAAGTCCAGCTCATCGAGGAGGACTTGGAACGCTCTGAGGAACGCCTCAACACCGCCACTGCCAAACTCGCCGAAGCTTCCCAAGCTGCCGACGAATCTAGCCGGTAAACGCCCCTTACATAATATTACGCGCGTACCGCGGCCAAAACAGAAATGCTCGCTTTTCTGACAGAGAGAAAGCAGAACTTTAAAACCACTTTGTTTCACTGGAAGTTTTTTACAGTTATAGATACATTCTGAACGAGTGACTTTTATCATGGAATTATGTTAGTTTTTTCTCATTCATTATATAAATATATGATTACCCAAGTTAAAAAGACTTATGGACCAGATTAAAACCGATTCGAATGCCGGACAAGATCGGATGCATTTTTATCCTATCCGGTTTTGCCTGAAGGTATGCAACAATTAACCAATGTTGTATCGAATAAGATCATGTAAAGCAGGATTAAAAATCCAGAAGAAATCATATAGGTTCATTTTAGAATCTAGTCTCAAAAGCTTTTTAACCAGGGTAATTACTTAAAGATATATTAATTTGCCATATACCATAATAGTGTTAATAATAGAAAAATTATAATTCTTGGATGAAAGTAGGTCAAATCAAGTTTTCTGAATTAAACCAATTATTTAAAATATTTTTAATTTGATTAATTTAAAGATTAAGGGGATGGCAAGACAGTTAAAAATTCAAATATTGCACTTCAAATCTCAACGACCAGACAATAAATAATTGACTGTAATTAAATATGTAGATTAAGGGGATGTCACAGTCAAATGAAAATTCAAATATTGCACCTCAAAACTCAACGACCAGACAATAAATAATCGACTGCAATTAAATATGTAGACCCAAGCATTGTTGCTCTCTCTTATGTATTCATCGACCATTAATCGAAGTGCCAAACCAATATGTCAATGTTTCGACAAATGCCATTGGAACAATGCTTCAGATGTTTAGCCTAGATATATTATAAGAATGAAATATATACTTGGAACTTTATATAAATGGTCCATTGTTATACGAGGAAGGGCAATGCTATATATTTCATTACAAGTAATGATTTATCGTCCGGTAGGTAATATTTGAAGCGGCAAATTTGAACTCTAAACTACCTTTTGACACCCGTTGTCCTCTAACTTTCCTACTCATCCTTACGATTTGTTCTGGTATGTTTCAGTATGTGCAAAGTGTTGGAGAACCGTGCCCAGCAAGATGAGGAGCGAATGGACCAGCTAACGAACCAGCTGAAGGAGGCCCGTCTTCTGGCTGAAGACGCCGACGGCAAATCCGACGAGGTTTCCCGCAAGCTGGCCTTCGTTGAAGACGAGCTCGAGGTCGCTGAGGACCGTGTCAAGTCCGGAGAGGCGTAAGTACACTTAATTTCACGGTTATATTCTCGATGTGCAAATATTATTTTCTTCTTTTAACATCGATTCATATCAAATTACGTTATTAAATAAATATGTTCTATTTTCAGCAAAATCATGGAGCTTGAGGAGGAACTTAAGGTCGTCGGTAACAGCTTGAAATCTCTGGAAGTATCTGAAGAGAAGGTAAGAACTAAAAAGACATTGTAATAAATATCAATGTATAAAAATAGTATACGAATGAATTTTTTTTAAGTTTTTGTTTTGTAATTGCAACAAGTTTAATGAAAATCGGTACGGTAGTTCTCGAGATATTTATGTACGCATACATCGAATTGAGAAACTTCTTATTTTAAAATGGTTGAAAAGATACACAAAACTTAACAAAAAATCATATCTTAATTCTGCCGTTCAAACGAAAAACGAAGTTGATATAGTCAATTGTGCAATAATTTTAATACAAAATTATTTATATAGTAATCAAATCCTTGTGCGTAATGCAGATACTCGCTAACTCCATTTGCACGGCAGAATTCATATGCTGTTTATATGATGAATTTTCTCATATAGTAGCTAGAGTTATTATATTCTATATTCAATATAGGTATTACAATTAATTGTCTGAAACGTATAGCTTTGAAATAATTTCTACATTGCTACAACTAATTTGTAATTCTTTTTTTAACAGGCTAACCAGAGAGTCGAAGAATTCAAGCGACAACTGAAGACCCTGACTGTCAAACTAAAGGAAGCCGAGGCTCGCGCCGAATTCGCCGAGAAGACCGTCAAGAAGCTCCAGAAGGAAGTCGACAGGCTCGAAGGTCAGTTTTTCAAATCTATAATTATAGTGAATCTTACGTTTGTCACCTATTTTTCTAGGATTTTTGAAAGTATACTTCACATTTGTATTCCTTATTTTTATAAAGTGAGTTCCGAAATTCCTATAATGATTATCCTTTTGATGCCTCAAAATTTTGGGGCATTTGATTTAAAATGTATTAAAAAGTAAACGGTACTTGAAAATGTCTAATCCATGATAAATTATGTACTCGAAAATGTCTAATTCATGATTTTATATTTTTTACATATATATTAAATCTACTTTCTGCACGTTTAAAAATTCATTAGATAAAAAATAAGATGTAAAAATAAGGAATCTCAAAATCTGTACTTTGAAAGGAAATGAAGCACTGTTTTCATCCCATAATTTCGACCGCTTCGGACTAAAAGCCAACTTTCTTAGTTCATCGAAGTCGGAACAATTTTTGTTTTCACATCCCAACTAATCAATCTTTTTTACTTTTTTGGCCAGTCCATCGTAGTTTTTTGCAATTAAGACTCTTAGCAACGTAACCACCAGCGAGTATAATATTACTTTTTTTTCTCATTTCGACGCCGCAAAACTTTTGAATTTGACGGCGTCGCGATTATTAATTTGGTTCTCCAAAGCCTATTGGAAAAAAAGAAACCGATTTTTCGTTACAGACGACTTGTTCTGCCAGAAGGAGAAGCACAAATCAATTTGCGACGACTTGGACTCGACATTCGCCGAGCTCACGGGCTATTAGATGAAAATTAAAAAACTCTAATTATTAACGCAAAATTTATTTGAAAACATAAGATATCATCCCGACATTAGCCAACCCTTGATTAGCCAACTTTACATATGTGTATTACTGAACGTTCCCCGTGTAAAAGCCAATAACAATGCCACTAGGTAGTCTTTCTCTTTTTCTTCGTGTTTCATTCCTATTTCAATTAACACACTGTCTTTCGTCCATCATTTTCCACATTGAGACCATAAATTAGCAGGAATAAAATTATTTTTTTAAGATGTTTATGTCAAAGTTTTTTATAATACTAGATGAGAACATTTGAAATATTTCTTCATCAAATAATGTAAGGTCATTAAAATTTTAAAATTCTGATACTTTTAGACAGTTTTTTCAAACATAATAAATTAGTTAATTCATTATAATTTGTATTTAATGTATTTAGTATACTAAAATTATTGTTAATTTATTATAGTTTATAGATAAAATTCTAGCTAAACTGATTTATGTTTTTATAAAACAGTGTTTGTAAAATGATTTTATTAAAATTAAACCAGCTTTCTTCAAGCTGGATAACTTAAAAAATATCAATTATAACGGATTTTTTAAATAATAATTAATAATTAGTTTAAAAATGAAACATTAACAATCATTAAGTTCGCGATTTCTATAAAAATCAGTAAACATGTTCTAACTCGAAGAATTTCGACTAATATTGGTCAGTATATGTTTGTACATATTGTAACAGTGTCGCCATTTCAAAAACTACACGCTTTTCTCCTACACAGTAATTAATTCTATTATCTAAACAGTGAATAACAAAAGCAAAGAACAGAAAAACAGTAAAAACAGGACGATAAGTAAAATAACGAACTCGTAGCTTCACGGCGACGACCGAGTAGAGCCAAAAATTCTTTCGAGCGCTCGCAGGTATTTCGGCCTTACAATCTTCTTCTATCTCTCTGTCTCTCCTGACTGTATTCTCCAGAACTTTTTCAACTTGTCCCCGTTGTGGTAGAGAAAAGCACGAGACGTGGTGGATATTGTGAGAGGTTATTCTCGTAGAAATAGAGCATGTGTCATTTTTGGCGCCCGCCCTCTCCCCGCCTATGTTACTTCTGCCCAAAATGTCCCCCCCCCCCACTCTCTCCGCTCACTTATTTTACGCTCCTCCCCGGCCGCAAAGCGCGATAGAGGTGATGAAACGTAGACAGAGGCCATGAGAGAGTCTTTAAATTTCTAGTAGTTTAAATAACATTAATTTTCTGATATTTTAATAAACATTCTATATAATTATTATTATGATAAAACTGATTAAATGAAAATTGCCTGTCTGAACATTTCATCGCAAAATAATGTTTCATATTTATCAGACGTAACATAAAGGATTCATTTAATACTACAAAATTTAAAGGGATATTTCAAAGGCCTGTTTACGCATTTCCTCTGTGTGATAAATAAGCTATATGTGAATTAGAAATTCATGTAGATACTTATACTGCATATAGCACGATTTTTTTAATTACTTAACACAAATTCTTAGTTGCGACATTTGTATAGCTGTCTTAGATAATTCTGCCCATTAGAAAAGAAATTACTTTCGAATGAATTTTAAACATTGGAAAGTAAAATGGATGATGTTACAATATTATAAAATCAAAGATGCTAGCTTGTTTTCGTCTAAAAAAAGTAGTTTTATAAATTATCTCATTGTTGCTTAAATATCTTATAAAAGGTTTTAATATTGTGATAGTCATTTTTCTTAGTTCTCCAAGTGACGATCCCAGTTTTGAGGGCAAAAGTATCGTTGTGTGACTTGTTGAATGTACGTACATAGTCTATAAAGTTATAGAGTTATGTATTAAAAAATGAACTTTATTGTCAAATGGAGAATTATTACCAATGAAAAATTATGCCGAATTTATTAAGCATGCGTGAATAATAACCATCTAAAAACCCCATAGATATAGTCAATAGTTACTTTAGTTTTTATTTCAATTTATAAAAGACGTCAATAAGCAATAAATAGTGGCCAAATTATGCAAAATTTACTACACTTATCTAATGAAATCACATATATTTTGCATATCAAGAAATAATGATTAATAAAATATATTGTAATTACATTATTCAATAAACATTATGCAAGTAAAATATAATAAATTCATTTAGACAAGTATGGTATAGCCTCTTAGGATCATATGATGATGTCTTGAAAATGGCTTACGCTTCAAGACGATCATTGCTTATTGGATTAACTTAAAAATACTCGATAAAAAATAGAAAAATATAAAAAGACTATAAACAAATAAATAAATATTCATTAAAAACTATCGATTTTCATAAATCCAAAACTCCTTAGCATCCAATAAATCAGTACTCTCTATGTTTTACAGACGAGCTCGGCATCAACAAGGACAGATACAAGTCCCTGGCCGACGAGATGGACTCCACGTTCGCCGAGTTGGCCGGTTATTAAGGGAAGAAAAAGTGTGGCGGCGACCGCATCCTCCCCTCCCCCTCTCGCGAGCGCCAACATCATCCGACGAACATCCTGCAACGCTCCGAGTGTCGCGGCCGGGATATCGCGAGTACATATGGAGAGACACAAGAATAACAACAAACACGAACCAACAAAACTCAAAAAAAAAGAAAATACATATTATATTATTATTGCCGTGTATATTCATCGATTGTGGCCAATGTTCCATTTTTATGTTTACTTTTTTTTCGTCCGATAGCCATTTTCTAATTAAGGCTTTTTATACAAACGCACGTGGGAATTGTATAACGATATGCAGTGTATAATACGTGGAGAACAATCGAGCAGAACGCGCAAATTTGGTCATTCGTTCGGTCGGTTTGCACGCCCTTCTATACTATACCCTCAAAATGTGAGAGCTATATATACCTTATGTGAATGTCAATAGACTGGCCAGAACCGATGATTCTACCGTATTATAATTATTATTATATTATTATTATTACCATGAAAAGTCAGAAGTGGACAGAACGAAGAGAAGAAACAAACTACGACGCCTCGTCTTGCGCACACGTATATAATCGAATCGAAGTTTTCACTGACTGCATTCGACGACAGTGTGCGTGTGCGCGCGGCACGTCGATATATCACTTCCTTTTATTTTACGATAATATAGAAATAACTTGGAAAAAATCACAGTGTATCTTATTTATGATTCGTCATTTACGTCATGTTATGCTATGGAATTATTAATAAATGGCTGTAACTGTTTTAATTATCCTGCTTTTTTAATAATACCCAATATTGTATATTGAATTATTGAGAAGTATTTTTACTTGTTCAATTTTAGTTGACTGTTTGTCAAGAGAGAATAACCTCAATAGCTGTAAGATTCTCAAATTACAAAGCTTCCTCTGTAACAAAGCAAAAATTTAACACTGCCCTAATGCAAAAAATCAACCGATGTCAGGTGATTTGCCAGTTGACAAATCCCCTGATATTTTGGAATGATTTGTCAGCTGAGTGTCCAACTGTAATTAACAGAAAACCACACTAAATAATGCAAAGAATCCGTTTAACCCCCCTGCGCAGAGAGCCGAGTATACTCGTCCAAACTGCACGTCATTTTTGTATACATTTTGTATCACAAATTTAAATCTTTACTTTGTTGGGACATCTACAACCTCTCAAATTGAAGCTAAATAGTATAGCTATTATTTAGAAAATGTTACGAATTTGTAGAAAATATTGTTGCAGACTTACATTCGATCTAGTCCATATACACGAAAATAAACTTCTGCGCAGGAGGGTTAAAAGTAATTTTATTATACTAACGTATTCCAAATAGGTGCAATTATCTCAATGATCACACTTAAACTTCAACTGGGGGACTAGGCTACAATATTTGATGTTCATTGATCCCAAGACAATATCAGGTGATTCTCAGCGAACAAATTATCTGATACCTGGCTAACATCTGACAAATCACCAGATATTTTTCAGCGGAATTGATAAAAATCAAATATCGTAGCTTAGTCCTTCCAGTTTGAGTGTTATAATCGAGTTGGTAGCACTTTTTTGGTATACCTAAACATATGATAGAATTGCTTTGTAATGGATTTTTCGCATTATTTCGTATAGTTTTATGATAATTATGGATCAACTGATAAATAAGTTAACAAATCATGCTAAATTAGCAGGTGATAAATCACCTAACGTATAGACTGATCTTTTTTAGTAGGGTCCTGTCTCAATTATTGAGTGCAATTTGGCACTTTCAGTATTGTACAAGTTAAGGAATACTCCATTTTAGTTGAGTTTGAGTGTGTGCCAAATTACACTTAATTGAGTACTTTATTCCGTAAGGAGTGTACCACTGTTTAAAGCACATCAGACTCTCCATGTAAAAAACTTTCGTAACCGGTGAGCTAGTTGAAACGAAACGATCTACAAACGTTCATCAGAAATGGTATAACAATTGTTTTTAAATATATGATATTCTTAAAATGGTACCTCTGACTATATCGAATAGTTTATGAAAATTGAACATTCTGAAAATTTGTATACTGTCAATACTTAATAATATCTTAAATTTGATCTTGTAAAACCTCAAAATCTTGATCCTACACGTCACAATATATCATAGTATGTGAATGCGGAAGTGACCATGGCGGTCCCTACTCGGGGGCATGCCGGTCTAGTTAGTACTCAGGCAAAGCCCATTGTGCTGTGCCTCCAATCATTTCTAAGACCGCAAAACGAGAAACTTATTTAATTTATCTCCTATTAAATCATTCTATTTATTGCTTGAGTCACTTGGCAGCTGGATTCTACCGTATGGTTCTAGGCTGAGCGATCTTAGCTCCGTTGGCTCTAAAGCAGGGCACTTGCACATTAAATGTGAGGTCGTCTCCACTCTTGAGCCGCACCATTTGCACTTACCTTCCTTTTGTTCCCCATCTTCCGAAGATAGTACCTTACTTTCCAATGTCCTGTCAGCCAGCCCATCGTCAATCTGAGCTTGGTTCTGTTCAGGTTCTCTATGGCCCTAATCCATGCCTCTGGTGGGTTATCCCGCAGAGTTCCCTTCGGTTGTCTCAGTCCTTGTGTGCTCGTCCACTTGTTGCTCAGCTCTTCCTTGAGCCAAGTCTTTCTGACCTGCCAATCTATCCGCTTTCTCATTGCCTAGGATTCCCGAGTGACCTGGAATCCATAGCCGTTTCACTTCATTTCGAGCAGATAGTGCCTGTAGGGGTTGCCTGCACTTTACCACCTCTTTTGAGGTGATGCTAATACCGTTTAGTGCAAGCAAAGCGGTTTTGCTATCCGAGAAAATTATTATTGTCCTTCGCTCGGTGCCACTAGCCGTCAGCCACTCTGTGCTTTCCTTGATCGCACTAACCACCGCCTGAAACACGGTCACGTGTGGATCAAGTGAGCTCACTATTTTCTGTGTCGCCTTTTCCCCACACTCTTGCTCCTACTCCATCCTCGTCTTTCGAGCCGTCCGCAAACCAGACGACGCCAACCTTTATTAAGTCATGTAACCCTTCCGCCCAGACGATCCTATCCGGGATGACGACTTTGAATGAGCCTTCTCGATGTTTGGTAGGGTTCCTATCATTATCCTCAAAATACTTGCAGTTTCTCTCTTCATTGAGCCTACAGTAGGTCTTAAATGCGCTGACCTTAATTATCTTATTCAGTGGTGGAATGTCTAGTAGGATCTCCAGTGCAACCGTAGGTGTCATCCGCATGGATCCCGTGTTTCCTCTCATCACCAGTCTTTGTACTTTATCTAGCATGTGTCTTTTGCTCGCATTTGTGACCCCAGACCAAAGCTTCATATGGTAGCCTCAATTTGATGATGGAGTCATAGCCACGTTACTTTATCCGGTTCCAGGCCCCAGGTGATGCTGAAAGCCCTCCTGCATGCCCAGAACATGCTAATAGCCTTCTCGCATTTTGTCTCTGTATGGGTTCCCCAATTCAGTTTACAGTAAATCGTGACTCCCAGGTATTTAGCTTCTTTGACCAGGCTTAAGGGAACACCCCCTAGGTGAAGTCCCTGGACTAGTTTCACCTTGCACCTGATCGTACACAGCATAACATTAACCTTGTTAGGGTTTACTCCCAGTTTTATCGACTCGCACCTTGTTTTCTACAAGACTCAACGGATATTGCATTAAGCCTGTCATGTCTCCTCATCATCCTCTCTTACCATTATCACTATGTCGTCTGCATATGCCTGTGCATAGAAACTAGCTTCATTCAACATCCGAATCAGTTCATCTACTACAAGGCACCACATCGTGGGAGATATGACGCCTCCTTGTGGGCACCCCTTGCCTGCGTTGCCTTTCTTCGTATGAGATCGCCAGTGTGCCTCAATCATCCTACAGCTCGTACTGGTCGTCTGGTTAAACGCCCCATCTATAACCAGAAAAGTAACCAACACTATACCTTAATTTTCCATCCCTTTCTGTACGTAGCTTAATACATCTGCCAGCGCCGTGTCTACCAATTTTACTGCCAGGTAGGCATGTTGCCTGCGGTGCAGCGATGCTATCACTAATGATTTTTCTTTGATATACCTGTCTACCACCCTTTCCATTGTTTTGAGTGCAAACGAAGTAAGGGTAATAGGCCTGTAGTCCTTAGACTCTGAGTGTTGCGCCCTCCCTGATTTAGGGAGGAAAACCGACTTTGCCAGTCTCCATCTTTTCGGTACATAACCTAAAGCTAGACACGCCTGAAACAGCTTTTCTAGTGCTGGTACAAGTGTTTCACTGCCCTGTTGTAGAAGTGCCGGAAAAATGCCATCCGGTCCTGCCGCTTTGTAGGGTTTGAAAGTGCCTATCGCCCATTCTATTCTCCTTCTATCCGTTATATGACTTGCTAGTCTCCAGTCCTTATCCCGAGTTTGAAGCGCATGTCCACTTTTTCCTTCCGTTCTTGGCAGTCCAGAAAGTGAGTCATGAGTAGACCATCCAGACCTCCTCTCCATTGTCTACCCATGCTCCTGTTTTTATTTGACTGAGTCCGCTGCCGGTCCTTTTGGATTTTGTAGTACTCTGCACAGCCTAGCCGTAACGGATAGATCCTTCAGGCCTCTGCAAAGTTCTCTCCACTCCTGTACCTTGGTAAGCTCAATCTCATTCTTTATATTCCCTTTGTGCTGTTCTGCATAATAGCATATCCTGTGCGCTTTTGGTGAACTTGGATCTATTGAACAGTTTTCTTACCTTCCTTCGTCGTTCCTCAAGGGATTTGTTCCAGCAGGGGGTCGCAGGTGGTCGCAGGGGGAGCAGTGGGTACTCCCTTGGGTATCGTCTTTATCTTTAGTTTGCAATTATTATCATACGAACCTATTATTATATCTAGTAGAACTTCGTAGCAATGATCGATATTCTCCTCTGAACCATATGTTGCAGGTAATCTGTCAATCTAAGCTTTGAGTTCCTATCTATAGCCTTACCAATTATTTTCCTTGGGTTCCTCCTGAGCCTGCTGTCTGTGCCCTCTCCTCCGATTTGGGACTCAATATAATTGTGGGTCGACATCGAGACTTTATCCAATAAACGCGTTTAAAGTTTTTGACGCGCTATACTTGAGTGGCTATACGCGATTAAGCTTTTAGTCTGTATGCCATTAGAGTGTCCCAAATAAATCGATTTTTCGAATTTAAAAAAAACTCCATCGGTTATATATTCTTTACTATTGCTACAATCATCTCAATTTTTTTTTTTCAAATTTCTTAAACATTGTTTACTGGTCGTTCGAGGTTCTTTTAATTTCTTATGGAAATAACATGGAGAACAACCCTAACTTATTTATTTTTTAATTTTAACTATGATTTAATTTATTATTTCCAGCGTCTCTTTAGATATGTATTCTTTTGTAATCAAATATATCTTTTAAGGAGTTTTTGATATAAAATGTTTATTTAGCGGTTTATTATTAAGGGTCAAATATATGTGTTTATGCTGAATTCAGATGTCAATTCAGAAAATTTAAATTACTGACAACAGATGTTCAAAATATAATGCATATTAATAAATAATAAAGGTGAGAAAATAAGCTACAAAGATCACTTCATTTGACCGATATTCTCTATTCAGCACCTTACATAGGTCACCCAACTGCTAAAAGTTTTCAGAAAAATATACGTCATTTTAAGCAAAAAAGCTTGTATGGTCGATTTACCAAAAGTCTAATCTAAGAGAACAAATCTTCAGTATTTTAATTTAAAAAGTTATAAAATCAGTCATTAACGCGGTGTGATAGTATATTTTAATATAAAATACTATTTTATCGAGTAACTTTATTAATTTTATAATTTATTAAATATAAACAGGTTGAAGAGCACTGTAATTGGTGCAGGGTACATTAATTGACTTTTTCTCTTGTTGCTAATCTTAATGTCGTTATGGTTTATTTTTTCCAGCTGTATATTTAATAAATTTATCTATTCATTGAAAATAGTTTTCTTTATATTTTGTTTACCTATGTAGAGCCTTTCCTCATATTTAAATTCTCGAATTCGTTGATTGTCCCGAATTGGCTGATTTTTATTTTTCTTAAAATTTATCCACTCTTTAAACAAACGTGTAACTTTTTTAATTGAGTTACTTTCCTTGTTTTGGGAATATCAGCACACTTATAAATGTTCATGCATTTTCTAACAGTACACTTTGCATTTTCATGAACGGTTTCTTCTAACATATTGTGGTTGTAGAGAAATAAATCTCATTATTTGTCCAATAGTAGGCAACATATTATATTCCGAGATATCACTCCTTTCGGTTCTAATTAAGTATAACTTTTTTCTGTGATTCATTGCTGCAGAAAAGTATATATCACTTCATACGTTTAAACCAATAATTTATTTACTAAACTAATCTAGGAGTGGACAGCCAATTTTGAACTTGAAAATCATACACTTACGTACAGTATATATAAGTCTGAGTTATAAACTCTTAACTTATAAATTTAAAGGTTCATCTAATTACTCAGGTTTAATATGTATTATTTCTTATAAGACAAATATTACTTATTTGAAACTATAGAAGTTAAATATAAGTGACAAAGGTTTACATTGAAACAGAAAGTTCGACATTTATAAAGGTTGACAATGAATCATTGTAAATGACGAATCATTTGTTGTTTCTAAGAAAATTATTTTAGAATTTTATTAAACTATTAAAGAAATATATTTTTTATAATTGTTAATTATGAATCAATAAATATAAATAAATATGCTACAAAATGTAACTATATTTTTATAGTTTTATAGGTTGTATTATACTATTTAATTTGTATTTTCTTAAAGGTTGTCTATTGTACGAATACAAACTTACAATTTAATATTTTTTATAATTTTAAGTAGTAGTCCTCTTATTTTTAACAATATTAAAATATAAAAAATGGTATATGTATATTTTGAATCAAAAAATTGTTTAATTAAAGAATCTATATTAAAAAAAATATTTTAAAGTATTCTATAACATAATCATAAAATATTTTATAAATATTTATAATAAATACAGTTATGAAAAAAAAATAAGTAAAGTCATAAGAAAAGAAATAAGAAAAAAAGGTGAATACAGTCTTAGGTAGGTATCAACGGTTCGGGATACTGACGCCGACTGAGGCTGTAAAGTTATTGTAGGGTCGAACCGCAAGCTCATTATAAGGATTGGGCTAGTGTTAGCTGTTTACGACTGAAATCTTCAAACACTTGCTCTTCTTCCCGATCAAGTGTACAGAACTTTAAGACCCTCAAACAACCAGTAAATATTATTTAAAATATATGAAAAAAATTGTATCGATTGTATCGATAGTAAAGAATATATAACCGATGGAGTTTTATAGAATTCGAAACATTACTTTCTTTGGGACACTCTTGTGTGCCATTTTATTTTTATAGGTATAAAGTAATTTAGGAGGAAAAATAATTTCAATTTATTGAAAGTCTTAGGGTGGTGTAACTCCTTAATGTAGGAAAAACGCTGCTACTTCATTTGCACTTAGCTTCCTCAAACTAAATTAATTGTTCTAATATGAAATTCTTTGTTTTAATAAATTAATGTTAAATTGCTATATCTCTTTCTAATTAATAGCTCAAATAAGGTCTGTTTTGTTTTTTGTTTTTTTTATCATTGAAGGTTTTTTTTTTTTTTATTTAGCAAATGAACTTTCAAAGAAAGTTATTTTGCATTACAGAACATAATATACATAATATGTTTGATATACAGAAATCGAATGGTCAATGAGATACATATTAAATTTGTAATTTACAGTTTCTTAGATACGAATGTACAATTTTACATAGAGAAACGCTGGGATTCGCTAACAGCGTGGCGCAGCACAGCGGAAGGTACAATTGGATTTTGCGAAGGTCTTTAATGAACGCTAATCGTTGATGGTCAAGTAGAGAGCATTGCCATCATTGAAGGTTTGTCCAAAGATATTTTTTAATAAAATTACATAACGATAGGTAATAATCCTTATTACAGCAATATTTCTCTGCGCGTAATTTATTAAAATTATTTAAATATTTAAATTATATGTAATCAGAGTTAGTGCGTAAATTTACTGAATTTCTAATCATCTAAAATTTTTCGATTCAATAAACAAATACGTTTCTATAATTGTAAATGCTTATATACAATAATTAACTGGGAGATATTACTTTATATTAAAGCATCATTTTTTTACTAGAATATATGCCCTTTAATTTTAAAAAGTAATTTTTCTACATTCATATTCTATTTTTATCCATAAATTTCATTTAGAACAAATAAATAATAAATAACAAATGTTATACTTTCAATCACACTTTATATGTACAAAAAATTTACTTAATATTAAATTTGCAATAAAATTTTTATCAATTAAGTGTATTGAGATTTAGCAATATATATAAATATTTGTGTGTGTGGTGATGTTTCACACTCAACAAAGTGAACGAGACGTGTAAAATGATTGGATTGGGTGTATAACCTACGGATGTAGCAAACATCCAATTCGAACATGCCAAATAACTTGGGCAAATGCGGGATGTGATTAGGTAGGATAATAAATGGATAAAATAACTATTAAACAACCGCTATCAAAAAAGGCTGCAGAACATAATTGTAGGTCCGAATACAATAAGGGGACTAGTGCTCGAAAATGCTTAAAAGTATTGTCCGAGAAGAGAATTTAGAAAATTGATCAAATTGAAATTTTAATAATTGATACACATAGGAAATGTTATTAGGCATCTTTTTGTATTAAAACAATAGTATATTACGCACCTAGGGAGGTAAAGAATTGACGAGTCCATATCACGTATAAATTGAAAAAAAGAATTGTAATTCGTCTTGTTAAGAGCACTGTGTCGCCAGTTATGGGAGCAAGGCGAATAGTGTTCACAAAAAGATACAAAATTTTTAGCTTAAATAAATTGTGAATTAAAATATTAAAAAAGATGACTTTCTCACTTAAGTCAGACCTACTTTAACCAGCTGATAAATGTACGAAAATTTCGTTTTTCTAAAAAAATACTCATCTGAATTAAATGTTCTTTTCAGGGTCGCTTTTTTACGTAAAATACATGGCGGAAATTATTATCAGCATCGAAAATTACCCATAATCACGTAATTTAATTCGGATTCGTATTATTTGAGAAAAACGAAATTTTTTAATATAATTTATCCGCTGGTAAAGTAAGTCTGACGCATCCGCTAAAAACTCGTAACTTTATAGGCATCTAATATACTTAAGTATTACGTTAGAATTTTACGAGCATACTCTGTATATATAGTATACATTACGAAAAAATTAGTGCGACAATGCACAGGAATTTAATTTAAAGCCAAAATAAAAGAATCGTGTAGGATAACCGCCACGTAGGGTAATTATATTATTTTTTATAATACAATCAAATTTAAAAAAAATTAAATTAAATTTACTTTTTATTAGGTAATACGTTTGTCAGTATCTTATTTATATTTTCATATAAGAGGCAATACATAATTATTAACTAATATCCTTGTTTAAAGAAATATTTTATCCTGATAAATTCGTATACAGTAACTTAATTAAAACAAGGATTAAAATTTCAAATACGTAAATCTGCAGGTATAAAAAACAATAATAGTAAGGATATTTGCTATATTGCAATAAGTACACCGTTTATAAATAAAATCTTATAGAATTCATGACTCTCTCAGCTAATAGACTACACACTCTATTGATAATAAAAATTTTAATAATAATGTATTAAAAATCACTACGTGATTAAATCAAATGTACATAATAAGTTTTATACATAATAAATATTTAATAATAAAGTTACTGCATAACTTTTATATTAATATTATATATGTAGTATATTATAGGATAATAAATTTAGTACTTTTCATATTTTCATATAGGTCTTTACTCTTCATTTATTACTAATAATAAATATTTTTTATAAAGTTTTATAGCTCAAAAATATTTTTTGTTTATATTAGATAATAAGAACAGTAAACGAACAATTTCGCGCTGAGTTCAAATTTCGGTCATAGGATAGCCAGGCAGGTATTGATCTTACCAGCTGCTGCTCTGAAACTCCATCTTCCTTCAAATGGGAGAACTAATAACAAGTGACATCTAGTCCGATTCCCGCAGAGGTTTTTAACTTGTTATAAGAGTAATATTTTTGCGACCAGCTACGAACGGTTCATTCATCGTTTTTAAACATTCCTGTTTGATAAATTGTTAGTCGACACTCAAATGCATCACGATGAACGATTCGGAAAAGCCTTTCGCCTGCAATACGGTGGGCTGCAACATGGTAAGTCGAGAGAAAACAAGTCAAGCGTGAGAAAACGAACACAAACTTCATGTTTAACCTCTATCTTTGTTATTCCCGTTAATTATTCAGAGTTTTGTCAACGAAGATCATTTAACAGTCCACAAAAAGAAGCACGATATGATGTTGAATCTTGGAATTAACAACAAAAGCAACTTTTTCATTGGTGAGACTCTAATTTTTGTTATTTGCACGTGTTTAATACTCCTTTTTTATAATGAACTGTTATTTTTCAACACCCATAAACATTTGAAGTTCAATTTGGGATTTGATATATTACTTTGATTTTATTGTAGAACTGTAATTTTATATTAATTTCCCTGTGCAATAAATATATTTCGGCATGACCTTTTGATTGTTATCATGTTGTTAGTGAGTTTGATTTGTGATTAAATTCATAAAATAAGTTTTAACGCATCAAACTTTCTTGCTATTGGAAAATAGCATTACAGTTTTGTCCTTTAAGTTTATTTCTAAAAGGTAAGAGTATAAAAGTAACATTATAAGTATTCTTTTTAACTAGAGATTCAAATTGCATTACATTAATTTATTATAATATAATAGTAATAATACAATTAAGAATAATAGAAAAATAGATAATATCTTTGATTAATATTTCTGATAAAATTAATATTAATACTTTTCATTCATAGCCGATCAAACACCAACTCCTACAAGATTTATTAGAAACTGCGAAGAAGTTGGCCTCTTTCAGGACCTACAGCATGATAATCCATTTGACGAAACATTTCGCAGAGCTGTAGAAGCTGGAAAAGGTGAAGGTCTTACAGTATTGGAGGTAAATCATTAACAAATGTATATTTTGTATAGTTTATTTATTTAATAAATTAAAACTGAGGACTATTTTTAAAGGTTGAAGATAATAATGGTGATTTGCATACTCCTAATATATTTCCTCACATTACGGAAGAGTGTACAACTTATGTCACTGCAGTCTCTACTAGAAATCAAATAACAAAGTCAGAAACTTTAAAGGTTGACTATCATGATGACAGCTTACATACACCTAATATATTTCCTCACATTACGGAAGAGAGTACAACTTCTGTTACTGCAGTTTCTACTAGAAATCAAATAACTAAATCAGGAACTAAAAGCTTCACAGAATCTTCAACCATTATACAAACAGTATCAAGTAAAGAAATAACTGTAGAGGATGAAATGAAAATTAATGAAGAAAGTACTAAAATAAACATTGGTGCTGATTCAAAGGAAAATGAAACAGTTCATACTGTTTCTGACTCATCCTCAGATAATAGTTATACATTGAAGTCAGAAACTCATTTGTATGTTTTATATTGTTTTTCTTTTAGTAAAAATATCAACTGTTACTATAATATCATACATTATAATTATTATATAGGCCAATTAATGGAGCAGAGATGCAGCTTATATTAAAAACTCAGGATGGAAAAGTTTTGAGGTTTGTCGCTGCTCCTGTTGTGGAAACCCATATAGATTCCATAAGTGCTCAAACACAAGAAGAAGATAAAACAAAAATAAAAGTGGTAGCAAATGACTGTGTTACCCCTGAATCAAAAATAATTCAAAGTCAGAAACTATCTATGGCTAAAATGGTAAATTTATAGTTTAACGTTTATTTTTTATAAATCTGTGGTGAAAAGGCAAAATGAATTGAGTCCATATTTTAAAATGACGAGATATTGAGGTTTGGAATTTTAAATTCCCATTTAAACCTATTAAAAGAAAAGCATAAATTATGAAAAAAAGAAAGTAACAAATGAACTTTTGCAACTGATTACACTTTTATATGAAAGTATACTATGTGTGGATACCAAAATGACAAAAAACTCAATTTTCAAAAAAGGGAACTTAAGTTGTTATGCCTTGAAGCCACAGAAATATTGATTACACAATCATTATGTATAAAAAATACAAGTATTTTATATATTTTATATAATTATAATTTGTTTTGGATAAGAATGAAAGATTTAAAGACGTTCACGGAATAGTTGAATTTCATTAAAATCTCTTCAAACTTTCATTATATGTCAATTTAAGTGTGCTTTATACGTGATTAAAATTTCGACCTCCCTTGCAGTATCAGACATCGAGAAATTTAGCTTCAAAGTTTTAATTTTTAACATAGGAGCCCTATCTTAAGATCTCACAAAACGGACATTTTTATTTATTGTAAACCAAGTTTTCTTTAAATCGTTTTGAAAAACTAGTTTGTAATGTAAAGTAATATATAAAAGCTGAGCATAGCAAGCGGTACATTTTTTTAGATATAGCTGTCTAAACTTGTGCTCCAATGTTATTAGTACATTTATATCGTGATTTTTTATAACTTTTATATTCTTTACTAATATTTTTATGCTTTATATTGTAAAGTGAGGGGTTTTCATGATAATTACTCTTTAACTAACCTTACTGTCACTGTTACTGTCTGGTGAACATTCTTAAAAATCTCTTTTTAAAAATTTATTTTTTCTAAAAAATCTTTTTAATTTTAGAAATTAAAGGAAGCACTGACCAAGAATGGTACTGTACCTGAAAGGAAAATCATACAAAATATTGAGAATAAAAATCGAATAATAGAGCTTCCAAAAGAAAGAAGTAGTAACAGCAATCATAATTCAAGAAAACAATCAATCTTAGAGAGAAATCGAGCGAGTTCTATGCGTTCTCGGGCAAAGAGAAAAGTTTGGGTAGAAGAATTGCAACAATCTTTGAGAAAGGCAAATGATACTAATGCCAATTTACAAGATCAAGTAAAAAATTTGCATACTCAAGTTGCAAAATTAAAAGCACTTCTATTAGCCCATAAAGATTGTCCAGTCACAAAGGCTATGGAAAAAGGTATACTATTCATATATTTATAAAAAAATGCGTAGCTTTAAAAGTAAATATTTGTATCATTTAAAAAATAATGTGACTATCTTTATTTGAATTGCAACTTTTGATGTTACTTAATATTTTCTAACCACATTTTAAATGCAAAATATACATTTTAGAACCTATAGTTTGATGAAAAATGTATTATTAATTTTACAAAAAAAATTTATCTCCCTTAATTTATTATTTATTATATTTAGTCTCAATTATTTTGTATTGAATGATCATTTGACAAAAAAAATGAAAAAGAAATTTATTAAAAACTTTATTTTCCTTTATGTAATACGCTTAATCCATTATATTTACATTATAATATGTACTAAATCAACATAAATTGTTAATTAAAAATTTTTGTGCTAATTTCCACAGGAAACGGAATAGTAGTCGGCTCCAAGGTACTGACGATAAAACCGAATGGAATGAAACAAGTAGCAGTTGTTGCAGGATCTGCCAAGTCGACTAAACGTCCTAGCACGGAAAAACTAATTGTACCGAAGAAGAAGCCATTGATACTTTCCACTGTAAAAAATCCCGTTATCTTGCCAAAGTCCGAGACTACGACGAACGCGATTACACTTCAAGGTACGGAGGCGATAAAATCAATACCAACTATTAGTATCGTGGCACCTCTCGTGACCAATGCACAGAGTCGGAACGCAATTTTGAGCTTCTTGCGTTCCGAACCCGGAAAAGTTCCGTTGATACAGGATACTTTTTCGTTAAATCAAAATTTTAATGAAAATGCGGCGTCAAAAACTACTGGCACTTGATGCGTGTAACCGAAGAATCGAAATGCGGAGGGAATTCTTAGGGATTCAATATCGCGCCTTGTAAATGAATGCTTGACGCAATAAGACAAATACAAATTTGTACATAGCAGCAACAAATGTGATATCGCTTAGCAAATTTTAAGTTCACTTTATTCTTATGAAAAGTTACTTCCTTTTTTAACAGATGGCCTTATCTTATGAGTAGTTACTGCGAATTAGGCCGTAAGAGGTGACTGAATGTGTAAATGTTTAGTTTTTTTGTAATCTTAAGATGACTTACATAATTCTATTTTGAGATAGCTTTTTCATTTCCAAGAGATACAAGAAATAACAATTAGACTTTAATTATAATTTTTTATTTATCTTTAACGTTAAAATATACAAGTTAATAAGTATTTATGATATTGTAAATTATATTATGTGTTAAAATTTCAAATTGAGGTATTAAATAATTAAATAATTTCATGTTATAAATTTATGTAGTATTATTCAGTTATACATTCACTACAAAAGTTTATTGATTAATATTGATACTAATTAGGAATTAAAATAAGCGTTATTAAATATTATATCAACGTCTAAAATGTTTAAAGAAAAACGTCATAATTTTAAGTTTCTTTTTATGAATATATTGTTAAACAAAATTGATTCTTTTTTACGTTTTTATAAAATATGAAATATTGTTTAGATCGTCAAAGAACAAATATGAAAGTAAAATACATTGATTAACATTATAAATGTTAGATTAAACATTTATTATAAAAATGTGTTTGAAAATGTGTACAGATAATCTGTGTACAGATTATTTAATTGATTTATTTTATAGTAGTGGCAAGTAAAATGTTTGGATTTTAAGTCTGTTATGAAGTAATAACACTTATTGAGATTCGTTATTTCTAGTGTTAATCCATGACTGAAAACACCGTTTATAAATTTTTGTTAGGTGAAGGAGAATAAAGTATTGATAACAAAATTAGTACAGCATGAAAATAAGTAGACTATTGATCGCCATGAGTTTCATACTAACTCGTGGCGATCAATAATCTATTTATTTGGTAATATTTATTGATATCAAAAACGTTAGTACATAAAAACACGTATTATTGTTTTCTTAATAAAATTCTTTTTACATATTTTACAAGATTGTTGTTATTTCTAAATTTCTTCCTTTGTAAGTCCCGCGATGTATCTGTAACCCTCGGGCCCTTATCAGTTCTCCGTCCAGTCGTATATAATTTTAACACTCGACAGGAGAATGATAAGGGGCTTTAGGCACGGTCTTCAATTTTATTCACTCTTCAGTTCTTCAAGATGGTCAGGATTCCGGAACTTTGAATATCACAGCTAGATTAACATTTTTTATATAAACTTCTATACGTTTTATAACATTTTTGATAAATAATAACAATAAACCACCTGTTTAGAACAATAATTTAACCCTTTCGCGCCGGCATGACGCATATATGCGTCATGAATTTATGAAATTTTTTTTACGTTTTATATCATTACATAATCAAAACATTCTTAAATAATTTTCTCAGATACTTTTCACACTATTTACTATTTGCTATGGAAACTGTAGTCATGACAAAGATTCCCTGGAACTTTTCTATTTTTCTATCTTTTCAAAAAACAGAAAAAATCGTTTTATATACATTATCCGCCGCGAAAGTGTTAATGATTTAAACAATGTTAGATTTTATAATAAATTATTAGACTATACAATTGTTCACTATAGTAATATACATTTTTAAATTAAATATATAGTTGTACAAACGTTAAATAGTAATATTTTGTAATCTTGTTTTATACATGTAGATGAAACTAGTGCCTGAAAATATACAGAGTAGAGGGCTATCGGTTGCTGTGTAAATATCACTAAAGGCTTTCCTATACAGATAAGACTCCAGTAGATAAGGAGCAACATAGTCTGCTTGGCATGCATTCTTGGAATATTATAAAAATGTAACAAGAGTTGCTTTTTTTTTATTAATATAGCACATGCCATTATTTGTGTAATATATACATTTTCTAAAGTCATAACACTTTGTGAAATAAGTATTGTTGGCTACTATTGCATGTGCTTTCAATGACTTACAATATAATTAAAATTTATAATTCTCAACTACAAATACAGAAAACTTTGTTATAAATAAAGTATATTGTATTATGTATTATAACAAAGACAGCTATGAGAAAGAGAAGCATTTGTTAAATGATTATATCACTTAACACCATTTTAAGTTGAATGAAACCTTTGTCATTGTTGAGTCAATCATTACTCACAATTATCAGCTGAATACTTTATTTTATATAAGTGCAAAATGTGCATGAGACAATTTTCTTTTTTAAATGATTAGTAATTGTTATAACATTTCCAATGATTGCAAAAATGAATACAAAAATCAATAAATTATTAGCAGATACACACAAATCTTACCAATACACAAAATTGATATTGAAATTCTGTATTTTTCATCATTCATTTGCTTAATGTGTCAAGATATAAAAGAATGATTTAAATATCTATTTAAAAGTTGAACATCATCCTGGTATTGACACATCTTTTATTTTGCACAATTTAGAAACACTCATGTTTTATCAGATTTGTGAAAATAATAAACAATTTTTACATCACTGACTCAATGTTCAGTCTGATTATAACAGTGCCTCTTATTTCTTCAAGTATTTATAATTTCAACACCTTCAGTTTTTTTATTGACAAAAATTGTATTTCTATGATAATCATATCTTCAGCTTTCTTTGTAAACAATGCAAAAACCAATTATGTTAAATCATAATATTAAAATTGAAAACATTTGCATTTTTAACATACAACATATTACAGACATTGAATTGTTTATTGCAGAGCAAAAATAAAAATACACTTTAAATTACGATTTAATTCATTTCTTTGTAAAGAAATAATAAAAAAAATAATGTGCATGTACTGTAGAATAATTAGCACGTTTAATTTACAAAACATTCAGAAAAACATTAAATTGTTTATTCTGCTTTATTTACTTAACTCTGTAAAAACAATTCAAAAACAAATTATGTTATGTATGCTATTATAATTTTAATAATCTGCATTGCTAGTTTGCAGAATTTTCAAAACACAATAAATTTGTTTATTACAGAATAAACCCTCAGTTAAAATTGTCTTTATTATAAACTCCAACCAATAATTGTATTTCAGACTGTGATATTTATATTTTTCGTAAAGCATAAAAAAGAAACAAATAATTTTTTTATATGAAATTTACAAAATCTTTTAAAAAATATTGAATTGCTCACTGTATAATTTAAATTGTCGTTATAATTTAATATATCGTTAACATATCTAATATTGTCTTAGCCTTTTACAGTATTAAATAAACACGTCTCTCACCTTATGACAAAATACAATCATCGTTGAAGCAATAATTAACGAATAATTTAAAATCTCAAATTTCGACGTCCGTTTCACAGCTACAATATGGTACACTTACAATAATGTCGATCTTTCATCATTCTCGACTGTATACAAAAACCGTCTTCCCGCAAAGGACATACCTATACCCACACATAAGAAAGCAACTTCAATCATCCACCAAAAACAAACAAATTCCCCAAAATCCCCGGCAACTTGCCCGCGCCGCGTTATCGCACACCTCTCCCTCCTTCCTACACATAATCTCTCACGCCCGGAATTCTCGCAACCGCCTAATACACACACACACACGCACCCACACATAAATGCTCACGGAGACTGGAGAGCACGAGATATACCCTGAAAATATGATCGAAAAGCTTTCCTCTCTCTCTCACTCGCGCGACCTTCTTGGCACCGAATTTTTCCCCGCATTAGTTATATCCTCGATTCCCGGCGATGTTACCAGATACACACACGCGCGCGCGTGCGTAAGTATCACACACATGCGCGTGCGGCGCTTTCCCGTGTTCTCTTCATCGACGAGCTGTGTGCGGCTGCTGCCTGCCGCGAGGGGGTTCGGCCATGTTTGCTCTCTCGTATAATACGTATATACGCGTGCTGCGGTGATGATGGGGGGAGTCCTCTCTCTCTCTCTCTCTCTCACTCTCTCCGTCCTGCAAAAAGCAAAATATAAAAGCGTGTAAATGAACCTATGGGCTCTCGCTCCCGTTCTCGCTCTCCTCGCAAGACGCGCGCGCGCGCTCTCGCGTGTGTGTGTATATCAAGGTATAGGACACTCGTGTGTGACTGTACTTTTCGAATCACGTGGCGCGCGAGCTTTTTCACGCGCACGGGCGCGCTTTTCCACGAAGTGCGCCGATGGATATGGGACTGTGTGTGTGTGCTCTCTCTCTCTCTCTCTCTCGCTCTCTGCTGCGGGGGGACACGACTCACGCGCGCACGCACGACCGGTGTAGTGCCGGATTCGCGCACACGGTAGTGTAGTGTACACCCGTTCTGGCTGAACACGGGATTGGGCTGGAAAGTCTCTGCCCGGTGCTGTTGGAATGAGGATTGATGGATATGCGTAGGGCAATGACGACTGAATCTGAGAGGTGGAACGAGAAGAAACGCGAGAATTGAGTGCGATTTAGAGCGCTGGACGGACATTTGGTGTGTTGGAGGGATGTACATTTAATGGGAATGGGTTCGGCGCGAACGTTTTGGATATAAGAAGGCACTTTAATTGATATCATTTGGAAGAGTCGAACGAAATTAGGTCTGATAGAAGTGTACACTCAACGGGCATGAGTTCCTTGTAAACGTTTTGAAATAGTACAATTTTATTGAACATAAAAGTATCTTCTAGACAGTCTTTATTAGAAGATTTCAGAAACGTTCGTTATGAATTTATTTTCATGGAGTGTACAATATTGAAACTCAGTCGAATGTTCGAAATTACACGCGATGCGAGTATTTCCTTTTATCTTGAACGAGATAACGGTGCAAAAATCGCAAAAAACCTTATACAATGCAGCCGGTTTCGAAGGTTTTAACCTGTGTGCTAAAGCACATAAATCTTCGATACAAATTAATTTTCATCTAAAACACATTATATTAAATAAATCAGTATTCCATAACTCTCGATAAAAAAATACCGTTGGAACAGAATATACCGCTGATAAGCGTGAAACATTCACAATGAATCCACTGTAAAAACGGCGCACAGACACCCGAGCGCGAGAGCGAGAGAGAGAAAGATTAACGTGTCGGCACACTACACCGGCATTACACACACGTATATTATCTGTCTCTCCACACCGTCGAGAGCGACAGCCTGCACGGCAAAAGCTCTGGCAGTTGCACAGCAGCAGCAGCTCTCTTCCTCCTTAAAAGAAAAAGAAAACTACTCGCGGACTAACTAAATAAACCGGGGAATCCCAGCAACTCTCCGAAAACCGCGGCACTATTGAACTCTCGTTACATACACATCGTGCAAATAAATCGACCGAAGGGACACAGATTACAGAGGCGCGAGGGCATAAACTTGCGCGACGATCGTCACTCGCTGAAAACTACCGCACAACTACCGGAGCTCGACTGAGGCAGGCGGGCAGCAGCAGCAGCAGCAGCTCGCAGCTCGACTCTCTCTCTCTCTCCCGAGCGCTGCTGCCGCCGCGAGTCAACGGGGAAGGGAGAGGAGAAAGAGAGAGAGAGAGAGAGATAAAGACTGTGCTCGCAGCTCGCGCACGGCTACGGCTCTGCACACAGCTGCGCGCGCGGTTTTGACGTAGAGAGTAGAGATATATAGAGCGAGAGGGGAGGGGGGGGGTGAAGAGAGAGAGAGAGAGAGGGATGATTTGAAAAGCTTAGCGCTGTGCTGGCTTTTGTGCTCGAGCGGTGCTTTTTCTCTCTCTCTATCTCTGTCTCTGTCTTGCTGCTTCCCCTACTTCTAGGTACAGTCGTGGTGGTGGAAGAGTTTTGCGTGTATGTGTATGCGTAGAGAGAATGCAGCGCCATCTTTGTCGAGCTCGGGTGTATGTATGTATATGGTGGCTATCGCCCTTTTGATTACGTCTGCGCGCGAATCAGGATTTTCTGCGTGTGCGTGTGCGTGTGCGTGTGCGTGTACGTATACGTATACACACGCTGTACACGCGCACTGATGTTATATGTATATATACGGGTGCGTGTACATATGACTTATATATTTTTATTTGTTCGCGATCGTCTAGACGGATTTTCTCCTGCTCGCTCGCGGTGTCATTGGAAATTTCTTCGGGTCTGACGCACCGGAAAAAACATTGCGGTGTGCATGAGTTAGAGTGTTCTTTTTTTATCAATTTTGAGCGGGTGACGAAAATTGGGAGAGAAATGATCGTGATTCTGTTTTGCGTGTAGAATTTCGGATATTGTGATTCGTCAGTTTTTTTGCTTGGTTTTGAAATTTCATTTGTTATCGCTAATCGATTGATATCAAATAGACTGTTGAAAGAATAATTGACAACTAAAAAAAATTGCGTGTTGATTATTTAAAATATTTGTTTAAGGTTCGATAATGACGAAATGAAACACTTTTCTCGAATTAGAATTTTATAGAACTATGAAGAATATTATTAGAAGATTCTGTATAAATATTTAGCTCAAGATAATTTTAATTCTTGTGAAAAACCTTTTTTTTTAATCGAAAATGACCGTTTTTGAAAATGTGAAATATTTTTTATTATATAAGCCTACTATTATGCAAGCAACAGTTTCTGTTTTATGTTACGGCATATTTTTTGAATGTTTCAAAAAATTTCTCTGAAACCTGTTGCGCAAGCTACACTTTTTGCAAGCTTAGAAAAATTAATTTAAAATTTTAATTTTTCATGCTGTTTCTAATGTAAATTATTACATTTTTTGACCGGGTATAACATTGTTAAAAAGTCCATTTTATTCACATCTTAAAACATTTTTTTGAGTCTGAGCCTTAATGGTATGAATCGTTTTATTGTACACATTTAGGAGACTTTCTAATAATATTCATTTGTAGATTTTGCCGCTTACACGCGGACAGTTACAATCGATAAACTGTTGCTTTTAGAAATTGTGTGATTTTAAAATGAATCGAAATGTAAACATAGTTCGTTTGCACGTCAAGAATTTACACTTTAACGTAATACTATAAAAGTACCTATTAATAGTAAAAAAAAAACATTACCTCATTACGGACTGCAAAGTTTACGATCAATCAAATTAATATTTAGTAATTATTTTCATTTATGTAATGCTCATTATTACCGCAATTTCATAAGTTATTCAGGACCTGAAAAGAAAAAAGATTTTATTATTATACTGTCGCTGATTTCATTATCATAATTTATATTTTACTTATGTATGTATGTACTATATTTTATATGAAAACTAATTTTTAGAGCCTGTAAATTGAAACGACTTATAAAGATACAAATATTAATATAAATAATAATCGTAAAGTGTAAATTAATTTAATGTTTTTTCATTAATAATCATAATGAAATCTGGTTTACTAAATTTATAACAAAATATTGCAATGAAATTTAAACGTAATAAAACGGAATGAATCATTAGGTATATAGGAATAATTATATTTAAATAATTTCTGCCAAATGTTATCTCAAATGATTATCAAATCACATTTTATTAAATCTAATTAAAATTTCGTTTTTTTCTTTTTTGAAAAATTTGTAATTAACAATTATTTTATTTAAATCAATGATATATAATTTTAAAGTTAATTTCACAATCGTATTCTTTTAGTACGTAAGTTATAAATTAAAATATAGAAATGTCACAAAAATAAAATCTAAAAGACCCTACGTTAAAAAAGCTATCTATGCAAAATAATCTTTCCAAAAAGATTAACAATACTTGAATAAAAAAAATTATCTTATCGACACTATATATTTCACAAACATGATAAGATTATGAAAATTCTCTGGGAAAATTACTTAAATTTTCTACGATCGTTCAGAGAGTGAGATTTATTCTGAAGCTCCGGAACACACTAGTCATTATTAATTTAAAGAAATGAAAAACCAATATAAAAACATTAAATAAACAAAAACTAAAAATACTCTTTATGCGTATAAAATATACATCAGCATACACCGCAATCCCTTGACTAACAAATACGAAATAAAATAAATGTATCAGAAAATAATCATTTAGAGCAGGAAGGCAAGAGCAAATAGCCAACCGAGCAGCGTAAGAAGAAGCGAAAAAAGGGAGAGAGAAATCGAGCTTAAGCGGGGTCGAGGGGCAAAGTACAAAGCAAGTGAGAAGCAAGGCGCGGTGGTCTGGTGAACCTCTAGCGCGCGCGGACTTATCTGAAGGGCCGAGACTCCGAGAGAGAGAGAGAGAGAGAAGCTTCGCTGAGCAAACATATGGGACACATTCCTCGCGCCTATATGGCCCCGTCGTCGTCTTCCCCCCCGACCTCGACGCGACGCGCACGGCGTATAATAGTTTCCTTCTCTCTCTTGGTTTTTCGACGAGCGCGCGCGTGCACGCGGCGATTCCGATATCCTTTGCGTGCGGGGATTATGGATACACGTATAGGTATATAAGTTTTTGGGTTTGCTTATTACGGTGAAGGTTGCAGAGGCTAGAACGATATGGTGATAAATTGCGTTTTGGACGTTGCTTTCAGGGAGTTTTGCGATACGTGACGTGGCGATTTCTTTGTGGATCGTTTTTGGGATGAATCTCTTGGTGAGACAGGGAGGGGTAGATTTTTTGATGTTGAATATGTTGAAATATGTGTGTTTAGTTTTCTTATATAAGGATTATGGAACAAAAAATATTTTTATAATAATTTTTGTGATGGACTTTAGAAAGAAACTCTGCAGACTTGAGTTACATCTTGAAAATGAACATTAACGTTTATGAGGATATTTTCTCAACAGTTTTATAGGTTAAATATGATACCTTATGAGTCGACGATATCAACAATATTTTTTAAAATGACTCTAAATTTTCTGAATTACAAAAATTAAATATTAATTTTTGATAATTAAATTGACTAATAAAATCTTATTGCATGTATTACCTTAGGTATACTAGGCAGAATTTCAAAATATTAGGTTTACTTATATTTTTTGTAATAAACTACCGTTAAAATACACGCGAAAATGATATTCTTTAGCCATAAAATTAGTATCATGCCTTATGGAAATCAAAAATGTAAGCGACATTCAATTTTAGAATATTGAAACATAATATTCTCGATATTACTCATAAAAGACGTATAATATTTGATATGGACTAAAGATTCTCAGAAAGTTTCAAATCAATGCGTTGAAAGTTGGCTCCGCAAATAAGATGGCCAGTATAATTGATATGACTCTTACATTGAAACTGTAGAAAGTTTATTTTTAATAATGTAGCGAATTATAAGGTAACATTAAAGTAATTGCCATAAAATCATTTTGAAATAGTCTTCAGATATCATATTTTACATAAAATAAGTTGAGTGCTTTGAAGGAAAGATTTTAATGGGGCCTTAAACATTAATGTTTCTTTTCAAGATTTAACCCAAGCTTGTCTTCTTCTAATTAATGTATAAATTTGACGATCAATTAATATTGTGCGAATAAGACGTATAATACAAACGAAAACCAAACATGATTTACAAAATGTCGTTACCGAGGCCTTTACTCATCTAGACAAATCGTAAGATTCAATTCAACAGTATTATGGAAAATTAGAAACTTAAGTCAATAATAATGTAAATATACATTCAGTCCACCCTTCATTAATGTATATAGCTTTAGCCGTATCTTCCTTAATCTCTCTACATAATGCAAACGTTATAAATTTAATCCCCCCCCTGTGTGTGGTGTATACATTATACATCCCGCCGCGCACATTCCCAAAAAATCATCAATGCACAATGAACGCACCCTATACCAATAACCAACCTGCGCACTCCAACTTACAACAATAAAGTTCAACAACCAACCAAACAGACTGACGCACATGCACGTGCGCGCAGCACACGTCAAAACTATCACCGCTCTCTCTCTCTAATATGTATACAGCTATATATACTCGGCTTCCGCGCGTCGAGCCGTGGAAAATGGCATATATACCATAGTATACACACACAGGCAGACGGCCGCCGCCGCCGCGCGCGACAGTTAATTTTTTCGTTTCGCCCGGTGCGCCGGCGACGCCGGCTATACACGCGGCCGCCTAAAGTTTTAATCGATAACCTCTCCGGGGGACTCTCTCTCTCGCTCTCTCGCCCTGAAGCGGTGCGGCAGCGGCACGCCTCGGCGTTTTTACGCCCTTTTGTGCCGCACATTGCACACATACATATAGACACATAGGGTGGTGGGAGGGGTAACATGGCCACGAGGCAAAATGAGCGTTTTGGTTATTTAAGAAAGTATGATTTGTTGAAAGTGTAAAGAAATGTTTTAGTGTGATGTAGGTGTATAAAGTTTGTGCTAAGAGAGTGGAAATAAAATTAAAGTTATTGTAGCTAAAGAGAGAAAAAATGACAATTTTTATATATATTATATATGTATTTCAAACGTGTTAATTTTGCTTGAAATGGGATTCATATTTTTCAAGTCAGAAATGACCACTTAGCCCGAACGCTCACACACGCACATGCACTCACGCATGCACACCCATACATGCGTACATATACATACATAACACACATCACGCGCACATGTACATTTATTGTCTTCAAAATTAATAAAATCAAATATACTAGAAAAAAAACAAATCGAAAATATCCTATTTAATACCAAGATACGCTTTAAAAAAATGTGACGACTGCAAAGCCAAAAAAATAAAAATTTTTGATTGCATAGAAGATTGATATTCTAATTTCACAATTATTAAATTTTAAAATTAATGTAACTGACAAAGAGTATAAAAGTTATAGAAGCTATAAACATTTCATTTATATCTTATGCATATTTGAAAGGGTTTAAAGTATAACATGCAATAGACTTTGTCCCTCATTGAAACTTATGTCTCATCATTTGCGAAAACAGTAATTTTTTTTTTTCAACATAGTAAAAATTGTACGAAATTTGATTCAAAAATTTGTTTAGCATGTCGATGACTTTTACGTCTGAAACTTCGTTATACAGTGATCTATTATTACTCAATGAAGGTCAAATGAATTTGAGTTTTGCCTAAACATATAAGTATTTTTATACTTATAAGTAATTATTCAATTCTCGGTCGGTAAAACTCAAGGCGGCAAAATATAATTTTTAATTGACTTCTAAACCCCCTTAAGAGAATGTCGTAGTCAAATGCGCATTCCTACATCCTATTTTTCGTTATTTCAACTTAACTTTTTGTTTTCATTAATGATTTCGGTCATCCGGTGTTTGTAATAGGAAGAATAATGGACAATACGCAAATGTCGGTAAGTACACAACGGCATTCTAGCGCCGACATCCCCTTAACAGATTGCACGTATATTTGCTAAAAAAATAATCAACTTTCAAGACTGCGTAATTTTTTTAAATCAAAATGCTCTTACTGCCTTCTGCCCCCGTCTTCCCCTATACACATATGGAGGCGAGCACGAGCCCATCTGTCCATGTATAAACTGTGTGCGCTCGAACACTTTCGATCCTCGGTGGCACATAGGCGCCTACACGCGTGGGTGACACTTTCTTTTTTCCGATGAGAGCGAGAATATAATGTAATGAAATATGGAAGGCTCCCTAGCGCCTCCTGGCGCGTTCGCAGGGGGCGATATATATATATTCAATGAGGAGGGCGGAGAACGTTATGTATTACACGGTGAAAGAGGGAGGAAGATTGTTCCGAGAGTATAACGGCGCGGTTACGGGACAGTCGTTTAATGCGCGGGAAATTTCGTGTATTATAATTGGACGACTCGCGTTGCTGCGGTATTTTATAATACAGGGAGTCGGAATGATAGAATGCGTGGTGTACCGCGCGGGGCGAAATAAAGCGCGGAAAGACAGCGACGAAACGTCGTTATGTCGAGTGTGATTTTATTACGGTGAAAACGACGGTGATGGATCTCTGGATTTTAAGATTTAAGGCCGCGCGCGAGCGCAGGATTTCCCGTTGGGAGCTGCAAATTGTATTGGGAATCGCGTGATGTTGATTAAGTAATTTTATTTTTATTGACGGGCTGAGAACTGCGTTTCTTTCGGGGAGAACGGAATTGTAATAGATTTCTGCTCTGAAAGTGTCTATTAGCACTTTGTGTTATAAATAATATTGAAGTTTATAGTGTAGAGGTTTAATGGAAATACTATATAATATAATCTTTAATGAGCAAATATAGACATGTATACTACGAATTACATATGCTCGTTTGACGTAAAATTTGTTTCTAATACTTGAAATTTACGGTTCAAATTCATCATTTGAAAATTCCGTATTAATATTCTCCACTTAATTTAGATTAGTCAAAGTAATTACAATGAAAAAATAAAAACTAATCACTAAAAGAAAAAAAGGAACACCGAATACATCGTAAACCAACAAATCAGGAAGCAAACTAAACTACCGATCCAAAAATAAACTCGTACCTCCTCAATAAAACGCTAGGATGTATGTATCAGCATAGCACGCGGTCCAGTCTGAAAAAGTGCGTTATGCTTCTCCTCGATTGAACGCGCTCGCGCAGCGGCAGCAGCGGCATCGATTCTCTCGTTTAGCCTTCGCGCCGAGAGCGTTGACTTCCGGCAAACGGAATTCCGCGCTGCGGCGGCCTCTCGAAATATATCGCCTCCGATCGAGAAACTCGTCGCTCTTGCAGCGCTCAGCTGGCCTCCCTTTGTTCCGCTCAGCTGCTATCTTGGCAGTCGTTGACGTGGCCGGTTTCTGCAAGCAAAAAACAGAAGCACACTGTTGAGAATGGCGTGCAAACAAGGTATTTCGGAGCGTAGACAGGGAAAAGAGGTTTCTTGAGACAAAGGAGGTGCGTGTAGTTGGATTGATGAGTCATTACAGGAATCAACTGGTATGCGCGATTCTTAATTGTGTTTTAACTCGCTGGAGTAAGATTAAAAAACAAGCGTATGAAAGAGTTATAACTTTTTAATAATACATCATAGCTTTTTTAACGTGACTTTTTGAAACAACTTTAAGGTCAAGAATTATAACAAAGATACGTATATTATTTTACTTAATTAGATATACTTAAGATAATATAGAGGAATATTAAAATCCAGTATAAAAAAGCATATTAAAAGAACAAAGGATCATATTGTTCTTTACCAATAGCTCTATAGATAACTGTTAAACTATTAAAACATAAATAGTTCTTATAGCTTTTTCGGATTTTGTATATTCGGTGGGAAATAGTCCTTGACTGTGTAAAGAGCTATAAAGTAAATGTATATTTGCGTACGCGTGTGTATAGTATACACAGAAAATATCCACTAAACGCTAACAGAGAGATAATTGTAATTACAGCTGTAATAGAATATATCGATTTTAGGTATAACAGATGCCATTATCCACTATACATAAGTAATAAAGAACATAAGTAGAAAAGAGACATTACATTAAAATTGAATTTACTATTTATGGAAATGTATAATGTAATTGACGATTTTCAAGTAATTAAATTATGTTTTATATTTATTACTGGGTATGTTATAAAATTTGAATTAAAAAAAACAAAAATGTATTGTAAGATTTAAATCCAATTATTACTGCTGGATATATTTATCATATTACTGGAAGTTATTGATGATATTTACTCTAGTTACAATAAAATTTTAATCATTTAAACAATTAAAAAAGTAGAATGAACTTTTTTTCCTATTAGAAATAAGCACCAATTATAGCTGGAAGCGCTTTACTAACTTACTAGGTCATTTCGTGCTCGACATAATTGATTTATAACAAATTAAGCAAGTATAGAGTTACCGTGATATCCGATGTACCCTATTATCTAATGATCCCGCACGCCGCAATTTTTCCTGCCAATTAAAAAATTAATTCGATTTTGCATTAATCCACGAAAATCCAAAACTTTGCTGAAAGAATCGAATATTTATTGCGGATATTGTTAAGCTACCACATTTTCAATTTACCATTGCAGGTTTGAAAAGATATGCAGTCACCTTTAATTATTCTCTGAATACATTTTCATTATTTACACACGAGGGCAATTATTTTACTTCTATATAATTATTTTAAATATGATATATAAAAAACCATCACTTCAAGTACATACTTTTTATGGATTATTTTATGTAATACAGCTCTAACTATGGCGAAAACTATCTTTTTGGCTCGGAAACGGCTGTTAGCTCCACATTTACTTGAAAGTAGGAATAAAAAAAGTTTTTTAAGACTTCTTTTGTAAGTAGTTTATGACGTTTACGTAAGACAAAGATGTAATTTAGTTCCATTCGTCCAAGAATCGTGCCCTTTTAGATATCTTTTGAAATTATACTTTCATTTCTCCGAATTAAGATTTCCTCATGCTTTCAATCTGTACGACAGAAATGTAATGACACAGACGGCTATCAACTCAAACTTAGCAAAAAAGAAAGCAAACTATGTATTTGAAGTATAAAGTAAATTTATTATTACGTCAGTTAAAAATACTCATTAATGTTAAGAAAACGTAGTTTTTTTCTTTTAAAAGCCCGTGCTAGTCCATAAATGGATTTTATAATAAGTACCTTTTTGACTTGTTCAATCAATTTTGATCATAAAAACTTAACAATTGTGTTAAACTGCAATTTTATTTAACAACATATTTAAATATATAACTGGTAGAATATCTTCTTTGTAAACTTTTGGAATTTCACCAATAGCACCTTGAAAATTGAAAAAGATATGACGCTTCAAAGTATATGTGACCAACGGTAGTACCGTTTGAAGTCGTTATATGATCGTGACATAAAAGAACTATGCAATTCTTTTTTCAAATATAGTTTAACTGCGAAAATTCGCAATACTTTACATATCGGCTAACGGCTTCTACTGATCAAATCCATTCCGATAGATAACATTTTCATTTTGGTGCCCAATTAACAACAGAAAAGTATATTTTATCAATTTAAGGCATACGTTAAAATATTTTGCTACACGTAAAAATATCCCAGTAGCACTGAAAACTACACATACGTGGAATACAATTTTTTTCCGTGCGCTACACGACACTCGCTACATCGAATTAGCGCCCGCTTTGGGCTTCCGGTTCTGGTGGTGGTGGTGGTAGTGGTCGTCGTCGTCTCCCTTACACCTATATACACGTCCCCTTACTCCGGTAGAATACGCGACCTCGTGTAATCGGCCTTGCGCGAGAGACGCCCGGAGAGCAGGAGCTAGATAGAGAAAGCGAGAGCATTCTACTTGTCGTAATTAACGCGATTCCCAGGGCTTGCGGAGCCCTTTCCGAGATCTCTCTTTCTCTCTCTCTAGCGTTTGCACAAAAAAAAACACAACATTTACCTCTTAGCCCTCATTCCGAGCTTTTTTTTCGCTCCGCGAGCAGCGCGCCCCCTCGCGCTGTATCTCCAGCCGCGCGCCCGTGTGAATCCCCTTTCTATCTCGTTCCGGTCTTCCGCATTCTTTACCCACTGTTTTTAAGTATATAGTCGGAGGGAGAGGGACGGAGCGAGCGAGAGCCGAGCGAGCTTTGCGCGAGGGTTGGATAATTTTATTAGGTCGTCAGCTGTGCTAGTTTTTCTCGTTTTTTTTTGTATACACTTGTGTATTCAGCGCCGTTTGTGTGTGTGGGTTTTCTCTGTGTTGTTTTTTCGCTTTCTGCTGCTGCGTTACACGCCGGTTTCACGTAGAAGGCACTCGTATAAGATTTTTCAAGCACTTATGTAAGAGAGAAGTTCACCAGGTCGTGCATTCAAGATAAATTCTGCTGGAAAAGAATTTTTCATAGGGTAGGTATGTTTGTGTGTTTGAGATAAGAGAGAGAGAGAATGAAAAAGAAGGACACGCGTAGAGATTAATCTTGGTATTTTATTGCGATTAAAGTTGTACGTGGGGAGGAAATAACCCCCATATATCATTTTTTGAAATTAATTTTTTTTCTACCACGATGGTTTGTGAGTGGATTCAGATGTCGGCATGAATGAAAATGAATAAGTGCTGTTTTCGTTATCGATCTTTTGAATTAATTGTTTGTTGAAATAAATTACTTTTATATTTGTGTTTATTGTGCTAAATAATTAATATTTGCATTCATCGTTTATTATTTATTGTTAAATAGATTTGCACATATTTCATTATTAGAATAATTACTGTTGTTGCAATTTAAAATATTTTTCACTGATATATTATAGTTCAACGAAATAACGCCTACTTTTCAAGACTAAAAAGAATGTGGAAGTGCATTGATATAAATTTCAAATATGAAGCTAATCCATTTGCATTGTTATTCTCACATTGAGTAATAATATTGATTACGTGTTAGATTATTTCATGTAGTTTATACCTCGTTATTCACTGCTATAAATCGTTCAGTTGCAGTCACATAATTCTATATGCTTTTTGATTTCGGTAGGTTCTCGGCATAGCGAGATAAGTTCACTTTCATATTTTTGAGATATTAAGATTTATAGTTATAATTTTTCATTTGAACTAATATATGGTCACTTATCTTACACTTTCCTAAATTTATGAATTTTTCTCTGAAAATATACTATTTTCAAAAATGTGGAATTATCTAGTTATGCTGAAAAACCCACAGATTTATAACTTCAAATGTAGAAGGACCCATGGTCCATAAATAATCATAATAAATTAAATAAATAGAAATGCCCGATATATTTTAAAATAAATGCGATATTTTCATAAGAATACCCTGACAATCATCTCTTTCATACGAGCAAAAAATTACTTTTATTTCTCGGTCACATAATCGCAAAAAATAAGAACCACCGTATAAAACATAAAATTCCTCCTCTCGAATTCAACGGCATAACTCACTCGGATACAGTCACACACAATCCACGACGTAGGAATACATAAGAATCCCCAAGCAGCAGCTAGAGAAAACATTCATGCATACCCGCGAGTATATTAAAACGAGAATTTCCCCGATACACACATTCAGCGACGTCTTTCCGCTCCCTTCGGTCTACACAAGCATATTCGCTTCCTCCCGTGTAACGCGCTTATAAAAAGTAATTCCGCCATTCCCCTCCCCGGGCATCGTTGTGTCGTCCCTAATCTGGCTAGTCCATGCGCTTACGCGATCGCGCGATCGATGCGACCGGCGACTCGGCGCGTACATGTCGCCAGGTGGCACATTTCGTGTGTGCGTATGCATATGTATGTGCGTGCGTAAATGTGTGTGGGTAAGGCGAGGCTCTTCTCTCTTGGACACGTGTCCTTGGTGTAGTGGCGGTAGCATGTGTGGAATGTAGGGGAGAGAGAGGTAATATGAAGTATGCTTTGTTGAGAGGCCAAATTTTTTGTAACATGATGCAAGAGTACAAGATTTAACGTTGGAAAAGTGAAAATAAGATTAAAGTGAGTCATGATTAAATAGAAAATATGAGCCCGCAATAGTGGCCATTTTGCACTAACACTTTGTCCCATTTGTTTTACATACTAGTGAAACTAAAATTAAAGTTACCATAATCAAATAAAAACTAAATTGTGTTTAACTTATAAAGTGATAATTTAATTTTGCCCCGTTTTTCTAGTATTTGTTTTTTCATAATTGGTCATACCGACTTTGCAGGGATAAATTAGTCATTTGTAATGATTCAAATAGTTATGCTTTTTTTATAATAAGAATTTTGAATATTTTACACGTGATGGTTTTTATCTATTGGTAATCATACAGGAGCCATTTATGTAATGTAAATTAAAGCCATTTATGTAAAATAAATTATTAATGTAAATGTAATTTATATCTTGTAAGTAAAAGATGTCCATGTTATTCAAAAAGTGACTATTTTGCCCCGCTCTCCCCTAATGTATGGGAGTCGTGCGAAGAACGAGACGAAAGAGAGATTGGAGGGAGGGATAATAGAGGGGATAAAGGGATGGAAAGACTGAAAGTGCGAAGAGATAAGCGGGTAGATTGATTTTTTAACGGTAATTTTGTTCTTGTAGCGATATGAGTTTGATGGGAAAGAGGTTTGTTTATGATAATGATTGTGAAATATCACCATTTATATAAACTGATGTTGATGATTTAAGATACCTATGGTTAGATTTATAGATATACCGTTGGTTCTCATCATATAGCTGGTACACAGAGAGAATTTTCTAATAAAACTTATAACAAAATTCACGGTAAAAATGATCGTAAATAACTATAAAGCTGGGGCACTCCGACTTTCCGGCACTTTTTACTGATATTTTACTATAAATTTTACCGCTCTGAACTATAAATTTTACCGTATTGAATGGTAAAATTTGCCTGATTTGAGAAAAAAAGACAGCCGATGAAGGATAACAACTGAGCGTACACAAATTTTAGGTTAACTCTAATATAAATGGGTATAAATGTACTTATTTAAGTATTAATGATAATACTATAATAATTGGAAGAAAATCCACAGTTTTAAAAAATAATTCACACACATTTTACCATCCATTTCATTGTGTAACTTTGTATGTTTCACAATTCTATTAGTTTTCTCTAAGATTCGATAAAAATCAATAAGAACTGTCGGAAAGTTGGAGTGTCCCAGCTTTATAGTCATTCACGGTAATTTTTACTACGAATTTAGTCATAATTTTTATCAATAAATTCTATGAGTATATATTTTTCACATAAATTGAATGTAACGACTATGTATATCTTTCAAACCTGAGGGAGATGTCTCTTTCATTATATATCACGTAAAGTTCGAGTCACTTTTGATCAAATTTATAAAGTTTTATAACCATTTTACTATTTTCTAAAGACGTTGCTGGCCGTATACTATGAGACAAGGTTTCATTGCCTTTACAAAAATATACGGTTATATCGCAAAACATTATTCAATTATATAATTGTAGATTTATGTTTTTAAAAAACTTTAATTTCCATTATGAGTATTTTTATTCGACTATCTAAATTACAATCATGATGATCTAAATAAGAACGAGACCACGGAGCAATTTAATTAAGTTTATAACTATAACATAGGTATACATTGTGTGAAGAAAACGTACTTATAACAGGTTCGTAGAAAACGACCATATATCATTAGTTATACAATTAAGTTAAATTAATAATAAATATTTACAAATCTTCTCCATTACAACTAAGGTAAGTTTGAGTATTACTGCGAAGTTTTCGTTTAGGTTAAGTTTAGCGTTGAAAATATTGCGCGTACGAACAGGTAATGCTGTGATTCTTTTTCTAGAACAAATGTAACCATTTCAAGAATCGATTCATAAAAAAAGAAAGGTTCCAGAACGTGTGTTTTTTAATAAATACTTTCGAAAAATTCACTTTTGCCAGTTTATATTACTGCGGCTTGGCATGTATTTACTGCACACCGATTACTGTGTATACAATTCACAGGTTAGGACCCGCAGTAATACAAGCATAGGCGTGGTGTGTATCACTGCAGTTGACTTCTGCATTTATACAAATAAATAAAAGAAAATAGATTTTTTATTCCATAAACATTCATATTCTCAAAAGTTAAAGCAATAATAAATTATTCTTGAAGGAATATTTATTAAAATAAGTTTTTTTTCGCCTTTGTAAATCTGCAGTAATACCCACTCTTACCCTACCTCCATTTTATCATCATTACAAAACGAAACTAGAATGAAACGGCCACTTTTGAACACAGACGAAGAAAATTACCCACTTCAATACAGAAACTAGACTACTATTCAGTTTGCCAGACCATTTATCGTCGGATTCAACTTTATTTTCCTCACAACAACGTCCACTTTGAAAAATGTCCAAGTGCAGTCAAGAGACTCTCTTAAAAGGTAATATTACAATTCCATTACCGGCGATAGTGCGCCACGCTATATACGCGCGGCTCAAAGCTCGCGCGCGCGCGATAGCTCCGCGCGAAGAAGCGAGCGTAAAGCAAAAGATAGCGAAGACATTAGAGGCGAAAGAGTTGATAAAATAAGAGAGAGAGAGAGAGAGAGAGAGAGAGAGGAACGAGAGTGAGAAAGAGATGCTTTTGAAAGTGACTTATAGTGCGTCGTCGTCATGGTAGTCGTCGTCGTCGCGCGGGTCAAAGGTGAGCCGGGGTCCGGACACGAAATGGAAATGAATAGACCATTGTATTCGAATGCGATCTGTCTGCGGTGTGCCCGCTTTTAAAGGGTGCCTCTCTTTCTCTCTCTCTCTCTCTCTCTCTTTCTCTGGCGAGCTCATCGGAACACGGTGTCATTGGCCTGTCTGCTTTATCCCCTCCTCCTTCCTTCTTTCCCATGCACAAAAAAGTTTTCTTTTATTCGGTATTTGATGGTAAGGTTTCTCGTAACGACGAGAAATCATGGAGAGCGATATGTGTGCTCGCGGAAAAATGTATTGCTTTATCGCGCGCGGAGAGTGAAAAATGAATTTCGAATATATATGGTTTTTATGTATAGAATGATTTTGGTCTGTTGGTGAGAGAGAAAGAGAGAGAGAGAGAGAGAGAGATATGTCCGAGGGGACAATTTATCAATGTACTGCAGCTGTTGTTTGATGTGTAGGACATTTTTTGTCAAAAGCGTATAGCGCAATTACGTAATATACATTGGTATATCGGAAAAATGATTTTATATAAATCTTGGGTATTTGCAGTGGATTGCGATGATTCATCAATATAATTTAATATTTAAAATTTATTTTCTTTTTAATATTATAAGTGGTTAATTTTGAGTTGACAATAATGTTCCTAACAATAGTATAATAAGTAACGATACACGTAAAATAAGAAAGTGTATGGCTGTAAACTTTTGAAAATCACAGTATATTAGTGTATGCACATTTGATTACTAAGAAGTAGTGTCGTTAAACAAAGATTTTCAATTAAGCGACTACATTCAACTTCGAAACTAACAATGGCCATACGCATATAGACAGATATGTTCTCTCTAAAAGTGAAACGGTAAAAAGTATGCCATTGCCATTAAATTAGTGAAAATCACTGATTCAGCAGTGAATATTCACTAATTTTCAGTGAAAAAGTTGAAATTTCCTGTTGAATTAATGAATTTGACATAATAGTTTTAACTGATTCATATTTAGAGAGTTTCTTTAATTGCAAGAATACTATTTAAAATTTATTTGTACACAATTAAATATAAAATTAAAATTATAACAAGTAGCATAAACAGCAGCATTGAGGAAATCGTTTTTGTCGTGCAATCTTTGAATCAGTTTATTTTATGCTAAAGTATTCCCAAAACTCTTTACAGGAACCGTTACCAATTATTCATTGGGTATTTGTTTTTAAATTTCAAAAGTATTTTATACTCTTCACAGGAATAATCGAAAAAGGTATCGATTTTTTTTTGGAATGCATAAATGCATTATTCATTCGAGAGATCGAAAGATACGACAGAAAAGCGATTTTCTGAATGCATAACACGTTACATTAAAGTCGAAAATATGTATACGTACGTTGCATTAAAGTTCAAAAGTTCAACGAACCTTATGCAACAACACACATTAGAATAACAATTAGCTTACACCATAGCAAAGTATATCCACTTTTTTGTTTAATCTTTCGAATCATCAATAAACCTTGCTAAAAATATGCTACTCTCAGTAGTGCGACCAAGTATTCGCGCTAGCAACAACCAACCCAAAAATCCCGCGACCACGCGTTTCATTCTCAGTCGCCTCGACGAAAAAACATTATTCATAAGGCTGGCATAGTCGTCAAACACGCGTAAGAAATCCGCGTCTCAGCGTATTTTAATGAAGCGTGCGCGCCTGCACCGAGCGACGCACTATATAGGTCCCTTTTGAAGGGTCCTCGAGCCCATGCATCCCTCGCTGCGTTTTTCGTTTCTCCTCCATCGCTTCTTTCTTTTTTTCTTCTCTGAAGAACGGAACAGACCGCGGAGAGTCGTCGGCTCTTTTCCTCGACGCGCTCATCGCGCTCGTTAATCGATGCGCATGCATATTTATCAGCGAGCGATCGACCGGCGTTTCTTTGACCCTTTCCAAGCGCGCGCGCACATGTGTGTGTGTGTGTGTGTGTGTGTTTCCCGCATCAGCGTGCGCGCAATCGAGAAATTTGTTTGGAAATTTTTTGGGATCAGCGAAAAGTTTGAGGGATCTTGCATAATGTTGCGGGGGGTTGATCGTGGATGCACGCGGTTAGGGGAGTTGTTGTGGGGGTTTTCTTTCCCATCACGAAGAATCTATGTATACGCAATATTATGTAGAAGAGTAAAAATTACAATTGGGTACTTACTTGCACGGTTTTAAAAAATTTAATTTTAAAGTTTCGGCTTGCGTTTAACTTATTTGTTCGGTGGAAAAGTATAATCATTATTCCGAGAGAAAGTAAAGTTTTAAAAAATAGATATTTTCAAACAGCCGATAATACTCTAGTAAAGCTCGAGCGAATTCGAGCTCAAGTAAAGTTCTGCTCAAACTAATTTGTCTAACAATACTTAAGCGCATGACAAAAATGAATAATAAATAGTAAGTTACGTGCGAGGTCATGTGACTATATAGCTATGATGTCATGACTTGATAGTCGTTTTTTTTTCAAATTCATGATAATTGCAAAATTTTCGTTTTCGTTTCTTATAAATTATATCCCAATGTCATTATATTTAACTTTCAATTTTTGTACTTTTCTACCTATAATAACATTTTTGAGATCCTGGAAGTTTAGTTTAATGCATTAACAGCATATACGTGAGCAATCTAAGTTTTCTTGATGGTTATTTCACACTCAGTGTGGAGTTAACTTTAACGTTTACTAAAGTACTGCGGTGTTTGAGACGTAATATGGTAAATTTTATAATTAATGGTTTCTTGAAAAAATAAAATTGTTTAGAATAATTCGTTACGATGTAAACTTTCAATCAAACTAAAAAAATCTGTATTTTCTCTTAATGCAAGATTCCAATTGTTTTTGTCAGTATACACTCATAATGAACAGAGGTTTATAGGAGTTATATTACTAAAAGATCAACTTCACAGTTAAATATGTATAGTTATTCAATCACCTGTGTTGTCATTACATAGATATTATTAAATATATTGTTATTGTTACTTACAGCACAATAATAGCTGCCATTTTTTAAAAGTTACTTAACTCTATGAACACAAGCTAATATTGACATAGAAAGTAGTTATCGCTATTATAATCGTTGTGAACATTACTTTAAATTTTTAAAATATTCATGAACGCGAAAATAAAGAACAACTGCGTGCTTTCTAGAATTCTCGTTTGTAAAATGAAAAGCTTATACGTAAGCCATTTATTTTTATCCTTGCATGAAACCTCTAGCTAATTTCTCCTTCTGCGCGAAAAAAGAGACCAATCAAATAACCGACAAGAGCCAAGAGCCATCAGGTGTAATCAATTGAACGGCGAACTCTCAATAAGAGACACATCGTTCGCATCGCGTCAATGTGTACCGATTAGAGCCCCCTGACCCGGCGTCCGAGGCGTATATACATGCGCGACACTGCACGCGCGAGACGAAATGGAGCGAGCCAAGAAGACACGTCCATCGTGCAAAGGTCAATGTTTTCGGGACGGCGCGGCAAAGGAGCCGAAGAAGATAAATAGAGAGGCGGGCGCGCGAGAGAGCGCGAGCGATGTAGACATTGGTTGCTATGCCAACGTAGGAGAGCGCGAGAGACACTCGAGCTCTCTCGGCCGATATATATATATATGGCAATTTCGAGGCGAGCATTACGGCCACGCCATCAATGACTGTATTTCGGTGAGCAGGGAAGGCCTTTGAATTTTTTGGGTTCGCACGTGCCACGCGTGGGCGTATGTACCATGGGTTAAAAATTGAAAGCGTTCGGATGAATTACGTAGTGGATGTGGCTTGCCGTAATGGATGTGTGCATGATGGGAGTTGGAAGCAGATGCGAGGTGTATAAATGCGAATTTTTTTCTTGAGGTTTCATTCGAGTAATAGAGCATATAATAATAATAAGTACAGAGTGCACGTAGCATAAAGTGAAAGAAGTAGTCATCGTTCTCTATGCGCGACTGCTCCAGTTGGTGGTGTTCTAGAATATTCTTTTTTTCTCGTTTGAGGAGGAAAAAAATTGAAATACAGTGAAACAAAGGCACGAAAAAAGCACCTTCGAGAATACGAATGACCTACTGCAGAAAATGTTGAGTTCTTTATGATCTTTTAGGTATGTCGAAATTGCAGTTTTGGAGTTAGAACTTGGAATTGAGAGTTTTAACATTTTTCGATATTCTGTGAAAAAGCTGCATGATCATTGACTATTACTACTGATTTATACAAGTAAATACTTGTAATAATATAGTCTCCATCATTATTTATTGATTGTTAGATCCTAAAATGTACACAAAAATGAAAAATGAACTTTCTTATAAATTATCATTACACAACTAAGATTTACGAACAATTTTAAAAGCTTTAAAACTGTTGAAATTCTTCACAAGAATTTATTCAGACTTTCAAGGAAGTTTCTTCTTATAAATTCTCTTTAGCAAAGTTATAAGTACCTTTTATTTAAATTAACAATGTATAATAGCAATCTGCCATTAACCTGCCGAAAAAATCGATTTTGAAGTTACCTGGCATATTTGATGAATAAGGTACTTTGAAATTTCTCAAGAGAAAATATTGTCAAGAAGGTAAAATATTCTATGTAAGAAATTTGTACTAAAATATGAACTAAGTTACTTCGTTGCAGAAGCATTGTTACTTAATACAGGAAGCATGTGATATATATATATATAAAAAGTTTTGAATTAAATAAGTGAAGAAAATGATATTCCTGATTTTAAAAACGAAAATTACTTATTCCTTGCAATCACGAAATCTTTTGAGGTTATGTTTTGTCAGAAAGTGGATACAAAAATACTTAAAATAAGACCTTCACGGCAGTTCTAAATATAAGAAAAAGAGCATCTTTATATTTGCTGCACCTTTGTCTTTAAAATAATAAAAGCACCTTTTCTCCGCGAAGTGCCTTCCATAACCAGGATACTCCGCGGCGCAAGTCTCCTGCTCCTGCAACAGCGCAAGTCCGTTTCTCTTAGCGCATCGCGCCGGGCTGTAGACTCGATCAAAAGAGCGGCTTACGAGGCTAAAGCAATGCATTAATTACGATATATACGCGCGTCTCTGGCCCGGAGAGCAACAGCGCTGCAGTGTGTACAGTGCGTGTATCCGCGCGTGTACTCCGCCGTCGGGAGTACTTGCTCGCAGGCCGCAGCAGGATCCTCTCCGAATACTATGCCTTGATGCTATACAAGAGCATATATATATATATATGTATACAGTGCGCTACGTGACGTTGTCGCGCTGTAAGCTCCTGCTGCTGTTGCAGCATGCGATAGAGTGCACCGACGACAAATGCAATTTCGGTACCTATCGAAGCTCTGCCGCTGCAGAAACGCGGGCGATTGCACGTAATGTGGGATTATGGATGTATTATTTTCCGCTGATATTTGCCGATCTGATATGTGAATTTATTTTGAAATTTAATGTAGATGATGTTAAATATTGGTGGACTATAGAAGAAGCAAAAGCTCCATAATCTTTGTGTGAATTTAAAAATTATAATAATTACGTTACTGTACGGTTTATTCTACGTATTTCCTTGTAAAATTATCATAACTATAGTAGAAAGTATCAATGAACACAATGCTCGTATTGAAAACTTATAGATTTTTTATAAAACTTCATGACTTTCCGAAAAAAGTTACCAGACTGTGTTTAAAAGCTCAATCTAGACTTGTAAATGTTATAGTTCTTAATATTTTCGAAAATAAGACGGGTGGTAACTGTTTTGAAAAAATACATCCGATTCATAAATTCTTAACAAATTAAAAAAGAAATCTAAATTGTTAAACAAATTGATTCATGAAACAGCTCCATGGTTTAAAAATTAACATACGCTATTTGCTAAAAATTGATAACACACAATCAAATATTATTTTAATAAAAAATAAAAGAAAATATGATTATATTGTTTCTATGTAATATTTGTTAATTTACACAAAGAAATATAAAAGTAGAAAGTAAGAACAACAAACAAATCTAACTAAATACGAGTATTACGAATTCGTTTTTAACTACGTCTAATTTAATTGTTAGGGTGATGCTAAAACCAGTAGTCACTAAAAAGTACGAGAACCCACTTTTTACATTTAAGTTTCAATTTTGAGTAAACGTCTCTTTGAAAAGTTGTTATCCTAATATAAAACAACATCTTTTCAGAGAGATATTTCCTCAAAATTCAATAATAAATAAGAAAGTGGTTTCCCGTACTTGCCAATAACACGAAGGTTTATAGCATCATCTTAAACGGTAATTTATGTCAGAGACGTTGTAAATACATTGAGTCAACGTTTCTCTAACGCGCTATTGCTATAAAAAGTACAGATTTTTCTACATTTCAGTTGAGACTTGAGATACATGCAACCATAGTTTCGGCACAGCCGGCTATGTTGTCATGCGGTTAAAAATTCGTTGTCACAACGAACAGATGTATCTGACTCCGATGCATCTAATCATCATTATTGATTCAAGGGTCTATTTTCTTTAAAGTCAATTGAAAAAAGTTTTTTCTTTTAGTGGCTTCAAAAGGCTAAACTCGCTGCAGAACTTTTCGACAAAGGCGTTTGTAATAATATAAGCAATTCGACATTCTATCATTCCACAATCGTGTACTATACAAGTCAACGCCGCCAACGCTTTCTAATGTGACAACAAAACGAATAAAACGTATTATATACATTTATGAAAACTAGGCCGTTAAATGCCATTCCGTGGCTAAACGAAAACGATACACACCGAGCGAGCGACACGGTGATAGCCGCATTATTACACTAATAAAGCAAAACTACATTAAAGCCAAGATAAATCTCCGGCTGACCTACAAAGACAATTTCAATCTCATTGATGCACACAGCTCTGGTGCTCTCCGTCCTCCGTCTTTCCACAGCAGAAAGGTCAGGACGCGACTGCTATATATACTGTCCGGAGAGTTTGTTCTCCTAGCAGCGCAGGAGTGATCGCCATATATACACATACACGCTCCGTGCGCAACTTTGAAAATGAACGGCGCGATCTTTCAGAGCGAGCGACGTCATATATACTCGCGCACGAGTTGGAATGTGTGCCGTATAAGTCGGGCGGATCGTTCGGAAACTCTCCGCGCCGGATAAGTATAAAGAGGGAGGATAGTTTCGGCCGAATTCTAAAGGGTAATTCCCGCGCGTGCACCGCGAGAGAAGTAATAATGACAAAGTTTAGTAACGCCGCGGTGGCTCCGCGGCGGTCAATTGAGCCGATCCGCCCCCTCTGCTCTGCTTCTCCTTCGTGCAGTGGTCTTATGACTGGGCTCGATGCTCTCGATCCTGACCTAACCTCAGAAATTAAAAGCGGATCGGCGACTGCGGTAACTTGGTCTACTTGGGATAGAGAATTTATTTTACGTGGAAGTTCATTCGTTTCGTTGAGTAAATTCGAGGTTAAAATGGATTATTGTTCGTATAGATGTGTGTAGAAGGGCAGTGAAAATATCGGATGGATAATAAAGATACTTGGTTTATGAAAAAAATAATGAAAATTTAAGGATACGATGATATGTATGTAACTTTCATAATAGATAATTATGATAGTATATGCAGAATTTTATGTCTAATATTATTTATTGTCTAATTTGTATCGGAACTAAACTGCAAAAACTGTAAAAGAGAGGTTTAATTAAAATATATATTTCAATATAATAATTTCTATAGAAAGATTAAATCAAATTTCATATAATTTTTAACATTTTAAACTTTAACGAGACTTTATGAAAATATCCTTGTACCATCATTATTAATGGTATAAAACTACCAAGGAAAAAAGTGGCGGCGAGCTTTTTCCGACTTTTTCTAATAAAATGTTAACGAACTAGTAATTTTAATTAACTTTTCAATGTAATAAGGTAAAAAGCGCGATAAAATCAATACGTTTAATTTTACCTCATGCATTCCTTGCATAATTAACCCAGTTCTCTGATAAAATACTTATATATGCATGAACTCCAAAGAGAGCTTAACAAATTAATAGAATGTTAAAGCGTAAAATTACTTCATTTACAATAAATATTGAAATTTTCAAACTAACTCAAACATTACTTTAAACGTAAGATTCTATTCAATCATTTAATTCGTTAAATAGAAACAAATTTTTTATTTAAATGCCATCAAACCGCAGAATTAAATTTAAACACTTCCCTACCCTAAAGCATAGAACGCAAAAGCGTATTTGCCCAAACTACTCACCATCCACGTTACGTAAAAAAGAATTCCCCTCACAAAACTGCAAAAAACCCAAAAACTCACCTAAAAAACCCCGGAAGAAAAACCCGTTAAAAACCTACGTAGACTTCCCAGAGTGCAAGCCATGCTCGAAAAAAAAGTCCATAAAACCATCGTCCAATCCAGCGGTCCAAAACAAAAAAAAAGGGCAAAAAACGAAATCAGACCATAGACATCATAGAGGCGCGTCAAGACTCTCATCGCGTGCACGGCAGGACAGCGAATCTGCCCGGCAGCGGCAAGATAGACGCTCGACCCCCCGACACAGACATACACCCACATATCTACACACAGCGACGAAAAACCCGAGAGGAGATACGCCGCGGAAAAGCGGAAAAGCTTTCGAGGACACGTATATACATGCACAGGCGAGCAAACACGCGGAGGCGAGCGCATATGAAGGCGATTTCCGCGGCTCGGCGGCCAAGTGGCAGCTCTGCGCCTCTCTCTCTCTCTCTCTCTCTCTCTCTCTCCAGCCGCGATAACGGCTACAGCTACGGTGGCCTGATAAGGACCTAACCGCGCCTCTCCTCCCTGCCTTTTTCCCTTCGACGCTTTAATATCTCTCCCTCCCCCCGAGAGAGAGAGAGAGTGAGAGAGATGCTGCAGCGATCCTCGGCCTTTTTAATTATCTCTCTGTGCAGCAGCCAGCCGGCTCTCGCTGTATATACTCCTACTTTCTCACGCACTCTGCGCCTGCAACTGCGCGCTGCTCGGTATCTTCTACTTTTTTTGCTGCTGCTGCGAGGCGCACTGGGCTTTTTTTTTCCCGCGAGCCTGGATTAACCGTGTTTTGCTTCTTTTTGGCGGCGGCGGGAGTTTCAAACATTTTAATTATGCGTTGTTGAGCTGTCTGGTTAGGCGCTTTATTCGAGCGTATTATACGATGAGGCTGGGGGGTGGATGGGAGGCTTTGGACGTGGGTGCACGCGCGGGAAAATGTTTGCTTTGTCGGGAGGGGACGATGGTTGGCCGAGGGTATTTATAATGCGTTTTCGATGCGTTCTCGGGGTTAGTGAGGTTATAGAGAGATATGTGGGTCTTGTGAGGATTTGCGGGGTGGGGCTGAGTTCAATTTTTTAATCAATGTAAGGAGGTTTAGTTCGATTTTGAGGAGTTTTTTGGAACTAGAAGTGACTTTGGTAGAAATGTAGGGTGAATGTTCCTTACAGTGATGCTAACCTCATTGATACTCAAATTTAAATTAATTCAATGTAATTTTGACAGGTATTTTACACAATTTAATAAATAACAAGCTCAAAATGTTGTATTCTTAGTAATAAAGATACGTTTGCTAGAAATATCGAAGGTATTAGTATGTAACATAAACTTCAAATCCCTTTCAGTGATAGCTAATAGATATGTACACTACATCTTGAACATTATTTTAAACGATTTCTAGTATTATTTTCCGTTTTTGCTGAGAATAATAGATTTTGAAAAATTAAATTTTGGTAATTCCTAATGAAAGAAAAAATAAAGTAACTAATTTGTATTTGTATACTGTTAGTATACTTACCTAATTATATTCTTTTTTGAAATAGGAACTGTGAAGAAATATGTTTATACATTTCCATATACGCATTCAGTAGAAAAAGAATCGAATATAATCGGACATATTTAACTCGTTCATCTTTCTAATCTCCATCTTTTAGACTGCTTGTAATAATTAATTGTGTGTATACAAAATCTAAATCGTTTTAAACAGCATTAAAAGTAATAACCGAAAGAAAGAAAAACAAAGTTGTTTAATTTAATTAATTTCGAGTAAAGAAATCGTAGTACTGTATTATATTTTATAATTGAAATTCTTTCCTTAGCCCGCATTCCCTTACTCACCAGAACTTTATCAGTTTTTTTTAATTTTTACAGACTTCTATAAACCAGACTATACTATAAAGTCGACTGTAGAGCAGAATAAAACGAACTCGACAGAATCTTTCCTTCTATAGACCGAGTAATTGTATAAACGAGAAAGTCAGTCGATTTTAGCACTGCACTTTCATTTAATGTTCTACAGATGAAAAGAATTAAAAACGTTGATTTAATATCTCCCTTTGGTATTAAATGCCTAGGTTTTAAGTATTAATTGTTAGTTAAGCTCCCGCCAATTTCTTCGTACTTAATTTATATTTCATTAATTAGCAGCAGTTAATCAAAGAGGATGAATTATTTATCAAAATTATGAGAAACTTTGAAATTATAATTCGCTAAATCAGTTAGAATTTATCTTTCGTTCAGTCAAAGTTTTGTTAACTACATACATCAGAGAAATAATTTAAACTCAAAATGGAATGATAATATTGGTGTGCATATTTCACTTTCTAAAAGTCTGTAAACTCATTATCACATTTTTACGGGAGAAAAAGTTTACTTATTCAAATGCTTTTTATTCCAATAGAAACTTCACAAAATGATCTCGTCGTCAGCGATATTTCGAAACAAGCGCATTTGTCCGCGGCGCCAGCCACAAAAGATATAACCTCCGTTATAACCAAGCCTTATCACGCGCCGCATGCCCCGGCAAAACTTCTCCACAGCTCGAAATTAAACAAATCCCCGCGTAAATACTCGGCAAACATTTGCTCAACCCCGTCGCGACAATGGCAGCAATATCTCTCTCACCCTGACACTTGCCAAATTTCATCGATATACTTCGCGTCCTCCGCTATTATACCTATACACTCTCCCTCGGCCTTATGCCGTGGATGATCTTTCTCTCCTTTTTTTTCCCCCAAGTTCTCTCGAGCGCCAACGCAAGGCTCTCTCCCCTTCCGGCGAGTTGTTTGCTTTGGTTATTAGCTGTACCAGCTACAGCGGCTCGGCTTCCTGGTGATGCGAAAAAAATTCTAATTCGCCGCGGCTTGCCGGCGCGATAAGCGCGCGACTTTGAGGTTTTTTCTCGCGGGCGCAAGAGCGCTGCGGTGCTCGATGTTTGCGCAGTAGGCGGGGAAGGCTGATTTGAAAAGGAAATTGGCCGTTTGCGGGAGAGTGGAAAATTTTTAATTTGTCTGCAAAAGTGCAAGAGCGCGAGGGTGGTGTATGGCAGGGTTTTTTTATCGCGAGATGTGGGGGGTCTTTCCGAAGGGAAATCATAACTTTTGTCATTTGTGTTTTGTTTTGCAGGTGTATACATGACTAGTAACGTGGAACTTATATTGTGATGTTTGATTTTCATAATATGGAGTAGCTTTGAGTATTCATCAGTTATTGATATTGATCCATTTGATTCTTAAGTTTTTCTTTTTCAAGTAATCAGAAATATATTAATTCGGTAAATGTAGAAAATAATGCAGCAAAACATATTTTTGATTATTTGGACTAATCATTTTTGTTAAAGAATCATATTTTATTTTTAATAAGTGAAAAATTATTTAAAAAGAAAGTCGTCGACCTATATATGTTGAATTAATGTTTAAATTGATATAATTATATATCTCTTGTATATATTAACTTTTATTTTCTGTAGTATACCTATCTAAACTATTAATAAATTTTATACTCATACAGTATAATTATTTATACGGTAAAACAAATATTCACAGCTCATGTAAGACACTAGCAGAGTGTTAATAAATTTAAATATTTAATAACACTGGGTATCTATGTGCAAAGCAAGTTTTTATTTCAGGTTATAATTAATGTATTTTATAATTTTATTACGTATCCGAATTCGAGTTACGTACATAGATTGATAATTGATTACTAAACAACATCCTTTTTAATTAAATTGCGGTATATCAAGAATGCATTCTACGTGAAATTGCCATATAACAACCAAAGTGTTAACAAATTTAAACATGCAAAGCAGATAACTAGACATCTATGTGTATAAGCAATGTTTGCTTCCAGTTATAATCAATTCACGTATTTCAATGCTATTATAAGAATGCTATTTGCAAATTGCATACATCATTATCACGAAACAACATAATTTTCAATCAATTTGCGTTATATCAAGATGCATGCATTCTACGCACAACTGTAACATAATATCCAAAATGCGATATACACTCTCCATTAAAGTTAATTTTCATTTTATATCCAGTCTCTATCACAATATAATTGAATCCCTTAAATACCACACAACCCCCCGCTAAAAAGAGCAACTCTCCCCGTAATCCCGAATAATCGAGCGAAAAACACCCTCCACCATACAAAAAAAAAGAGAAAAAAGGAAAAACCGGAAAAACACGAAAGCCCGAATCCAGTTAAGCCCGTTAACAAACTAAGTGCCAGCGTATTACTCTCCCAAAACCCCGTGCAGCCGAGTCGTTTAAAAGCCGCACCGCCGGCGTCGCACCTCTAATTGTTTTTCGCGCCCGAGCGAGACCAGCCCTTATCGCGTCTGCAAGCTGCCGCGCAATCTCGGCCGCGATTTGGGTCGAATTATAACGGCCCTGCAGGAATATTCCTTTTCCAACGGGGGCGAAATGACTTTCGACCGTCGCGCTGCCTCTCCCCCCCGTTCTGCCTTTGCTACTGTGGCCAGGGGCATCGCACTCGGCTCTGTGTATATATAAGCTGCGAAATGCGCGCCGAGTCGAGTCGCATCAATTGCACGAATTAACCGGTAACGAGAGTGTTTAGTGCCTTCCTTCTATATAGCTGTTTCTGAGCGCGGCTCTGCTGTGCGCGTGTATATACTCGTAGCTCGGTCCGATCGTTTTGCTCCGTGCGCCGAGGTGCCTATTTTTTAAGGTTTTTTGTTTAGTGGATCACGTTGCTGGCTACGCTCTGTTATCTCGCTATGACATTTGGCTCGTTGAATATCTGGTCGGTTGTGTAGAGATTCGAGGTTCTATGGTGTATAGTTTGGAATTTGATCTGAAGTTTTAGAAGAAGGATGGAATAATTCAAAGTTTTGTTGATTGCTTCACTGGAGCGATGTTAAATTTTAGATTGGTCAATATTTTTTCGGAGATTGTAACTGTCGGACATTAATGGTGATATAATAATTTTAAATAGGAATTATTTAATAGAAATCTTGATGTGTACAATTAAAATAAATGTTTTATCTTTAAAACTTACAATAATGTAATAAAGTGATTACAAGATCAGACGAATTGAACATGCCATTTTGAAAATAATTTTTTTTTTTGAAAGGCAATCATATAATTTTAATTCTAGTAAAAAGACTGCAGTGAACAAAATATTACCTTACTTTTGATACTTCGTAAAACATATCTTATTAAATGTTTAGTGTTAAAAAATATACTATATCTTAAACTCGTTAGTAAAGTCTAAATAGCAACACCATACTTTTTTGTTAGAAGACTTATTAAACTAGAGATAAAACTATATGTTCACATTAATGTGGTGTTCAGTTTTGATAGTATCGACAGTAAGAATTCTTTTGCAAAATTAATCATTAATAAAATGATTAATTTTGAAATTTCAAAGCTGAAATAACATAATAAAATCAAACAAATAATATAGATATAGAGTTTAAATAAATCTTTGGATCATACACTTTTTATGGAGTCCCTTAGCGTTGTAAAAAACACATGACATTTTTAATTTAGCATCAAAAAGTTCAAACGAAGTTTTTTCTCGTGTTGTCGTTTTATTTCTGTTATTTTATAACCAAATTTTCTCTTTTCCATCAGAACTTTTAAGCGGCGATTATGAGAAAACTCTCTTTTAACGCGTTCTTTTTAATTTAACATTTTATCATTTTGCAGTGTAATTTCATTGAGAGCATTATTTTTGATGGCATTTAAAATGAAAAAATACTGCATTTTATAACTTGCTGTATTACAGTGCAGCTCCAGAGTGGAATGAATACATAAGTGTGTGGAATGATATAACATGAACGGATATACAATACTTTAATAACTGTCGTAAAAATTTGTTGCTTTTTAAAAATACAAAAAAAGTAGCTCGAGCTCGTAGAAAAAATTACAATTATATAACCTGCGCAGTATATATTTAATAAATGCGTATGACTGCGTAAAATGGAGTGACCCATTTATGCACTTTGGTGATATCATACGACTATACGTGCGATGTTAGTCTCTAGATTTGTGCTTTATTAAGAGTTTAAAACCTTATTAATAGTTTACGCAGCAATGTCAAATGTAGATTCAATAGAATTAAATAAGCCTATATTGTTGTTTCATTAAATTTTCATCAAAAACGACTATACAACGTATATTTAACCTTCGGTGTTTTTGAAAGTGTTCTCTGATTTCTTCCACGCAACTTGAATCTGACTTTAAATACGATATTGTCAAAGAATAAAAGTGAAACAATTTGAATTACAAATTTATTCAAAATATGTTCACGACTTCCGGAAATAACATCGATTTGACTGGGTTATATGGAATCGTGAAAGTATATGAAATGTTTTACAAATAATATTATTACCGTTAAATTCTTAGTAAAATATATAACAAAAATCATATCTTATTGCAAAATAATTATATTTCAATTATATTTTAATTTAAAATTCATTTGTATTGATTTTTTAATATATTTAATTTCAAATTTCTAATAGTGTCAATATATTATTATATATGCAAAATTGATGTAAATTTGCTGTAATGCATTACTCACAAAAATAAACAGGTTTTCATGATGTCACCTAAAAAACGTTTTTTGCTATTCTAAAATTTCTTCCCAACAGAAACTATAGTATTAAATTGATAACTGAATAAGTGGCTGATATAGTCAATTATATTTTAATTATTTTATAAAAATTTAGAATCATAAATCCATGATTAATGCAATAAAATAATTTGTTTCTTTCCTCGTAAAGTTATATCCCTGCTTTATGTGCCATCTAAATCAAAATCCATAAAATATCTACTTTTCTGTATTATACAATAAAACACCATTACTCCTTCGTTTCCTGTACTTAAGCAGCCTGTATCTGTCTTTCTCAACATCTTTCTTAATCTCCTCTCTAATTTTGACTAGCCGTCTCTCGGCACTTTTCCCTCTCATTCTCGCCACTACGTTTTTTCCACGTCTCTCTATTTCTCTCTCTCTCTCTCTCTCTCTCTCTCTCTCTCTCTCTTCCTCTCTCTTCTTCATTTTAAAGTGGAGGCAGAAACGTTGGGCGTCGAGGAATTATCACGCGCGCGGCCAGCCGTTTAATAAACGTGGCGAGTGGGATCCTAAGTGAGGGGGCCTAATTAAAAAAAGGAATTCGTTTCTCTCTCGCTATGGCGAGTGAATTTTCTAATGTCTCGTACGCGATTGAATTTGGCCTCGGTAAAACGTCGAGTTACCGCCGGTGATTACGAAATGAGACGATTTTTTCGTTCCGAAGGGAATATCGCATGTGTAATGTGTATGAATGTATAGCATATTTTTTAATAATTTTTAGTACGATTCGTCGTGGATTTAATGTTATGATTGCTAGAGAAAATTTCATCAATTAAACCGATTTTTATAGTATAATAAGAATAGTTATGTTTATTTGAATTACTGTATGAAGAGGATTCTTTGGCTATTATCTCTATTTGACGTATTTTCTCAAGATGTGAATGAAGTTATAAGTTTTTATTGCTGATAAGAACTATTGAATCACCCGAGTATTGAACTGGAATGCTAGTTCAGATATTTGATTATGAAAGTAATGAAGACGATCAGAAGGCGTTTTGTGAAATATTAATGTTTTTATAGTCTTATGTGGTGAATACGTGAGATTAAGTGTTTTTGTAAAGAAAATTTTACTTTAATTTTATGGAAAGAAAACTAAAATAATTTTAAACAAATCATGCTCAATATTTTTTAGTTTTTAAATTAAACAATTTATTTTGTAATTAATGTACAATTTTATAAAATTATTCAAAATTCTTTTAAAATCGTATTAAAAAATGTATATTACATAATCAGATTTAAATATCAATCTAAAGATATAAAGATTAATCTTCTAAATTATTAATAATTGGTAAATGTTGCACTTTAACTCACTACCATTCAGTAAGCATACAAAGTATCAAAATATAAAGTAAGTTTGTAACTGCCCTTGTTAATGAAAGAACTGCTTTAAGATCAAACTTTACTGGTCGTATATCAATTAAACTCTCAGGCAAACTATGCTTCTACTTTTATACTCCAACAAGTCTGTTTATTACTCATAATTACGGTAAACAAGAAATTACTTCGCCATGCATAACAATAAAAAATTTAATTCTTTCATTGCTGTTCATTATTTTCAAGTATAAGTTGTTGTAATATTTGTTTTACTTTTCAGATTGAGTCTACCTTTTTGTAGGCACGCACAATAATATTGTAACTTTTTGAAATACTGATAAAATGTTGAAATATTTTCAATTGTTAATAAGTTAATATATTTAAATAAACTTTGATTATTCTCTTTTGAATGAAATGACTTAAAACACTGAGTAATAGATTCGATCAATGCGATGCAATAGGAAAGGTCGATAACATTATATTTACATATTGTAGTCGCTTAATGCAAAAAGCTTGTTTCGGCAAAGTCATGCCGTTGAAAATTCGAGTTGACCCCAATGCATTTTTTGTTTCTAAATGGCTAAGCAAGTCCGGTGCATCTACAATATCACTTACTTCCTGCTTAGCTGTCTCGTTTAAAAATCTCAACAACCACGTCTCACTCGGGCCATTATAATTAGAAATTGCTCAAACGACGTGCCTAAGTACGTAAGACCTTAAAAAGGAGGATATTACATGTGAGAAACATTTTTGATGCAATAGATATAATTGTTCTTTTATAAATTTACTGGTCATTCAATATTTTATAAACTTTCAACTTATTATGTATTATTTATAAAATATGAAACTTAATATTTGAACAAATCATTTGATACATAGTTTATTTAATATTTTAAGATTAAGTACTGTAAATGTAGTTATTTCAAAATGTAACTTGTTTTTATCATTAAATATTTAATATAGAGTATAGAATAATCCGGCTTTCATGTTTTGCTTTTGCATATGACTGTGTACTTGTTGTTCAAATTACTCAATTCTGTTTTAATCCAAAAGTGCGTAAATACTAAATGAAACTATTTTTCTCAAAATTTTGAATTCTGATTGTACTTTGACGAATATTTATTTTAAATACAGTATTTTGTTACTAAATTTGTTATATTAATTATTAACGGACATTGTTGCCTGGTATATTTAATTACATTGCATTTTAACTTTGATCAGACTTGAATTTAATCTTTTTCACCTATAAATCCGGATCAACAATATATTTTTATTATTTTTTTAAAGCTTTTGTAGTTCTACTATTGCCTAAGGCGCATTGAATTATACAATTGTGTGATTGGCGCAGGCGATCGGATCATGCGCCCATTAGTCACGAAAGAGTCTTGTTAATCTAAAAGAAATATTCTTATGTTCTGCATGTTATATATAAGATAATATATTTATGCTAATATAACTTATAAACACTTATTTTGGATTGGCGACACTCGTTTCTAATTATATACTTGCATAAGTAGTCGCGTCATAATATAATCCGACTATAATATTACTACAGTTCAAATTGGGTATTTTTGTCACTTTCTTAGTGGTACTTTGACAACCAATTGGTAAATTTACTAAAAACTTTGACAGCACTCAGAGCAGCAGCTTTATCATGAAACAGTAATATTAATAATCCAGATTTAAATGTGTTTTATAATTCTGCAAACAGTTTTTGCAGTGTAACACATTCTTTTTAAATATTTCTTTATCTATAATTGTTACCAATCTAAATAAAAACTTAAAAAGTGTAAAAATTACGAATCTAACATAGTAAAATCTATCAGAACCAGTACATTTTTCAATCTTCAACCTACCAATTGCACACCAAAATTAATAATATCCACTCATCAAGCAGCAAATAATGAAAGGCAAAGCAATAAATACACACTCACGCGTCAGCCAATGTTCCTCAGTATATAATTATATCATCGCACGCATCGGGCAATACCCACGTACGCACGGCATAACTGTCGAACTTCCTGCGTGTTAAATCGACTGCACAGTACGATCGCTTCCCCATAATCCTTGCGCACCGTATCACCATACGTCATCCAATATCTTCTTCCCATTACGAATTCCCTCTGTGTGCATACACATCTCTATCTCCTCTCCTTTTGCAAACAACGCCCATCGCGCCACGAATTTCCGGACATATATATATATATATATATATATATATATATATATATATATATATATATATATATATATATATATATATATATATATAAAGTACCTCCACGTCCATGTGTACCTCGCGTGTATCTACGTATAATAACGACACAGAACGCAAAAACAAAAAATAATACCCGCTAACGTGCAGCAGTGGCGGTAGGTTATAGTGTAGCACTGGTCGCGCCGGCCGAATCGTCCGCGTTAAACTGAGAGATAATTGTGCGCGCTATCGCGTCACTCTCTTTCTCTCTCTCTCTCTCTCTCTTTTGCTGGCTCGTGTGTCCCGCTGACCCTCGCCGTCGCGTATATAACGTACGCTCGCTACTCTGCACGCGCTCGCCCCCTCGCTCTTCCCTATACGCACATACAATATATGTGTGCGTGCGAATACGTATCAATGCATGTAAGCGAATACATGTGGGTGCATGTGTGCGAATGTGTGTGTGTGACATATGTATGTATGTATGTATGTGTAGATGTGTATGTATTGATATATGCGTGCACATGCGTGTGTGTGTGTGTGAGTATGCGAGTGTATTATATACGTGTACATGTTCTTTTACTAGAGGAGAGCTCGTGTGTGGGACGACGACGAACGTGACTTGCCGTGTGATGTGTGCTATAGGCGCGTTTGTATTACACTTATTACGTATATATGGGAGGCGTGCGCGCGCCTACGGGTACCTGCACACACAGAGCATGCACATGTGGGTGAAACGATGGGACGTAGGAGTAGCGGAGTTTATTTATTTATTATTACGGCGAGGTGAAAGCTTTCTTGGGTTTTTTTTTCGCTAGTGTAGGTGCTTTTGTGTATTGGTTATACGTGAAGTCTCATCCGTTGCCGGGAATACATCGTCATTGTGGAGGATGATTGAATCAGCTTCTATTGGCTTATACGATTATGAAGCTTTTGTTTTATTGTGCCTCTTGGTTGTCTCGAATAACGCTATTTTCTATGAGTTTTGTTATATCATTATCGTCATTATATTGCAGTCTATTTTATTAACAAAAATAATTTTTTTATAACTAAATCATTCTTTTATATCAAATTATTTAGGGATTTAATTTTAATTGTGCATTATCCTGATTGTTTTAGTGAAAATTAATTTTGGAGTCAGTCATGCAGTACGGACAGTGTTGCAGTATGGATATCCACCAGTTTTAGAATTTTATGGCTAAATGGTAGCATTTTACATGTTGGATTACATGTATGTTGTAATAGTAGCAAACATGCTCTAGGATCTTTTTTAAAATTTAGGGCGCAAGAAATCTTATACGAATAACCATCAAGCTGATATTCTTTTTATCAAAGGTCATTATCCAATAATTAAGTACATGTCCAGTGTACGAGCTAAATTATTTTATTTGAAATATGAGTTAGAATACATATGCTTAATAAGTATAGTATTTTTAGACTTTTGGATGTACTTCAAATAATAGATAGTATTATTTTTTAAATACCTACATGTTTAAAAATATTTTCTAATAACACTTTTTACTAATAAAATAATTTTACCAAAAATCATTTTGTAATTTACTTGAAAATATATTTATAATATCTAAATTTATTCCTCTTATGCTTATACAAAAATCAGCTTTGATAATAAAAATTAAGGACACAATTTAATTATTCCACTGCAAAAGTATAATTACAATACGTCGATTAGCAGTATTTACGGACAATAAAAGTTGATGCTAAAAAATGACAATATTCAGATCATAAAAGTCAAAAATTGCGTAAACCATCGATGAATCATTGTCAACCAAGAGTAGCCGAACTGCCAAAATACTCGCAAAAATCACAACCGAACAAAGCGCAAAACTGTTTAATATCCCGCGAGCGAGCGAGCGAGCGCGTGCCCAATAAAACCCGCGGTCCGAAAATCGCGAAAGAAAAGCTCCGAATTTAAAATCAGCTCGTAAATCGACGCTCTCGTTCCACTTATTCATTCCATCTAAATTCATAAATACGCGCTGTGTGTACAACTTACAGATACACACACGAGCCAAGCGCGCGCGTATACACACACAGCCGTAATCATAATAATTCATTGGGCGCTTAAAACCTCCCTCTCTTCATAATTAACAAAAGAGCATTATGTCGGGCATTTTGGCTCTCTCGCGCACGCTCTCGCTGCAGGGAAACGGCTCTACCTTGTACACACATAACAAGGACGCTCGGGGTTGTGTGTGTGTATACACGTGAGTTTATTTGTAGTTCGGTTCGGGAGCGCTTTCCTCCATTTCTTAGCCATCTCGGTGGTGCCGCTGGCGCGCGCCCGCCGCGGCAAAAGTAGCACCTGGGGCTCGACTGTTATACCGATCGTTAATTATCGTCGTCTCTCCCCCGCGGTACTATTATTATATACACGCTCCAGCATCTCTCTCTCTCTCTCTCTCTTCGAGGTTTCTCTATGTGCGGCTACGTTAGGCAGTGACCCAAGTTTCTGGGTACGAGCGGGGATGAAAAAGTGATGCCGATCGATCTCGCGTGAATTTTTCCTTGCGCGCTTTTGGCTCTGCTAGCTGGGCTGGCCTTAATGATTTCTATCGTGGAGTTTGTAAATTGCTTTAATTTAACGCTGCTGCAGCGTCTTGCGGTAGTGGGTATGTATGCATGTTGAACGATTTTACGGTTGTACATAGTTTCCACCGTTTATTTTATCGTTTGGAAGGGATATATTTTTCATCAATTTGTTTAACTCGGAAGAATTAAGAATATAGTTTTAGTAATAAAAGCTTTCCTATCAGATGCTCAACTTAGATATGTTGAAGGTAAGAAAAATTAATAAAAATAAAGAATTTGAAACTGACTTTTATGTAATACAAAAAAACACGGATATTACAATTTGAATATGCATTAAAGCGATACTGTTTACTCTGATATATTTATGTAATGACTGGCTTTTATGTAATACAAAAAAAAACATGGCTATTAGAATTTGAATATGCATTAAAACGATACTGTTTAGCCTGATATATTTATATCTTAACAAAATTAAAGTTTCTGATAAATGTTAGTTTATATAGCGTTCATCAGTTTCAATTTATTATTAAAGTAAAGTATCATTTAAACGAATAATTCGGATGTTAATATTTACCTGAAATGAGCAGAAAATGTAGTAACTTTCGGGGATGCCGAAGATTGCAGCCATCAATTCATCTGAAATAAAAAGATACTCACATTAATTTCCCAACGTTTTTTGGAATGTTTAATAAGTTTAATCTTTAAATGAGTTTACGCATATTGAAATTGACATTTCCAATAAGACACCGAAAACCATTTTATCTGTACGAAAATTCATGTTGTAGTTACATTTCTTAAAAGTCAGAATAGAACTTATCAAAAACTTTTTTTGCTCTTCATGAATAAGTACAAATACTTGTCGTCGTCATGTTAGAAATTAATTGGCCCAGGAAATACGCATTAGCACAACATTAACAAAAGAAAGACTCAATTTCACTCTCAACTTACAACGCAGTAGTCTACACTGACTCAGATCCACTCCAATTTTCATCCGATCCATCGCGGTCGCTAGCAAAAAACCCACCCAAAAAAGTGGTCCATCATCTTCAGTAAGAAAACACCTCCTCGCTATCTCCATGCTTATTCCCATCCTATTTAGCAGCAGCGGCGTGAGCCGCGCTTGGTATACCCTTCGCGAGTATACCACTGCAATGGACCAAGGGAGGCGTGAACGCCGCACGCATGTGAATCCCTAGTTTCTATCCATCTCTCTCTCTCTTTTCGGCAAAGATACAGAAAGACTACACTGCATATATACGTATATACTTAGGAGTGGGTATATACCAAGGATGGAAGAAAGAGAGGATGGAGGTGTACGGCTACTATACAGCGGTGTACAGCTTTTGTCGTGAGGGGCTCTATTGTCGGGGCGACAAAGCCCGAGGAATCCATCCTTCAAATGTGGAACAGCTGCCATCGAATAGCCTTATCTCTGTCTTTCTCGCTGGTGTACTGATGTATCTTACTTTCGTCTCTTTCTGGGTCTGTGGCGTCTCTGTTCTGCTCTTTCTCTTTCCCTACTGTTTCTAGGTCTATATCTACGCGCAGCTTCACCCGTTTTTATCTCTATCTTGCTTTTCATATTCGCAAGAAAGAAAGAGAGAGAGAGAGAGGGTCTGTCTAATAGCTTAATGCATTCGCTCCGGTTGGATGGAGAGCCTAGAGTGTGTATGGGATATTGACACGGTTCCTTTGTTTTGGCGGTTGGAAACTTTTCGGTTGATTAAAATATGTGTTTTAAACTTTCAATGTGTGATGAAAATTTCAAATTAATAGTGGCGTCGTGCGCTTTCCAAATTTTAATCAAGCATTTTGGTTGGGCTGTGCGAAAAGTTCTTTTCATGGCATGTATTTTTGTATTTTAATCAGTGTGAATTTGTGTCTAATTATTGTGATTAGTAATATTAATATAGGACAGGAATTAGGTGATAATTTTAAACTGATTTTGAGATTATCGTTTTGCTACAAGTTTAGATAATAATAATTATGAAACAATTGACTATCTTGCAAATTGATATTTTAATAACGGCGTATTGCTATATACACCAATAGTTAGAAAATTTTTAGTAACGAATACATGATACTGATATATTAAAAGAATGTAAGTATTGCAGATTTTTATAGTAAAGTTAATGCAAGAATACACAAAATTATTATTTTGGATAAATTATCAACATTGAGAAATAGTTTCTAATACATCCGTCTTCTTTAAAGTATTTGGACAAAAAATGTATAATTTCGTCCCAAAAAAATAACAAATATTATACATGTACCTATAGTAGAAACTTGCTGACAAAATAATAAACAACCAGCAAGTTTCTTTTACTATTACCACATTTTTGGCAAACAATAATTTCTTAAATTAAATAACCATCCAAACTTAAGTGATATGCTTTTTTACATACTTATATTTTTCATCTCTTAAGGTGGGTCTACATTGATTGTTTCAAAATCGTTAAACATCCGGAATTTTATTTCAAAATTTTAATATATTATTAGTAACCAAAAAAGAGGAATATATACCAATTTTGAGCAATTTTTACTTTGATAATTCCAATTGATTGAACAAAATGCACTTTTTTCACAGTAGCGTATTTAACTTTGACAATAGCAACCTAATAAATTCTCACTAACTTTAGAACCCGTAACAAACATAAGTTAATATTTTTTATTATAATTTTCTATCATAATTAGCTTGAAAAAAATATAGCTCCATTTTAAATAAATATATGACAAATCATATCATATTTTTGTATACATATTTAATCGGCAAAAATTTGTATGTACGCGATTCTTGTAAAAGAATACTAACTTCTTTAAATAGTCTTTATAGGAATATTTGCTGCGAGTTACAGCTACATTCATCGACTCTGAATGTGCGAGCAACTTTTTGAAGTTTGAAAAATAAGTTTCGAGAAAAACGAATTTAAATATTCAGTTCTACATAAGAAGCAATGTTAATTATTTTCTTTGAATGATTATAACTTTGTTGATTATGATTTTTTTTATTCTATCAGGTCCCAAAATGATTTTACAAATGTACAGTTTCAAAAAGTGTCATAAAATTCTTTTCGATCTTTTGTTAAAAAATCAGTGTAGACTCACCTTAAGAAAATCTTTTTATTCTGTTATTGTCAAAGTTCTTTAATTTTAATTGTATATTATTATAGAATGTCGATTATATTCTATTTGAAATTGTATTTGTATCAACAATTGTATTAGGACGTGTGTATAAAAAAAATATTTTACATAGTAAGTTCTAATGACAAAATTCAGTTATTCAGTTGAAAATTAAGGAATAATTATAATACATCTGTTAACAGCATGTAGGTATAGGAATTCCAACCTGTCATTTTCAAAGTTTAGTATTTTAACAAAAAATTTACAAATTCCATTCCAAAAAATGAGTGATATACACATATAGGGTAAACGTTTGCCGATAAAATTATACAAACAAACAGTCCCTTAGCAGTTCACAAACCTTATAAAATAACCACCCTTCTTTTAAGCAAACAATAATTACCGAGATTAAAATACTTTGTCCAAAAATGACTCACCGCTCGCCTCACAGTATTTAAACCCGTCAAAGCAGAGTATATGACTATACCCAACCCGCTCTATATACGCGACGGTCGCAAAAGTTCGATCACCCCTTTCGCCACACGCACACACACACACACACACACACACACATATCCAACACAGCAGCAGCAGCAGCAGTCCTCCACCTCTCTATCAACCTACAGCCCATCTACGCCTCTCTCGCATCTCTATACCTATATATACAACACCCCGCTCGCCCGCTCGCGCGCGCGTCTTTCCCACCCACTTCCTCTTTCCTGTTTAAGTCCCTCGAGTGCCACTAGCGGCTTAAAATCCGAAAACGCGCGCGAGCTCAAGCTCCAGCTCCAGAGAGAGAGAGAGAGAGAGAGAGAGAGAGAGAGAGAGAGAAGAGAAGAAGGGGATGGACGCGGAGAAGAGAGTGAACGAGTACAAGGAGAGTAGGGGGCGAACGAAGCCGAGTACTTATAATCCCTTTTCCGCGGGAGGCGCGGAGGTACGGCGCACGGTCTGAGAGCGAGGGAGACGCAGGCATTCCTTAAAATTAGTGTCTTGGCCGTTTCTCCCCCCGGGGCTGTATTAAAGGTAGTGACGTTTTTAGCGAAATCATTATGTTAATGGCGCGAACGGGGCCACCCCGACGACGAGAGTGCCGACGCGACGCGACGCTGCTCAAGACACTTTTTTATTTTCGCGCGCGCTCTATGCTTGTATCGCGTGCCTCTTGCTCATCTCTTGCACTCTCCTCGCTTCGCCAAGTTCCTCTGTCTCTCTTTTTTCTTTCTTCCCCTTCCACTACCCCGCCGGGGCTCTCTTGTGCAGTGGCGATTTTTCTGCGCTTTTTCTTCGTCAGGACAGATTTCCTCGAACGTCCGGTAACTGCGCGATATCTCGAGGAGGGTGGACGCAGTCGAGCTCCCGGTTCGTGTAATTGCTGGATGGAAGGATCGATACATGATAGTAATACTGTGCTGTGTTTCGGAGGGTTTGTTTTTACGTTTTTTGCGAGGAGGAAGTAGGAGGACTTGTTAATTATTCAAAAATAATCGCGGATGAAGGGTTTTTAATTATAATGTGATGTGAATATTCTTGAGTAGACTTAGTATAATAATAATTAATAAGTTTTTATAGAGATAATGTAAATAATTTTGACTTAACGATTATTGTGTAACATAATTGTATACGAGGCAGTCAAAATTAATAACAACCTTTATCTATTAGGGGCCATTCACAAAGTGCGTCACGCTATTTTTGAGAATTGCAGCAACCCCTCCCCTCACGTAATACATTTTCACTGATTTAACTATGTCTCTATAAGTACACACGATCATTTTAATAAAGCCCCCCCCCCCCCCCGCCTTCTCACCGTGATATATATTAGTGAACGATTATTTACACTACAATGAATCTTTTGCAATACAGTTTCAAGAAGATTGGTCAATTTAGTTAGTGTAGCTTTAAACCAAACTCTGAACTTTTTAAAAAAAACTTATTTTTCTGTGACATTTATTTTACTTCTTGTTTTGTGCACGTGGAATATCTATCATACAGTGTTTTTCAGTGTGAAAAATTTATCGTTTAAACATATTCCTTTTCTACTATTTTTCAGGTCGAGCTTTCAGCTTTTTAATGTACTTCTTGATATAAGGTGCGATTTTCAAATCTTTTCAACTTTTACATGTCTCTTTTCCACTTTAAAGAGAAGAAAGCTTTCTAATGGTAGTGCCAAAAATGTTCAAGATTTCAATACGGGAATATTTCTAGTTTTTAGCGCAGAGACTTTTAGTTTTTGATGCTTGAATTTAAGAGTCCTTCATATATTGCAATCGCAAAAAGTAACTTAAAAGCAAACATATAGTTTTAAAAATATGTCAAGATAAAACTGTACTTTTCATGGAGATGGTTTAAACGAGTTTAGTTTTATTTAAAATACTTTACAAAAAAATTTACATTATAGACATTCATAATCAACGTAACGTCTAAAGCCTTAAACGTAAATAGAATTATGAATATAAAACGTATAATGAGTAATCGTTTTTTAATTAAGTACAAACTTTCAACATTCCCTCAAGCCATATACACTTTTATAGTAAATAAAGTTCCGTATTCTTTCTTTTTATTCATGGTTAGGTAATCATAAAACTGCATTAAGCGTAAAAACGTTGCTGAAGAAAATTATATTAATCTGTTAAGAAACTTTATCCAGCTTATTATTTTAGAGCTTATAAATAATAATTATAATCGAGAATTTCTGAAAATAATTATATATAAAAAGCTTATGTAAAATATCAGTGCGTTTATTTCTATTTTAATAATTTATTTTAAAAATATTATAGTACTTCGATTGTAGAGAACATATTAAAATTAATTAAATAAATAACTATAAAATAATAAATCTAAACCCGACCTAGGAAAAAGAAGACGAAAATGATAATATAAAATATCATATAATGCCTTTAACATTGATAATCTTAAACTCATTCAAATTAACTGCCTACACTTATTGCTTTTCATTAAACTTCATACATTTTCGGTATACAAACTTGTTCCCGCATAAAATTTTGCCATTCTCTTTAGAACTCACTAGATTCGATAGTCTCGTATCAGATGACAATCTTTTAATTAAGATGTCCTAAGAATGCAGAGGTTATTCCATCGAAAACAGTTCGGTTATTCGTAACCCATTATTCCCACAACAAGTATAACGAAACTCACTCGAACCTCTCCTTCCTCCTATTCATTAGAAACATCTTCGATAAGTAAGTAAGGAAAACAAATGATCATTTTATCTGAACTTACATTAGCAATATTATCTTGCTTTAGTGTTTAACAGAAATCTATGAAAGGACGGTAATAAACACGAATTATTTAGACGTTCAATGCTTATTTATTTTACAATTAATTACAATATACTAAATTATTATTTAATCCATTTTTCATGTGAAATACACCGGTGGATAAAAATAGAAAAAAGCTCGACACATTTTTAATAAATAGAAAAAATAGAAAATGCTATTTTTATTACTACTATGCTTATACACAGAACATGTCTGGGTTTACCTCCGACCTGAAGAAACATATTATGTATGATGTTGCTTACTTAAAAAATTTACATCTAAAAAGTCAGCATATCAAAAAACAGCTTGCTAAACTATAGATTGTATGACATAAGACCCCTTTTTGTTATCCTCAAAATTGGCTAACTAATAGCGTTTTTTTTTAATTTTTCAGAGCAAACAAATTTTAAATAAATATTCGCATGTGCATAAAAAAGCAATTTTGGTGCAATGTGACATTCAAAAATACGCGTACCCATTTTGTAGATGGTACGTAACACAACATATGTAATTTCCATATGATTCGTAACATTTAAAAAAGAACGAATACAAATCGTATTATAAGTACTTCAAGAATCGTCCAAGCTTTCACAAAACTACAGCAATCATCTTTCTCGTTAACCTAATGGCCCCACGAACGCAGCCGCAAATTAAAAGAAAAACGAATAATCCAGCCATAACAAACACGAAGAATCAAAGTGTTCATTAAGAAAGGCAATCGGGGCCAACTACCCCGCGCCGCAATAATGCAGCAGCACACGCGAAGCCGAAGCCTCGCGCCATATAGGAAGGACGGAGGCAATAACTTCGAAAACGCCGCTCTCTCACCCCCCCCCCCCCCCACCCGCGAAGAGAGGAAGCTTATGCAGATTATAACCTCTCTCTCCCACCCCCTTCTTCCTTCATATATATATATATATAAGCCCTCCTGTCGCTGCTCTCGTGGATTTCCGCGAGTGTGCACGTGCGGTGCACTCGATGTATTGTCACTCTGCACACCCTATACACGATTAACATACGCCCGCGCCTGCACCAACTTGTATACGTGATTAGGGGGCTGCGCGTATAAGTATGGGGGGTATGTGTGCGATTGTGTGCACAGGGGGAATAATTAATTTAGTCATTGCAGCGAGAGCGCGGGCGCGCGATAAGTGAAGTTGGCGCAGCGCGGCTTCGCGTCTGTAGTCGAGAGGCGATGCGCGTGTGTGTGTGTGTGTGTATGTGTGTGTATGTGTAAACTTGTGTGTGAGGGCTGAAATAGTGATTAGCGATTAATTTGGGGCAGATTTGTGATGATTAAGGCGTGGTGTTGGAAATTTCATGTGAGGTTTGGTATTTTATTGTGTATGGCACTTTCGATGTGAATATAATGTTCTTTTAGATATCTACAACCATTAAAACTTCATTGATTTTGTGTTCGTGTAAATATATTTCTGAATAAGGAAAATGTAAAATAGAAATAATTTGGATCATTATTATCACCAAAATAGTAAAATTTTAATTGGATTTTGATTGAGCTTGAAAGAATTTATTTTACAAAAGTAGTATTTAAGTGATTCATTATAAATTATATTTCTATAGATTTATATTCTTAGAATAATTGATTTTACCAGACATTATTTTGCTTATATTTTAAAAGTAAAAAATATTTACGAATTTTTAGAAAATATTGTTCAAATAGGCATATACAATTATATTTTGATGCTGATGTATATACATTGATAAAAATATACATATCTCTTTTATTACTTGGATTTTTGGTACCTGCACCTATGACCTATTAATAACTTTTATAATTATAATTATAGGGTTATTATTTATAAAGCAAGAACAGCTTTCACAGTTCACAGAACTTAAAAGGTCACAGTGGGAAACAAAGGGTTAAGGTGAAAATTTATTTTTTGCAGACTGGCGTTCATTTGTAGATTTTCAACATTTTTAGTACAAAAGGGTTTGCTTTGTTAAATAGAAGTTAATTGAACGATGTTCAACCATTTACAGTTAACTGAACGTGATAAAGGTACACATTTACACAATAACGAGTATTTGAATGTACAGTATACCTCATACAATGTAATGTGTCTGTATTCAAAGAAGATATATTTCAAAGGTTGTTTCAGTGCTAATATGTGCAAAAGAAATTGGTGAAACGTTTTTCTCTTTACAATTTCTCCAACTAATATTTTAGTATTATTTTTGAAAGAGAACATGTAAAATAATAACTTTTTTCAAAAGAAAGTAATATTACAAAAATTATGTTTTCATTTAGATTTGTTTTTATACATTAATAAATTATTTATTGTGTTTCCTCACAAATCACTGCAGAAAGCATAGTTGGAATTTATAAAATTTATAAACACAATGAATTGCCGTTCACTATGTACTATGTTACGTATATGTAACATCTAATCCTTGCGGTAAGCAGGAAGTTGCAAGTAAATATTTAACAGTATCGCTACACTCAGATATAATCACCGCTGACCAAGCTGATACTGCTACAATGTATAATTATGTGACTGTACTTAAATTTTGCTACGTCTTCAGTATTGCTACAAATTTTTGTGTTTAGGACGTCGTTATAAGTATATTTTTTCAAAATTAAATCAGGTGAAATCTGTACATTTCTCTAAAATAGTTAGTCGAGACATATTAATGGTTATGCAGTGAAACTTTTTAATTATCATCTTTGCATAATTATCTTTCACTAAAATTAAAATTAGGCGAAAATAATAATTTGTTGAAGAAATAATAAGCATGATACACTTTACCCCAGTTTCCCCTACGTAGCTGTAGAAATGTTTCAGGTCTGTCTTATTGCATTCTTTATCAGCTTGCTTTAGACCAATTAGTTTACCCCGATTGCCCCGAATGCACGTACGATATAAGAATACTTTTTAAGAGAATTTCATTTTATTTTATTATATCAGAGAAACATGCTTTGATATCTAGCCAAAATTTTGTTATCATTTGGAGGCATAGAAAAATGTATTGATTAATTTTTTATTAAATAATAATTTTTGTGTACCACTATCGATTTAAAAAATGAGGTTTATTGGATTATTTTATTGCACGAGTGAAATTAATACAAATGTTTTATTTATGTCGAAATATATCGAAAGCTTACTTTAAGTAAAGGCTCGCACAACCACGGGACCAGTATCCCCAAGTTTTCGAAACATTTTAAAATATAGATGATGAGTGCATTTGTTTAATTTATTAAATATAATTAATTCCTATCGCATGTACTTGCTAGGTGTGGAATGAAAATGTACTAAAATATTTGGTATATGTATACACAATCATTTTATTTGATGATACATCGGTGATTATAAATGGATATAGCATATTTAAATACAATATGTATCGAATTAATTAACAAAATATAATATTACTTTGTAGACATGTAATTAATTATGTTATGGTTACACAAGTGTCCATGAATTTACTGGAATTATGAAATTAATCTGCTTAATTCCGAACAGTAGGTTTTAAATCCGAACTAAAGTTAAAAGCTAAAATATTTTTTCAACATATTTAGTAAAAGTATTTTTCTAAATTATCATACCAAACTAATGAATCATTGTAAAAATTATATTTTGCAATACAATTATCTTACTTTCGTAAACTCACTATATTTTTAACTAATGTATTTTTTACTCTTTAAATAGAATATCGGAAATCCTCTAAACGCAAGATTACTTTGTCAAACAAATAATAGTTCTCTTTTTATTTAGTTTACCGAATTATGAACTAAACGAGTGTTTCGAATAGTTTTCATCTGCCAAATACGGCTCGAAGTATAATTATTTTGTTGAAAATGTGCCCTTTAGCACTTTTACATTGATTCCAGGTAAAAACAAAATATTTATTGTAAATTTCTTATCTAGAAGTATGTTAATCTAAAATTATGATGAATGTTTTCACGATAAAGCAATCAGGAAAGTATATGTACCATTTTTTCGAGAAAGATTGACTATATTTTATTTGTTTAACAAGAAAAAGCGATAGATGTATTACATAGTTACAAATATAATTACTTGATAATATCTCGACATTTACTGTAAGGGGATCAACGAATAAACAGCTTGACAGCGGCTCATGTATAAGTTGATTTTTGCAATTCTTTATAAAATTAATTGAAATTTCAAACGTTCAACAAAAACTCGATACTTCTACCTCTTTTCGAGATCATGAAGAATACAGAAACCGCTTGCATACATCATTTCATTAAGTTTTACTTTTACAGTAATACAAAATGCAAAGATATTTGCGTCAATTCATGTCAAAAATATGTATATGTCACGCCGCCCACAACCTGAAAGGATGATGTTCCTCCCTATTCCGACAATTATGGGGCTTGTTGTTTTCATTAAATTTTCAATTACGGAGAAATATCTCTCTGGAATATTATTGAAAAAAAAGACAACAACAACAACGTACCAGAGAGATATTTACTTTCTGGTAGATAGAGATATTATTGTTGAAATGAGAATGGCATAAAAGTGTTGAATACAGAAAATGACGATAAACATGTAAAGCTTATATAATTAACTTTTCTTTTTCTTTTCGACCTTGTCAACTGAATTTTTTCTAGAGTAGACTTTTTTACGGTGCACGATTCTGAAGGTAATTTTTAATGTATTGACCTCAAACTTTTAGGAAACTTTTACGATTGATTTCTTTTTGAAAATGAGGGGATCAGTATTAAAGAAATTTTATTTCAAATACATTTTGCACGAGTAAAATTCGTACAAATTGATCAAAACACTGTTCTGTGGTTGTGTTTTGTAATTATTAAGTAGAAATTTAATGTAAACTTGATTTTTTTAATTAGCTTCACTTAATTTTTAAAAGAATAATATATTTCTTTTGAATGTTTTCTGAGAGTTTCAAGATGATCGGACAAACAAAAATTCCCTTCTGAATTAAGCACCATCCAAACTTTACTCCTTAAATGTTTACTTTCCTACTAAAAGAGATTTTCAGTCAACACTACATTTGATAGTTAGTGCTAAAAAAATTTCAAAATTTTGCAAACGCTCACGTTCATTGTTCAATATGTAGAATGTCGCAGTACAATTTGTACACAATGAATCTACTACTTCATTCAAATTACTTAAATATATTTTGAAAATGTTGAACATAGTAAAATCATTTTAACATACATGACAAATATGAAAAAGCGAATTACACATCCACGTCCCATTTCTACGTTGATCACCAACATGTACCCTCATACACTCATCCCAAAAATCACCTCCCTCCTCGGTAACCCACCACCACCTTTGCACCAAAGACAGCCTCTTCCATTCACTCTCTCGTCTCCGCACATCCGCTCCAAAGACACATCCCAACCGCAGCGCACTGCACACTCCACAGCCAGCTTCCCGCAAACTCTCGCTGCACGCGCTCACGTATGTAGAAAGGGCCGCGGCCGTGCGCGTGCGGGGGATGCGACACGGGGTCACACGTGATGTATTCCGTGTACACTGTCCCGCTGGATATATGCAGGCCTGCGTTCGGCTTTTGATTCGCGCGCTGCGCTCTACGTGACGGCGCACAATATTGGCCGCGCTCCAGCGGAGAATACGACGGCGGCGACGCACTTTGTCCGCGGTGGGCGTTGTGTATGGGTGCGTTGCGGAGGACGAATGATCTTCGGCTGGCTTTTCGACGCGCGTATGCGCACGAGGCGAGAGGCGAGAGGGTGGATTTGCTTTTGTGCGGATCGGAGGGGGGAGAGATGAATGGGAGGCTGGCGGGAGTCTTTTTCAGTGGGGTTTTTGTGCGTGGGATGAGTAGCGTTTGGGGAGAGGTGCGAGAGGGGAAGGGGCAGATTATATCGGGGATCGCGTGATCTAGTGTGTAGTTTGCTTGGTGAATGAGAACGGCGCGAGTGGAGATGGGGATATTTTCCTTTTTAATTTCATTTTTGGTTTGATTGCTATGAATCACCTTTTTGAGGGCTTTGGATTATTGAATATTATTGTATTTGCTTATACTACACTGAAGAAACTCGGGTGGGGATAAATATACCGAAAGATACATTTGCAGAAGGATAAATTTATCGATCGGTTGAAATTGCCGAAAAAATCAATATCTATGGATAAATATGCCGAAAGTTAAAAATGCCGAAAACGAAAATTTGGACAATAAAGTTTTTTATTAGAATATGCGCCTGTATTATAATAATGTGTTAATTGTTGCTAGGTCGTGTCTTTTCAATATTTGAAATTTTTAGTTTTTACCCGTTACTATTCAACATTTCAGCATTTTTAACTTCGGCATTTTTATCCATCGGCATTTTTGCTCGTCGGAACTTTTTTATTCGGCACTTTTGTTAATCGATTACTTTACCCATTGGCACATTTTACTTTTCGGCAAATTTACCCTTCGGTAAAATAAATTCGGCATTATTATCCGTCTGCCAAATTATCTTTCGGTACATTTATCCCCATCCCATGAGAAAATCATGTCGTAAAGTATTATAATATTGATTTCGTAAAAAATTGCTAATAATTTGTTTCTTTTTCTCTGCATTTTCGTTGTTCGAATATTATTTATAAAACTTTTACAGAACTATTTTTTTTCTTACAATTTTTCATTTTATCCTCCTAATGTTAGTTAAGTAGTAGTTAAATCCGAAGATTTTAAAAATAAAAAAGGAAAAATATGAGTCAGAGTAATTTTGATAATACGAAAGCTTATGTCAAGAGCTTCTAATCCCAAAGGATTCAGAAACGAATATTTCACTTTATTAGAAAACTTTTTAGAAAACCAGGATGAGATTTTTAAGTAGGACGTTTATAGCTTGAACTAGAAAACTTTGAAGTATCAAGGCAAGGTGTATTAGACTCAAGTTTATTGAAACTACTGTTTTTCCAAACTAATACTGAATAGTAATTGTATTTTGTGGAAAAATAAAGGTAGCATTAATACTACAAAATATAAATCTTTTCTTCTCCTTTAGTACAATCATTTCAACTATACATTTTGTTTCAAGTATATATTCTTACAGAAAGTAAATATGTATGAAATTATTAGTAAACACTTTGTACTGTGTTAGATTTTATATTGATTGATAAAATTCGAAGTTGGTAACTTGTTTTTTCGTTATTTAGATGTTTATTTAAATAACATAAAACATCACTGATCTCTACGAGTTTTCTTTACCAAAAAAGAGTTAGGTTTTAGAACATCTGTGATACATCTCTTCTTACAGCTAAAAATTAATATAAAAACTAAAATATTTGATCCGGGGAAGTGAACGAAAGTAAAATCCTATCAAATAAGTGAAAAAATCAAGATTCTATCAGGCATTCAGTAGCAAAAATTAAAAGAATTAACTTTCCTCATGTTTTCTACTGTTATTACATAGAAGAAACTTAATTTTATCCTTAAAATTTGCTGTACACTGGTCATCCTTCACTGTGTCAAAATAGTAAAATAAAATTATCCAACTTCGTTGCAGACATTTTCCTTCACCCTAAACCTCCAACCTTCCTCCCGCTATATTCCAAAAAAACCTTCTCCCTCATCAACGCTAACAAAGCTTCCGATCGGCCAGCATAACTCCCCAACAATACCCCTCAAACAAACACAATCAACCTTCGAAATCGTCAATCCGCCAATCGACCCGCGGCCCAAAAGCAAGACCGCCCGCACCTATATATATATATATATATATATATATATATGCAGCCTGCCTCAACAATCGGAACCCGAGCTAAGTAGCCTCCCCCTCCCGAGAAGGAGAGGATGCATATTACGGATACACCAGCGCGAGCTCACGGCCACGGAAATGCCGAATTGGGCGGGTTAGGAAGTTGGCCTCCCCCCCTCCCCTCCATCGGCCGCATAGAGCCAGAGCCAATGCCAGCAGCAGCCGAGATGTTTGGCATTTTAATGAGGAAGCGGGCGTTTATGCTAAGCGCTGTGTGCACTGCTGCTTCCACGCTTCTGCACCCGAGAGTCGCTTTGCTTCGCTCTCGGAGACTCGCGGCCAATATGCTCGTGTGCGTATATATAGAGCAGACGGTGTAGACGGTGATGACGGGTGTGGAGGACGCCATCTAGGACTTTCCGCGCGATGTCATCCATGTTTCCCTTTGACCGAGTTTGCGGAGTGAAAGAGAGAGAGAGAGAGAGAGAGTGAGTCGTGCATGCGGATTAATATATATCTTGTGAATTATTTATCGGTGCCCCGGTATGATGCGTCAATATAGCGGATGAAGCTCGATCGAATGTTGTGCATGTATGTAATGCTTCTGGGGTATGCTGATCTCTGCTATAGGTGTATTATATGCCTGACGATGCAGGATGAGAGATGGACACGCAGACTGTGCTGCATCGATCGCGCATGTATTTAATCAGTTATTTGAAATAATCCCGTCAGTATAATGATCTTAAATGAGAGGTGGGATCGAACGATCGTGTAATTGAATATGTATAATTCTGTCTGAACGAGAAAAGTATGAATTAAAATTGCGTATTTCAAATAATTTCAATATTTATTTTCACTACTTATCAATAAATTAGCAGAAGTATGAAAAATGGATGGTTTGACATTATATATTTCATTTAATATGCATTTTATGTCGAACGGGATTTATTTTTGCAGAGCTATTGGGAGTTCTTTGTTAAATAACACATGTGCATTGAAAATCCTGAATCGGACAAGCAGTAAAAAGTTTGTCTATTTTTTCATACTCGCAATTCACTATATTCTGAAAGCACGGCGTAATTTGCGACTGTAAAACCTAATGGAACCTTTTAAAGATAAATCTTTAATCCGATTTAGGATTTTGTTTTATATTGTGCAACTAAAAGTTCTTTAAAGATTATGAAGACCGGTACTTCAAAATTTACTATGCATTGTTAATTATATTGCACAGTTTATGTAAAAAACTCATTTTTAACATAATATGTTTTAGTCTGCATTACATCCTAAATGAATGATTTTATGCAACTGTTATAGTATTTTGTATAAAACTGAAAATGATGACTATTTATAATTTTAAGCTTTTTTCTAGTCGATAGTCCTTACGAAGACTCACACTTTTAATGAGTTACCTACGACAACTTTTCATAATTTCGCCACGAAAATTAGCAAAATTAATATAGAATATATATAAATTAGGATTGTGAAACGATAAACTCTTGTCGGGTCGGTATTTTTTTATCGAGTTCGGGTCGGGCACTATACATTTTTGATACTTTTTTGGTAATCAACAAAAATTGGGCTTCCAAAATAAATAATTTGAGAAAGTTAGGCGGCAGGAAATCGCAAAATGTGCTATTCTTCGTGGGAAATTCATGAATAATGTTAAGTCTTTGTATTAGTGGTAAGAGTAAAAAACTTGCTAGTTTTTGTAAGGGCCATTGATATTGTTTAAATTAATTTAGGAAATACTTTAAAAAATCTTAGCAGTACGAAGGATTGATTGTTATTTTATAAAGGTATTGCCTCAAAGCTGATCATGTCACGGTACAATAAAGTTCAATGGAAGTTTTCAATAATTCGAGGTAACATCAGAATATTATAAAATAATAAGATCGTGTATTTGTGTTTAAACTTTCATTTATAAAAGTATTTTTTTTAAGATTTATAATTTTACTTATTTTATTTATCACGTCTCCTAAATGCTCGAATAGTTTCGTAATTAATTATTGGTAAAATTATTTTTTTCAAGCTATAAGAGTATGATAACTGTATCTAAGTCATTTAATAACGTCGCACGTGAAAATGACTTAGATAACCGAAACTAGTCGTGTTACGTCGATATGCGGACTTTTAATTCAGTAAATTAATGAATATAATTCCTTAAAACATACTTAAAACGAAGATATTTTTCTTCACCTGTCTCATAAAATACACCGACACAAAGTACAATATTATACTTACACGCAAAATAAATATATTCAAATTCCGTAACCTCCTACAATCTCAATACGACTAATTCTAAACAAAGTCTACCGATAATACCTCAGTGAACATCCAACACGCACCCCGTCAACAATTCTTCTCCAAACATTTTGTTTCACCGCCCGGCGAAGAGTACACGCGAAGCCTCGCTTGGCAGTATATATCCCCGCGCGCTTAATGAACTCGCGGGCGGTCGCCACGCGTCGCGCTGAGCGCATAAGTCGCGTCACCCACACGCGGGTTGATCGATAAAACGAGAGGCCCCGCGAGTTATGGGATTTGAGTGTCTAATGAATTCCTCGGCTTGCCGGCGCCGCGCGCGCACCAAGATTAATTTTCAGGAATGGGAATGGCGCGCACGCAGCGCGACGCCAACAATTAGTAGGAACCTTCGAGATTAGCGAGCTATGCGCGCTAAGTCAACGGACACTTGACAGCTAAGCGCGCGGAGAGATGTGGGGAGCGGATCTTTTTCCGGGGTAATGCTGTATAGTGTGGGCAGATTGTTATGCAATATATTAGGGATAATTGTTATTAGGCGTGACGATGAGGTTTTAAAAAGAATCTGCTATTGTTGACCAGTCAACTAAAATTTTTTTCCTGTCAATGTTATTACAAAAATGTAATTCATGCTGTTTTTTAAGCTATTTCAACGCATCCCCTTGGTTTTATACCACGATTAGTATTAAATTTCACCAAAATTAGTGATATTTCTAAATGTACTACGCGTGTACAACATTAAGTTTGGGTACTCAACAAATTCCTATATGTTTTTGAAGCACTAATAAACCAAAGTTATCACTTTACAAAACTAATTGATCCTTAAAACATCGAAAAAAAGTCTAGCTTGATACATACTAAAAAATGGTATTAGAAAAGCAATCATCTAAATAGAAAATACATTTATTTATAATAACTTGTATGTATACTATAAACCATGGATGTATACTTACTTTAAAAGTGATAACTTTTATTCACAACATAGTAACTAATACTCGTATTACTTGAAAATTTCAAGAAGATTCGTTCAACCTTATGCGCATACGACTTTTTAAAGTTAGAAAAATTAGTTTCGAGAAAAACACGTTTTGTATGTTATCTAATGCACTTAAATTGTTTTACTTGAACGCGTATAATTTCGTTTAAAATCGAGTTATGACATCTGATAGGTTTTGATCAAAACATTCTTACAATTACCAAGATTAAGAAAATTCAATAAAGAAAATTGATATTTTGGTAAAAAAATACTAGAGTCCTACCTTAAGTGGTTGTAAAATTACGTATATTTTTTTAATTATTATATATCGACTCGGACGGTGGTGACTTGAAGTTCTGAGATGTTGAAAAACTGTCTAAGAAATCAATTTTTTCCACAGGGTAAGGTACTTTTATTTAAATGTTATTATTACATTATAATATACTTACGACAACATTATATACTAATTACATTAATTTTAATTTTACTATAATTTAAATTTATTTTCAATGTACAATACAAACTCTCAGAAACATTGTGAAAAAAATTTATTTTGGAAATTTTGTAAACGCTAAAATCATATTAATATTAATGACATATCAATAGGTGGTTTGAGTAATTTAAATAAAGTAATAGATTCATTTTGGGAAATATAGGAAAATAAAACGTTAAGTTTTAAACACTATATACCCTTGAAAATTGAATGTTTCCCTATGCTAAAATAAAAACTGACATTTCACGTAAGATTTTGAAACAAAAAATCACTTAAGGAATTTTGAGAGAAAATGCATGACAGTCGATCATGTAGAAACTTTATAAAATTTTATATAAGAATTCACAGAGAATGTCACGCGACGGGACATGTCAACTTTTCACTCGAGAGTTTACGTGATTTTGACATTAAATCTCGGGAAAGATTTATAAACCGTAAAATAGATTTTGCTATAAATTTCTACACGTATCTTTTGTATCATGATTTGAGATGTTCTTTTGAATAGAGTTATACTCATAAATTAATTAAAAAATTTGTGATAATATCACGAAAAACTCTATAATAGCTTTTTTCAAGAATCAGCTGCAGAAAATTATCTTTAATTTATCTAAAGATTTTTATAAACATTTTAATAGGCTACTAATAACACTATTTCATTTTAAGCATGTGTCTCTAGTATTATAGTAACCGATAATTTTTGGTTGAAAAAGTTAAATGTATATCAGCAAACATACGTTTCACGTTTGTATTCAAAATACATTATAAAAAAAGTTTAATATCCAGCTAAAAATGCGTCAAAACCCTTTTACAATTGCACTGAACTACAAAATCGGCCTCCAAATAAAAATATCCCGAAACAAAGCTATCGAAGTGAATATAATTCGAAAGAAAATCCGGTGAATGTTACTCGCGGCTTCATTCGTCCTCGCAACGTTTCTCTCCCCCGTCAAAGCACACAATTAAAAGCGCGCCCTAAACAGGCCTCAAGCCGTGCAATACACGCGGAAAAAGGAAAAGCTCCAGCTGCCCATTACAAAGCGTCCCGCAAAATCGATCAGTCTTATGAGTTCACAATTCATTATAAGAAAGTCCCGAAAATATCGCTTATCGCCCCGTTCGCGACTTCGGTGACGCTGCGGAACGAGGTCAACCCCGCGCGAAAGACTTATACGAAAATAGTCGGACTCCTTTCACGAGTCTCCGTAATAATCAAGCCCGCATACGTACGTGTGTGTGTGTATGCAGTGCAATGTGCATAGCCCGAGAGAATTGGAAATGCGAAACTCTAGACTTATTACTGCGAGTCAATCCCTTAAACAATGCTCTTTGTTGCGCGTGTAATTGCGGCATCGCTTCCGCTCGAGTTTGGCTCTCCTAGCACTCTTTCTCTCGTTTTTCCTCGTTTTCTGCCTCTCTTTTGCACTCTTTTCTACTCTCTCTCTCTCTTTCTATTCTCGTTGTGCGCGCGCCAAAGTTCGGGAATGAAAGATCGAGCCCGCAGAGAGTGAAAGAGAAAAAAGTATGCACCTTGGGCAGTAGGCGCCGTTTTTTTTCATTCTTCGCTTCTTTTCGCTCTCGCCTCATTGTTGCCGCTTCCCCGGTCGCGCGAGTACTTGTATATATATGTATATGTATATATATATATATGTGTATATGAGCGCAGGAGCATCGCGGATCGCCGCAAGTTTCGTCCAAGTTTGCCAATTTGTGTTAGACTTGAATGGGAGGAGGCGCGAGCGAATGGATACGCCGATACTCGCGCAACAATGAGCTTCGCATTTGGCGCGTCGTTGTATCACTCTCATCGCCGACTCCTGAGATGTCGTATAAATATTTGTAAGAAGGTATGGTTATGCGTCCGAAGGGGACGATGGCTTTCAACGGGCGCGAGAGACCGGAAGGGCCGAGGGCGGAACCGCGGGGTTCGACGTATAACTGTTGAATGGGAGCCCTGGACTAAATTAGGCGGCGTCGCTTCCGCTTTGCGAAGAGGTCCCCGGGCCAATTTTATTAACGCCTTTCGCAGTCGCTGTGCGATCGGGAAGTTATGCTCTTTCTTCGGCGGTGGGGTGAGTCGCGTCGAAGTTTTGTCATTGTTTCCTTCTTTGGAAAATGGAAAGTTGAAGAAAGAAATTTATTCTATAAGATGATTGTGCTTCTTTTGGAGATCTGGACGTCGTTATTTCGTGGAATGTTATATTGTTTTGACTTACAGTTTTGTACGATGCATTGTTAAGAAAGTTTGAAAGGAGTATACTGTCAAGTGTCATAATTTTAATATAAGAAATGTTTTATTATTTTTGCCGGAGTTTTATGTTATTTTGTTGCTTTTGGTCGCTATTGTTTTCTTTTTAAACTAGCGATGATATTGTTTGTGTACCTGGTTGTCATGTAATTATTTTTTTACACAAAAAGGTATGCGTATTGTTACAATGTTTACATAATTTTATTTTGAATTTCTATTGTATTTTTAAAATACAATCCTTGTTTGCTTAATCAGGAGAATTAATGCATTTAAACTCATCATTTGTATTTTAGTTTTTTATTAAAACATATAACGTTACTTCTACATAAATATTCAATACTTTGGTAAAATTGACTAAATTATTCTTTTAAATACCTTGTGCCAGTGCTATTGATTGACTAAAAATTCTTATACATTTTATGAAATACAATTTTTAAATTAATAATAATACAATCTACTTTCATAAAATTGAATACGTTTTTTTCAAAACTTAACTTGTATTAAGTTATTATTGTACCCAAAACATCATTTATTTATTTAAAATAATTGTTTTTATTAAAATAAATAAAATGTATATATAATGTGACTTTTATAAGTTTGAATGATGTTATTAATACTCATAACATGTATTTGTTAATATCGGTTCTCTACTTGTATGACTATCTCAAATTCTATAATATTTATTTCTCAAAAAGTGCGTGTTCACGTTTAAATCTGCTTTTCAGAACATTTTATAAAAGGCGCTTTTTCGTATTCCCTCGCAAAAATTCATCTTTCTGCACCAGCGGTCGTGCAACCGCCTAGGGAAAAAAGGCATCGAACTCCGAAGGAGAAAGAATCCCATATTCGACACGTTGAGAATGTATTTACCAAGTACCTCGTTGAAGGAAATGTAAGAAGAAAAATACAATAGAAACGAGAGTGTATTTCCAAGTACGCAAGAAAGATAAAGACACCGAAGACGCATATAGACACGGGTGGAGAAGGAAAATACAGACTAAAAGCAGGATATAGACAATGTGTAGGAGAGTAAAAGGTATAGAACGAGAAAAATTGTGAGAAAGGCAAAGATACGTTTTACATAGCAAAATTTACACTTTGAAAATTAATAATTTTGAACTTATCTGAATTATGTCGAAATAGTACATTTCGACACGGGTGTAAGGTAAATAATCTACTTACGCACTAGTTCCAAATCGTATTTTATACCACGAGCGCCAAAAAATCATATCAAAGTTGTGATTTTATACGTTTTTAATTATATCAAAACCATGTAAGTGAGATATCTACTCAAGTTTTAGTGATTTTCATTCAATTATTAATAATATAAACTTCTTTTAATTTTTGCATAGAATTGTATATTCATATAATCGGAAATATGCCTGAATTAAGCCTGGAATATCTACCTGGAAATCTAACTGCAAATCTGCCAAGAAACTAGTTAAATTAACTAGTTAACAACTGATATTCAATCATCTCCAAGTTGATTCCAGTTGGATTTCAGATAAATTTTCATATTGATTTATAACTGGATATTTTATCATAATTGCGTGATATTTATTTAAAATAATTTTTATTAATTTAAATCGTTATTAAAAAAATAGTTTATTAAGAAGAAAACATAATTATTTTAAAATTTTATCTAAAACTAATCAAAGATTTTGGCTTGATAATACCGTCGATAAAGTCAGTTTCTATGAAAATTCCAAGTGTATTTGATAATTATTTTCACGCACAAAAATAATAGGCAAAGATCCCCTTTGAGTTCTGGTGCTATTGTGATATAATCAAGTTATTTTAAAAATTAGTTCTATTTATATACCATTAATTTGAAATATAAAAGATGGATTTTATTTTTTAAAGTACTTATAATAGACTACAAAAGCTAAAAAATTTCTCTTTTTGAATATATAATTTGCGTTCTATTTTTCTACACCGTCGTAAGTCAAGAAACAAGCAGCAGTAAAGAGGATAAAATAGATAAAGTGCTAAGATGAGAAAAGCACGGAAAATACAGAGAAAAAGAGATCTAGCGTCGACAAAAGTTTGATAGAGAGAAGGAACGAGAAAGACACAGAGCAAAAGGGTCGAGAGGATAAAAAGAGAGAGAGAGAGAGAGAGAGCACAGAGAGGCAAAGGCGGGGATGCATTCCGAGCGCGTGCGCGCCGCAGCCATTGGAGTGCTTTTAAACCTGCGGGCGATTCGCAACTTCGTGATTATGTGTATCCAGTGCTCGCACGTACGCGCGTGTGCGCGTGGATTACCGCGCGTACACACACGTATTTATACCCTCGCACACGCGGGCGACGTCTGTCGAAAATCTCGCGAAATATTGGTTGCCGCGACGTGTCTCCCGCGATTTTCGGTGTCCACATTTTTTGCTCGGTCTCCCGCGTCAGTCGAGCTGCGCGCCGATTTATTTTTTTCGGCAAAATGTCCGGTAGATGGGTGTATGTAGCGTTTCATTCGGAGGGAGATATCATGCGGGTTTCGGAGGTGTGCGCGTGTCAGGATAGAGAGTTTTATCCTTTTTTTTTAGGCAGGCTTTCAATGTGTTATCGCGAATTAAGAGATTTTGGAGAATGGGTGTATTAAATAGGGGTTAGTTGGGGAACTTTAATGAAAGATCAATTTAGAGAGATTAAACGTGTTAATTACTTCATTGTTTTACCTTGGTTTTATGTATATAAATGTCTGATTAAATGCACACTTTGTTTTGTCTGTGACATATTGTCAACTTTTATTGGATTATAATCCGATAAAAGTTGATAAAATATGTCAAAGACGAAACAAAGTGTGCATTTAATCTGACATTTATATTACGGGCTATAGCTCGTTAGTGTCGTATGTGTCGAGGACGATACATTAATTTTACTTTGTTTTTAAAATATTCTACATGATAAACTCGAATTTCAGTATTATAAATATAGCCATCAGGTTATTGTGAACCATTTCCAATCTTGTAGATGGGGTCCAAATAAAATGCATTTATTTAAATAATAAATAAGTTTTTGGATAAACTTACACTTGGTTGTTATTACTAAATAAACACTGTCATTTAATATTTAAATTTTAAAATTAAATTTTTTTCTGAAACAACTCATGGGTAAATATCGACTTTTAGCATTTGAAATTTATTTATCATGACGATATAATCGAATACTCCTATAATAAATATAACAGGTAAGTAAATGTTATTTTATTTCCTACAATTGCCGTATTCCCGATAAAATATTTTACGCATTTCTTATGCTTAATTATACAGAATGTACAAATATATGAAAAATTTGTACGTACATTTTGCCTTATCTCGGAGACAAACAAAAGCGAATTAAACTCGCATATCCGAGAGAGCGTGAGATTACTACAGTAAATCCCGAAATATCAAAAGCGTGGGTATTAAGGGGTGGATCGACGAGCGGGCGCGGACCTTACCGAAATGTCAGAAAATGTCACCGGGGTTCATATAATCAATTACCTCGGCACTGTTGGGGAGTGTAGCGCTCGAGCAGCAGCCCGCACCGCAGATCTCGTAACTTATATTTTTTATTGCCATGTCACGATAAGACTGACACTGGCAAACTTTTTCATTTTAATTCCCGATTCCAGTGGTATTACAAAGATAATCCCAAGTGTAATTACTATGATTGAGATTTCATGATAGTTTTTGGAAGAATTGATGAAGAAATAGGTTTATTTGATATAGATGTGGAATGTTTTGACGTATTGTGTAGGATTCGCAGGAGTGGTTCGAATTGGTAAATATAGAATAAACTTTTAAATTCGTAATAATTTATAAAGCATTTACTAAAACCACGATTCGGTACTAAATTTCAGTCAAGTTGGCTTTGTAACTTTTTAGCTTAAAGGGTTTTCAATTTGTAAATATGAACGTTGTTCTATATGCATACAGTTGAAATGTACAGAAGAGAGAAAACCCTTGCGGTTTGAGATTATTTTGACCTGGAAAGTAACTTTCTAAAGCGCAATAGCCTGTGACGAACAGGTACGAATTAAGAATATTTAAGTTCTTTATAAATGAACCAAGAAATGTAGGGCAGAATATTAAGTTAATTCTGTATGAGAGATATATTTAATGCATACGTGTATAAAATTTAGATGTAATTGAGTAAAGTTTTGCGATTTTCTTGTACCACTGGTAAAGAAACAGTGGTTGAAATTGTTTCCAAAGTTGATATGTATTCATTTCAAAGTTTTTTTGAAATAAATTACACGTTAATATGTGTTATTTTAGAGGATATTTGAGTTTAAATTGAATTGTAGGTAATCATAATTTTTATATAATTATACTACACTGTTAGTTTCTTCATTATTGCAAACCTATTTATGGAAAAATATATAAATTTGGTTTATTTTTAGGTTTCTTCGCTTTTGTATGCATATACACAATTCAACGTTCAAAGTATTTATCACCACTTAAATTTCAAGTAGAGATACTTTACTACAGCAATCTTATTTTGGTGAATAATTTACGAAAAATATTAGTGAAGTCTTCACGTTGAATGCAGCAAAGAGGTAGGAAAAATTAATTTTTCTTCGCAATTTTACTATCACTCTACCAATACACAATATAAAGAAGAATATCGATGAATGGTCTATACTGGCCCCAGACAAAATATTTATCGGGGATCTATCAAACTGATATGAGCATGAAAGATTTATAAAATTTTAAGTGATTAAACAATATTTTCTTCTGTATAAAGTAAAAAACATTAAAAAGAACTTTTTTGTAACTCCGTGCGAGAAGCATGCTTAAATAGCACGCGATAAATACCCAATTCACGCATGATTATAGCAGCGTGCGAAAAACACTGTTTCTCGCACAGTGTTCGAGAAACACCTGTTTCTCGCACGGGATGCGACTGTTTCTAGTACGCTTGGGTAAAAGTCCCCCTGGACCCTGTTCTTTCCCCGAACCTTGATTATACAACTTTATTTTCGGTCAAATTCACCTGAATCATGAGATATAATTTCTCACAGTCGTTTAAAAAAATAGTACGTGCAAAGTGTGCGTTCAGGTGATTTTCGACTTGTGTGATTGTTGCTCGAGCGTCGCTCTAAAATCACCTGTTTCACGTACTAGTTTTTTTCACTTACTGTATCGAATTTGACCGTTTTTTAAAGTTTCCCTTCAATTCTCCGGATTAATTTTTTTTAATGTTCATATTTTGACAAACTCTGAACAATAGAGTTAGTCCGCATCCTCTGATTTACTACGCATTCGTGGGCATTCTCCTTTGCCCTTAAGAACATTCACCAGCTAGTCAATTTAGTGTATATTTGCTTTAAATTTTGACAGTATTTTATTAGTAGTATTATCTTATAATGAATACATAAAATAGTATATGTACTGATTCGGGTATTTATAGACTCATAAATTAATTGATTGACAGGTAGTATTAGTATACGAATTTTACAAGCAATCTTGTAAATTCGCTATGTTGAATGTAGGTCAGTTTGTACCTTCGCTGAACATATCGACTTTACAAAAATATTTCTTACAGTGAAGCAAATAAGTGATGGACGTGAAATGAAAACTAATGAATAAAGCATACAATATAATACGTGACGTTTAACACGTTATGTATCTCTATTACCAATAAGAAGAATAAATCGAAAATTGAATTATTCTTGTACTTCTACCACTGAAAATCCAAAATTTGTTAAAATAATACTGCACAAACTATATTACACGTAAATATAAGGTATGAAACATACATCGATGTATTTTCGATTCTCCTTTTCGTAATTAGGAATAGATAAAAAGAAGGAAATATATTAGTGAAGTTTTACCATTGGAAATCCAAATACGCAATGATATAATTTAGCAAACAATATTAAAAGTAGAAATAGAACCGAAGTTGATGCAGTTGCCTAAATACTTTTTAACTTTGTAATCCAACAAAAATCCAATCCAGTCAATAAATTTAATTGCTTGCGTACGTTATTTTATTGCAAATCTTAAATCCGTTGTAATACTGTACAATTTTGCGTGTTTCATCACATACAAATCCCCATAGTCCAGAAAGTCCTGGCAAAGCACCCCTCAATCTCGCCTTAAAACGTTTCACCCGGCCAATGAATTTAATCGCCACAATCCAATTCATAAATTCCTAATGCCCTCCTCGGCACCTCCTCGCACTCGACGAGGCACACCCAGCGCGGCAGCTGCTCGCTCGACTGTTATCTCAAGGCTCTTCAAAAAACAAGAGGTTAAATACTCCGCCCGGTGCTTCTCTTCTCTTACACTCGCGCGGGCCCGGTGCGACCTCTCGTCCGTACAAATAATCCGCCGCGCGCCGCGCGCAGAGTGTTTCAGAAAGCCAGCGAGGAAAAAAAAGAAGGCGAACAGCAAAATGAAAGAGCAAAGACACGGGAGGAGAAAAAAAGAGAGAGAGAGAGAGAGAGTGGAAGAATAAGACGACCACGACGTCGAGGAAGAGGCAGAATCCAGAAACGAGTGCACCACTGAGTAAAACGGCCGCAGAGGGACAAAACGAAGAGCGCCGGCGCCCCGGGAAAAAGCGAGGAAAGCCATCTCGCGGAGTGTCGCGCTCGCGACAAATAGAATGCACAAAAGAATCCTGAAACGTCAGGATTTTCGCCGACCGATGATGATAATAACGGGGAGAAAAAAGGAGAGAGAGAGAGAGAGAGAGAGTGAGAGAGGAAAAAAAGTGTAAAGAGGCAAAAGAGAGCGCGTCCTCGTCAAATTAATCTTCAAAGGCTCGCTCCGCTGGCTTGGCCCACCGAGACCTCATCCCTCTCTCTCTCTCTCTCTTTCATATTCACCCGAATCTCGCATTGTTTTTCTTTTTCCTTATGTATACCTTGTACCACCGCACCGCAATCGTGGCGAGCGAAAGCAAAGGGCCGCAACAAAAAAAAACGTCTCCCCCGAAGAAAGAAGCGCGCGCGCGGCCAGCACGGGAGAATATTAAGGCGCTACAAAAGACAGAATTTAGCGTCTTGTTTCTCTCCTCTTGTGCGCGCGGGCGCTAGGCCATTTCCTTCGAGGAAACACCGCGGCGACGACCCTCCGGCTCGCCGTGTGTATATATATATATATATAGTGTACAGCGCGTCGCTCTTTTCCCCCTGGGGGCTAAACCGAGCGGAGATTCATGACGATGAGGCTCGTTCTTTTATAGGAGATGCGACAAACCATTTGTCTGCGCGCGGGCGCGCGTTCTCGAGCTATATCTTCGCATGTGTATGTGTGTGTGAGTGTGTGTGTGTGTATATGTATGTGTGTATGGTATGTATAAGTATCTGTGTGCGTATTATACACGTGAGGGGTGAAGTACGCGATTTTCGTGCGATGACCCCAAGAGGGAAGACACAAACGTGTGTGTGTGTGTATGGGGTAGGTACGTGTGGGTAATGGGCGCGTGGATTCCTTGGAGTTAACCGAATTACGTTCCGCATTGTTTTAAGGAGGTATCAATCTGGGGTTATTAGGGGGATATGCCGCGTCGCGTCGCTGCTGCATGCACGACGGTGTATTACCCGCCCGCGCTATACGGCGGAGAACGAATTTTGTGTGGCGTGACGGAAGTGTTTGTCGTTACTTTTTTTTCTTTCTTCCTTTTGCGTGTAATGGTGGTATTGGTGAATTGCTTTTTTTCTCTCGAGCGTTAAAAGGGAGATTTGTCCTCGAATTTTTTGCGTTGTGAAATTTGTTCAATATTAAAGTTATGAGTTGTGATTTCAAATTATTTACGGATTTGATGTGAATATTGTGTTGGTAGTTTAGTTTAGTAAAGCTTGATTGTTATAATTAAATACGTATTATATTTTTTTACAAGCTTAGATTTCTTCAGGGAGAGAGCGAGAGATAAAGAGAGAGAGAGAGAGAGAGAGAGAGAGAGATCCAATTTTGCTATGTAAATCATCGTTAACTGAAAACACTAAAATATTTTTATGCCGGTATTATTAAAAAAGGTTTGCTTCTTCCGTAATGAATTATTTTAATATTACAAAGAAATTATTATTGATATTGTATTTTAATAAGACTTTATTAACCCAGAAAAGTTATTTCCAGAGTATCCTTTCTAGAAAATCGAAGTCCTATTTGCGATGTTTTCACAATAATTGGATTATCGTGCAATCATATATAATTGATGAGTGCACTTTATTTTTCGAAAGTTAACCTGATCTGTGTTACTCATTGGGTCGATTATATTAACAAAGCTTATAAATGCATGATACCATATTTTCATTTCAGAATGGTTTATGTTGCGTGTTTGATTTGTGAGCACCGAGAATAATAATTTATTATCAAATACGGATTTCATTGTTAATTTTAAATCAAATTCTCTCAAATTAATTATCAAATTGATCCTCGGTCAATAAAAATTATTTTAATTATAACAATATAATTAAAATAATTTTTATTGACCGAGGATCGTAATTTGAGAGAATTCGATTTAAAATTAACAATGAAATACATATTTGATGATTATTATTCTCGTAATTATTGTACTCGGTGATCTGCTGTGTTGCTGAAACGAGCAGTCATAAACAGTTATAATTGCATGCATAGGTATTTGAGGGATTATCAGAAATAACGATTTTTTCTTCATTTTCGCAAGTATTACTCTTTAATGGATCAGGTGGAATACAAATATTAGTATAATGTACACGATTTATATCAATGATATTGAACGTTTATTTTTAACTTTTCCATACTGCAAATACCCTAAAAGAATTACACTATGAGTCATAATAGTAGAAATTTACAATATTTTGACGTAATGTAGTAATACTTATAATTTTAATATAAAAAGTTTTTTCTATTTCTAATACGAAAATGGATATTTCATAGAAACATAATCAAGAAAAGTCACTTCACCCAAATCTAAAGGTTTATTTGATTCGGGTCTCCCCTAACGCAAAACTCACTTTGGGTCATACCCGAGCTTTTATTTTTCTTCTCTTTTGCTCTCTTTTTTCTTTTGTTTCCGGAACGGAATCATCATTTATTCGCGAGACGTGTTCGGTTGTTTGATTAATGATGAGAAATTCTCTATTCCGGGTAGGATTACAGATCGGCCACGAATCCCGCAAGTGCACTTATATATCGAGGGAAAAATTGCATTATGAACGATTTTCCTTGTAAGTTTGCGAGCGATCCGCTTCAAAAGGCAAGTATATTAAATCGAGGATATATGTGAGTTATAATTCTTGGTTTAAAAGTGCTAGTCGACTTATCAGAATCAATCAAGTTTGAATGGTCCAATTCCAAGAATATGTTGTTATATGATTTTTAATGCAGATCGATACCGCATGACCTGGACTAAATCGATGACAGTTTTAAATGTCACCCATTATTGCATAAATGCGTATTTACACAATAAATTTATATGAAATTTTGACTTATTATTGTACTATCATGATATTGTGCTTGATGTAGGTTACAATACTCGTAATCAATAATTCATGTGACGCAAATCAGCACATTATAAATTATTCTCATGTTCTGATTTACATCTTTGAATTTTTTATACATAATGGCAGACATTTTGTTTGATAAAAGTTATTTTTGTGTTTGAATACATATTTAGCATAAAAGTTAAACGCTAAACTTACAAAATATTAAATAATTAATTATTCGTTCTTATAACGTGAAAATAGCAACAATTATTCGGCTCTTAATGTCAAAAACTTTTTTGTTTAAAAGAATATAAAGAAAAAAAACTTTAATTTAAGACGTGCTGCGTTATAATATCACAAGTTATGAATGATCAAAAATAGTGATTCAATACAAAAAATCACTAAATTTCGCGATTTTTCATTTTTGATTTTTCTCTTTTGTGGATATTCATTATCTTCGATCGTTCATAACTTTTTTATAGTTAACATTTTTTAACGCAGCACGTTTCAAATTAAAACTCTATTCTTTTACTTTATATTTCTATAAAAAAATATTGTGCACTCTTAAGAGCTAAGTAACTGTTATACCACTAGTGCCCATTTTCAACCATTGCCCATAATTTCCATATTAACTTACCATAAGAAAAATTTATATAAATGTAAAGACGTGACTCAAGATCTTTTTCTCAAGTTCAACATTCTTTCAGATATATTTTAGGCTCTAAAGGACAAGAAAAATGTGGTTGCAGAGGTATGCTCTAACATTTTTATCTCGTCACTTTTAGAATCCATGTAAATTTGCTCCATTCTTCATAAGATTTTGCACATGTACAAAAGTTTTAAATTTCACTCTCCTGTTTAAATCATGAAATGTTAAATTCATATTATCTACTATTACTATCATCTCATTCCCCCCGACTGCAAACTTACTCCAAAAATCGTTTTATATCCATTCCAAGCTCCACTCCGAACATTCAGTTTCCAAATTTCCACCCTCCCTCCTCTTTAACGATTTTTGCCCGCGTCGCGCACGCAGACTACAGTACCAAATAAAAAAAAAAGAACGAACAAAAAGACGCGCAAAAGCCTCTCGCGAATTACTCCTAACTCCGGTGTCAGTCAGTGCGCGCACGCGGGACTAGTGTCAGTGACTGGTACATCGACGGGGGCGGCTTAACTCGACGAGCGCGCGGCTCGCAGTGCACCGGGGCTGAAGCAGAGAGAGAGAGAGAGAGAGAAGGTGCGAGAGGAGCGCAAAAATCGATGCCGCGCAATCTGTCAGGCCTCTCGCTATATACTCCCCTCCCCCCCTATTTATAAAGCCCTGGCGCGCCGATACACGGGGGCCATTCAGGAGGAGGTATATATACGCACCGCGCAACTTTCTTCTCGCGCTGCGCTTCTTTTTTTCCATTTTTTGTTTTTATGCAGCCTGCGGGCCGCCCTCTAATTGGATGACGCCGGGGTGGGGAGATCGAGTGGGAGACTCATTCGGACGTCATTCGGTTGAATGTTGACGCGCGCGGGCCTTTCTCCTTTGGCTTTTTTGTTTACGAGGCGCGGGGAGTTCGTAAGGGAGACGGAGCGCATCGTTGCAGCTCAATGTGTCAGGTTCTTCTTTTTTTCTTTTTCAATCTGTTGCGCCCGGCGATGCGATATTCGGTGCCTCAGACTTTTCTCTTTGCCGCGGTGCGCGCGCAGAGGGAGAGACCGAGGGTGGATGGAGTTTTCCTTTTTGTCGAAGCGCGATGATAGGGGTAATTGATGGGGGAGCTGTGAAAAATTCAATTTGCGAGCTTCTGATTTTTATTGGACGAGGCCGGGATGTGAGGATGTATGGTTTTTGTAATGTGTAGGAAAATTGACGGACTATATTTAGATGGTACATTTTATGCAATCGTTGTACAATTAGGAACTAAGGTTTTTAATCCTTTTTGGTTTTTTTAAATCGCAATATTTAGAATTGCTTTTATTCGCAATATTCATTACTAGATTTTATGTGTGTTACATGGAAAGTACATGTTTAAAATGAAATATTCACGTAAGGTTTTGTTTGATAGCCTTTATTAGTCGCGGATTTAAAAGCTTAAAATCAAATGATTTTATATCTATTTATTGTAAATTTGATCCTTTTTTTAACGTTTTATAGCAAAAATCTATAATCGACAATTTCTACGCCAAACTCAATATTTATTAGATAAATTTCATGGTTTGAAGTTGAAATATTAAATTTAAAGTAGATTTTATGAAATAAGTTAATGTTTTGTAAAACTAGGTGATGATGATTAAAAACATTCGGTATAAAATATTTAAAATAATATAAACATTACTTATTTAATGTTTTTTTTAATTAACCACGAGAATACTTCAGTTAACATATTTGACAATCTCTGTTACTTAAATTATTCCCTTTGTAAATGAATATGAAACAAGTGCTATTAAACACGCGAAAACAAGTGCGGCGCAAACATTTGGACAATGTTAAAGTTTCGTAAACTCGGTTGTGTATGCTAATTGAATGTTGAGCGTACTTCAACAACTGTTAGCTTTATTTAGGGAGATTCAAGTGCATTAGCTTTATTAAATGTTGCATTATTAAACGTGTTAGTAAAATATTTTTTAAGTCACGCGTGTATTACATGCATTTAAGTACTAATCATTTGTTTATCGATTACATTTTGTATTATTTATTTATATATAAGTGGAAAAGAGTATTTTGAATATATACTACAATCTATGTAAAGTGATCTCAATAATTCATTTTAAAGCATGAACTTCCTGCATCACTTACTGAAGCCACAAAAGTTTATTTTATCTCGAAAAACTTTCTTTATGCATAATACATAGGCTGAGAATAAGAGAGAAATATATAGAGATATCGATCATGTTTGAATATGTATTTGGAAAAAGTGTTAAGTGAAATGCATCTAGATTTTGTAGTATTTATTTATTTATTTATTTATTTATTTATTTATTTATTTATTTATTTATTTATTTATTCATATTAGTGGATAAGTAGATTCTTTGATCTGTGTAAAAGTTATCTTCAAAATAAATTTTATTTTTTAAATCCATTTACATTTAAATGAAATTATAAATGTCCTTTAGTAATTTAGTCATTTGAGCAAATCTTTGAATAGTACTTTACGGATCAAACACTTTTACTTCTCAAAACACCTTACTCCCATCGCTTTAAATTCTTTTTTAAAATTCAGTTATACACTTTAAGAATACATTGTGGTATAAACAATCTTAGAATGCTATCTTTACAAAAAGCTATTTTCTTTATTTATTATATATTATATTCTATGAAAACCAGCCGAGATAGTAGAATTGTAAAAATGTATGGTGTATAAAATTAAAAAAAAATCGAATAATTAAAAAAATTTCTTGACATGCAATAGAATAAAAAGCTTGATTAATAAATAAACATTTTGTTTAACAAAACAATGTCTATTTTTGAAGTTTTTAACAAAGACATTTATTAATCAAAGTATTTTTATTATTTTTCAATAATTCTAGTGCATGTCATAATTGTCCACGTACGCTTTAAGAAAATTTTTTATTCTTTAAATTCTAATGACTTTTTTCAATCCAATGATCTCGGCTGGATTTTGCAGAATTCATTGAACAAAATAATATGTGAAAACATTTTGTTCACATCTTCAAATATATATTAATAAAACCTGAAATATTTTTTACTCCATACCACAGTTTTCTTAAAAGACAATCCGAAAAGAATAAGACAAAGAAAAAGAAAAAAAAGAAAGAACCGCTTTTTAAGAGCATTTACACCAGAATGTACCCTTAATGTGATGTTAAGCCTCTCCTGTTATCCTGAGTCCATACAACCTTTTATACTTAAAAGCAATCATTCTAAAACTTTTATGACTATAAATTCTTGGTTATATCTTTATTTCACCTCTGCAAAACCTCAAAATCTTGATCCGACACATCACAATAAATCACTATAGTCAATACCATACTTATTGATAATATGACATGATAAACGAAAATTGTTTTTTCGAAGGTTATTCGACTTCTTTCGACATATCCTAAAAAGTAAGCAAAGCACTTTTTTTTGATAAAGTTATTTTTATTCCTTTTTTCTGAGACTTACCAATTTTTAAATAAGTATCTTATTTATAGTAAAAAAAATTTCAGATTGTTTGTTTTTAAATCTAGAAAGTATTATGGGAAAAAAAGTGGGTCCTCGGAATTTTCGATGGCCGGTGGGTTAAGCATCAGCGCAAGTTATAGTTTGTTAAAATAAATTGGTTACACCGAATCATTAAACGTAATTATTTTTAGTGCTTGTATATGGTAAAAAGGAAGCATAAAATTAGCGTTATCCGAATTAAAAAGTTAATAAACTAACGACTGTCATTTGTAGTTAAATATTGGTATTTCTCTGAAAGCTGTCGAGTTTAATAGATTTAAATATCGATAGAAGTTTAAAATACAAGGATTTTTATATTATTATTTTTATATTTTTATTTTTATAGAGAATTTCAGGACTGTCATTTATAGCTGTAATATTCCACGAACCCACTTGTATACATATTTATGGTAGGCGTAATTGTTAGTTATGGTATAAAAAAGAACTGTTGTAAAAGATAAGTGTGTACCTTTGAAAGCAATCGAGTGCGATAAGGAATGAGAACTGATTGCATTCAGCTGACAAACTATAACAACCTGATTTATCTAACTATTAAATATTTCAATTAGTTTCTTTCGCACATTAGCCTAAATGATTACCCGCATCCTGATTATACTTAATAATAAAATAACAACAAATAATAGCGGACCATAATGCGTATACGTATACACTTAAAAAATTATCTTCCTTAGTTTTTGCTACATTTTTTCATTATTTTAATTTTGGTAAATGGTCCAAGCTTTAAGTGCTCCACGTTGGCTACGCTTACATTATATCTTCCCAGCAAAAACCTTTCCTCAAAAGCGAAACGAAAGCGTATACATAAATGAAACACTTTAAAGCCCACCTGCACCCATATCTCTTCAGATCCAATCCATCCAACTCCCCTCATTCCGATCGCTCACACGCACACACACACATCCATCCAAATCTCCCGCATCGATATAAAAACCACCCTTCCCCTAAATAATTCAAAACCCATAAATCGCGACCCGCAATATCCTCTCCTACGCTCCTCCAAAGCAAAAGCTCACGCCAGAGGCAAAAGGCAAGGCAGACAGGCAGGCAGGCGAACGAATTCACGCAAAGAATGCACGCTCACACGCCCGGAAGCGGCCTATATATATATATCCAGCGAAGCAGCGGCTTGACAATCGGATCGGCCGACGCACCGGCGTCATCATCGACGCCGTCAGTCAATACCTATACGCGTGCTGGAGGATCATTTGCACTTTCTAGAGCTTTCAGCCACGCGCACACAACTGCGGAGCCTATGCAGGTACGAACGGATCTGTTCTTTTTTTTTTCTTCTCCTCGTGTTTTGCTCTATGGAGCAGCGGCGCGAGCGTTATATTGACGGAAAGCGCGGAGTTTGAAGCCCGAGGCCCCGGCTAACGATGCCATTGTCAGCGCTCGAGCCATTATGCGCATCCTGCGCGGCCCGCTTTTCCAGCTCCGAGGCTTCTTGCTTTTGGAGGCCCCTGGATTTGCGATGCAGCTCCTCGTCGATTGCCGTAGCTATCTGGAGAGGAAGGGAGAGAGAGAGAGAGAGAGCGGAGCGTTTATGTAGACCGGGCGAATATAAAACAAATTATCGATTGTCTCCGTCATCGCGCGAGTCCCGGTGTTATATGTAGGTGTAGTTTAGTATGTAGGTGGAGGGATGATACATGTGTCTGCGTAGGGTTGAAGTTGCTGGATGTGCGTCTATTTTGCTTCGATGTAATGGTGCCTTCGCGATAAGAATGGAAGGAAAAATACGAGGTGGAGGTGAAAATATTGCATTGAGAGATGAATTGGTTGTTGTAAGATTTGATTTGATTTCCGGCGGATTTTTCAAATCAAATTGTTATTGTTCTCAGGGGTTAGATAACAAGTAACTGTGTTATAAAAGTATGACTTTTCACACAATAAGGTTAAATTATTTCAAACTTTAATCATGTAGCGGAGATATTAGAAAATAATTATCGAGATAGGGTCTCAGGGGCCTCCAAATATAATTCCGATAGATGATAACTTAATCATTGGAATAGTCGATAAGAAAGAGTTTGTAGCCTAAGGAGGTATTTTGATAAATCAAAAACTACTTAATCGCATGAAATGAATATATATTGGAAATAATAATAATTAGGTTTGCAAAATTTTAGGTAACGTTAATAAAGTAAGCGCCAATAACACTTTTCAAAATTCATGTATCTGTACTGTTTGTTGCACATTGCTACAATTTTTTGTCAAATATGTGAATACCTTTATTCTATATCTATAGACTAATGTAGAAAATCGAATGTATGAAAAATCAATGAAAGTTTCAGAAGAGCATTGAATTTCTATTCTATGCAAAAGTCAAAGCTAAAATAATACTGATTTCATTAGTTTAAGGAATGTTAGAAATGTCTAAATTTGTTTGTATCAAAGTTGTTTCTCTACCAGTTTACACATTCATACGTGGCTCGCTTTGGCAACAAACCAACACAGATCTCTGTACCCAACCTACAATTATAAACGCGCCGATATAAAAAATCATCAATCATCGAGGGCTCTTCATCACATTGCACTACCCACGAATTTCCCACTTAAATAACAATACACCGTCGATTATTTAATCAAAGAGGCTCCATTATAGGAGCTGAACAGAGAGAGAGAGAGAGAGAGAGAGAAAGAGAAAGAAAGAGAGAGAGAGAGAGAGAGAGAGAGAGAGAGAGAGAGAGAGAGAGATGGCGGCTGGGGTCGAAAATACCAAAATACCTGGGCGGTACTCTATATATATACGGCGAGCAACGCTCGGCATTTCTGAGTTTGTCGATCTGAATTCCGTAATTCTGGATGCTCGATCCGAGAGCGAGAGAGAAACCCCATGAGAGAACCTCCGAGAGAGATAGAGACAGAGCGAGCGTAAGAGAGCATCGATTAATCCGCCCGCAGGCTCCGCGTGCTGCGCGCGTACGCACACACTCGAAACAGAGGTGCACAGAGAGGGAGAGAGAGATAGAGAGAGAGAGAGAGAGAGAGAGAGAGAGAGAGAGAGAGAGAGAGAGAGAGAGAAACCCCGTGGAGAGTGAAAAGAGGAGAAAAAAGGTGCGCCGTATACCGCGCTTTTTTTGCGTCTCTCCAATTTCAATAGTCGGCGCGCGCTTCTTTCTTTCGCATGGTTCTTTCTTTCGCACTTTCAAACTCGCGATGCCTGATCTCGATAAGGCCTATGGAGCAGGAAAGAGGAGAGAGAGAGAGAGAGAGAGAGAGAGAGAGAGAGTGCATATGCGGAATATTTGGCGACAATCGCTCATTTTTCTCCTGATACTCGAGTGCTACGACAATGTGCTCTTGTGCCGTGTGATTATGACATGACGCGGTGAAGATCTGACGGCGAATGACGTGTAAGGTTTACGGATCGAGTTGCTAATCAATTTACTTGTTTAATATTAAAATTGATAGAGTGCAAAACATACTTTCAGCTTGACGCTGGCGCGACATTTGATTAAAGGATACAGTATTTAGCACACTGAGTCGCTATTTTTTATCTTTGGAGAACCGAGGGAGTGGGTGTTACGTTCTCCCGATTTCTCTTTGCCTTTTTCGTAATTTTTTATGGTATAATTTATGCACTTTTACGCAGTTGCACCCCGGGCACTGTAATACCCCTGACACTGTATGTGGCTGTTTAACGAATACTGTGAATACTCACTCGACTACGCATGCGCAGAAAGTACTCATCTCATGTTTGAAGCAGATTGGTCAAGCTTCAATGGCGTCGCATTATGATGTCCAGGGTGCTCGGTTCGAAATATTTACAGTGTCCAGGGTTTGAATGTAGTAGAAAGAAAGTTGATGAACATTACGCTTGTCGCAAAAACTTTCAGTCTTTTTTAAAGCTTTATAACTTTGCAAATTCATTCGTTTAGAGAAATTCAAAATCTTTGTTATGATTTTGAAAATCTTTTAATGCTTTTGGTCCCATCGTTCAATTGACGTTACGAAAATTCAGAAACAATTTTGTTTCACAGAGTATTCGAGTAAAGCTATAGGTAATCCTAATGTCAGCCTATAGATCTTTTTTAGCCAGATTTACTAAATAGGTGGAATATTTCAATGAAAAAACTAATATTTTTTCATAATATTTTTTAATAAAATAGATCAACGACGCTATTGAAATGAATATCAATTTATAAAAATATGTGTCCCACTTTTTCACACCACACAATGAAGCAGCTGGGAAATTTCAAGATTATCGGTCAACTTACATCGAGGGAACACTTCATCAATGAGCTGTCTGCTGCCGTAGCACTTTTAATGAAGTTAAGGACACTGAAAATACTTCTAGCAGAATATAAAGTGAGTGTGTAAAAAATTCTGAATTTTTATCACGTTATTAAAAATTTGCTACAGTGATTCAATGAACTTTCTTATGGATTAATACTCCTCAGAAAATTATTTGATTAGTATATCGACTGAAGTCCCTATGGTAAGAAAATCTTTTATACTCATTTCCACAAATGCTTATTAAATAACTATATTTACATTCATGCATAAAAACATATTACAAAATCCGTGTCGCCTCATTACGCAAATAAAATCCACGCATGCACACTTTAATAACATAACATCCACCGCCTACATTAAAAATTAAACGAAGCCAACGCCAATAGTATCACTCCCATCGAAAAAATTATTCGCCGCATCCCCGATAAAATCAGCAACAAACTCTGCTCGCAATCCGCATTAATTAGCCTAATTACAGACCCTATGCGCGACAATAATCGCGAGGCGGAGCGAAATGCAGCTCGCGCAAGAGACAGAAAGACGCGAAAAGAAGATAGATAGAGGCGAAAAAAAAAGTTTTCTCGGCTCTCTTTTGGCCGCGAGTCGCCCGGCTCATGAATGACAGGTGCCGTTAATGAGGCGGGCTGCTATTACTGCTGCTGGCGAAATGAAAATAAGGGTCTTCTGGCGCTTCGGTCGCTCTACATTGTTCATTAGTTAATGATACGGAGCTGGAGGTCAGGCTATCTCTCTCACTTGAATTCTCTCTTTCTCTCATTCGCCTCGATGTCGCCTCGCATCGAGATAACAAAACCGAAGAGAAGACGAAGGAGGCTGCGAAAATTCCTGCGCGCGCCACCCATTGTCGCCTCGGATTATAATTATGGTCTCTATCTCTCTCTCGCTCTCTCTCTCACCCAGTTTTATTCTTTTTTTTTCATCTCGCCTCGTTTTCGCGCGAGGTTGTTCCTCTCTCCTCGTTCGTGGCTTCTTCTTTTTGTGTATTATATATCTCTCGAGGCAAATATGGCGCGAGTGCGCGAAGGCTGAAAGCGATGCGCTTCCGTGCTTTTTTTCGCAGTTTCGCTGGCGAATCGCATGGATTGGTCTAATTAGAGGCTGCTTGGATTTTTCGGCCTGGAAAAATGAAGGCTTTAACGCGGCTTCCGCGGAGGATGCGTATGTAGGTTGACTTTGGTCTTAATATTAATTAATTAACGAACGGGAAATTAATGGTTTTGTATGTAGGCCGCGGATCTCGTTTGATTTGACGCGCTATCAGAGTTTTTTGCGGGTATATTTGTATAACATTATTTTTTGTCTAAAAAATATTAGTTAATTTTGCGAGTTCTGTAAATGTTTTTATAAGGTTATGAATTATAAGTGAAAGTAGAAAATTCATAAGTATATAAAATGGAAGTTTTAGGGGGTTAATGGAAACTTTAATTAAGATGGGACCTATATCACAATTTTATTATATAAAATATAATAAATAATCAATATTTTTTATGTTTGCAGAATATATCTGAAAGAGCCCAATAATATCGCACATATAATATTAATATCTGATATTAATTTACTATGTAAAATATTGTTCTCAATCGTAAATATGGTAAAGATATATAAATTATTTTTATGATGGTAAAGTAACTATAAATAACAAAAATTATATATTTTTATATAAATATCCATATTTTAAAAATGGACAATTATTTAACAAAAACATGTAAAAAACATACTAAAACATGTCTGTATATAAAAAAATCTAAATAATGAGTTCTTCATGGAAACATCTTTTTAAATTATAATACGAACATTCTTTAGAACGACATTACTTGAAAAGTTATTTTAACTGATTTTTTCAGGAGGGTAAAATGTACGAAGATGTACTCTCCTTTTTAATTTCACAGTCCACCTGTTGTAATGAGTTGTATATTATCACGAGTTCATAGAAAGGCAGATATAATCAACGAACAATTTCTGTATGACATTTATTTTCAATTTGAATGGAAGAAATTTTAAAGAAAAAGTTTCGAAGAGCTTTTTATACAAAATATTTGACAGTACGTGAATTTTTTATGAACATGAAAACCATTTTTTATTCAGCGAATTTCTTGAAATACATACGTGGTTTTCCTTCTTAAACGTATAATGCTTTAATAATAAATATGTTTTAATACGAAAATTTACATCGTAAATAAAATATTTCACCAATTATTATAACTCTTATGTAGAACAGAAAAAAGTACAAATAACGAGGTTAATTTTTAGAAGATATTCCGAGAGACTTCAAAGTTGAATGTAAATTAATCGCATGAAAAGTAAATACATATTTGCCAAATAGGTATCCAAAAAATAATGAGCTTGTATCGCATTCTCTGTTATTTTAGACATTATACACTACAATTTTCAATACATACTACTATCCTTCTGATTATTAAAGATATCCCAGTTTTTCAAATCGATACTTTCCTAAATCAACATTCAATATCAGACGAAAGAATTTCTCCAATTTCGATAAACTTTAGTTTACAATAATGAAAAACCCCCAAAAACCAAAAATTTTCATTTCATTTCTCAACCCAGGCATTCTTTCCCACACAGACCAATTTATCGGAAAAGTTATCACTATATTTTCCCAGTCAAATATCCGCCTTTTTTCGCGCGCTTGCATCGGAGAACGCGCGACCTACTATATTCTGTTTCCAATACATTTTTCTTTCCGCCAATGTCATCGACGATTAGCCTTCCCGCCTAGCTGCCTATATACTTCCCGACCGCAGGATCCAAACTGCAAAAAATTTCGCATTAATTTTTCACCGCAAAAAAGTGGCTCTCTATCGTTGCTCTCCTGACCGGAGTAAAAAAGTGAATCCCCCCCACCGTAAATCCCTGCTCCGCTTACCTCCCATTTTTTAACAGCATATCATTACCAGATCATAAAAAATGCAATCGACCGTCACCCCCTCGAAAAAAAATTTTTCCTCCCTTTTCGCCGTACACTCGCTCTACCGTGACACAATCGATGCACGCGTTCACACACACACATGCACACACACACATCACGTACACTACAGAGTTTCACAGGGGCGAATTTGGTCGAGAGCCTCGTCAACTCGTCGTCGCGATATCCTCGTTAATCCCCACCCGCGCGCACACACACACACACACACACATACACATAGACATACACTTTGGCCATCCTTTAAGTGGCTCACCGCGCGCTTCGGGCTTTTAGGAAGCTTCTAGCGTTGTAAATTAGTTACGGCTTCTCTCTTTAGCTCTCAGCCGCGTCGATTATATCGGGACGCAGCGGATTTTCGGCTGGGCGCAGGTAATCTAGTGGAAATAGAATTTATAGTTACGTTGGGTTTGATTGTGGAGAGACGTTTTTTCTTCCTAGTGCGAGCACGAGCGAATGATTTAGGACGAGGTGAAGATTACGATGGCGTAATTTTTGTCTCAGTGTTGCAGTTATAGGGGGAGATGAGATTGCATGACGGTTTTCTGATTAAATTGAGCTTTTCTTATCGTAATATACACTGTCTGGGTGGGAATTAAATATGCGCATTCTTATTTCAAAATTAAAGAACTTCTGGTTTATTGTAATTTTAGCTTTTTAAAATCTTTCTTTTGTTCTTTAATATTCGTATTATTTTTCCGCGCGTTTGATACAAAATCATTAAAAATTTAATGAATAACATCTCACTTATTATTCAGAAATAACGTATTATATTTCTTGAAATTAAATTTTTAATTAGTAATGTACTCTGGTTTACTACTAAATTATAAATTTATTTATATAAATTTTCTTAAAAATATTAGAAATATAAATTTTATTTAAGAACATAAATTCTACTTTAAATAAGATCTTAATTTAAAAAATTGAAAATTGCAATCTGTTGAAGGAATCAACGTACTAAATTTCATTCAACTGGCATTAAAAATCAATGAAGAGCAGCTGCGAGTCCTATACACCTTTAAGGTACGGATACGCGTTGTTGCGAAGCATTGAAATGATCTAAGTTCGTAAATTATAAAATACAATTATGTTGAATTGGGGAGAGTTGTGAATTTGATTAAATATTTTTAAGAAGATTACTTACAATGTTATTACGAGAATGATCGATCTATACAAAGTTTTTAAGGTCATTTAGTTAAGGTAAAAGGTTGTTGAATGCAGTTTAATATAGATAATTTGCTAATTGCTCGTTGCTAATATTAGTAAAAACTCCAATCTTATTTGGTCATACGAGCGTTTTTCGTTTTCGTTTGTCGATTTATGTAGCCGACATTTCGACCGATTAATTGGCGGTCTTTTTCAAGACTCTGCTACAAAGGTATTTATTTTAAAGTGATTTTAATTTTTCGATAAATGTTTCTGGTTAGTAATTTTATTTGTAATTTTTGTACTAGAGATTTGAAAAGGACCGTCAATAGAACGGTCTAAACGTCGGCTACATAATAAACGCCCGTATGACCAAATAAGATTGGAGTTTTTACTAGTGGTGCCATTATAGCATACAATTATGCTTGTTCATAGTTGTCATGACACTGTCCATGATTTGTTATTCGTTTAAGTTTATGGTAAATATAATTTCATGTTATTATTTTTTATGTTTTGTATTTTGTTTATACAGTTTGTGGCATAATGTGTAATGTAATCTAGTGACTTATAATGTTTATTTATTTTTGTGTAGCCATGATGAGGGGAGTATGTTTAAAAAACTCCTGAAACGTCGCATACTTTTAACTCAATTAAAAATGGATTGTTCTGAGTGATCGATGGAGTCATATAAATTATTTATACTAAGTTGTTTAATGCAATTACTTTGCCACAGAATATGCGACCTTCTTACTGAAAATATGTACATAATTTACATGCATAATAATTTATATTTCAATGTAATTGCGTGTTGTTCACAAAACCTGCGAAATTGTATATTGTTAACATATAAAGAGTTAAATATTTTATACAGCAACATAAAATCTTCTAGGGATAAAGTGTAAATGAACAATAGATATTTAATTTCATGTTATATTATTCATAGGAATGCATGAAGAAAATGAACAGTAATTAACGGAAATTCAATTGGAAATCAATTATGTCAATAAGTTATTCATACATTTTAAGTATTTACGGGTCTTGAATTGTAATATAATTTTAATTGCAATTTTATTAACATTTTAATAATTTGAATAATTAGAAATTAGACATTTATATTGATATATCTTGTTGAAAGATTTTACTATTTTTATATATCAATTTTCATAAAACTATTTCGTTAAATAAGATAAAGTCGTGATTTGAATCTACGTACAAGAATCTTATATATCAATTCATTTTATGTAGCAATAAAAAGTTAAAAACAAAGTCGTCACTACAATTTTTCTCTTGCTCAAAAAGGACATAAATCCTTTCCTATGAAAACGATTTTACCTTACAACGGACAGAAGAGAAATTCCTTGGAGTTTACATTCAACAGGACAGCTTTTGCGATCGTTTCTCGTCAATCAAACGCAAGCCCCCGAATGAAGTTCTCGTCGTTACATCGATTTACAACATCCGTGATCAAAGATATTCGATCTTTACACCCCGAGAAAAAAACTACACACCTAGAAACACTACACTCGTAAAAACACCTATAAAACCCGACTGTACGTTACTCTCAACTCTATAAAATTGACTCCTTTACACACTTTCAATCTAAAACAGTATAGTTCGTATAAAAAAATCACAATGAACCAAAAACTTGAAACAAAAAATCGCTTCACAAGCTACTAGAACAAAAGGCTTTTAACACACGCACAGTACGATCTACGCCGCAAAAAACTACCCTCATCCCCTTCAACAGTCTCCCGCCAAAAAATCCCAACCCCCCTCACCGAAGCCTAATCAGCATCGGTATACAACCACGTCCCGTTAAAAACTACGCGCACAAACCCCGAACAATGACCCAGCTCAACGAGAGTGCGCATAAAAGCCAAAGGAACCAAAGAAAGGAGCGACTAACGCCAAGAACAAGAAAAAGGATCTAGATGGGGAGAAGAAGAAGAAGAAGAAGAAGAGAACGAGCGCGCTCACGCATTATTGTCGGTACTCACGTATATAGCAGTTTCAGCTTCCAGCCTCCCTCTCTCTCTCTCTCCCTCGTAAAGTGTTCTCTCTCTCTCTCTGCTTCGCGCGCAGCAACGCACGAGAGACGCGTTCAAAAAAGTAGCCAGCAGCGGCAGCGGCAGCATGTCTGGGTCCGTTGGAGTTGCAGCTGGTGGATCTTCTTCTTTTTTTTTCTCTCGATTCTCTCTCTCTCTCGCGTGCGTGGTCTACGTAATAATACAGCGCGTCCTCTCTATCTCTCTCGCACCACCCCATTTTTATCTTCATCCGTCGAAGGTGTACGTACGTACAGCTCGCCTGCGTATGCATCCACGTCCGATTCTCTATTCCTCCTCTCTCTTGTGTTACAAATGCATGTACGAGCAGCAGCAGTAGTAGCGGCAGCAGCAGTGGCAGCGGTAAGCAGCGGAGAACGGCAATGTGCACGATACGCTCCTCTCGGTCGAACTGGAAACTCCCCCCTCGCGCCGGCTTCATATAGCCGCCCCCCACCCCTACCTTCGCGCAACGCTCGCCTCCCCTCGCTCGCATCCCCCACTTTGCTTTGCCACCCCTCTATCTCTCTGGCCCTATATTGCAATTTCTCTCTCTCTCTCTCTCTCTCTCTTTCTCTCTCCCTTTGCGTCTATGTACCTTTGGTTCGCGCGCGCATTGTCTCTCTCTCTCTCTCTCTCTCTCTCTCTCTCTCTCTCTCTCTATGCCTCTGTTACATTCTCGTCCTTGCAGCTCGCCTAGGTATATATATATATATATAGTCTCCGGAGCTCCATCTACGTGTATCTCTCTCTCTCTCTTTCGCTCTGTCTCTTGCTCTTTAGCAACCCCTGAAATGCGCGCGCGCTCGCTCCGGGTGGAGAGCGAGAGGGGTAAAAGCCGGGGATGCATGTGTATATAGATGTGCACGGTGGGATGCTGATGCGCCGGTGTGGCCGATCAACACCTTGGGCCGTGTCTTTATGCAATGGGGCAAGGAAGACGCGGAGCTGGAGAGACGGGGACAAGAAGGGAGTGGAGAAAAGCTGGACAGAGTGAAAGAGAGAGAGAGGGTGTATGGGAAAAAGGTAGTAGCTAACTGTGAGGTGTGACGAAGATTGGGAAAGATTAGGGAATGCCGATGTATGTGAAATATGAGGTAGGTGCGCAGATGCTGAGTGGGACTGAGAGGAAATGAAGGAAATGGACGGGTGTGCGTTGGAAGTAAAGAATGGAAACTGAGAGGAAATAAACAATAGTGAAGATCGAGAGAGATAGGGAGAGGGATGTTTGATTAATTGATAAACTATTATTGGTGTTGTATTATAACTGTAATGGTTGGGCAAACGGGCTTTTGTTAAATTTGCACAGGGTTAAATTGGAATGAGTGATGCTCAAATACCGTGTATCGATTACTGGTCAAAGGTAAACTGATTAACAAATTGTTCATTTTGAAGAGAACGCTTAGCCTTTTAATGCGATCTGTTGAATTTATTGTAAATGGAAAATTGCCTTGTCTCTATATACGACATTTATTATACAGTTTTGAATGAAAGAACAATTGTAATGGACGATTTTGACAAATTAGAAAACTATGTAACTTTTATCGTTTTAAATAAATTATAAAAAACTAATTTATCAAATTAATCGACAATTTATGTTAACTCTGGAAAAAATAATAATAAGCATAATTATTTAAAAATTAATGGTGTCATGTACGACATATTCTCTAAGACAAATGATCTATCATATTATATAGCTGTGTATCTCGTAAAAATGGTTAGAGTGACAATAAGTAATTTTAGTTATCCATCGATAAATATATTAGAAATTTTCATTTTTCCCAAAATATATGTATTAAAATCGGATTTCCTTATTGGGATTGCTATATTTAAAGGACATGAAGAACGGAACACTTGGATTATTATTAAAATCAAAAATTAGATTAATCACGTAATTTGACTAATTTTGTTAATTTTCAATTCTGATAACAACTGAAGTGTTCCGCTCTTCATTTTCCATAAATAAAGCGACCTTGAAAAGGAAATTTGATTCTGATACGTATTTCTGAGAAGAACGAAAATTTCTAATATATTTGTTTGCCAAGTAAAGTAGGTCTGAGGCATCCCTTTCAGAACGTTTCACTTCCTGATGGATAAGTATCATATTTAGATTATACGTTTTCCAGTAGTTCTATTTATAAGTTATTATACACGTTAAAACATGTTCGAATCTATGGGTTTTGAATTTTAACCTTAACATGAGCATGCATTCGATTTCCTTATAGTTAGCAATAAATTATAATCATTTCATTCGAAATAATAATTGCCTTTCAAACCAAAAAGATATACCAAACACTACATACTAGAAAATAGAGCGAGTAAAATCTTCACTAAATTTCAAGCAAACTTAATAAAAAGATTGCAAATTCTCTTTTCACGCAAGCTGAAAATGCACTAGAAATTCACCGATAATTCCCCCAAATAGAGCGAGAATCCACTCCAAAAAACGCACATTACAATTTCTCCCCAAAAACTGCACATGTAACTCTCTCGCCCACAACCTACCCCAAGAAAGCGAAACCGCAGCATTCCAATTTATGCACTCGAAGCGAAAAGTCCTGTCACCGAGCGCACAGCTCACCGATTATCTAATGGCCCGTGCCAAACAATTATGCCCATCATCGCTTACCGTACAGCCAGCAATTACATGCGCGCGAGCGCGGCCGCGGCACAGAGAGCTCAATCATAAATTTTCTCCCGGCGGCCGCGGACAGACAGATAAATACGCGCGGGGTGCTGCAACAGAGCGCAGAGAGAGAAAAATCGTGCCAGCGCGCTCGAGGGAGGGACGGACGGATCGGGGTAAAAGTTTACCGGAGTGTGTCCTCCTCCTACTGCACCTTCTCGCAGCTCTTCGGCAAGCGTGTATATACGAGTATATATAGTAGGAGGACCTTATCGCCGCTGCTGCTGCTGCTGCTGCTTCTGCCTCCTCGTATGTCGAGGGAGAGAGGAGAGACTTCAAGAGTCGATGTCCACTTTGCGCTTTAGCTCGAGGGTCGCGGTGTGTATGTGTGTGTGCGGCCAAGTAGATCGGGTCGAGATAGGTAAGGCGGAGCGTTGAAAGAGCAAGAGTCCATGACGGACGTGCTAATGATTTTCGAACTTTATATTGAATTTTGACGCGCGTCGCGCGGTAGTAGCAGCATTTCTGGTGCCTGGAAGGGGGTGAGTTACAACGCTGAGAAAGTTTAACGGACGTTGTCGTACTGGCTTGAGAGGCGGGGACAAGTGGTGTGGCGATGCGTCTTCTGATTTATCGACAGTGCGCAGTTGTTGTTGATTAGAATTGCGAGCGTGCGCGTGATTTTTTTTCAAGAGAGAATTTGGTGCTAGTGTAGGTCGTGGGTTTTGGAATGATTCAATCAATTCGATCTTTACGATATTTAGAAAGGAGATTTATTGTATTTTTTCAATGTTTATTTATTATTTAAAATATAATATATTTTTCTCTGGGTTATAGATTTTTCAGGTTCAAATAGAGAATTCAATTTAAATAAAATGTCCACTCATAAAGAAAATTCATCTGTTATTTAAAATATATTTTTTTCTCGGTTATAGATTTTTCAGATTTAAATAGAGAATGTAATTTAAATAAAATTTAAATTGTTAAAAAATTGAGACAGTACCTTTAGTAACGAAAGAGTGCTTGAAAATATTAATTTGAATAATGCAGTTAAACATATAAATTGAAAATTTAAACGAGATCAAGCTTAGTCATTAAAAGACTGCCGTTGTTATTTTTTATACTGAGATACTTGATTGCTACCCAAATTTGGTAAGCTGTAAAAGAATTTAATTTATTTACGCGATGAAGACTTTTGTAATATTACAAAAGTATTTTAAAAGCATTTAATTTCAATTCAATTTTTATTTCGATTTCGCGGAAATGCTAAAGTGAATAAACGAATATTCTGAGCTCAAGTATAAAAAATATGACTTAAATATGACTACCTTGTAAGGTATAGTAATTTGGAAACCAGGAAATACATAAATCATACTTGCATTTATTATTAAGCAAAAAAATGAATGTAGTATTTAATATCTCAAATAGGTCGTAGGTTACGATTATAAAATAGACCATATATATACACACATATATATATATATATATATATATATATATATATATATATATATATATATATATATATATATATATAAATAGACTAACGCTAACTCATACATACTATGCACACAATTCTTTCTTCTTTTCTTCTTTTGGTGATGAATACTCAGAGAAAGAATTTCCAGTGGCAAATGAATCATTCATTTGTCGCAGCGCGAATTGATAGTATTTGCGGCAAATGACACTTTCTTAACTAAAAAGTAATAATTCTTAACTATTAAGAACTTGTTCATTAGAGAAAAAGTATCAAAATTTCTTTCGCAGATGTACACATTTCTTCACAGTTAGAAAATTTGACGCTAAATGAAAATCAAATAAAAAAATAATTGTATAATAAATATATTGCAACTACAATATTCAATATCTGTTCAATAAAACATAACTCTGTGAATATTGATCGCATTTTGTCAAGAAAGTTACGCATTCACGATCAGGTTCAATTTTGGGAATCCCGATGACTATATACCGCATAAACTCTCTTGACTTCGGCATCTCGCGGCTGGCGCGTGTATTTCTCGGATTCAAAGTTAAATTTTTACTACACTTTACATTTTATATCATGAAAGTAAAAATAATTATCGGCAAGTTTATACCATCAATTGCAATCTTTATATGTACACAAAAAATACAGAAAGTATATCTTATAATTTATTTGTATTTATTTATAGTTCTATTAATAAGGAATAAAAGCATCAACTCCTCATTACAATCAAAATGAAATATTAGTCATTGATATCCTAAATGTTAGTGATTGAATTCTTAACTATTAAGAACTAACGCGTTCAACGTCCAATACAAAATTCATGTCACCGAAAACTTCACTGTTAAGAACTATGCATTTGTCCGTATTCAAATTCATAATTCTTAACAGTTCAGATATATGCTTTGCTGCAAGGATTTCTTTCTCTCAGTGAATAGTTGCTAATCCAGATGATGTGAATATCCAATATTTAGGGTGATTAAGGCAGCATATCTGCGTTGGAATTAATTTGACATTTAGATTTTAGAGGTTTTACGAGGCAAGAAAAATGTTCAGCTTCTGCGCTGATATGAGTGAATAAGTGAATATAGTATGAATGATTGCGAGCGAGTCAACGGCTCGCGCCGCGAGACAGAACCGTAGCTAATTGTTCGCACTGTGGTGTCTAGCGATCGAGTTCGAGTTTCGGCAATAAATCCTCTCTCGACAATTTCTCCCACTTCTTCACTTTCTTTCAAATGTTTGTCGCTCTCTTTTCTTTCTCTCTCTTTTATTCCTCTCATATAATCCATTACAACCTTCAGTCTTTCAATCCTGTGGTATTTAAATAAAACCAGCGTTTTCACTTGCTCGTTTTCTAGTAAAAAGTGGACGTTTTAAATATAAAAAACCACTGCCAATTCATTAGCTTCATCAAACTAAATAAATTGTTCCAATATGAATTTCTTTATTCTAATACATTATTTTTACATTGCGACATTTCTTTCTAATTACTAACTTAATAAAGATACATTTTGCATCATTGATTGTTTGTCGAAAGATAAATTACATAATTAGTTTACGATCATGAATTGCATTATCGATTTCATAATATGGTAAAATAGAGAAATCGTTATAAAACCAAAACGAATCAATGCATCTTTAATTTTTTCTCTGCTTTCATATATTTATAACAAACAATCAAAAGACTGTTGAAAAAACAAAAACGCATCGAAAATCCAAAAAAATATTTTTGTCTCTATATCGCGAAGAAAGAACAAAAAAATGAGCCCAGAAACATTAATTTTTATCGTATATACCTCGAGAAACAGGGGTATACAATGTGTACACACATACACACACATACATATACCTACACACACACACACACGCACGCACGCGCGCACACACACACATACACACACGCACGCACGCACGCACGCACGCACACACTCACACGCACACAACACACACAACCATACAGTAATTTTCTAAAAATAGTTTATTTTGATTCCTAATATCTCAAAACACATTTATAACACGTTTTTCGCAAAACTTTTTTGATGTAAAATACATCTTCTGGCTGGGGTGTGAAAAAAATGAGGGGGAAAATAGGTAACAAAATGGGGGGAAAAGCTGAGGAGAAATAAATAACGCGGTAAGGGGAAGGAACGCTACACTCTTTCGCTTCTCTCCCACTCCGTCTACTGTTATAAAAATAGCGCGCGTGTTATACGGCTCCAGCTCCTTCCTGCTTGAAGCTCGCTCTCCCTCTACTGCTCTGACGTTGCAAATTCGTCTCGCTCCTCCAAATATATATAGATATACTGCGCACAGCACAGAGCGTGCATACACACAGCTCTGCGCGGAGACACAGTCACAGTGCACACAGCGTATCGTCGCTCTCCCTCCAGTCTAGCAGCCGATGTGTATATTATACATAACATATACTGCTCGTTCTCCCTCCAAGCTTGCCGGCGTTGTGTATATGAGGGCTATTCTGCCGTATGGTGGCGCTAGTGTGACACGTGGGTTGTGGGTCGAGGGACAGTGATATATAGATATACAAGTAATAACAAAAATGCACATTTAACTTTAGTCCTCACATGGTGGAAAAAAGGGAGGTATGCTACCAAGGAGCCGGCCGAACTTCCAACATTTATAGCTCACTGTTTCACTTATATACATATACAACGTCAAACATGGCGCTAACGCTGAGGGTACAAGATTTAAATCAAAATAATGCTATAATAAATTATATGCAATATTTATTAAAATTTTTAAGTTTTTTTTTAACGTAGAAAGACAAAATCTAATCGATAAAATTCACAATACCGCTGATTTGTGTGAAAAAATGTGCTAAATGGAAGATTACAATCTTTACAATGACATTCTTTTTGCATTTTAATGATTTTATACAATTTGTATAAAGATATTGTATTCTTATTGCAAATATTTGATAGAACAATACTAGCGCTATTATAATAATAATCAAAAACCGGATGTATTAAATACAAATATTGTCAAGCTATTATTTGGCTGAATTTCTAACTTCAAAAACGCTACTGAATTTTCGTTCAACCAAAAGTTAAAATAAAAGTTATTTACAGCATCAAATAGCATTGCATTCATTGTGTTATCTTCAGGAATGCAACTTTCTAATATAAGTGGTAAAAACCATTGAAATAACTTCAAATTCGACAACATAATTCCCATATTGCAAAAGTAATTATCGTCAACTAGAGAAATATTCAACAAAACGCTGCAAATTTTTTATTTCTTATTCGACTTTAATTTTTAAGGTCTCATTCTGTTCCTTGAACGAATTCAGGGGGGCTTGCGGATATGAAAATTGAAAAAATCGATAAATCAGCAAAGTTACAGCCAACTGTTTATAAGTTATGCCTCGTCTTCATGGCAGTTTAATAGAGTCTTGCTTTAACTTTCAATATCGAATAACCTTTATGTTATTTAGAAAAGTAAAACTTTTTTAGTATGAAAAAATAGAAGAAACATATCTCTTCATAATATAACTCTTTAGAATTGACTAGCAATTATCACTGTAAAGTTATTTAATATTGAAAGTTAAAGCGAGAAACTATTAACGTGCCAGAGACGACGAGGCATTAGTGCGTGTGTCTTATAAACAATTGGACGATACTTTGCAAGTTTATTGAATTTTTCCAATTTGTATATCAATAAGTCCCCTTGAAATGATTCAAGGAAGTAACAAAATGAGACCTTCAAAATTAAAAACGAATAAAAAATAAAAAGTCTGCTGTTTTGATGAATATTTCTCTCGTTGTCGATAATCATTTTTGCGATATGGACAATATTCTGATAAATGTCTTTTTTCATCACTTAAAGTATTTGTCTTTTATATTATATCATTTCTTATATTATAATATGATAACAAATTATTATATAAATGATCCTTAAGATACATGAGTATGATTTATGCAGGAGCCACCTATACTTAATGTACGTAATATTCATTTATTGTATACAATCGATTCGTTTTCGCGATATTTCTTAGTGAATGTGACAAATAGAATAATGTAACTTTCGAATATAATAACTTTTACGGTAAATAATTCAAAGCTGTGTGTAAAAAAGTATATCCTCGCATATAGATCAATGTATTATACATCTCCCGCGCGTCCCGAGACGAACACATTTTTCTTTACTATCACAAAGCTTCCTCTTTGAGGAAGCAAAAATGTTAACTGATATGTAAAAAAATTGTTAAATTTTTATACAATTTAAATATTTTTTCATAGTCTATGCTACACATATTTTGCATAGGATAAATGGCAATTTAAAAATTTAAATCATCTATGTATCTCGAAATTTAGAAAAAATGCACTTATTTTGACTTCTTAACACAGAACTAAATAGAAAAAAATAATTTTTTATTTGAACATTTAATAAGATTGAAGGAAGCCAATGAATTGACAGCGGTTTTTCTTGTATTGATACTAACATATGGGTGATACAAAACTTTTATATTTTGGTCAGTACATGGCACCTCTTTATTTATAGACATGTGCACTAAAGAGATTTATGGATAGATATATATGAATATTTGATGTCATGGTATGGTCGTGTTTGCATGAAGCACGTTTCAAGTCATGTGTTGATACACACATACACATACATAATCACACACACACACACACACACACACATACGCACACACACCCACACACACATCCATACGGACATCTTCTAAAAATATTATATTTTGAATACAGATGTTCCAAAGCATGTCTCTAACATGTTTTTTCGATATCTTTTTTACTATTAGAAAGTTTCTTCTATGTGGAAGCCAAATTGTAAATACAAAACAGAGTATTGTTTAATTTTATTTAGGTATGTATTTATTTGACTAATAGGACATTTTTAACATATATCTAGTGTACAAATGAATCTACAAATGAATGGTTTTCTTTTTAAAAAATACTAAAAAAATTGCAGCAAGGTGAATATATATTATATATAATTATAGGAATATTTATGTATTCATGATTAAGTATTATAGAAGTACAAAGTATATCAAAGTATGTATAGAAAAAAGTGAATGTCTTCGATCGAGCTATCCAATGCTTTTTGTTATCAATCATTTTCGCTAATATTACAGGTTTCCTCTCCAGCTAGGCGCTGATTGCGATATCTCAATTTACATCTTATACGAGTGAAAAGACCTAGCCATTAAACGAAAACAATGTAGGATGAAGAGGAGCAAGATAAGAGAGAACGACGGAAAATAAGGGAGAATGAAGGAGGACGGAATAAAGAAAAGGCTAGTATTATAGCAACATGTATATAGTCATAGAAAATGAAGAAGAACGACCAGAATAGTGGAAGAAGGTGAAATCGAGAAAGGGGAAAATTATAGTGGTTCGAAAAAGGATGCCAGGAAATCTTCACAAGCAGAATTTTTCTACAATGAAAGTAAATTATAGCTATTGAATTATAATTTTGAAAAATAACTTTGATCGATGACCCAATAAAATAATTATTTTAACTAGAGCTCAACTTAAAAAAACTTATTTGATAAAAAGTCAATAAATATTCACAAAAGAGAGAAACTCAAGGAATAGAATTTAAATTTTACCCGCGACATATTTATCATTCCCTTTACGTCAAATTTTAAATACCCATTTTTGCAGAAGTAGGTCACAGTACGCTCGGAATACATTACATTAAAAAATAATTTCTCGAACAAATTATCCCGTTTTAGGACGTTCGCTCCGTCAACAGTGTCAACGTTCCCACATTACGAGCACCAAGGATTGCTTAAACGTATATACAGAATCCTATTACTTCCTTATTCATCGTGAACGAAATTACTGTAACGCATTTTCACAAAACTTCTCTCGCTACGCAAAACTTCAGCCCTATAATACAGACCCGAGGCTCGAATACGCGCGATGTCACACTAATTATTAACGCAATATGTTCGCCCCTGCGGCGACCGGACACTGGCGGGAGGAGAAAAAGTAAACATACGTAGCAGCTCGAGATACGCGTCAGCGGAAAGAGAATAGGTCAGCAATCCGGTAGCGAAGAAAACCAAAAGGCAAACGGCTCAATAAAGGAAAAAGAATCGTTGTATTGCAGATGAGGCGAGAAAACTGAAGGCGAGGACAGACAGATGTTTAGCGGAGAGATCTACGGTACAGCGCAATTTAAGCCAGGACCCTATTTTCAGTCAGTCGTTAAATACATTTCTATGTAAAAGTTATTGTAATAAAAAGTTAGGTAAAAATCTTTTGTTCTAATTGTATATTCGCATGCATGTGTGTAAACATTTTTTGAAAGCGTTACAAAGAAACAGCGTGACTAAAAGTTAGCTATCTCATTTGAATTTTGGCTTTAAAAAGGATTATATTATTTTTCGGAAAAACAAATTTTCACGTGTATTTGATATCTTATTTTTTAAAATACACAAAGAAATGTGTTTAATTCAACGTATAATTTTTAGAATTTCAGAATGATTATTGAAAGTTCCATAGTTATATTCTATGCATATGGTAATGCTAAATCCACCCTTCGCCAACAAATGCGAGGCCCCTCTTTCTTCATTTTATTTTTAATTTTGAGTAAATATTTATCTGAAACGTTGTTGTATCAATAAAAAACAATAACATTTCAGAGCATTATTCTCTCAAAATTGAAAACTAAATTATAAATAACCAAAGTTTAAATAACTTGTTTTGATATCAAAGCAATTTCACGCGAATTAATTAAGAGAATTTTATAATTTTTATATTGTTCATTTGGAATAATTATTCAAAATTTTAATCCATTTTAAAATTTGTTATACGTATACTCATTTTTGCAAAATTATTGCATTGAAAGAAATCATCTATTGAACGGTAACTGTAGTACTCTTAACCCATTAATACCTCACTGTATTAAAAACGTGCCACTTCATTCGGAATATTGAATATTCACTATAATTCCCATTGGCAAGATAAGTCACTATTTTAACCAGCAGCAGATGTATCACTGAAAACGAGTGTAATTCTAAAATCCTAAAAATAAACCCACCACTTTCAATCTTCGACAAATAAAAAGACCCCAGACTGCCGCCCTATCCGCCCAAAAAACTGGGTCCACCTTGGTGTACACTCAATGAAGATAATGAAGACGAGAGAGAGAGAGAGAGAGAGAGAGAGAGAGGCTCGCGTGGACCGCTGGCTGGTGCCTCCTTCTGGCACCGTACCGCGGCGTGGCGCTCTCGCGCGATTTTCAGAGCCCTTCTCCTCGCTGGCCTTCCCCAGCATCGGAAGCAGCAGCAGAAGCAGCGGCATCGGGGGATGATGCGAGCGCGAGCGCGGGGCAGGTCGTCATGGCGACGAGACGGTGAGAGAACAAGAGAGAGCGAGAGAGAGAGAGAGAGAGAGAGAGAGAGAGAGAGAGAGGCCGTGAAAGGCCGACGGTGGCATTGATCGCGTAGCGGCCGCGCGCGAGCGCCCTGCAATACCTGCTCGCTCTTCTCTCTCTCTCACACACACACACACACTCTCACTCTCTCTCTCAGGCTAGGCTGTGCATGTGTGTATTTATATGTGTGAGTGCATAAATGTGAGTGTGTGCGTGTGTGTGTAGGTGTACGTGCATGAGTTTGTTTGTACGTACATGAGTGTACGTGTATAAGTGTGCTGTGAGTATGAGTGTTGTGAATGAGTATACGTGTATGTGTGTGTGTTTGTGTACGTGTGTGTGTGTATGTGTGTATGTGTGTGTGTGTGTGTCGACAAATGTGACGCTTCTACTGATGCTGGCTGCAGTTCCCGTGACACATACCATCATGTAAAACGACAGCGCGAGTTGTAGCGATTGATACGTCTCTGCCTCTGTCTTCTTCGGCCTGTCTATCTGTGTTTGGTGAATCTGTTTGTTTTTTCGTTGTTTTGCGCGGATGCAGTTCCAGCTTTGCTTTTGTTTTACTTGACCTGAGCTTTTGGTTGCGAGACTTTACAGGAGTGAAATTTCGGTCCAGGAGAGTGAGCTGCAGGTTTCAATCGGGCATTGGTGTGTCTGGATGTAGTAACGAACTAAGCCCATTTAAGAAATTTTTCTAACGGTCGCAACTATTTTAACATTGGCGATATAAAAAAATAAAATTCAATATATTCTATCACTTCAATTAATACTTGAACGTGCTATGTATCAATTTGCATGACAAATTTTTTCGTTAAGGTATCCAGGATTTGGATAAAGAACATAAGCCGACTTCATTTATTTCAAATTTAAAAAAAAATTGAAATCCGAATAAGTTATAGCTTAAACACGTTCCTTTGAATGACGTCACACTCATATAACATCAATAGGCATCGCTATATGAATGTGACGTCATCAGCATATTTGAAGCGCTGTAACTTCAGTATTAAAAGGTAGATTATGAAAATTCGAAAAGTACACAAAGAAAGTAGTATATAATCTATCGAATCAAAGCATAAAAAAAATTTTATGCAAATAGCCAATTGCATAGTTTAAATCAGATAAATACTAACGAGTTTTTTTTAATTTTATTACATATACGGGCATTACTGTTCTTACATAGATATATAACATATTTAAAGATTTTGATGGACGTTTACGAAATTTAGTAAATGCACTTATTTAATTTTGGTTCTAAACGCTTTAATTTATGATAGGGACTGCAAGCAGTGTGACTAGTTATATGCACGTGGGTTTTTCAACTATGATGCTGAGTTCAAAAGGTGGTTCTTCAGGAAATTTTAAAATTCTGTAATTTTCTACTTATTTAGTTACTTTCTTACTTATTTTACATTTTATAGTACTTTCTATGTGGTAATAAAAATAAATAAATATATCCTTATTGTAGTTATTGCTAAAAAGCTTTTATTTATTGATGAAAAATTATACATATACCAAACACTACATATGCATTTATTTTTAAAATAAATATTTACAATTAATTTTTGCATTTTCCGATAAAGACTTATTTATTTAAATTAAAATTTATTTTATTCACAATTAGTTTTTTAAATAAACAATAATAAAAGTTATTCTATTTTTTAAACGTTTGCGAAGTATACCTATAGAGTTGTAATTATTCTTTATTTTATTTATTATAAAAAGGAAAATTGACAATAATTTTGAAATAGGAAACGCTTTTCATGCAGTTTCAAAAAGATTCGACAAAAACTAATGCTCACGGAACATGAACATTGAAAAATACAATTGTGAGAAATAGAGAGTTTTATACAATACAAATTTCTCCTTTCTTTAATTACAAAATTTCACTTCTATGTATACATATAGTTCAGATTTTTTCAGCAAATACTCACATGAATAAAAGAACGATGTTTGTTTAATCGAGTTTTAGCTCACCATAGAAGCAAACCAAAAATGTCCGTTTTACAACTCAATATTATTCAGATAGATTTAACAAGTGGATACTTGTTTTATATTTGAGATAGGCATAATATTTTTATTTATATGAAACAGTTGTAATGAACTTCACTTCATCATAATAACGAAAATGATAATACTTGGATTTCTTATGTAAGATATTTTTGTTAGTTTATTTGTGCATCTTGACGACAAACCTAATTTAAACTATATAAACTGTGATTTTGAAGATCGACTTATAAGATCAGCATTGTATATTCAAAGATTCTGAGAGATTTATATATAAAATAATTAAATTTTGAATCTAATAAGATATTTACAGTAATATATAAATTGAAACTAGCACAAGATTACATTTAATTAAGGAGGATGCAGGAAATCTGGACAGCCCGAGTATGTGGCTACGCACGGGGGTGGTAACTGTGTAGTCTCTACTGTTTGTTCTCCACGTCTAACTAGTTAAAGGGGTGCAATAATTACGGTCTTACTTCAGAAACTCAGAAACTCTTCCTTAACAATTTTAGGTAAGCTGCTTCACGCAACAAATTCGCTTCTTAAATAACGATAATTAATATATTCCAAGTTTTCCAAAACTTAGTATAAACTTAGTATTTTATATTTCATATATGATATATTAAAATAATTTGTTTATTTAGTTTACTTATTCAACTTTTACCTTTTAATATTCTACAATAAGCTTTTTTAACAATTACGTAATTGCATGCTATTTTCAGTTTGAATAATTAAATTATTTTCAGCTACCTGTGTGATAATGTACTTTTGCTCCTCTTCCACTTCATGTACAAAACATAGTTTAGTGTGCAATCTACTTGTGGGTAAATATTAATTTCAGTAATGAAACAGTTTACTCATGTTAGAGAGAATGGAAGTGTGGGATCTCCATTTATTTTATTTATCTGTACAGTAAACTGTTGGTTATTTCCTGTTGGAAACAATTTAAAACGTGTAAGTAGCTTTGTGCGTTATATTTATGTGGTGATAAGCACCGATCAAGATTAAATATCATGTTGTTTGATCAATGAAGATTTATCTCAATTATTTTAAAATTCAGAATCTTTAACTAACTTTCGTTTCTTATGAGTAAACTTCTCATTAATTTCTATAGCGGAAATATATATTCTTATACACAGAAAAACTTTTAATAATTTTTAATAACATCGTAACAGATATCTGACTAAAATACATGTACAAATGTTACAATATATAATTTCGAGCATACCTACTGTAATTGTGATAATTATCAAAATTCATATTCTTGGTAATTACATCAAGAATTTATTAACAATTTTCAATTACTTTGAAAAGAGCACTGCAGATCCCTAAGTAAGCAATTTTTTTTTCTTTCCTTTGTATGGACGTAAAGATGAAATGAGATTAAGCATATATTAACATTGCATTGCTCTTTTAATTAGAGAACTTTCGCTCACTTTAATAAATTATAATAATTAACACAATTTCTTAAGTAGTACTGGAATCAATGCAGACTACATCTACATATCCTATTCGTTACTGTATTAACGATTTAAAATTAAAATTGTAAATCTTTTAGTTAGCTTCTTTATAATTAAGATGAATCTTTTAATTTTGAGTTTAAAAAGTACAATCATAATATTGATTGTCAGGCTTTCCGTCACTTTAAAATCCACAATTCGTGTTAAAAATGTTTTGAACTGCTTATTTAATGTGGCGTAATTACCGAATGTTTAACTAGTTTCTAGTTAGAACTCGTTAATTGCCTACCATATTTAAACGTACAAATTAATTATTGATTTTCACATAAAATTAAATATATTATATCAAACAAAAAAATGGTTCCACGAAATTTATTGATGTATTATGCATATTTATGTGTGTATGAGTACGTAGGTATGTGCATATTATGGACGATTCTACAGATTCTTCCATTGTCGTGTCGTCATCATTTTGTTCAATTTTAAGACTTATTGACCAACTTTTATGTCATGATTATATGTATACAAATTATAATTATATATTTTAGTACATTACAAATGTTGAATATTAATGTAATAGATTTACAAATTTCATCAAAATATGCTCTTAACATTTTAATTTAAAAAAATGTATTAATAAGCAAACAAATTTTATTTTAAATAGTAACGAATTTATAAATTATAATATGTTTTCTATGTTTATAATGAAGATTTCTCACTATACTTACATGGAGAGAGTACGAATTGTGGGTTATGATTTTTCATAAGACATTTAAGGATCATTTACCAGTAGCTAAAAATCAAGTCTAACACTCGAAGCTATGTTAATGTTTTAGCTATATCTTGTGATATAAGGCCTAATCAAGCCAATTACGGGAACTAAGTTTCATTTCTAGTAATTAATCCTTAAATATTTCATCAAAATTCATGACTCCCAATTTGCACTCTTTTCTTCTTAGTAAGGCTTAAACATGTCCATTTCACTAAAAAAAATAATTTTTTTTATGAATTTATTAAAATTATTTCTGTTGGAAGCAATTATTCTGAACATTTCTTTTACTTAAATACTTAGTAATACCTTTATGTTCGCCGTTGAAAAAACTCAAAATCCTTTATTCTTCACGTTCCAGTAAATTAACATTGTCAATACACCATATTTATTGGAGGAACTTTGCGGCGTGCCGGATTCTACGTGATACGATGAATGAAATTTTTTCTACCAATCATTATTTGACTTCTTTTAACGTGTACTAAAGCTTAAGGGGGGTCCCTAGAAGTTTTCTTAAAATTGCCCCTTATCTTCAAATTTCTTTTAATATTTCATATATGTTTATATTATAACCAAAAATGAATGTATTTCTAAAAATTTCTGCCAATTTTATCGTATATATATTATACAACGAAAAGTTAATGATTTTTTTAGTCAAAGTGAGGTAGATTACCAACGTTCCTGGTGCATTCGAACATACCAAAAAATCCAAAAAACTAACAAGGAGAGTGTCCTATCCGTGGGAAACGATTTTCGATGAAGCTTTGGGGTGTGCTTTCTAATACCTAAAAGTAAAACCCAATACCCGTAGTTTGTTCCAATGGGTCCTTTTTCTCGAGATACGAGCCATTTTACTCCAAATATGCGTTATTTTAATGCAAAATTCTACCTCTACTTCATATCCTTACTATCATTACTATATCACTACTATATAAGTTTTGGTGCTGGAAAAATTGTTCAAAAGGTAAATAAAAGTAGACAAAAAGAGCTTTATTATAAGCTTTGTTACGTACAAAATTTTGAATCCAGTTTAAAGTTATTAACAATTTATAATAGTGACTGAAAATGCATACAAAATTAACAAATTTACAACAGATAAATTTCCTCGAATATTCATGTATTTTTAGTCAACTTACATAGCAGTGATATGAAGTAGAGGTACCATTTTTCGTTAAAGTATAGTATATTTGGAAAAAAATAGTTTGTATCTCAAGAACCAGGGCTCGTTGGAAGAAACTACGGCTACGGGGCTTCATTTTTAGGTGCTACAAAGCATCTCCCAAAGCCTCATTGAAAATCGTTTCCCACAGGTAGCACACTCCTTGTAAAACTTAAAAATCGAAAAAACAATAAATCATAAAACAAAAACAAGTCGATGAATCTTAAAATTTCTTTCTAATTTTGAATCTTTATTTAAAAACGAAAAAATGAGTCCTTTTTGGTAAAACATTACCGCGTCATTCACGAGATATACTCGATCAAAAAAGAATTTAAATAACATATAACCTCAAATATCTCAAAATATAAAAGTCGTTGTGATCTGGGCTTGGAACTCGTTCAAGATATACTAAAGAGCTAACGTTTTGGAAAGATTCAGATCAAATGCTGCCGATTTACTCCAGTATATATAGCTAACTAAAAATCGATTTTTTTACTAAAATCTTACAAAATATTATTCTCCATATTCCTAATCATTTTGATATTATTTCTAAGTTGTTAAAAAAATCGATAAACTAAAACTCAAAAATCAAAACACCACTTAAAAAAAAAAACTAATCGGAAAGAAAGAAAAATTATTGTTCCGCCTTCATTTAAGAAAAACAAAACAAATGGACCCTGAAACATTAATTTTCACCGTGTATATTCAGAGTAAAGTTGATCCACATCTATACATATACACATACACACACACATACACACAGACACACAGACACACAGACACACACACTCGCACCCACACACACTCGCACCCACACACACACGCATCCATACAGACATTTTCTAAAAATAGTGTATTTTGATTTCCAGTATCTCAAAACATGTGTCTAACATGTTTATGCAAAATTTCTTTTTTTACCATCACAAAGCTTCCTCTATAAGGAATGTACTAACAAAACCTAAAAAGACTTTTTACTTTATGTCTTATAGTTATCATTTAAAAAAAGATTGCATTTTAAGAGCGCTTACAACATAGTGTATCTTCAAATAAATTCCATCCAATTGACTTGCAATTGTACACACATCCTTTAGTCATGCACAATTTTAAGGAATTATTAAGTTTAAAGCATGAAAATAATAGAATATTTAAGATTACATGAGTTTGAATTATTAAAAACTTGATTTTACCCATATTTTACCGTAATTTAATGCTCATGCTTTAAACTTCATAAATCATTAAAATTTTGCTTGCACTGCGTTGCTGTATATATAGAAGATATGTGTAAAATTTCAAAATCAATTGGATGAAAATTATTCAAGATAATTTCGGAAAGTAAACTTTGTCAACGAACAATAGTCATCGTATAGACTTGGAGAGGTCTAAAGGAAATATACATAAGTACTAACAATAGTAGGGCAAAATCGTCATTACATGCTCTTCTACATACAATTAGAACTGATAACGAATATGAGTAATCGACACAATATTTCATTCATAAAGCTTAGAGTTTCTCAAAGTTAAAATGTATGATGAGATTTAAAAAAATTTAAGAATTACAGAACGATTAATTATTACAAGGCTCTCAGGATCCCTCACACCCACTCCAAAATTACCTATAAATCTTCATCCCTAAGCAAATATCTTTACGGGTATGAGCGCGTGCGTGATTCTGCGGAATGCCACAATGCGCTTGTTTACCATTTAGCCCACGGCTCAAAGGATCCTTCATTAAGCATATAGAATTTCAGCGGCGTGAGGGGGCGAGTGCAGAGTTCGGGGCAATAGGCTTGAAGCGCCCGGGTTCGTTGTACGCGCGCCGCGCCGCAGGAGCGTAATATTGTTGCGAAAAGCGGTATCAGGCGTACGCACATTCTCGCGTTGAATGGACCCGCCGTTCACCCGCTGCTTGCCTTTATTTCCCACGCTGGCCATATCGAGGCTCGAGGGCATTTTAACCCCAGAATTGGGTCATGCTTGAAGAATCTGCTTTTTTGGATGGTTGTTTAAGGTGCGGGGTCAAGCATTGAAAATGTTTTGTTACATTTTCTATATCTAGACATTTTTTGTCATGGAGAAAAAATCTAGTTAAACCGTCGAGTGATCAGTTATTCCAAAATTCTTATACCTGAAAAGGATGACTGTCGTGGAATTGTAGTATGGCAGTAGTATCCCATGCTTTAATCGCATAAAAGCATAACAAAAAACTCATGAGATCATGATTTTCTTCCTCAACTCGTGTATTTTCATTACATGAACGGTCTAAGTCCTTAAAACTGTGAACTCCGATATACTATAATATAGTTAGAATTATTTCTCCGTAATATCGCACCCCCATAACAAGACTAAGCCAACAACATTTCTTTACCTTGATTTTTGTATGAAAAATAGCCTATATGAAAATTAAAGGTAATCATAGACGTCGAAAAAAGGTTGGGAAATAAACTAATAAAACTTAAGTAAAAATATAGTCTTGTTCGGCGTATATACCTTGCAGAATATTTTTTGACGCGTCGCACGTCAACATTTTACAACTTGATTAAATACCAATAATTTTAAAAATACTATTTACATTTGACTGAATGCAAGATTGAAATTTTAAACTTTCCTTAGCTCAGAATGGATGAGCGTGTATTTCCTTAATTACCTTGCTGAAATTTTCTAAGAAATTATCCATCGGAGAATGATTTTGACATGTCTGGCACATGAGACATTTCTAATTGTTATATACAAAATCATAGTCTATAAAGGTATTTCAAAATAAACTGAATGCTAAAAGAAGAACATCATTTACAATATTAAATTTTTTTGACAGAATGCACATAAAATTAAGTGTTACAGTATGTGTTTTTTAAAAGATATTAACTTTTTCACTCACATAACGTATTTTAAAATTAGTCTTTGAACTTTTGACCCGGATATTTATCTAATATAATCAAAAAATAGACTAATAAAACTTTTGTTTCGTTAAAAAAAGTTTATTATCAAAGTTTGCAGCTTTGAACTGAGAAAAGTATTTGGGATTTTTTTGAGTCTATGGTAAAAACAAAGTTCTCTTAGATTGTAAATTTTTTACTTTTGTTGTTTGTTCTTTGCTTCCTCATAGAGAAATATTAAAAAAATAATTTTCTTCTAGAAAAGAATATATTATCAAGTTTATTATATGTTTTTGTCTCTAAAAGCATATATTAGAATTAAGAGAAATTTTATTTAATAAGGGTTATCAAACCAAATCTTGCTTAAACAAACCAAAATTCTTGTTTAAACATAATTGCACCTTCGACGCTCGAAATAATCAATACTAAATTATTATTACTTAATATTGCATTAATATGTAGAACAAGTATAATGTTTTTCAGTAGTATTAGACATTTGTTAATAGAAGATGAATTCTAAGTACATACAGTGTTATGTCTTACTGGAATTAAGACGCACGTACTTCCACTTATTTATATAATCTTTATGAGAACAATTTCTGACGCAAACACTTCCAGTTATGTAGAAATAAAATGTTTCCAGGTCAAAAGGTAAACTTCACCAGTTATCTCTGGCTTTTGAATTTATTTCCACCAGCTGACGGTGCTCTAATTTGTTATACTTTTCATAGGCCAAAACGAGAAGCCAGACACAATAAATAAATATGTAAGTACTTTCATCTTTTCTATTGATTTATGTTGACCATTTTAAAAAAATATCAGTGTCGAAACTTGTAAAAGTAAAAAATTAATTCATTAAACATAGTTATTATATTGAATTTATTATACCCATATATAGAAAAAATGTAGTAAATCAACGATCATTAGCACACTGCTAAAATAGTACATTACGATACGTGTGACCTAAGTGGCACTTTATTACACGGCGCGTAGTTAGCACCCGAACGAAGCGAGGTCGATACCGTCGCGCCGTGTAATAAATTGCCAACTTAGGTCACAAGTATCGTATACTATTTTATAGCATCTGCCTGCCCTAAGTTCGCCATGTCACGCCTATCCGTGATATAAGTAGTCCTTGACGGCACCGTGAGGTTAGCGCCCGAGCACAGTGAGGGCAATAAAGCACGGTGCAATAAAGGACTACTTAGGTCACGGATAGGCGTGACATAAGTGCGGACTTAGGTCACGCAGTGCTATACAATATTTTTTTAAACGTAATTAATTCTTATTAGTTTTAACCAATGATTCTTTTATTTAATTAAATATTCACTATAATAATATCTCTTTTTTTTTACATAAATATTTCCAACAGTATTAAGAAAAAATTTAGTAGATCTTACTAAACTTTTCAGGTAACTGCTATTATATTTATTTAACTTCTCACTAATAGTTTCAAAAATATCCTTCGTCCTTGCGATGTCTTGGCTTTGGAAAAAATAAATTTTGCTGGACCTTCGTGCGGCGCAGAACGCGAAACACGTCGCGGTGACACCGGTGCAGCCGATCGGGCGCGCCCTTACCGACTGACGCGAGCGCTGCTTCCTACTTTTTACCGACACTTGATGAATGAGATTTTTACACCTGAGTTTTATGCTCTGACAGAGTAAGACGCGTTATGGGCACGACGGAATTTATTGCGCCGTTAAACCGTGCTTTATGATTGCGATTAATCTCCTTTATTATTGCAGTGTACCAAAACTTTTGCGCAACGTGCGTTTGAGTTTTTCTTTTGCGTGCGCTCCAAGTTGTGGTATTAAAATAGATATATTTAATGGAAAATTGCGTTATTGATCTTCAATAAATATGTTTGGCCTATTTTCTCAAAAAAACTTGTAAAACTTTTTTGCTTCTTTCTCACAGACGAAGCTTGTGATACTAAAAGAAAAAGTTTTCGAAATAATGTGTTCGTAACCTGTTTTGTCGTATTTGGAATCGAAATATACTACTTTTAGAAAATATCTGTGTGTGTATCATAGAAAATATCAGCATATATCTGATTTTTCGAAACTACTTAAGGTAGAAATTCCGTCGAAATCAGGGAAATGCAGAAAAAATTATTTCACTCTCATAAAGAATTATGTTTAAAATAACTATACAGCATTGATTAGATAAAACAAACCTTTCTATTTGCGAAAAAAATGAATAGCCAATAAATAAAAACAAATGTGCTTCTACCTGGAGTATGAAAAAATTTGCGCGCGATTACAACCCAACAAACTTTTATTTTCAAACTTATCATTTTTTCCAAATGCTTTTTAGAATCCTTAGACAATTTACAACACCTCCGCTCTTTAAATTTTTAAAAAATACTTAATTAGTAAAGAATAATATGCATTTGTTTATAATATTTTTGGTCGCAGTTCTCATTATCGTGCGTCACATTTTATAAACAAATGTACATTGTTCTTCACTGATAAAATATTTTTTAAAAAATTGACACGGCGGAGGTCTTGTAAATTGTATAAAGATTCTAAAAAGTATCTGGAGAAAATAAAAAGTTTGTAAATAAAAGTTTCTTGGGGTGTAAATGCGCGTAAACTTACTCCAGGTAGAAGTACATTTGGTTGTTATTTTTTTTCGTAAATAGAAACATTTTATCTAATCAATGCTGTGTAGTTATTTTACACATCATATATCTATTATAGAAAAATAATTTTTTTCATATTTCCATTATTTCGACAGAATTTCCCCCTTAACCGATTTTTATACGGCACTTTTTTTTGCATTTGAAAATTTGGTCAAAGACTATTTTTATAATGGTTGATGTGTTTTTATTAAACCTTTAATTAAGTGTCAGGGCATTTTAAAAGCGAAAAAAGGGATTTTTTTGTATTTAGTTATCTTTGGAGTGGGCTTAAACTGCGAAAATCTCGAATTCTGCAAAAAATGGAATATCCATCCGTTTTGCCCTATTTTCAACGAATTACTACCATATTCTCAATTGTTCATAACTTTACACCGGAGTATCCATTTCAACGAACAAAAACTCAAATTAAAGGTCCTTTCTTCTACTTTTATATACATTTTGAGGAAAAAATTGTTCACCTTTCTGTGCACAGTTATTAACTGCGCAGTAAAACCCTTCTTTTTGCTATATTTAAAAAACCGTAAAAAAACACCCAATTTGCCTTAAAGCATAGTGACATGCCTAATTATCATTGTTCAAACGCATTTTTCTTCCGAATTTGATCCCGAAAACAAGATAGAAAAGGTTTGAACATCCGACAATTCAAATTTTTTGGTTTTCATTTTTTTGAGATTTTGTTATACGAGTTATTAGTAAGAACGGTAAAAATTAGATTCCTGAATGTTCTAATACAATACATTAGTTGATTGAAACCTTGGGACCAAGGAGATACCATAATTGAGGGGCACATTTTGAAATCACCATACAAAGACATAACGCATAATACAAATGAAAAGGTTGCCTATAATTTTTGGATTATTTAAGTTATATACAAATCATCTGTGTATACATTTGTTTGATTTGAATTTGGTATATCACTAAATTTTTTAGTATAGTCTATGTGAAACTGATGTTGAGACATGCAGCCAATAGGACATTTTGGAAATGTCTTTGATTTATACCTAAAGTAGAAACTATTTTACATTCTGAAAATTTGGGGTAACGTTGCTACGTTAGTAATCTACGTAACATACAATGTATACAAAAGCAGACTGACAAGGAGAGCTGCCACACTCCGGGAAACGGATTTTGGTAAGACTTTGGGAAATGGGTTCTGGTACCTAAAAGTGAACTCTGGCACTCGAAGTTTGATTTCATAGGCCCCTTCTCCCAAGACATAACCTATTATTCTCCGAATATGCGTTATTTTAGTGAAAAAGGGTACCTCTTCTTCTGGTCATAACTCTGCATGAATTCCGACTTAAAAGATGACCCAAAAGTGTATACAAGTAGGTGAAAAGAGCTTTAATTTGAAACATCAAAATAACAAAAACAAAACTTATTTGTACGAGTCCATAAAAATTCTTCCTTTCAAGCAATAATTCTGATTTTTTTTTACTATGATAATACCTTTAATTTCGCCGTAAAAAACTCAAAATGTTTATCTAGCAGGTCATATAAAAACACTATAGTTATTAAGCTCCTAATCCACTGCTCACGAGATTCCACGTGACCTCGTCGACCAAAATTCTCCAGGTTTGGGGATATCACTTTTCAATACATTAGTTATGGTATGAATACAGGAAATTAATTTTAACTACGTAGACAAATTTTTACATACAAATTATTGACTTTTTAATTAATTATTTAATATTATTCATTAATTTTATCGTATATATGCATGAAAAAAGTCTTTTACGTAGTAAAACTTAATTTCGTGTATTCATACTATAACTAATGCATTGAAAAGTAATATTTCAAAACCTGGAAAAATTTGGTCGACGGGATCACTTGGAATCCCGTGGGCAGTGAATTAGGAGCTAATAATTATGGTGATTTTATATGACGTGCTGGTTCAACATTTCCAGTATTTTACCGTAAAATTAAAGGTATTACCAAGTATTTCTAGTAGAAAAAATTCAGAATGATTACTTTTGAAAGAGAGAATTTTGATGGACTCATACAGATAAGTTTTGTTTATGGGTTCAAAGGTGGTGTGTAAGATACGTGTGACCTAAGTAGTCCTTTAGTAATAATTTTTTTTCTTTTTCGATTCGTTTTTGTTTTTTAGCGGTTTTTTAATTTTTGTGTTTTAATTTTTCGAGTTTTTTAATACCTTAGAAGTAATATCATTGATCCATCGAAAATAAATTTGAAAGAGCATAAAATTACCTAATTTTTCGAACCTGAAAGTTTGGATAAGGTTATTCCCTTCTTTTGTTATACACGAAAACGTTATTTTTTGTCTAAACGGTTATATCTCTGAAATATATGACGGAAATTTTTTTAAAAAGATTGAGATGATTAGGAATATGGAGAAGAGTGTTGAGTAAACATTTTGAGTCTTGACTTTATTCTTTTGTCTATAAAACAATAATTTTGTAAAAAATATCTATTTTTTTTCTTCGACGATAACTGAAGTAAATCGGCAGCAATTTATCTGAAACTTTACAAAAAGGTAGCGCTTCTTCTATTTCATGACCTGCGTATTTTTCAGATCATGAGATAATTTAATTTTCGTATGGTAATGGCGGGACTTAGTTGCGCAATCTCAATAATTACTTTTATTTTAGTAGTAAATGCTACATTAATAGGAGCTATTGCTATTTATCTATTAATATGTACTAGCGACTGTAGGGTAATCTGTTAAATAAGTATAGTAAATATAGTGTATTATTTTGTTTCAGCTCGTTTTATAGAAAATCGTATTGATTTTTCACCATAGAATTAAATAGAATAAATAATTTCATATTGGAATAATTTATAAAGTTTCAGGAAGCAGGACAGCGACTTTTTTTTATGACCGTCAGGTCTCTTTGTTTGGCAAAAATACAACCTTGTATATTTTTTGCTCTGCCGTACAGCTTTGGAAGTCAAACAGATCGAATTGGAGTTTTTAAGGTATTATAGTATTCAAAATGCATATAATTAAGATATGAGTGTGGGAATTTAAAAAACAAAATTGTTGGCCAAAGTTATAGCATATTTAAGCCATATTTTATGACAATTTAAAAAAACTCAATAATTCAGGCTTAAATAGGCTATAATTTTGGCTAATAATTTTGTTTTTTAAATTCCCACACTCATATCCTAATTATACGTATTTTGAACACTATAAAACCTCAAAAATTTCAATCCGATCAGTTTGACTCCGAATACCTTGCAGCAAAGTCAGAAACGGAACATACTATAAACATACTAACTTCTTTCACAGGATATTGATATTGATATTGATATTGATTGCAGATATTATTGTAAAAAGCACATTGTATGTAACCTTTATGGTTTTTCAGACTGTCCGCAACGTATAAAGTTAGATTAAACAAATTGACATAACAATACTTTGCTTTTTGAAAGTCTCTCTGGAAGGCACCGCGGTAGCCTATTTTTATCTCTTGTTTCAAAGCATTTAGAAATAATCGTATGAAAAAGACTGAACTATACTGAACGAATATAACTCGAAACATATATGATAAATGGCTCTAAAATTTAACAGATACAATTATCAACGTAAATATTAATTTTATTAAAAATTTCGAAAATAAATCGAATCATTTAATGTCTGGTAATAAACATCTTAAACGTCATACGACAAGTAACTAAGCTTTCTACCAAAAATAAAATTAACATCAGTATGAAACTGATGATTTAAAAAATGATTTATTAAACATAATTTTTATTACAACGTTTGTACAATATTTTTTTTACTAAGGCAAGCCTGGATTTTTATTTGTCTTGCGTAGACAACAGTATAGTACCAAAGGACCATGCAGTCTTCAAAATCTTAAGACAGAAATACATACATATTAAATTAACAATTATTCATTAAGTAGGACATGAAATATCGATTTGATTACTATTTTACTGGCTATTCACTTTAAACATCACAGGTTTCATTATTAACAGTAAAAGAAGAAGCGTTAAAATTATAGAACTATAGTTAAATAGTTTAACATTTTAAACAAATTTCTCACCTACAGTGAATAATAAAAAGTTATAAAAGTGCCAAGTCGGTAAGGTTCGGATCGGGTCGGTATTTCAAATGTCCTTAAATATAATAATAATTAATTATAATTGATTTCTGAGTAATTTATTTTTACCGTTGCAAAATTTTCCATTGACAAAATCAGCATAGTGCCTGCCGTTAAACTATCAGGCTTCAAGGTTCTCCGCATTATCATGAGTATTAGAACTCGAGCCCTAAGAGATATTTGGTACCACTTGGTATTACATCTAAAAGAAAAGTAATGTTTATTAATGACTATAATGTTAAAATATTGTTTTTCAATTTATGCTAATTAAAATTACACATGACACTTACGCTGTTAAGTGAAGTTCGTCACATAAATTTATGACTTGTTGGCCACACCAATTCATAAAAAAAGCATACAATATATAAACTGTTAATATCAGCAAAAGTCGTAGCATTTCGCGAGTATTTCCTTCGTGATATTTTATCTAAAAGAATACAGCTATAAATTTCATTTGAAGCAATTATACACAATAGAAGATAAACGCCAAGGTATACTAAATTAATATATTTAAGTGTAAATATTTTATTAATATAAAAGAAATGAAAAAAACTATAAACATAAAAGTGTTATAAGAACTTTTCCAATTCCAAAATTAATAGTATAATTATGTTTTTACGTCAAATACGAGAATCGCAATAACCGATAGAGATGCCAGCTCAACTACGAAGAATCCGCTAGTGAAAACCTGTTCGATTAAGCGTATTCCTCTGAAAATTAAATAAAAAATGATTGAATCTGTCAATATTAGACTAGTAAAATTATTGTATATAGTTATGTGTGGCTTATACTGAACTTTATAGCCTCATTGTGCATATTGATAACATTAATCAAACTAGAAATAACCGCCGTATCACTAACTAATATTTTAAAGGATTCCTTTCTCTTTCTAATCATCAAGTTTTGTAATCGATACCTAGGATCAAGTTATGAATAATATTATCATAGTGTTAAATATTTTTACAATCAGCCAAGCGATAAACAAACGTTTTTAACATTCTTGAATCATTACAATAAATAATTGTATGGGGCATACTTTGGTAAAGTGGACTCTGTGTTTGTACTTTGGCCACATTAATTAGATTTAACTCTGTTATTAAAATTTAAGTCTCTTTAAATTATAATGTGCAAACTGAATATTGCAGTGCGCTTTTCTGCAAAAAGTATGTTAGGGTATTCCTTGACATTTTTTTAATATTTTTATGAAAATATTAAAAAACCAAAGATAAATTCCTAATTTGTTTAAATGACTCTATCTATCGTGTAATACTTTGTTAATACAACTTGTTTAATAGTTTGTTAATTGTAATTGTTAATTTGTTAATAAATTTTGTTTTAATTTTCTTTGGCTTTATTTGAAGCTAAATAACATTTATGAAGAATACATAAAAGTCACAATATGCAAAAAAAATTTTTCGATGAGAGAAATCCGTTTGAAAAAAGTGTGGTGTCTTAAAGGCATCACGCGCTAGTTCATGGGTTAATAATGGAGTCCACTGATTTAGAGAAATACAGATTTTTTTTATTCAAAACAAGCATTCTTTACTTACTTACTCCTTTCTACGCGATAGTGCGAGTCGTTGCCATAATTAGAACACTAAGAATAGACTTTTTTTGGGAATTTTTTTGTAAAGCAACTATTAATTGAATCTTTCAGAAACTTTAATGGCATTTTATTATACATTTCATTTTAAGAATATCTAGAAATATTTTAAGAGGGAAAGCCACTTTGAATGCAGCGAAATGAAACTTTTTTTGTAGTTTATTTAAACTTTTTCTGAAATCCTTTTATTAGCAATTTGAAATATATAGCTTAAACTATGATCTATACAAATTTAATTAAAACATATTAATATTTGAAGCCATATCAATCAATGACGTGAAGGTCTTAAAGAAAACGGGCGGGTAAAACAAGCTTTGTAGGATACTCTGAAATAAAAAATTCAAACAATTTCTTCATATGTAAATATACATATGTATATTTACTCTTATATATATATATATATATATATATATATATATATATATATATATATATATATATATATATATATATATATCTTAAACTATGATCTATACAAATTTAATTAAAACATATTAATATTTGAAGCCATATCAATCAATGACGTGAAGGTCTTAAAGAAAACGGGTGGGTAAAACAAGCTTTGTAGGATACTCTGAAATAAAAAATTCAAACAATTTCTTCATATGTATATTTACTCTTATATATATATATATATATATATATATATATATATATATATATATATGTATATATATATATATATATATATATATATATATATATATATATATATATATATATATATATATATATATATATATATATATATATATATTTATATATACATAACAATAGATTCAGTAAAATGTAGGATTTTTTAAAAATATTATTTAGCGAAATGGTTACAAGTTTACAAAAGAATTAGAAAAATTTAAAATATTAATGTTTCATACTTTAAAAAAGTGAAGCACGCAATCAAAAAATCGCTACGCTCAACTAAAGATAATCTAATTACGAAGATCTCATAAAAATTGCAAGTAGACTGGTTGAGAAACAACTGAGTAATCGATCCTCCCAGTTTAAAAAAGGTGTTTTTGACAAATACGCATTTAAAGTTCAATAAGTTGTTATTCATATAATAAAGTTTAAAGTTGGTAAATTATCATAGAGAATCTAGACTAGATCCATAAAAGTTGTTTGCGCATCGCCGGAAACGTTTTGTACTTGGCCAAAAGTGGATGCAGTGTGTGTCATGCCGAACCCGCATAACATCGAAGCTGCTGGTCAAATTTTCACTCGCAGTTGATCTAAGACTTGCAAAAGACTACTGTGATCTTCGTTAAATTATATATCGGTCAAATAAATGACTAACCGCAGTACTAAAGCCTCAACGCTATACAACTATACAACTTTTTATATTAAGCAATTCTGCGAAAGTAACTTTGCGTTCGGTAAATTTTGAGCGGCATCCGTGCATGCTCAATTTCGAGCGCTGACCTACTGTAACAAATTTTTTGATATTTAAACATTAGAACAAAATTTGACATATTGAAAATTTTTACAGAGACGGCTCCGATTTTACATAGAGTATATATAGCGATAGCCAGCGCCAAATAGTACAGGACCTCCTCGTTAATTGGCACGAATGATAGAGCCACTAATTCGTGTCCGAAACAAAAAATAAAGAATTTTTTATTTATTATTATTATTATTATTATTATTATCGTTATTATTATTATTATTATTATTATTATTATTATTATTATTATTATTATTATTATTATTATTATTATTATTATTATTATTATTATTATTATTATTATTATTATTATTATTATTATTATTATTATTATTATTATTATTATTATTATTATTATTATTATTATTATTATTATTATTATTATTATTATTATTATTATTATTATTATTATTATTATTATTATTATTATTATTATTATTATTATTATTATTATTATTATTATTATTATTATTATTATTATTATTATTATTATTATTATAAAGGCACACAGTGATGGGAAGCAGCAACGGTGCTTACAGAGCAACAGCTATCACAGTCTTTATGTCGGCTGTAGACGTGCTTGCATCATTTTTAATACAATATACAATTATATCATCGATAAACCGTTGATTTTTATACAAAATCGAAAATCCACTTTTTGTGTACAGATGATAAAAAATATTTTTGGTGAAAAGATTTGCACTTTATATTTCTTTTTAGATTCATATTGACGATAGAATTATATTATAACGTGATAATAATATATTTTTCTTAACACGTGCGTTAAAATGACCCTATTCCATGCTGGCCAAAACGAATGGAAAAGTGGGCATTCCGAGCGACTTTGCCGAAGCGGGAGGAAATGATTCCCTTTCACTCCTGAAAATCTCTAAAAATAACGTCAAAATTTTAAATTTTTCAAAATTTGAACTCAAAATTTTGAAAAAAATCGAAATTTTGAAAAAGTTCAAAATTTTGAAAAGATTCAACATTTTGGAAAACATTCAAAATTTGGAAAAATTTTAAATTTGAAGAAAAATTTAAATTTGGAAAAGAATTAAATTTGGAAAAAATTTTAAATTCGAAAAACAATTTAAATTTGGAATAAATTTTAAATTTGGAATAAATTTTAAATTTGGAATAAATTTTAAATTTGGAAAAAATTTATTCTTTTTATTTTGTTGGTCTGGTGGACGACTTGAAATGCCCTTTTCTCCATTCCCTTTGCATGCATGAAGAAGGTCCTATTCACACACTTGTTAAAATACAGTGTGTAACACGGGTTGAAGGGGTTTTTTCAGACTCGTATGATGATTTGAATCATCATCCTCGCTTAGAAAAAGTCTATTTTTCCCCTAGTTGTACAATGTACTATTTTGTAACACATGCACGATTTACGCGCTTTATCGTGTATTTCAAGCGGACAAGAAGTGGCCGTTTACCGACCGGCGACACAGATGAAAGACAAAATGCTCCTCCTCCTCTCCTTGTCACACACCGTACTTTGTTTGACGAGTGCATGTAAGGCCCTTTTTATGCATGTAGGACGAATGGGGAGTTGCACATTTTGAGTCGATGCATTTGAATCTTAACTTTTCCGACCTTAAATTCTTTGTTATACACGAAAAAAGTCATATTTAGTTTAAATGGTCATATCTCGGAAATCTATGATGGAAAATCGTTTAAAAATTTGTAGATGATAAGGAATTCAGTGAGTCTACGAAATAACATCTAATTACATATAATTTAAATATTTAAATAATTTTAATAAATTATGTTCTGAGAAAAAAATGCTATATTAAGGATGATTACCTATATGTGTATAATATGAGTAAAAAATTATCTTTTGAAAAACCATCAATCATAAAAGAGCTATTAATTAGAAAGAGATATAGCAATTTAAACTTAATTTATTAGAACAAAGAATTTTATATTAAAATAAGTAATTTAGTTTGAGGAAGCCAAGTGCCAATGAATTGGCATCAGTTTTTTAGTTGTATTTGAAATTCAGGTATTATAAAATGTCTTCAAAGTTTAGAAGATATTTGTTTAATAGTTTCTTCAAGATTCTAAAAAATCGGCTTATTTCAAGCGTTGTAATAAGGGCTTCTTCCTTAAACTTTGATAAAATATTTTTTTGAAAAGTTTTCGATTTTTATTGGGACACCAACATTCCAGAGAGACATTTACTTAAAATTGATAATTAAGTGAAGAAAGTGGGTTCTCGTAATAGTCGGTGGCGGATGGGTTTAGCATTACCTTAATAGCAATCACTCTAAGAATAATTCTAATCCCTCAAATAGAAGCTACATAATATATATTTAATAATAGATGTTGCAGAAGCTTACATCCTAACAGATTGCTGAGTTGTACACGATTTAACCCAAGTATCAAAAAATTAATTAAACCATAGGGGGTGTAATCGTTAAAATACATGCGAATTTACCCTTTTTGTATAATAGCTCGGTCCTTTATCTAAAAAATGTAGCACGAGTGAACTTACCGCGTGATTGCATACAATCCACAAACGTGTTTGATGCTCGAGATGTATGTAGCGCTGACAGCCAAATAAGAAAAGCCAACGTATATCACGACTATGCTCAGGTGTACGCAAACTTGCAAATCAAACGCATCTTCATCAATTACTATGGGTTTTAAATAGTACGGGAAACTTTGGGAATGATCCTTCGAAGCTTCGGTGCCGAATATCTGAGGAAGAAAGGTGATGCAGATGTATACAAGGAAAGCTGGTAAACAATAGACTGAAAATCATAGATTCATTAAATTATGTATGCTCTTTTATAGCCAAGAATTCTAATGATTTCGATATTACTTATTGTCAAGATGGTCAATTTTCGACCCTCCATTGAGAATACGCGCAGTATTTCCAGTTCGGGTTCCTCTGTCAGTTTTTTCCAATCGGCTGCAATACGTTCGAACAATTTTTTTATCTGATTAAACAGAAATATGAAGTATTGCAACATTTAAAATAGTATTTTATTGAGTTACTTATTTTCACAATTATTTATAAAATAAAGAATTAAGTTTATGTACATACTTGCTTTTCTTTTGCATAAAGAATTGAACAGATGATAAAACCAACAAATACAAAAATTATGACGATAACAGACTCTAGAATATTTACTAGATTTGTAGTTAATTGTGTTTGTATCCCAGCTGCCTTTTTATTAGGTTTAAATAAGTGTCGTACTTTAGATATTATTAAGGGTAAATTAATTTTAATTCTCCATGCTAAAATATGTTGAATGTATTTTGCTTACCAAAGCTAAAATCATGGAAAACGACGTTGCAGAGAAAATGATGAAAGTCAATTTTCTTCCTAATTCTGATTGGTAAGGCCATAATCCATAGATCATTAAAACATACTTATGGATTTTATAATATGGAGTATCAAATAAATCCATTTTCACTACTATCTGACTAAAGAAAAAACAATTTTCATGTTCTTTATTCTACTGCAATGCACACTACCTACGTTGATACTATCTACGAGGGAAAGGTTTTTGGGGCTTTCTCAGTGCTATTATTTACTCAACTAGCTCATTGATACATTATTTAGAAAAAGCTAATATATGGTTTGTCAAACAGGTTTAGGGAAGTAAACTTTGTTTATGAAACTTTCATAGTCGAGAGTAAATATAAACTTGTTGAGCTGAAAGTAAAGGGATTTCTAAGGGTATATTATTTTATAGATTCTTAATTGCTTTTATTCTGAATATTACAGCTCAATATGGCAATGGTAAGTTTTAACAAACATTTCAATATACCTAAATCGATTTTTTTGTTCTAAATTAATGATATTTTCAATCTTTGTATAATAAAGAACCAAAAAACGAAGTTAGTTAACTTGATTTTATTTCTCTAATTTTCAAATATGCGTGCATCATAATTTGTTGATCAATCTTTTCATCAATTATTAATAGTATTCTGTGTATAGTGTGATGATCTTTCTGTCGTATTATGGCAATAAACGTGCAGAGTTTGTGCAAGAACAACTTAAAAAAACATCAGAATGTATTTTTAATGCGTTACTATTTGTTATTTTCTTTTGCAGGTAAATAATCATTTGAAGTGTTTGAGCAGTGCATCAGTGATTTTACCTATTCCAAAAAAGATAAAGGAAATTTCATAAAATGTATCAAGAGAGGTGGAGTATAAAAAGAAAACCGCCGTTAACTACCTTAGCAGAATTCTTTCTCAAAGAGAGGACTTAATTAATTGATTTATAGAATCTTATAATGAAAATTTGCTTTAAATGAATTAAGTCTAAAATTAATTTATGATTTCGGGTTAAGATATAGTTCAAATAAAACTGATGGGTATTTTGTTAATATTTACCTATATTTTATATATTTTAGTAAGCTGTGTTAAAAATTAATTTCGATTTGCTAAAATAGCTATTTAAAATAAAATTAATACATATTCAAAATCACGTTTAAATTTCTTAAAAATAGCTTAAAAATAGGTTTAAATGACATATCGAAAGAAAAACACGCGCATTTTAAGAATTTATATCTATTATTTATATATCTTCAACACAAACTGCCGAAAATGAAGTCAGTTAGAAATTATGTTTGATTTGATAAAATATCTACTTTTTTAAAATTCTTTAAATACTGTCTTTATTTCTTAAAAATAGCTTAACAATAGTTTTAAAAGACATAAATTGAAAAAAAATCGCTTGCATTTTCAGAATTTATGTCTATCTTTTATATACTTTAAATACAAACTGCTGAAAAAAAAATTATTTTTAAATTGATAAAATAACTACTTTTTGAAAATTCTGTAAATATTAAGTTTATTTATTAAAAGATAGCTTAAGAATAGCTTTCAAAGATATAAATCGAAAGATAATCATGCGCACTTAAAGATCTTTAATACAAACAGCCAAAAATTTTGTTGTATTTCAACATTTTTTAAAAAAATGATTATTTTATCATAAACGTTCTGAATATTATCCAATTTGCTAACAATTTTCATCAGTTTTAAGTTCAATCGTACCTAATATGTCTACAAAATTTCAGCGTGTAATATGCTTCCCTGCAAGAGGAAGAATGGACACAAATTTTTGTTTCATACATACAAACACACACGCACGCATGCACGCACTCACGCACATACGCACACACACACACACACATGTACACACAAACACATACATATATACATACATACATAAATTTTATAAGAACATATTTTTCTGACTCAGGAACCTTAAAAACATCGAAATTTATCAAAATCTCTGATCCGAAAAGAAACTAATATTTTCAAGTGTTTATATGAAAAATTGCAGATACGGTTAAAATCGGTTCTCAAAATCACTGAGAAAGCAGATAAAAAAGCGTATATACGCAGTTACGCTTTTAAACCAAAAAATGGCTCTAAGACCCAGCCGCTCGTCAAATGAAGAAGGGGGCCAACGGTGGCTCACTCGGTAGAGTGTCGGATTCCCACGCCGGTGACCCGAGCTCGATTCCTAGTCTCTGCCGATTGATACAAGCACCTTTGTAAAAATTGCATGTGCTTTGTTTACAAACACACCGCAAACCCCCGTCGTCGATTAGCACCTTATGGGAGCACAGATATGACGACGTTAATAAAAAAAAAACAAATGAAAAAGGGTGGGTTTCAATTATCAGAACATCCATTGTCCTCCGGTATCTCCATTATGAATTTTAAAATGCAAAACAAACATAGTCGAACTTCAAACGTAGTATTACACCGATAGTTCATAGCTCAGAATAGTAAAAATCATGATTTCTATAATTATGAAAGCCGTATTTCAGAATATTCAAATATCAGAAACTTAGAACTATGTAAAGTTGAACAAAAAGTAGACCAAAACTATAACAACTTTTTTCTAATTTTCGAATATTTATATTTATTCCTAGAAAGTATTATTAATGTGGCATTTGTAATTATAAACTCTGTGAATTTTGGTTGTCTCCTTAATTAAAACATTTCATATTATAAACTTCTTGAAATTATGAATGGAGATACCGGAGGACAATGGATGTTCTGATAATCGAAATTCACCCATGAAGAACGAAGGTAATTTGGGTGATTCTTCATAGAAAATGCAAATTCATGTCCCAACTAAATAATCTGTCGAATTTACTTACTTAAACTTTCAGACTAGGTTTAATGGAAAGTATACTATTTACCTAATATAAGGCCAAGGTGCAAACTAAAAATGGCTTATATTCTGATTGGTTTGATTTCATTAAAAACGCGAAATATAAACTCCCAGGCTGTCCCTATTCATTATTATGAAATTTCTACATACTACTACAATTTTAAATATTGACATTTTCAATTTTTACTAAGTAGTCATCATTTTACATAATAATACAAGTTTTTTTCAATATCAAAATAATTATTATTATGTGTGTAAAACAAGAAATGAGAATCAAATAAAATGTGTCTCTCGATTTTCAAAATTTTCTAAATTTACATGATCGACGCAATATTTTAAGCTTTTACACGCACTTACAGGTTCGTGAAATATAGATTTTTATAGTAAATCAAAGCAATGTTTATAAAGTGCTAGAAAGAAACTGTAATTTTATTCTAATCATTTTTTTAAGCACTAAAGTTGAGTACGTTTATTGTGTGTAAACTCCCTGATTCACATTTCCTTAAAGTTATACTAATTGTTAACTTAGAATTTCGGGTTTAATACCAATAATATAAATTAAGCAGTTTGGGTTGAGTTTCACCTAATCAAAGTTAGGCACCTAGGGTTTTATGTCTAATCCATTTTAGGCAATTTGGGTTTTATGTCTAATCAATGTTAGGCACTTTGGGTTTTGTCTGTTCAATAATCTTAAGCAAAACACAAATTGTCTACTTTTCGAATTTGCCAGTAAGAGATATATAGCAGATGTAGCGTTAATCATCACTTAGAATTTCATACCACTAAATTTTTTTGAGATATTTGTCATTTGCTAAAAATATTTTCCAATATTAAGCCGAAAACGACATTCTGATGGTCTATTTATTCGATAAACTCTTCATCTTTCTATTTTCGTTATTAATTATAACTAAATGTAATATACTTTCTATGATGTATCCTATGCACTCTTAAGGGTTTAAATCGTTAATATTTCCATGTAAATTCAATTTAAAACTATTAAATCAATTTTTGTTAATTCCCTTTAAATTTTATAAACTTCATGTACTGTAATAGTATATTAAGCAACAAATTAATTTCACACACGAGTCACCGCGAAGAGTGCGTAAAAGCGATTTTACGCAGAGTTGCCAATGAACAGTACGTAAAACATTTTACGCACCGCTAGCTAGGGGCGCAGGGGCGAAGCACTTGTCGGGAGTGGGGCGAGTGGAGAAGGGGGGGGGGGGTGCCCCCAGTAAAGAAATATACTTATAAATCATTAAAGTAATAAATTAAAAAAATTATATTAAAATTTAAAAAAGACAAGTTAAAAATGAATAATTTACTTTCCTATATTTTACAAATTTTACAATTTTTTGAAAATTTACTTCAATTTTTTCAAACTTTCTTCCATTTTATCAATTTTTTTTTAAATTTTACAATATTTTCAGAATTTTCTTCAATTTTATCAAAATTTTCTTCAATTTTTACAATATTTTCAATTGTAACTAAATTGGTTCGATTTATACAAATTCTTTTGAAAGCAGCTGCGAGCTTAAGTGATATTGAGGAGAGTCTCCACTAGCCGCCGAGCGATCAGCACTATAGCGCGTAAAATTCAAAATATTGACAAAGTTACTTTGTAATTTTACACACCGTAAACCAGTGTGTAAAATATTGGCATAGAGCGCTTCTTACACATAAGAATTATACACGTAATTATTGTACACAATTTAGCATTGGTCAAATTATATATAGATATATTTGACCAATGCTAAATTGTGCACAATAATTACGTGTACAATTCTTATGTGTAAGAAACGCACTATGCCAAAATATTTTACGCATTTATAACAGTGTGTAAGGTAACATTATTTTTACTAGGGTGTAAAATCACTAAAAGCCATTTCGAAAAGTACTTTTTGAAAAGTAGGCACTTTCGTAAAGTACGCACTAACTTTATGAATATCGAAATATGCACGTTTCCAGAGAATCACCCATCTACTTGAGAGAGATTTTATAAAAAAATTCAATATTACGGTATCCCATGTGATTCTTTCTTAAAGCTTTAATACGATTGTGATGCCCATATGGTTCATCACTTTTGGTGATATGATTTTAAGGGGACCAGCCTGAGTTAAACTCAAATAAAGAAATTTCATGGGCCAATAAACCGTTTTCGATTAAAAGCAACATTTCTGATTTTTTTTTTATAAATACTTAATAACATATGTAATTTTACCGTTGTAAAATATCAAAATCTTGCTCCTACGTAATACAAGATGTTACCATTGCCAATACTATATTTATTGAGAAACTTATGCGGCGTACACGTTTCTAGATGACTAGATCAACAACAAAAATCGCTGTCATTTCATTGGCACTTAGCTTTCTCAAACTAAATTAATTGTTCCAATATGAAATTCTTTGTTCTAATAAATTAATTTTAAATTGCTATATCCCTTTCTAAATAACACCTTAAAAAGGATGTACTTTTTTATCATTGATGGTTCGACAACAGATTTTACTAAAATTATATAGCGATAGGTAATAATCCTTATCATGGCAATTTCTTTTCTGAATGTAATTTATTAAAATTATTTAAATATTTAAATTAAATGTAATCAGACGTTAGTACGTAGATTTACATAATTCCTAATCATCTCAAATTTTGTGAACGAATTGTCGTAGATATCCGAGATATAACTGTTTAAACTAAATATGATCTTTTCGTGTTTGACAAAAGAAGGGAAAGAGCCTATCTAAAATTTGTGGTTGTAAAAGATAAGTAATTTTATCTTCTGTTTAATGCATTTACACTAAATTGATCATAATATTTCTAACATATCAAAAACTCGGAATACTAAAATTGAAAAATCCCAAAATCGAAAAATTGTTATAAAAAAAAGTATCGATGAATCTTTCATTTTTTTTTTAAATTTGATCGTCATTAAAAACAAAAAAAAATTAGCTCTATTTGGTAAAAATGACCGTGCTATTCTAGAGATATAAGCGACCAAACAAAATTTATTTAAAAATACATAACCTCAATATCTTGAAATATAAAGGTTGTTGTGATTTGAACAAATAACTCGTTCAAGAGATAGTACAAAGCTACCGTTTTGGAAAGTTTTAGATCAAATGCTGCCGATTTACTCAGTATTCGCAGTTGACTAAAAATCGATTTTTCTTACAAAAAGATTTTTTTCCCTTCAAAAAAGAAAGATGAAGTCTCAATTTTTTTGCAAAATATTCTTCTCCATATTCCTAATCATCTCAATTTTTAAAAAAACTTTCCTTCTCATGGATATAAAGGTTTGAAAAAAAATTAAAAATCACGACTGCGTGAATGGCAATTAACAATACAAGGGAAATCGCTCATTCGAAATTTCGGGCCTGAAGAGATAGGTAATTTTATTCTCTTTCAATGCATCATCACCCAGTCGATGATATTATTTCTAAGGTATCAGAAAAACCGAAAAACTAAAACTTAAAAATCAAAAACCGTCAAAAAACAAAAACGGATCGATAAACAAACAATAGTACATGGTACAAGTAGGCACGAAAATGGGATTTTCCAAGCGAGGATGATCTCGGAGCATTCGAACACGAGTGCTCAAATCATCTTCCGAGTCTAAAAAAAGCCCTTTCGTCCCTTGTTATTCACCGTATTTTTTATAAAAAGTGCATAAAGAAGACCATTTTTTGTCGTCTACAAAGTGGATTGACTTTTTTCAAAGTTCTTAAAAATTTGAAGCTTTATTAAGGAAACGGAGTAAAAATAAAAAAGATGGAAACGTAAATGGTCATTTTTGCCCCTAGGAGGCGACACTTTATTTCTGATGCTCGGAAAACTCTATTTTCGCTCTACTTTGTACGTGTCGAAAATAGTCTTCTGTATATACGTGTTATAAAAAAAGTATTTTTGAGCCGCCTTCCTTAAATAAAAACAAAAAAAATTAATCCCGAAACATTAATTTTCACCTTGTATATTCAGAGTAAAGTTAATCCTCATCCATCCATCCATACACACCTACACACAAACACACACACACAGACAGACACACACTTACACACTCACACCCACTCACACATACACACACACACATATACGCACGCACACACTCACTCACGCACGCTCGTACACACACACACGCATGCACGCACTCACACACACATACACACATCGACCCACGCACGCACGTTCGCACGCACACGCACGCACGCACACGCACACATACACACACACACAAACATCCATACAGACATATTCTAATAATAGTGTATTTTGTAACTGCTAACACGTTTTTAGCAAATTTCTTCCTCTATATGGAAGCCAAAATTGCAAGATTTATCTGTGAGTGTATCTACAATTAGGTGTTTAAAGAGATCGTCTGATTATGTTCAGCCATATCTACTTAAATATAAATCGATCTATTAATCTTTACCTTATTCTAAATTTTAACCAAAATAATTAATATATATGACTGCAAATATATAGTGAAAACCTTTTCCATCTTAATTTATTTATAAAGATTTTCCATCATATGGTTCCAAAATATCGTCGTGAAAAAAAGATATGACGTTTTCGTGTATAACAATAGAAGAAAAATAGCTTATAAGAAATTTCGTGTCGGGGAAGGTAGATAATTTTATTCTCCTTCAAATGCATTTACACTGAAGCGATCGTATTATTTCTGCATACCAAATTAATTTACTCAAGGTAATAACCACCTTAAATGTCACACAACGAGTAACTAAGTTTTCCACCAAAAATTAAATTAACTTTGTCAGTATGAAGCGTATGATTTAAAAAATGATTTATTAAATATAATTTTTATTACATCGTTTGTATTTGCATTTATTTTTTTATGACAAGCTTGGATTTTTATTTGTCTTGCGTAGACAACAGTATTGTACCAAACGACCATGCAGTCTTCAAAATCTTAAGATAGAAATACATAAATTAACAATTATTGATTAAATAGGACATGAAATATCGACTTGATGACTATTTTACTTTTTCTGAGATTTTTCTGAGATTTCATTATTAATAGTAAAAGAAGAAGCATTAACATTATACAACTACAGTTAAATAGTTTAACATTTATAACACATTTCTCACCTACAGTTAATAATAAAAAATTATTAAAGTGCGTGAAGTCGGTAAGGATCGGATCAAGTTGGTATTTCAAATGTCCTTAAATATAGTAATCATTAATAATATTGATTTCTGAGTAATTTATTTTTACCGTTCCAAAATTTTCCATTGACAATATCAGTATAGTGCCTGCCGTTAAATAATCAGGCTTCAAGGTTCTCCGCATTATCACGAGTATTAGAACTCGAGCCCTAAGAGATATTTTGTACCACTTGGTATTACATCTAAAAGAAAATTAACGTTTATTAACGATTAAAATAGTAAAATATTGTTTTTTAATTTATGCCAGTTAAAGTTACACATGGCACTTACACTGTTAAGTGAAGCTCGTCACATAAATTTATGACTTGTTGGCCACACCAATTCATAGAAAAAACATACATGATATAAACTGTTGATATCAGCAAAGCTCGTAGCATTTCAAGAGCATTTCCTTCGTGATATTTCATCTAAAATAATACAGCTATCAAATTCATTTAAAGCAACTGCGCACAATAGAAGAGAAACGCCAAGGTATACTAAATTAATATTTTTAAGTATAAATATTTTTTAATATAAAAAATGAAAAAAGCTATAAACATGATAAAGTTATAAGAATTTTTCCAATTCTAAAATAATTAGTATAATTATGTTTTTACGTCAAATACGAGAATCGCAATAACAGTTAGAGCTGCGACCTCAACTACGAATAATCCACTAGTGAAAACCTGTTCGATTAAGCGTATTCCTCTGAAAATTAAATAAATAATTATTCAATTTGTCAATATTAGTCTAGTAACATTATTGTACGTAGTTATGTGTGGCGTATACTGAACTTTATAGCATCTTTGTGCATATTGATAACTTTAATCAAACTAGAAATAACCGCCGTATCACTAACTAATATTTTCAATGATTCCTTTTTCTTCTTAATCATTACGTTTTTTAATCGATGCCTAGGATCAAATAATTGATAATATTATCATAGTGTTAAATATTTTTACAATCTGCCAAATTATAAATAAACGTTTTTAATATTCTTGAATCATTACAATAAATAATTGTATGTGCCATCCTTTCGTAAAGTGTACTCTGTGTTCGCACTCTGGCCACATTAATTAAATCTATTTAATTTTCTGTTATTAAAATTGAAGTCTCTGTAAATTATAGTATGCAAACTGATTTTTGCAATGCGCTTTTCTACAAAAAGCATGTTAGGGTATCCCTTGACAATGAAAATATTAAAGAATCAAAGATAAATTGATTTATTTAAGGGTAGTACACCTATAAATCACGAAAAAACCGATGTTTTCTTTATAATTTATTTTTTATTTACAAGCTATAAATAACTTAAAAATAAAGTTTTACTTGTGAATAAAGCAATAAAGAAAATTTACAGGCTTTAAGTGATTATTTTTAAATTACTATCTCTTTTTAATTTAACGCATTTTTTGGTAGTTGACAGATCGCATTACCGTACTACGTTGAAAAGGTGCAACCTAATTATATGTTCTTGTGAGTGTTTCTTTTCAAACCTGTCAAGAGGTATAAAAAATACTATAAAAATGGATTACTGCAATACATTTACTCAATCAGGTAAGTCATCTTATTTTATCAGTAGCTAATGTAATTTTTGGATGGCAAATCTGTAAATCTGCGTAACGCACCAAGGAAAAAGCAAGATCTCAGTCAACTGCTCATGAGGAAAAAATAAGTTTGAGTCAAAGGGATGACATCTACAAAGATATTCAAATCTATTACTGGTATAGAAACTACTTTTACTTCTAAGCGTATAATTTTTCTATTTGATACTGAAGTAACATTAATTTATTTCAGATTACAATTGGCACGCACTGCAGAATGTTATAACGTGGACTCAGATGTGATGTTTGAAGAAATTGTAACATTAGTGAAGTGTAATTTTAAATGAGATTTTCTCATAACTACGTTCTCAGAGCTTGTGCGTAATCTGCAAACTGATCTGGTGCATGGATTTTGATGATCCAGGTCTCAAAATGTTCCTATTCAATGCTATTTTGGACTAAAGCTATTTAGAAACCTCTAAGAATTGATTATTCAGGTCTTCAAAATATTTAAATAAATTAAAATTAATTTCTCTAACTATCTTCAGTCCAAAACGACATACAAGAGGAAAAATTTAAGATCATTATGATCAAAATCCATGCATCGGTTGAGTCTGTAGATTACAGGCAAGCAAAGAATGTTCATAGACTTATATCACCCCCTGTAAGAGGGGGGGGGGGGGTCTCATCAAGGATGATTTTTGTAAGAAATTTATTCAATTCTAAGGATAAACTCATACTTATATTCTAATTATAATCCTATTACTTTTACAGATGGAGTCGTTAAAAAATGGCTACAGCTTTTCTACCCCCTTAAATGACTATCAATCGTGCAATTTAACCCGTGAATAAGCGCACTTTTTGGTCCTACTACGCGAACACGCGCGAGCACCAAATTCAGGAAAATGGTGTTAGGAAGGGTTATACAAAACTGAAATACTAAAAACATTTGGAGTGATTTGTTTATTAATAACAATCATTTGTTTAATTTATTTTTCTTTGATAATAGTTCTTCTTATTAATTTATTAATTTATTAATGCCGGTGTAGCATCTTGACAAATAGAGGTGGGTGAAAGGAGGTGAAGGTTTAATGGGTATTGTTGACGCAGTGTTTGTAGTTTCCGATTGAGAAAACCATTTGAGTCCCAAACACGGGGAGGGGCGGGGGGGGGGGGGGGGGTGCATCGCCCTCCTATGATTCGTAAACAGAATTCCTCAACTCCCCGGATAAGGAAAAAAAATTAATTTGTTAATAAAATTTATTTTTTAATTTTGTTTTGGTTTCATTTGAAGCTAAATAATATTTCTAAAGAATATATAAAAGGCACAATATGCAAAAACAAATTGCGCTGAGAAAAGCCCGTTTGAAAAAGTGTGGTGTCTCAACGACGCCACGCGCGTGCTCACGGATTATATAAATAGTTGAGTCCATTGATCTTGAGAGCTAAAGAAGTTTTATTAGGTAAAAAAAAACAATTCTTACTTACTCCTTTCTACGCTATCTTAAGGTGATTCTAAAGTCACCTGCCACCTACAAATACGAAGATCCACTTTTCTTATTTGATTTTCAATTTTTAGTAAATATCTCTATGGAACGTTGTTGTCTTAATCAAAAACAACGACTTTTCATAGAGATATTTTTTAAAAATTGAAAATTGAATAAAGAAAGTGATAAGAACTTTTCCAATTCCCCTTATTTGCCGGTAATATAGGGTTTAACATCACCTTAAGAGGAGGCCCTAATTAGAAAACTAAAAATAAACTTTTTTTGGGAACTTTTTGTAAAGGAACTTAAATAACTATATATAAATTAACTATATTAATCGAATCTTTCAGAAACTTTAATGGCATTTTATTATACAATTCATTTCAAGAATATCTAGAAATTCTTTACGGCTGGTCTAATTTTCACTTGTAGTTGATCTAAGACTTGTAAAAGACCACTGTGACCTTGCAAAATTCTATTTCGGTCAAATAAATGGCTAACCGCAGTACTAAAGCCTCAACTTAATTCTACAAAGGTATACAACTTAAGCGCTTCTGCAAAAGTCACTTTTTGTGTTCAAATGTTAAAAATACTTTTGGTGAAATTGACTTTCATAGAAAATCAAAAAGCCACGTTTTGTGTACGGATGATAAAAAATATTTTTGGTGGAAAGATTTGCGCTTTATCATTCTTTTTAGATTCGTATTGATGATGGAATTAGATAACATGATAATACCTTTTTGGTTTTCGTATTTTTGACAAGAGATGAAGGCTCTATATGTTTCACGCTAAATAACTACTTCGGAGGTAAAGCCCTTAATTCCACCTGCGCTTATTGCTCTATATTTAAGACTTATTTTAACTGAAAACTTTTTAGTTGTTTTTGAAATTCAGGTATAATGTCTTCAAAGTTTCGAATATATTCGTTTAATAGTTTATTCAAAAATTTACAAAAATCTGTTTATTTTAGTGTTGTAATAACGGCTTCTTCCTTAAACTTAACAGTGCATAATTGAAAAGATCGGTCTATTTTGGTTTTAAAAACAAAGTGCTGTTTGTTGAAATCGATATACGAAGTTCTACCACAGTTACACTTGTGACAATATGTGCTACTAAGGATAGCTCTTGAAAATTAACTTTAACTCCCTGCGGCTTAACTTGAGTCAGACTCGGGATAGAATTTATTTAATCTTTAATTTTGATAATATATTTCTCTGAAAGCTGTTGATTTTAAAATTGAAATAAAGTAAAAAAGTGGGTTCTGAAAATTGTGTGGTGGGTTTAGCATCACCTTACGAGCAATCACTCTAAGAATAATTCCAATCCCTCAACTGGTAGCTTAATAATATATATTTAATAATAGATGTTGTAGAAACTTACATCCCAATAGATTGCTGAGTTATACTTGATTTATCCCAAATATAAAAAGATTAATTAAACCGCAGTGGGGTTAATTGTTAAAATACATTCAAATTTACCATTTTTGTATAATATCTCTATTCTTTATCTAAAAAAATGTATAGAACGAATGAACTTACCGGGTGATTGCATACAATCCACAAACGTGTTTGAGGCTTGAGATGTATGTAGCGCTGACAGCCAAATAAGAAAAGCCAACATATATCACGACTACGCTCAGGTGTACGCAAACTTGTAAATCATACGCATCTTCATCAATTACTATGGGTTTCAAATAGTACGGGAAACTTTGGGAATGATCCTTCGAAGCTTCGCTGCTCAATATCCGAGGAAGAAAGGTGACGCAGACAAATATAAGGAAAGCTGGTAAACAATAGACTGCAAATCATAGATTCATTAAATTATGTGTTCTCTTTTATTCTTTGCCGTGGCAAAAAATTCCAAAGATTTCGATATTACTTATTGTCAAGATAGCCAATTTTCGACCCTCCATTGAGAATACGTGCAGTATTTCTAGTTCAGGTTCCTCTGTCAGCTTTTTCCAATCGGCTGCAATACGTTCGTATAACTTTTTTATCTGATAAGGCAGAGATATGCAGAATGGCAACATGTAAAACAGTAATTTATTGAGTTTCATATTTCCGAAATCATTTATAAAATAAAGAATTAAGTTTATCTACATACTTGCTTTTCTTTTGCATAAAGAATCGAACAGTTAATAAAACCAACAGATATAAACATTATGGCGATAACAGACTCTAGAATATTTACTAGATTTGTAGTTAATTGTGTTAGTATCCCAGCTGTCTTTTTATTAAGTTTGAAATAAATGTCGTACTTTAGATATTATTAAGATCAATTAGTTTTAATTCTCAATACTTAAAATATGTTGATTGTATTTTGCTTACCAAAGTTAAAATCGTGGATAACGACGTTGCAGAAAATGTGATGAAAGTCAATTTTCTTCCTAATTCTGATTGATAAGGCCATAGTCCATAGGTCATTAAAACATACTTATGGATTTTATAATATGGAGTATTAAATAAATCCATTTTCACTACTGTCTGACTAAAGAAAAGACAATTTCCATGTTCTTTGTTCTACTGTATTGCACACTAAGATGGAAATATTTTTGAAGGTTTCCCAGTGCTTTCGTTTACTCAACTAGCTCATCGATACATTATTTTGAAAAAGCTAATATATGGTTTGTCAAAGAGGTTTAGGAAAGTAAACTTTGTTTATGGAACTTTCATAGTCGAGAGTAAATATAAACTTGTTGAGCAGAAAGTAAAGTGATTTCGAAGGATATATTACTCTTAAAGTTAAATGACCCGCTAATTAAAACTAGATATAGGGAGGAACTTTCAAGTAAACTGAATGTATCGGATAACAATAGGTTAGGCGACCTGGCGGTAAGGAGTGATATTGAAAGTACCTGGGAAAATATCAAAAGTTCTATAAGACAAGCTAATAGGACGGTGTTAGGTCAGCGCAAAAAGAATAAGCAAAAACCGTGGTTTGACGAGGAATGCGAGGAGTGGAATAGAAATAGTCAAAAAGCAAGAATGCTTAGCCTTAACAACACGAATTAAATCACCTCCGCATATTATCGTAATATAAGGGATCAAGCCAAATTAATTTTTCGGAATATAAAACGAAAGTGGGAAAATAATAAGGTCTCAGCAATACAAAAAAAAACAGTCTATAACGAAATTCACACTGCTGAACAACAAATTGAGAAACCTAGCCTACAGGAGGTCTGCAAGGCAATCAACAAGTTAAAAAACAGTAGAGAAGACAATAGAGCAACTGGAATAGATAATTTACGGGCCGAACTATATAAACAGGGAGAGGAACCACTTAAGAAAATAATTCATAATTTAATTTGCATCATATGGAGGAAAGAAACAATGCCCAAAGAATGGAGAGACCTAATCGTAGTCCCAATACACAAAAAAGGAGATGAAACAAACTATAATAGTATAATGTACATGCTACAAAATTCTCTCTAACGTACTGCAAGATAGACTCACACTTTTCGCAGTGGAATTCCTCGGGGATTACCAGTGTAGATTTCGAAGAAACAGGTCAACAAGCGACCAGGTGTTCACGGTTAGGCAGCTCCTCGAAAAGAAATGAGAATACGGAGAAACGGTACACCAATTATTCATTGATTTCAAAAAAGCGTATGACTCAATAATAACTAGCAGAGCAGGGCTCCAGATTGCTGATATCGACTTGAGAGTCTCCGGCAAATCTTTCACAAAAGTAGATGACTTTAAATACCTTGGTATGATAATAGACCACAAAAATGAAACTTATAAAAAAATCAGGAAGAGACTGCATTCGGGAAATGCATGCCTATATTCGGTAAATAACTTACTAAAATCACTATTACTATTGCAAAAGACTTAATTAGAAATATATAGAAAAATCATATTGCCAATACAGATACGCAACATGGGCATTAACCAATCGAGAAGAAAATAGATTTAGAGTATTTGAGAATAGAGTCCTTAGAACGATATTTGGGGGCAAAATAGATGAGATTATTAGAGACTGGAGAATTTTACATAAACCAGAAATACACGAGCTATACGGGAAACCAAACATTACCAGAGTGATTAAATCCCGAAAACTAGGGTGGGCTTGGCATGTAGATTGTAGCTAGGATGAGTAACGAAAGAGTAGTACTTAGAGTTGTCGTAGACAAACCAACAGGAGCAAGAACCCCTGGTAGACTGAGACGAGGGTGGTGGGACAATATTAAAATGGACCTACGAGAAATAGGATGCTATGAGGAGGATTGTGTGCAACTCGCAAATAGTAGAGAAAGATGGCGTGACTGTGTGAACAAGGCTATGGACTACACAGCTACGGATAGCTAGTCCTAACAAGTAGTTATGATAGCTATGGTGATGATGCAAGCACGTCTGCAGTCGACATAAAGACTATATGATAGCTGTTGCCGCGTAGGCACCGTTGCTGCTTACCATTACTACTTGGCTTTTATTATAATAATAATAATAATAATAATAGTAATAATAATAGTAATAGTAATAGTAATAGTAATAATAATAATAGTAATAATAGTAATAATAATACTAATAATAGTAATAATAATAATAGTAATAATAATAATAATATTACTCTTAATTGTTTTTATTCGGCATATTACATTATATTCAATATGGAGATGGTCAGTTTTAACAAACATTTTAGTCAAGATACCAGTACAGCTAAATCAATTTTGTTGTATCATATTTTCAATCCGTGTATAATAGAGAACCAAGAAACGAGGTATTGCTAACTTGACTTTCATTTTCTAGTTTTCAAATAAGCGCTCATAATAATTTATGGATCAATCTATTGATCAATTATTATTAGTATTCTGTTTATAGTGCCATCATCTTCCTGCAGTATTATGTCAATAAACGTGTAGAACTTGTTCAAGAACAACTTAAAAAACCGCTGCTAATTCATTGGAACTTCGCTTCCTCATACTAAATTAATTGTTTAATATGAAATACTTTGTTCTTATAAATTAATTTTAAATTGCTAATTTTCCGAAATAACCAATAACCGTTTTCGGAGAGGCACTTCTAAAAATTGGTGATTTAGCGTTTATTTCATCTTTGGATTTACAAAACATTATGCTAAACCCATGATAGAAGATATTTAAAATCATCTAAGAGACACGTAAGAAAAGTTTCAACCAAAAATATTAAGAACTGTCCGAGAAGATAGATTGTTAAAGAACTTCTAAATACAAAATACTGATACGCTAAAAATCTATCTTCTCCTACAGGTCTTAATATTTTTGGTTGGAACTTTTCTTACATGTTTCTGAGATAATTTTAAACAAGTTCTGGCATGGGTATGGTATAATGTCTTGTATATCCGAAAATAAAAAAGAAAAACCGCTAAAACGCCAGTTTTCAGTAGTGTCTCCCCTTAAACTAAAAATTACATTTTCGTGTATAACAATAGAAGGGAAAGATCCTATCCAAAATTTGCGGTTGTAAAAGATAGGTAATTTCATGCTCTTTTTAATGCATTTATATTAAATTGATCATAATATTTCTAACTTCCTGAAAAAAAAGGAAAATCTAAAAGACAAAAATCGAAAAACGAAAAATCTTTATAAAACAAAAACAAGTCAATAAATCTTGAATTTTCTAATAAAAACGAAAAAAATTAACCTTGTTTGGTAAAAAATGACCGTACCGTTCTCAAGATATAAGCGATCAAAAGAAAATTTAAAATAACACAACCTCAATATCTCAGAAATTAAAAGAATTCATGATCTGAAAAACATACAGGTCATGAGATAGTAAAAAGCTACATTTTTGTAAAGTTTCAGACAAAATGCTGCCGATTTACTTCAGTTATCGTCTTTTTCTTGACAATAGTAAAAGGTCAAAACTCGAAAAAGTTAGGTAATTTTATGCTCTTACAAATGGCGTTCCGCTGGATCGGTGATATTATTTCTAATGCACCAAAAGAACCGAAAAATTAAAACCCAAAAGTCGAAAAACGGCTATAAAAAACAAAAAATATTTTTTGAACCGCCGTCCAAAAGGAAAAATAAAAAAAATGAGCCTCCAAATATTAATTTTCACCGTGTATATTCAGAGTAAAGTTGATTCACATCCATACATACATACATACATACATACGTACATACTATATCTATCTATCTACACACACACACACCCGCACGCAGGCACGCACAGATCCATACAGACATTTTCTAAAAATAGTGTATTTTATTTTCATAAGTTGGGTTTGTAACATATTTTTAGCAAACATTTTTTTAATATCACGCACGCACGAACGCACACACACACATATACCTAAAACCTTACACACGCACATAAACTAATACACACACATATACATACACATTCACACACATACACACACACATACACACACGCACATACACACACACACACACATACATACACACACATACACACACATACACATACGCAATGCGTATTACGCATACACTATCACACACACACGCACACACACACATACATAAATTGAAAACAAATCATTCGCGCTTTCAGAATTTATGTTTATCTTTTATATATTTTCAATATAAACTGCAGAAAAAAAATTATTTTTAAATAGATAAAATAACTACTTTTTGAAAATTCTTTACATATATGTTTATTTTTCAAAAAATAGCTTAAAATAGCTTTAAAATACATAAATGGAAAGGAAATTACGTGCACTTTAAGAACTTATTCTATCATTTAAATATTTTTAATATAAACAGCCAAGAAATTTCTTTTATTTCGACATTTTTTTGAAACATAATTATCTTATCAAAATTGTCCTGAATATTATCCAGTTTGCTTAAAAATTTGATCAGTTCTAAGTTCAACCGTATCTAATATGTCGCGTAACATGTATTGTTTTTCTTCAAAACACTTGTTTAATCTCCAATAATTGTTTAAAATAGAGAAGTCGATAATAAAGATCCCTGTAAATAAACTTTCGATTTTTGAAAAATATGGCTTACTATGCCCTTTGTATTTGTATAGACATTATCTAGCTAAATTTTTAAGAGATTTTTGTCAATATCTGGACTCAGAAAACGGTTTTTTAAATTTTTCGACCCCTTAAATGGTTAATTGTATTTTGCTTACCATTATAGGGTAAATAACAGATAATGACGTTGCCAAAACATCAATCTTTTTCTTAATTTTGATTGGTAACGCTATGCTCCGCAGGTAATGAAGCAATATTTGTGTATTTTCGTACTAAGCCTGGTGAGTAAAGTGAATCGGCCGAAGCCCTTTATTCCTCATAGAGTGAAAATCTTTATCATTATATTCCTCCAGAACTATCCAACAGATTTTGATGAAAATTTCTGCGTGCTCTAGACGAATTAAAAGGTGCAATTTGGTATCTTAAACCAAATTTCCGTGTCGTTTAGTTCAAGAGATAATACTATTTTTATCTTTATCTTTTTAATACAATATATATGTATATACAGGTGCAGTCCAAATATCGCATAGGGTATATATATACATGGGTCACTCTTATACTTTTTTCAAAAAGTGTGCGCAGGAGGTCTTCGTAATTTTCCGCCGATTTTTTATATGAAAGCACTCATCAAAATAAGCTCTCTAAAAAAATTGTAGCCCGTAAGATCCCTTGTGCGACCTAGTAGAGTATTCTGAATTTTGAAAAGTGGCCAAAGAAATGGCAATTTTGAAAAAATTTGAGGGAGGTAAATAATATATATTAATACCAATTTAAACGTACCAAAAAGGCTTTTTTCATCTTTTTACGAACTTTAAGAGAAAAAAATTATACACCCTTGTGAGCTCAATGGGTCACCCGTACAGAGCTAAATATAAACGTAAAACTTTGTGTTTTTAGATTATGTTCGATTGCTTGTCATTTTACGAAATCGATACGGAACTTTTTCATTAATTTTTTTATTATTCTTTTTCGTAAATCCGATCAATTTTTTAACAAAATATTAAATTTTTTTTTTCAAAAAAACCATTGGATTTTCGAAAAAAAATAATATAAAAAATGTTAACGAAAAGGTGCGCCGTTCTTTTTGTAATGCACGTCAAAAGCAGTCAAATAACCGTTGAAAGAAAAATATTCGTTCATAATGTTATCTCGAATCGTATGAGGATTAAAATTTCTTTAATAAATAAGGTATTGAAAATAATGATTTATTGTGCCGTGTAGAATCAAGATTTTGAGGTTTTACAAGGGTAACATTTAAGATATTATTGTGTTTTGATATCACAAAGATTTTCTGAATGATTGCTTTTAAACATAAAAATTTTTGTGGACTCGTGAAAGAAAAATCTTTTTTTGGGTTTAATCCGGGCTTGCCCTCTTAAGTACATGCCCAGCATATAAGCTAATTAAATACTAATTATTTCATATATGATATGATTTAAATTAAACAACATTCTATTTTATAAATTTTCCGTTTAAAGTACGTTTTTTAAGCATTTAGAGCAAGAATACTCTGCTGTAAACGTAAGGTGGTCATATTGGGAGACACTTTTTCAAAAGTTCAAATCATTTATTTATCGTTATTAATTAATACTTAACTCAGATTATTAACTTTGGCCAAAACTAATTTACTACCTTAATCGGGTCCATTCATACCTACAACTAATTCCATTTTTAAATTTTCATTTTTACCTTGGTACACAAAAGTTATAGCTAAAATAACTATGGGTGGTCATACTGGGTACTCTCCCCTATATACTCACACATATGCATACACACCCACACACACCCATACACACACGCGCACGCGCACACACACATTTACATACTCACTCTCATATATGCAATCAAGCTAACCACTCGTATGTATATATACGAGTATGAACACATACTTTGTGGTTAGCTTGATTGTTTTAATTTAGTCAATACAGAGATGGCATACGTTACTCTGCAGCATATTTAAATGCGGCTAGGTGGCAACATTTTCTTTGTTATCATAAATCACATCATTTTTTGTAAAGTTTAACATGATTTTCATTAGACTTCACCCCTTCTTATTCATACGGATTCACCTAGTATAACACAGAATACTAAATAAATCCATTTTTGCGACTGATTGCATGAAAAACGAAAAAATAACATGTTTCTCGTTCTACTGCACTACCTGCCACTACGGTGAAAATATTCTCTAAGGTTTTCCAGCATTAGTTTTGATTCTAGTTCGATCTACTATATAGAAAAAGTAAATATGCAATTAGTCAAAGAGGTATTACGGACGTAAACTTTGTTTATGGAACTTTTATAATCAAGAGTAAATATAAACTTGTCAAGGAGAAAATAAAGTAAATACTAAATGTCTTTCGACTGAATTATAGTTTACTTCTATATGTATATTACAGCTCATTTGGATACTGATATAGAAGTTTTACAACTAATTTAGCATGAATTAATGATCGAAAAATTCCAATGATCATTTTCATTAAATATTTTAAATAAATTCAAGTTTCTCTTAGTCTGTATTTGAAAACTTACAAAACTTATAATTATTATTAAATTAATTAAAATACAATTTTTTTGTTACTAAAAAATCAATTTGTACATTACTATAGAATAGTCCAGTAAACGAAGGTCTGAAATACACTTTTCACCTCCAGCTCTGCAATGTGGATATTTAGTATCTTTAGTCAAGTAGAAACTTTTTATTCCTACATAAAAAAGTTCAAAAATGTGTCGTAGTGGGGAAAACAGTAAACAAACCTTTTTTGGCTCTTTTCTCCGAAATGGTGCACACTATGCAAGAACGATGAGTGAGAAATAAATAACTAGAGTGATATTTATATTTACGCAACGCCAGTATATCTATATACATGAGCAGCAACTGTAGCATCTGAGTGAGTCGTTGCCATAGCCTACCACGTGACTGTGCGCCAACGCGTCTGCGGTGCGCGTACATGCACGTACGTAAGTGCGAGGGAGAGATTAGATTCCCGCTTCTTTTTCAAACGTATTCATCGCGTTATTTATATTGAAAAATCGTTTTGAAATACCAATATATGTATTTTCTTTAATGGCACATTACACCTTTAAATTTTCAATTAATTGATAATACATATAAGGTAAAAATGACTCACTTGTCATATAATCCCTGTTCTTTTTCGGTAAATTTGAATATTTTATAAAAATATAAAGCAAAATATTTTAAAAATTTTGTTGGTCATGTGTGAATTTGTACATAAAAAATATTCACCATAGTCTTTTATGCCAAAGCTATTCGATTTTAAAAAATACGTTATTACACCAGAATACCGCATACATTTTTTTTCATATGTAACTTACCAATAATTTTGATGACCACGATAATTACGTATCTTTTTAGCTTCTGAAATTTTAAAACGAAAAACGTTAAAACTAACTATAAAACTGCAAATAAAAGCCGGGTCGCTCACTTACATAGTTGTTTGAAGTTCGAACTAAATAACCTCATGGGTTAGATGACGCTACTAAGCTGATGTACTCATTGCAATACGATAAATTGAGCTGGGATTTTAAAACTCAAAAAGGTTGGCGACAACATTCGTAACATTCATGTAGACAGAAAAGTTTAAAAAAATTCTGAAAAAATTAGAACATAATGTATGTATGCTCTACTTTAAAGTCTCATAGGTTGGATATAAATAAATCCGAAAGTTATTGTCTAATACATTCAGAATTACGCAAATTGTTCGATGGCGACAGGACACGGTAATTACTTTTAGGCTATCATTTGTATGTTAAAAATATAGCATAGTTGTCTTAGTTTTGTATTTCAAATGCATCGTTTTTAAGAACTTCAAACGTTTACCAGACCGAAATAATATTTCTTTTCCACTCAGCGTATTGGAGACACTATAAAAACCGTTTGTTTTGATAATCACCCATATGTATTAAGCGTACATTTTGCTTTCTGGGTTTCAAAAAAATCGGTGTTCATGTATGTGTAAATCTCCCGAACTTTCTAAATTCAGTTTTAAGAAGTATTTCTAAAATAATTGCACAGCGCCACTTCTAAAAGTATTTTGTCTCCTTTAATAGGTATCAAATAGTATGTAGATGAAGTCTTGAGCTATTTTTAATTTTTATGTAAATCGCTTTGTAAGGGTCTAAAATAAAGTATCCAGTATGCCTAATCCTTGGTTCCTAATAAGGTCAACAACAGCCAAGAAGAATGATTTTTGTTTTATCTCCCTAATTATTGTGAGAATGCATGGACTTAAAAACTATGTACGCAACAGGAATAAAATTAAGCCCTGAAAATGAAAGTGAAAATTCAATTTTATTTTATCATATGACATTTTATCTCGCTAATTCTTTTATATTCAAGTAAAGAATATTTTAATAGGCATGTATAATTATTTTCGATCGATTTAAGGAATTAGGAAAATATTTTATGTAAATAAAAATAAGCTGGAATCATTATTTTAGGCTTAACAAAATAGATTTAAACTTTATTAAATGAGTTGACCACGTTATATCTCTTAAAGTTTATCATTACAAAGCATTTTATAAGAATCAAATTATTATCTGTTCTATACTATTATTGGGATTTAAAGAGTCGTGACCGAAGTAAAGCAGTTTTGACGATTTCTTATTTCCTAAATAAACATACACAACGGATAGATTTTAAAACTAATTATAACTATCAATTGTACTAAAATTCCAATTTTCTAAAAGATTTTCCATTTTATTCAAAATTTACATTTTTTGTGTATATTATATATTATACCTATATAATTATTATATAATTATATATTATGAATATAATAATTATGTACAATATAATTTCATACAAATAATAATAATAATTTCAGAACTAATGTTGCACGTTGGAAAAAATATGTTTCTTTTTTGCGTATACTGTATTGCCCCATGAACCCGTTGAAACTCTTATGAGACCACCGCGGGGTAAACCTTTACCAAATACAAGAATTTTGGAAATTGTCAATCTGTTCCTGAGTAATCGGCATACATACATAAAAGAAAACAACTTATTCGTCGAATACAGAGCCTCATACTTTTTAAAATAGGTTAAAATCGATAAATATGATCAAATAATTTTAAATAAGAATACAATCACTTGTGGCTATCAATTTGTTAATTATTTAAACATCATACTCATACGAGGAGTCGCCAAGTTCTCCAACAACAATTAAATTAACTTTGTCAGATGATATGCATGATTTTAAAAAAAGCTTTGTTAACATTATTTTTTATTACAACCATTTCATAAAAATTATTTAAATAATAAATTACTTTACTGGAACAAATCTAGAGCTTTATCTTTTATGGACTTTTGTGTAGTCAACAGTATAGTACCAAACGACCACGCAGTCTTCAAAATCTAAAGACAAAAATACACAATTTAAAAATTATTGTTTTAAAGATAATGATTAATAATAATTTAGTTTTGAATGATCTGTATTTACCATTGCGAAATTTTCCATTGATAAAATCATTATAGTGCCTGCCGTTAAATAATCAGGTTTTAAGGTTCTCTGAATTATCATGAGTATTAAAGCCCTAGCCCTAATCGATATTCTGTACCATTCGGTATTATATCTAGAAGAAACTCAAAATTTGTAAGCTATATTAATTATAATTATACTGAGTAAAATTTATCCTATTCTAAATTACCCATGGCACTTACGCCGTTAAGTGAAATTCATCACATAAATTTATGACTTGTTGGCCACACCAATTCATAAAAAAGACATACAATATAAAAACTGTTAATATCAGCAAAAGTCTTAATATTTCACGAACATTTTCTTCGTTGTATTTCATCTAAAAAAATTAAAGTCATAAATTTAATATAAAGTTTTGACGCTCAGAAACGATTTTGTGAATTCTGTTAGAAACCATATGAAAAGATTCTTCAAAAATTTCTGTAACATTTTCTGCAAAATTTGTTCATAATTTTCTGCAGAGATTTTAGATTACGAAATTTTATACAGTTTTTTTACATGTTTTCCTGCAAGATTTTTGTCTGCAGAGTTGTCTGTACAATAATTATAACAGCCAAATCTATAAGAAAGAACCTTGAAGAAATACGTGAAAATCGAAATCTGCAGAAAATTGTGCAGAAATTTACGTAAGATATCTTGAAGAAAATCTTGCAGATTTTCTTTAGAAGAAAAAATTGGGGGACTATCGGGTAATATTTATAATTGTGATGGCTCAACTTACGTTCATTATCGAATATCTACCCAACAATTGCTGACTTTAAATATAAAAAAGTACTAAATGTTAGCTAATCATATCCATACTTTGCCGTTCAAAAAGTTTTATATAGATTTATTAGGTTTAAAATAGAGAATTGATTCAATATATAAATAAAATTTGTGCGACACTTCGCACGCCGTGACGGGTTGAATGGCACGCTGTTTTTTAATTATGCTTAAAAATTATTTCTGGCAAATAATTTTTGTATTACTATTGAAAATAATATTAGGATAATAAAAACACTGCCAACTTATTTGGCACTCTGCTTTCTCAAAGAGGTATCGGTCAGATGTGGATGAGCTACATACATACACACAATTACACGCAGATTCACGTACATACTTACTCACATGTATATTAGACATACATACATGTATAAACACACACATATGCAGCTTATGTTTTTTGAGCGTACAGCATTCAAATTCTAAAAGTCAATAAGTCATGTATTATGGTTTAACATCTACAAACTGTAAAACATGTTATCAAAACAATGCTAATAGGTTTCATTCCCTACCCTGGTAGAAACTTTCCCAACAGTTTTCCAACGCTTGGCCAAACCTTTATGCGTTGCCCGTGGTTTCACCATCGGCTGGCCAATAATCACCTAGGGCTGCCAATGGGATTCATATTTTAATGATTCGAATACCCGCTGGATCGGATATCCGGAAGTATACGGATCTCAAATTCCGATACTTGAATTAGAATCCGCAGTTCCGGATCTTTTAGACATGGATAAAAATGGATAATTAAATGTTTAATATTTTTTAAGAATATAAATTGACAATTTCTATTAGCACAGTACCTATGTATATACTACCTGTATATATGTATATGTATATTTAAAATACTTACAAGGAGAGAGCACACTCTGTGAGAAACGATTGTTTAGCAAGCTTAAAGAGCCCGGGGAAAAATGTTATATATAACCATATATAACCACATATAATCACTTATATATAATTATATATAGATTTTGACCTTATATACAGATATATAATTATATATAGTTATAGATGACCATATATAATCATATATGAGCAGAATTAAATAATAAATTAAGAATATAATAATAAATGTATTCAAATGTCAATCAAATAATGATTTTTATTGAAAAATAATGATTTATTATCCCTATTAAAAGAAAATATTATTATTAAAAGAATAAGTTGCCCAAGATGGGACTCGAACCCGGAATCTTTGAGTTGAAAATCCCGCACCTAACCATTACGCCAACTCGTATTGTTGAAATCTATAGTACTGGAAGTACCTGAATTTATTATTATTATTACAGTGGCCAGCCGAATAATTTTTTTATTCTTACTAACAAAACGGGAACGGCGTTTAATTTATTATTCTGATTCTAATTGCTTAAGTAAATTAAACCTAAATTACACCTCTCAATTGAATCTCATTTGTGTGCCTCATTCTGAGAAAAAGTTATGGCACTTTAAATATGTGTCTCAGAATTCTAAACATCTTCTAATTAAAGCAAAGTTATTAATTTAGCAGTTACGCTAAAAGTGCAGTAAATAATCGATTTGAAATTCAATATTTATTGTTGACTAAAAATAAAGACAACGATCTGTGTCGCATTTATGTGCCCATTGACATACTAAAGTTAGAACGTGTAACGTTAATTCTTATTATAAATGACTTTAAAAGCGTGCCCACAAATTTCCAATTATGTGCCTTCAATTTTTATTTCAAAATACTTCTTATGTAGAAAGTTAAAAGTTCGACGGATTTGCCCATATATGATCATATATGATCATATAAAAAAAGGATATGTGAAGATATATGAATATATATGAATATATATGATCATATATGTAAATATTAATCCATGTATGCCCAGATATGGCTTTATACCATTATATTGATATATTCAATCTAAAGGTATATACTAAAAACATGTATGCGCCAACCGACCCGCTGCGCCACATTAGCCACTAATATATTTAGTTTATTATTAAATTATTATTATATAAATTATATACTATGGAATATAATCTCCAAAGTAGTTTTATGTGTATCGACTATAAATAATTTATCAACATATGATCCAGTTTAAAAAATCTTTACATATTAAAAAATCACAAAAACGTTCCTTACTCCAAAAATAATAATATAATTATGTGTTTACGTCAAATACGAGGATGGCAATAGCTGTCAAAGCTGCAACCTCAAATAAAAAAAACCCACTAGTGAAAACTTGTTCGACTAAGCGTATTCCTCTGAAAAATAAATAAAATAATTATTACCCTGGTGAAAAATAATTTAGAACTATGTAGATCTATCTACTTTGCCATGGTAAATAATCGAAGGCCTCGATAAAACTGTATAAATTTCTACCAGGGTAAATGTGTTAATGTTAATATAGTAAAATCGTATACTTAACTTTATAGCCTCTTTGTGCATATCGATAACTTTAATCAAGCTAGGAATAATCTTCGTATCATTAACTAGCTTTTTTAATGATTTATTTTTCTTCATTGTAATTGCGTTTTGTAATCGGTGCCTAGAGTGAAATAATTAAGAATGTAATAAAATATTAAATATGTTTACCAACATCCAATCTACAAATAAACAAAATTTGAAGATTCTTGAATCATTCTAATCCATATTAGTATAGGGCAAATCCAAGTGAACACATTTCAGCACCTTCGCTATAAATTGCCCAATCCCCCCCCCCCCCCGTTGCGCAATACACTATTGCTTCTTAAAGCATTTATAAGTGGAACCGTCAAATCTAATAGTGTTGTGAAAATCTCTCATATAAATATTACAGTTTTAAAGCAATGGTTTTCTAAAACTTGTAGTCTAAAAATCTAGCATGTTACATATCTCTCAAACTATAATTACGTTAGAAACTGATGAAGAAACTGAAAATTAGTGACTATAAGTTTACTCTTACAGTTGAAAGAAAATAATATTATTGTTAATGCTAGCAAACTAACTTGCTTATTTAAACAAAAAGAGTCTTTTTCTAATTTTTTGTCGTTTTTCTATAAGGTTCAAACAATTTTTTTAATGAATCCGTTTATAATTATTTATATGTTTCTTTTTTACTCGGAATACGGAACTAGATTATTTAAAAGTAGGTTATGTGTTGGAAACTAATTATAAAATTTTGAATTGTAATATGAAGGTATACAATAAGAAGGTTATTAAATAGTAGTAAAAATAATTTCATATTAAAACGATCAATTAAATTTGAGGAAGCTAAGTGCCATTGATTTGGTAGCCGTTTTCTTACTGTTTTTCTCGGAGATAAACTTGGAAATAACTTCAATTAGCAATGACTTCATGTTTTATCCAAAAATGTAGGACGTAGGAACTTACTGCGCGATCGCGTACAGCGCACAAACATGTTTGACGCTGGAGATGTACGTAGCACTGGCAGCCAAATACGAAAAACCAACGTATATTATAACTACGCTCAGGTGTATGCAAACCTGTAAATCATACAGATCTTCGTCGATGACCATGCGCTTGAAATAATATGGAAAACTATGAAAATGATCCTTTGAGGCTTCACTGCTGAGTATCCGAGGAAGAAAAGTGACGCAGACAAATACAAGGTAGGCTGGTAAACAGTATACTGAAAATCGTAGTCATTATATTTTTGTATGTTCTTTTATGAGCGAGGATGATTTAATATTACTCATGGATTTCATTGCTTAATCTAATTACTTAAGTTCAATATTACTTATGGTCAAGATGGCCAATTTTCTACCCTCCATTGAGAATGTATGCAATATTTCCAGTTCTGGTTCCTCTGTTAGTTTTTCCCAATCGGATGCAATTCGTTTGTATAATTTTGTTATCTGAATAAGCAGAAATGTGCAGAATTGTATCATTTTCTTAATACAATATCATTTTAAGCAGCGTTTTATTGAGTTTCTGATATCCAAAATTATTTATAAAATAAAAATTCTAGTTTATGTACTTACTTGCTTTTCTTTTGCGTAAAGGATCACACATTTGGCTAGACCAACAGATATGAAAATGATGGTGACAATAGTTTCTAAAATATTTACTAGAGTTGCATTTGATTGTGTGCGTATTCCAGCTGCCTTTTCAAGTTAAATATTAAATATTATACTATAAATATTAGTAATGAAAAATTAATTTAAAATCTCATCACCAAAATTAGTTAATTTTATTTTGCTTACTAAAACGAAAACCATGAAAAATGACGTTGTAACAAAAATGATGAAAGTCAGTCTTCTTACTAATTTTGATTGGTAAGGCCATAATCCATAGGTTATTAAAACATATTTGTGGATTTTATAATAAGGTGTATTAAATAAATCCATTTTCGCGAGTTGTTGACTAAAGAAGGAACAAGTTACATGTGTTTCGTTATACCTTGCACTAACGGTGAATATGTTCTCAGAGGTTTTCCAGTATTATTTTTTACTCTAGCTCGATACATTCTTTAGGAAAAGCAAATAAGCAATCAGTGAAATAGTTATTACGGACATTAATTTTATTTATAGAACTTCCATAATTGAACGTAAATATAAATTAGTTGTACAAAGTAAAGTAACTTTTAAGTATGTTTTCCGCTTACTTGATTATCTTCTGCACGTTACAGTGTGACGGGGTCGTGGTTAAGAAGTCTTACATTCCAGAATGAATTTGATATCAGACAAATTCCAAAAAAAATTTCAGTAGATCGTTGGAAATAAACTTACGTGTATTTTTGTCTATATTTCTAAAACTTCAAAAATTTAGCATGGTATAAAAGTATTAGATTGATAGATTCGCGAATTTACACCACAAAAGTATTCTATATACAAAAAATTTGTTTTGTAATTAAATTTTAAGATGAATGTTTGACAATAAAGTTAGGTTACATCTTAAAAGTTAAATAAGCTTTTCAACACGGGCAATATAATACACCTTCTTCACATGTAAAATATACGACAAATAAAACATTGTATGTAAAAAAAGACCATCACATAATTACGTGGACTAAGCTTCTATCTCGTAAGTTTGCTAATTAAAAAAATCCGTCTGATTTCTATTCGTTGTTTGCTTATCGCACGCTCTGTCCTAAGTGTTTCATACAGTGTACTTTTTATTATATGATTTTATTTAACTGAATATGTTTGCGTCAATATATGAATTATTGTCAAAATGTTATCAGTTTAGGTTAATGAATATTCAAGGAAATATTCGAAGAGTATTCAGAAAATGGCTCAAGCGTTTACTCTCTTCAGTTCTTAGAGTGACCAACCATTCTAGTAAAGTAAATTTTCACTCGATCTAAAGGGAGAATTTGGACCAATGTGTTTAGAGTGGAACGCCTCTACAATCATTTAGAGTGATAATTTCTTATCGATCCAGATTGAAATTATCACTCTATCGGTGAATGTGCACACTCCTTCACTATCACTATATGTACGTTTGTATGTATGTGTATATATATATATATATATATATATATATATATATATACATATACGAGGGGGCTCCGCCCCCAGCGCGCTACGCGCGACAATCCCCGCTTCTTTTAGAGCCCATAACATACCAGAATTAATTAAATACTTAACGTTAAAAATAACTTTATTCCCGACTCAACCGTAATGGCCACTTTATTGGCCTCAAAAATGGGACAAAAGTAGCATATGATTTCCGAAAATCTACTTTTTCCCGCAAACTTACTTATTTCCCACAAATTTACTTTTTCCCGCAAATTTAGCGGGAGAAAAGTAGCACTTTTTTCTCACAAATTTTATTTTTCTACAAATGCTTTTTTTTTTAATTATTTTTCTCTATATTAATATACATTTTCAATAAATTCTAGTTCTTATCGAATAAAAATAAAAATGTCAATAAAAATGCTTTTATTTATTAGAAATACTTAATATTTTTACATAATATTTAATATCTAACTTTTACATAAAATAATCATAATTAGATTTGTACTAAGTATTTATACTTAAATATTCACAAATTAAACTCATATAATTTAAACTTTTAAATGTACTTATCAAGATTATAACATTATTTTAAAGAGAATCTATTGAACTCCACGAGCTATAAACCCATATACTACTCAAACGGATTTTTGTCATTCCGCTTTCTCCAATTCGGATAGGTGACTGTATTATAACAGTCTTTTACCCTCCGAAAGAGAATTAATGCGAAAATAATATCCATAAGAGAGGAATGTTTGAGCAAAAAAAGAATATGAATGTATAAGTATTAAGTAAAGTTCCTTTTAAAATAACCATAAAATAACGGAAAGTAACATAAAATAACTTGAATAACTTGATATAGATTAGGCCTGGATTATTCGTTTTAAAATAACGTAAAATAACGTAGAATAGCGCATAAATAACGTAAAAATAACGAGAAATTTCGAAAAATAGGCCAATATAACGCAGAAAAAGGAAGATATAGAAAAGGTCCGATTCTTAGACGTAAAATAACGCAGAATAATATAAATTAACTTAAAATAACGTTAAATAGCTCATAAGTGAAAATAACGAAAATTTTCGAAAAATAGAACAAACTATGTAGAAAAAGGGAGATATGGAGAAGGTTCTAAGTTCAAAACAACCTAAAAGAACGCAAAATATCGTAATAGAATATAAAATAACGTAAAATAGCACACAAATAACGTTAAGAAATGAAAAATTCAAAAAAATAGGTTAAAATAACGTAGAAAAACGAAGATATGTAGAAGGGCATCGATTTTCTTTATCAGTGCTCCCCACGTACATGATTTGAGATATTTACTTCCGGCCTAGACTGCAAGTACTTCCCGGAATCCAGGAGTTTGGGATTTTTACTTTCGGTAGAGACCGAAATCCTGGATGAGGGGAGTACTTCCGATTTAGACATGAAGTAAAAAAGAAAAGTAAAGTAAATCCCTGAATTCTGAATGAGGGGGGGGGGGGCACTTTCGTTCCGGGCCGGAAGTCAGAATCCTGGAATCCTGGATGAGGGGATCACTTCCGTTCTAGACCGGAAGTAAATATTCGGGATTCCTGGACTTAATTCGCACACGGCAGCGGCAGTGGCGTAATATTTCTATTATTATTATTATTATTATTATTATTATTATTATTATTATAATTTATATGTATATATATGGGCGGTTCTCTGTAAAATCGAAGACAAAAAAAATTTTTTTCTCTAACCAATTTTAACATGTATATAGGGTTCTTATAAGTGTCTGTGAATTTTTTCAGATTTTTTTGACCAAGTATGTTCGAGTTACAGCGGGTCAAAGATGGTAATTTTTGCAATTTAAAGCTGTTTTGAATGATTTTTAGCTGAATAGGAGTGCATTTTACGCAAAAATTGATGAGTACTTTTTTATGCAAATTTTCTGAATTTTCCAAAATAAATATTTTCAAGGTCATATGACCCTTCATTATATGGATTAAGTCCATTTCAAAACTCAAAAGTTGAAAAAAAGAGTCCGATCTCTCGGTCGACTACCAAAAAATTCATGCAGATACCTTTTTTTTTAGTACACAAGTACCTGTACAAGTCCCAGAACGGCAATCGAGCTGTATTTGTAGCTAAAAAGATATAGCCAGTTTCCTTTGTACTAATATCAGCTACCTTCATAATTTTTTTAGTGATGATCCATGTAGTCAAACCCATTTTTATAGGTGCTAAATAGGCATTTTAGTCATATTTTAGAATAATTTTACTGTTATTTATATTTTTAGCAAGAAATGCAGCTTGATTATCATTTTGGGTGTTATGCAGGTACTATTGTACTAAAAAGGCATCTCCATAAATTTCTTGGTGTTGAGCCGAATGATCGAACCTATTATTAATGGTGCTAAATAGACATTTTAATCATATTTTAGCGTAATTTGACTGTTAGTTTTACTGTTACCAAGAAATGCAGCTCGATTGCCATTCTGGGACTTGTACAGATACTTTTGTACTAAAAAAACGCATCTCCATGAATTTTTTGGTAGTCAACCGAGTGATTGAACTCCCTTTTTTTCAACTTTTGAGGTTTGAAATGGACTAAATCCATGTAATAAAGTGTCATATGATCTTGAATTTTTTTTTTAAAATTCAGAAAATTTGCATAAAAAAGTACAAATTCAATTTTTGCGTAAATGCACTCCTATTGAACTAAAAATCATTTAAAACAGCTCCAAAATGTAAAAAATGCTAAAATTACCGTCTATGACCCACTGTAACTTGAATATACTTGGTCAAAAAAATCTGAAAAAATTCACAGACACATATAAGAACCCTATATACATGTTAAAATTGGTTAGAGAAAAATTTTTGTTGTATTTGATTTCACGGAGAATCGCCTATATATATATGTATATGTATGCATGTATGTTTTTTTTTTTTTTTTTTTTTTTTTTTCTTATAGAGAGAGAGGTTTAAGGCAAATCCATTATGGACCATGACATGATATAGTGAAGTACCACCGTGTGTGAGACTCGCACTCACTAAACCTTCCAGTATACGCCAGGGTTTTTACGCCCAACCGCAACCGGATCCCCTCCGTTCACTTTTTGACCCTTAGTAAAGTGAACCGTGCCCTTTCTTCTGAGTTGACCTCCCCGCGGTACTACCGCCAAGCAATGCTTCGCGGGGGTCATTGGGCTCCTGCCCTCTTCTGTGAATGTGGTCGGCATCACTGGTTCTCCCATTACCGTCATTAGTAGTCTTCCGTGTTGTGTGCCTTCTACTTCTTACCGCATCGTCCGGTCGCCAGCTTCATTCAGCATCTCTCGTCTTTTTCTTCTTCCTTCTTCGTCTTTTCTGACCTTCTTAAGTATATCTGCTGCATAGTTGTTTACTGTGCACCATCCATCCTCCGAAGTCAGCATAGCCTCCATAATCGACTCAGGTGTTACTCTGGTCTGGAGATAGCTCTCAAGTTCTTCTCTTTCCTGTTGGTATCGTGAGCAGTCACAGAAGACATGCTCCGCATCCTCGTCAGCGTCCATACACACTGGGCAGTTTGGACGGTCTTCTAATTTGAATCGGTGCAGGTACGCCCGGAAGCATCCGTGCCCGGTTAAAAACTGTGTGAGGTAGTAATTTACTTCCCCATGTCTTCTTTCGGTCCAGCCCTCTATCCTTGGTATGAGGCGATGTGTCCATCGCCCTTTGCCACTGGAGTCCCATCTTTTTTGCCACTCAGTCAGTGTCTGCTTCTTCGCGGAATCCCAGATGTCCTTCTGAGTGTTGTCATTTTGTTGTCGCTTTGTCTCGAAGACATTCTTTCTCTCCATTGCTAGGAGGTCAATAGGCGGCATGCCTGCTATAATACAGGCAGCCTCATCTGATACCGTACGATAAGCAGACGCGACCCTAAGTGCACTTCGTCTGTATACAGTCGACAGCTTGTTTGCGTACGTTTTCACTAACATGGCATCTGCCCATATAGGAGCCCCGTACAACATAATCGATGTGATTACACTGACTAAGAGCAACCTTCTACCTTGCGTTGGAGCAACTTTCTACCTTCACTGTCGCCCCTTTGGGTAACTGTAGCCTTAGTACCCCATCGTACAAGCTGTTCCAAGTCGGTGAACCAAGCACTTATCCCTGGGGTACTCCTCCTGTTACTTCATAGGTCTTGGTGCCATTGTCAGTGTCATATAATAAGATTCTGTCCTTCAAGTAGTCGGACATCATCCTTCTTATATATAAAGGCACTTCTTGTTTACGAAATGCCTCGTGTATTTTGGTCCATTTGGCCGAGTTGAATGCATTTTTGACGTCCAGAGTGACGACAGCGCAATACTCCTTTGCTCCTCCTTTCCATCTCTTTCCCTCTATCGCTGCGCGCGCAGTGTCAATCACTATGTTCACTGCGTCTAGAGTTGATCGTTTCCTCCGAAAGCCGTATTGGTGTTCCGCAAGTCCCCCTTTTTCTTCTATTGCCTGATCCATTCTGACGCAAATTATGCGTTCCAGAATCTTGCCTGAGGTGTCCAGCATGCAGAGCGGTCTGTATGATGAAGCGTCCTCAGGTGGCTTCTTACCCTTTGGTAGTAGCACAAGTCGTTGTCTCTTCCAGTCGGCGGGAAATATTCCCTCTTTTAGACATGTGTTGTACAAGTCTATGAAGATCTCTGGTTGGGCGAATATAGCATGTTTCAATGCTATATTGGGAATGCCATCCAGGCCTGGAGCCTTGTTGTTTCCAACCCTCTTGCAAGCGCTTAGCAGTTCCTCCATTGTGACTGGAGGAATAGCTTCTTCGTTTGCCTCTGATTCTATAACACACGGTTCGTCCCGTTGTGTGGGGAACAGTTTAGTCACTACTCGATCTAATAATTGTGGGCACTTGGGAGGGGGTGCGTAGCTTCCTTTGATCTTCTTCATTACTATTTTATAAGGTCTACCCCAGGGGTCTTTATTAACCTCGTCCTGTAATTCCTTCAGGCACCGTCGCTTATTGGTACGGATTGTCTTCTTAAGCTTTCGCTTAGCGTCCTTCATTTCCTGGTGGTAGGCATCTACTAATTCCTGGCCTCTTCCAGTTTTATAGTATTTCTTTCTTGCCCGCTGCTCCTGTCTCCTAGTCCGATGGCACTCGCTACGAGCGCTATCCGCCTCACTATTCCACCAGTATACTGGTGGTCGTCTTTGGTTGGGCACTCTTCTTGGCATAGCTGCGTCGCAGGCTCGGGTGATATTTTTCATCACCTGTTTAGCCTTGCTGTCCGCTGTCCCAAACAGTTGTATTTCCTCCAGTGCCAACAGAAACATCTCCTTATCATAGTCTTTCACTTTCCAACCGATTCTATTGGTCCTTGTACTCGCGCTGGAACCCTGCTTTGATCTTCCTATCTCCATAATTATGGCCTGGTGATCACTATTGGTGTAGTGTTCACTCACGATCCACGTGTCGACTGAGTCAATTAAACAGCTGCTAACATATGTCAGATCTACTATAGATCCTGTGTCCCCTCTTCTAAAAGTGTTGGTACAACCCTGATTAACTAGTACCAAATCTAGGAGTGCGAATGTTTCCAGCAGCACCCGTCCTCTT